>OZ007578.1:30921522-31581522 GCA_963931925.1 Onchidella celtica
CACAATTAAATAAAATGTTGCTTCATTATTGACATAATCATAAATACAAAAAGAATTATATTATTATGATTATACAGTTACATAGATCTATAACTTGTTTATCTCCTCCCTATTTCAAACACTCTGAGCCCCATTGGAACTCGCTGTCAACATCACTTGCCAGAAGCATCCACGGAATCAAAATTCAAAACTGGTCCAAAGACCCTTTTTTTCCAAAAACCACTTTCAGTTATGGTCTCATTCCCAATCCGTTTATTTTCTCAATTCATAAAATTTTGTTGTTTTAGTGTTTAATTTCTGCCTATGTGCCTATATTGTGTCCAGCATAAGTGTGGCTGCAATAGATTATGCGTGAGTGGGAGACAAAGGGAGGGAGAGAAAGAGAAAGAGAGAGATATTATTTATTGCTACCGTAGGACAATTGTTTTGTTGTTATTTATTGCTACCATGGGACAACTTTTTTTTGTTATGTTATTTATTGCTAGCATGGGGCATTTTTTGTTATGTTATTTATTGCTAGCATGGGACAACTTTTTTTTAATGTTACTTATTGCTACCTCGGGACAACTTTTTTTTAAATGTTATTTATTGCTTTCATAGGACAATTTTGTTTGTTATGTAATTTATTTGCTACCACAGATTTTTTTTTTTTTTCGCTGCCGCAGGACATTTTGTTTGTTGTGATTATTTTATTGCTACTATAGGACATTTTTTTGTGTGTAGTTCTTTATTGCTACGACAGGATAACTTATTTTCTTGTTATTTATTGCTACCATAGGACAATTTCTGTTGCTGTTATTTAGTACTATCATATCCAAGACAACAATTTTTTTTTCTGCCACCCTTCTTCTCGCCAACTTTGGGCCATGTCTTACTGCGACCATCGTGTGTGTGTATGTGTGTGTATGTAATGTGTCTGAGGTTTGGGGGGGGGGGGGATTCAACAGAAGTCATTAAAACTTATCAATGCCGTTCGTTTCAATCGATCAAAGCTGATGCACACAATGCTAGACTTAAATTACATGTTTTGTATTATATTTTCTTTCAGAAACTTTATCGATCTAGCCCTTGTCCCACCACTCTCACTCACATCCCTCCTACACTCGCGCGCACACAAACACACCTATTAATGTACTTAACGAAGTACACGTTCCCCCCCTCTCCGATGAGTGTTCGACGAGGTCTCAAAGTCCAGAGGATGCCGTTGTGACGAAGTATTTGATTCCCCGTAGTGGACGTTCCCCCGGAACAAGTACTTCATGGTAAAAGATCACCCGGAACAAATACTTCGCCCGGGGGAACGTTTACTATGAAGTAAAAGTATTGCTTTTGTTGTGCTTTCAACGGTTTCCGGTATTCTCGAGGGTTCAGTTACATTGATCTGCTTTTCTGTTATCAGCAGCCAGAGTAGGGAATGAAATTTTTATGATATCTCGCTGCCATGGATCCTGACATCGGCAAGTATTTTTGAAAGACACACCTTTCCATTTGGTGTTCGAGCAGAAGATGTGACTTCCAATGGAATTACACTGAGACCATGCCCTTGTACGATGCTGGAATCAACGAAACACTTGGCAGTGTAAATCACACTCATCAGATCAGTGAGATCACTCGCAAAATCTCAGTTTTTCTACCCGTAAACATGACGAATCCATTTCAGTTTTAACACATTTGATGATGGGGTTGCAATTTTCAAGTTTTGCTAATAAATCGCTGTTTGCTAACACACCACACCCAGACGATGGGAATAGTCCAGCTGCCTACTTTTGACACGTGTCAGCTGAGCGGTTGAAACGTATGGCATTTTGTTTTTGTATGAAGTTCGTGAAACCAAGGACATTTATTTAACCTTCGTTATTTCTTTTTATTGTGAATTATTGACTAAAAACAGTAAATACATGTGAGAGAGAGAACGAGAGAGAGAGAGGGAGAGAGAGAGAGAGAGAGAGAGAGAGGGAGAGAGAGAGAGAGAACTTGTAGACGTAGTATTACTTGCGGTTGTTGTTGTTGTTGTAATCGTTGTTTTGTCATTGCTGTCAGTGGAGAGAAGGGTAGTAAGAAACTATGTCCCAGACTGGTTACATGTTCGGTGATGAACTCTGTTTTATTTTAAAATTTTTGTTTTCCTGTTTGGAAACGACGAAATGAGCAGCGGCATCAACACTATCGAGACTGACAGTCATATTAACTGATGAGCATAAGAGTATCGAACCTAACTTATGCAGTGGTAATGATTAATTAACAGATTTTAAAGGAATATTATTCACTGGGCCAGAATTTCTTTCCTACAGTAATTGCTACAAATTGTCAAAAATCTTCATTTCTTTTTTGGGTAAAATAAAGGGGGGGGGGGGGGGGGACCTTTTTACTATGATTAGTATTTGTTCCGGGGGAACATCTACAATAGTACTTGTTCCGGGAAACAACTGCTTCATGGCATTTGTTCCGGGGGGCCCCATCTACAATAATTATAGTACTTGTTCCGGGGGAACAACTCTTTCATAGCATTTGTTCCGGGGAGTGGGGGAGGGGGGAGGGAGCATCTGCAATGGAGGAACAAATACTTCACAGCTGCCAGAAAGCGTGATCCATGAAGTACTTGTTCCGGGGGAACGTCTGCTATCGGGGACCAAATACTTCGTCACACTGGCACATTCAGCAAACACGCAAATTATAAAATGTGAAAGATTTGAATTGGAGCTAAAGTCTTAGAAAATAACTTATCTTTTAAAGTGTCCTCAGAAGTCAATACACCCCCCCCCCCCAACAACAACACACGCGCTCCATAATCTTGACCAATACATTGAAAAGGGGGGGGGGGGGTGTTGTTGTTTTTCTCAGCTGCAGTGGAAATAACTCAGGGGAATTTTTTTTTTCCTACGAAAAAATAATGCCGTCCAATGTTTAGTCGATGAAAATGTGCGAGTGGGGTAAGGGCAGCAACCAGGTTTCTCAGTTTTTATATTGTATAAGTATGGATTGTTTCCCTTGAAAGTAAACATGACTACCAAACAATGGTGATAAATTATATAATAATATGTATAATTATGTTTTTGACTTTGCATAACAAAGTTTTACACTATGTTAAAATTTTTTTTTTACACTTCTTCCTTTCATTGTACTGTTTCTGCAGGTACTAATAATATTTGAATGTGAAATCTTGTCAGAAATAACCTTCCCGCTCCTCCCACATGATTTTGATGAATTGTTGTATTCTGCACCCATCAAATAGATTTTAGGAAGCACAGCCTGAGGCACAGGACACCGAAACGAACCATTCCTTCTCCCACTATATTATTATGTCCACAAATTGTTATACATTATGAAACGAGATCCAGAAATATGCAACCACAGATTCCCTTCCCCTAAACATTGTTGACTAAGTGTAGGCAACTGTTATACATAGAGCAGATTAAAGCATTGGATACACAATATACAATTGTTTCCCCAGCCAAGAAAATTTCCGTCCCCAATAAATAAATTTTAATTTCTTCAAGCAATCTCTACCCCCCCCCCCCCCCCCCACTCCCCAAATGCCAAAAGTTGATTTTGTTTAGTTTTCAACTGGATCAATTGTGTATCCTGATGACTGTGTATACAACATAAATATTCAATCACAGTTATCAATCACATACAATACATCAATCACATTATCAATCACATCAATCATATAATAATTCTCAATGCTCCACGCTAATGGCATAAGTCATTTTTGACTCTTTTGAGATACATGTATTAAGAGAAAACTATTTCTTTTCCTGCCATTTGGTGACTTATGCCATTATTCCATTGGATTTTGACATTTTCCTATTGGTGCATTTCCTTTTCTGTTATAAAATCTGATAGAACCTCAGGCTCAGGAATGCAATGAACCGTCAGCTGTCTTTTGGCATAAGTCTGACATATGCGATTAGCGTAGAGCAGTGACAGTATATCAATCATATATAATACATCAGTCATCTATAAAAATTCATACACGAACCACTGTGTTATAGAATAAATGCATAACAATTACTCAAACTTGAAAGTCGAATTGGTTGCAGAGTAATTTTCCAGAAGTTTACTTTAGGCATCCCATTTGTGTCTATATTGTGGAACAAATTTATATGAATATATATCAGTTTCAGTGGTGGTTCAGATGCTCAGCCCCTCGCCCCTTCTCTTTTGAATCTATCAGACCCCATTCACAAAACAAAAAAAAGTTCTATCAAGTTAAATCGACCTAAGAAAAAAAGAAACCAAAAAAAATAATAATAATAAAAACCCATCATTATATTTAATACATTATTTTTTCATATTGCATTGTGTTTGTCTTTTTACGTTCATATCTCTGCAAAGAATTTAGATAATACACATTTAATGTCCTGCATGTGTCAACATTTAAGTACTGATACTGGGTTGAGATCTTGCTCTCCAATTCTGCAAATTATCACTTGCACCATAGATCAACATTATCATCCTATAGTCACTGCACAACCAAATTTACTGACATAGTTGTCAAATTTCTCTGCTTTGTTAGGTTGAAAAGTATTGTACTCACTGTTGCCATTTTTCAGGTATCAAGGAGTAATCTTACACACAATCAGGCTGAACAAACTCATGCTGACTGGGGTTGACAATGTCAGACAAGTTTGAAAGGATATCTTCTGGTGACTTCTTTGTCAAGTGTTCACACCTAAGTGGTGGGTGTGGCTCAGTTGACTGACAACTGCCTGGGCAACAAAACAAAGCAAGGAAAATGTGTATGATGTCTTGAGATTATAAATGGTAATGATTTAAAAAGGCTGAACAAACTGTCTTGTTGACTGGAGTTGACAATGTCACACAGGTTTGAAAAGATTTCTGGGCAATTCTGATGCCAAGAGTTCAACCTCATAGCAAATTGATGTGTGTGGCTCAGTTGTCTGACAACTGCCTGTACAACAAAACAAAGCAAAAAGATTTGTATAAAATGTTTTGCGACTATAAATGGTAATGAATTAAAAAGTTTAGTTAGATCTATATTCAATTTTTTTTCAACAAAAAAAAAAAAGTATAGGATTATCAAATACAGGTCATGTAGGCCTACTTATGAAATGGAAAGCTCTAGACATGTGCCATATCATTAGGAATACTTTGAAACAATAACATTGTTGGAAATTCCAAATAATTAGACTGAGTTGTGATAATCATAAGTTGAAAATACTATACTCACTGTTGCCATTTTTTGGGTATCAAGGAGCAATATTTCACACCATCAGGCTGCAGAATCTGTCACATCAACTGGGGTTGACAATGTCACCCGTGCACGTTTGAAATGATAGCTTCTGGTGAATTCTTCTGATGCTATGATGTTCATACTTCATAACAAAGTGTGTGTGTGGCTCAGTCATCTGACAACTGCCTGTAAAACAAAACAAAACAATCAAAATGAAAATCTGTATAATGTTTCGCAATTATAAATCGTAATGAAAAAAAAAAAAAAAGGATTATGGAACTACAGGCTATGTACCAAATGAAATGGAAAGACTACCTTTAGACTAAGTCAAATGCCATATCTGGTATCATGAAAACTTTGAAACAAAAATTGGTTCAAATTCTGAAGAATTCTGGGGACAAGGTGGTCTAGAGGCAAGGTGCTCGCCTCTCATGCCAAGGGTCCCGGGTTCAAAACCCGGGCAGTGCAGGTATGTTGGAAATTGGATTTTTCTCATATTTTCAAGTCCCTGGTCCTATTGGGGGGTAGGATCGAGTACCTAGTCTTCTCGGATAAGGACGAAAAAATTCGGAGGGCCCGTGTGCACGTTGCGCACGTTAAAGATACCTTACCTTGGCAGTTGGAAATCGTAAAGAGCAGGCCGAAAGGCCGCTGCCCGGGCAAAATTGAAAATTGAAATTAATACATTAAAATTTATCCATATCATCCAGAAATCCTGATCAAGTGGGTGTTCTCAGCTGTTTTGCCACAACACTTTTGAATTTGAACTGAGTTGTGAAAATCTTAGGCTGAAAGAGTGCATGCTTTACTCACTGTTGCCATTTTTCAGGTATCAACGATCAATATCTCACACAGTCACTGAATCGGGCTGTTGAACCTGTCAGGTCGGCTGAGGTTGACAATGTCACCTGTGCAATTTTGAAATGATAGCTTCTGGTGAATTCTTGCTCATATGTCAGAGCAAAGTGGTGTGTATGGCTCAGCCGTCTGACAACTGCCTGTGCAATAAAACAAAGCAAGGAACATTTGTATTATGTTTTGCGATTATAAATGGTAATGAATTCAAGTTTCATCCAATTTTTTTTTAGTGTTTATAGTGCGAGTATTAACGCTCGCATTTGATTACATTTGGGAATTTTAATTTTCAATTGTTCACGCTTCATATTCCAAATTTAGTTTCTTTTAATCTTTAACCTAATTTCTGTGATCATTACAGGGGTTGGCATCGATGTCAACGTGCTATCATAACAATCGTTTGTTCAAGTCTGGGCTACCTCAAAATCTAAACCAGATGGACCTAAGTAAGCTTAGCTCCTGCCATGAAAACGAACTTCCATAATTTGCTCCTTTTAAAATTATTTCTGGTAATTTTGAGCTCAAGGGGCACCTATATTTTTCCCCTAGTTGCCCCTAATATTTTACTTTTTACGGAAGGATTACCGAATCCGGATGTCTCCAGAAAACACACAAAACCGTTTTAATGGGACAAGAGTGAGAAAAGACGTTAAAATGATCAAATTCGAGGGAGGAGTTCCATATAAATTACACAACTTCAGTTGGACACGTATTTCATGTACCAAGTGTTAACCACCGAGCCACGCATTTACCAAAGAAATATATTAGCCTATTAGTAATACTAACCTTATCCCAAATGTTCTGATTCACTGTTGTTTCAAATCTTCTCATTCGTCTGGCAAATGTCAAAATGCATGAAATAGGAGTTCACAAAGGCGCGCGCCTATTTTATACTCGGCTGTGACGTCAAGGTGAACACAGTTCTTATGTCTCGGCTATTTCTGCCGTTGTAAAGACACAACTCACAGAAAATCTCGGGATATCTGTTTGAGCTCAACATACCCCGATTTCCTCGGTCTCACGAAATGTGACTTGAACGTTTTTCACATTTGATATGGTAAACACAAGTCCGTTTGTTTACTTATGTCCGTTGTCACCTTCGATTTCAGTTAACCCTTTGATTACTAAAACCATGAAAGCTGGATTCTGAAATCTTGTCGATATTTGCCATACCGTTTTTCATTTACATTAACCATTTACGACAGCCAATGAGAATCTAAGTTATGATATTCAATTGCAATTCAAAGTTATTAATTGAAAACTAAATAATAAATACGTACAACTTATGGAGTGGTAAAGGATTCTCAGCAATCCTGTGCCGATATTGATAGGGCTAAAGAAGACGCGTGATGGCCTCAGTGACGTGCTAATACTATCTATTATCCGAGACACAGGATAACGGTTGAATTCGCCAAAATCCGCCGTCGACTTGCGCGTATCATCCATGTCAACAGTCGCCACACCCCTTCATAATTAAACGGCAAAGACTAGTACCACAGAGCTCTGCGAGTAGTACTCACTGTGTTTATACGCGCACAAGTTATGGACCTAATTATAGTGAAAGAAGGAATGGTCCGTCTCGGTATTTTGTCTACTGACTCTGGCGGATTATGGTGGGGCGCACGTTGTTGTTTTGTTTTTTTTAATTGAAATGGGGCCATGGGACAAAGAAGGTTAAGACACACAGAGTTAAATGGTTTAGTTGTATGAGGAATGAGGTTCACGAAGCAGAGCAGAATGCAAAAACAATAATTTTTTTGTTCGGTTATTCCACAGAATTATTATAGTCAGATTTAGTACGTACTGAGAATTTTGTTCCCTGAACTCAGACGTCGTGGTGTCGCGTAGAAAAAAACAACAACAAACACTTCACCTCAACCCTCTAGCGAGCTAAAAGTTCATTAATTTGTTTGCGAACTAACCCCCCCCCCCCCCAGGGTCTGCCTTTCGCTTCCCCTTGCCTCTTCTTTCAAGCAAATAGACATACGCGCATGCACACACACTGGCACGTACACACGCACACACACACATACATACACATTTTGAAAAATAAAAGTGATACTTTTTGGAAAAGGTGCCATCCACAATGTACGTACGCTCGATTTTAGAGATTTTTTTGAGTGAGAGAAAGAGACACACACACACACACACAGAGAGAAAGAGAGAGGGGGGTGTATAATATGTTGGTAGGGTATTTATACATATAGATTTCTATTTTGGGGGGCTTAAACAGTACCTATTTGTTGGTAAATGTGGTCAGAGTTAACTATCGTGTATCCTGCATGATAAAAATGTATTGAAACCATCGGCGCTGGGACGAAGTATTTGGTCCCCCATAGTGGACATTCCCCCGGATCCAGTACTTCATACTAAAAGTTCCCCCTTGCATTTCGCCAAAAATGAAGATTTTATAATAATTTTCACACGGAGCCTTGAAAACTCGATGAAATGTCACCATAAAAACCCTGGAATCCCTAATTCTATATCAATAACATTTTTTGACAGTTTTGTGAAAATAGCGAATCTATTTATTTCTGTTGCGGGGGAGGGGGGGGGGTTGTGTCAAATTTATACAGATATATTTTGTTTGATCGTTCCTTTTTGTTGTTGTTGTTGTTGTTGGTGATGGTTTTTTTTTTTTGCATATTTTATTTGTATATTTATATCTGTTTATTTGTTGCTTTATCGTAATATTTACCTATAATTCTTATAATGTGTGTCTGGGTAAGCCTACGTATGAATGTGCGTTTGTATGTGAAGATAAAAAGACAAATAGAATGAGTCTAGGCCCGCACATGCAACTGGCTGGCATGCTGCAGGCGTATCTCAGTTTTATCTTCCTGTCGACGCTTCTATGCCGTATCTCCATTTATTGGCAATTACTGTTATTTGTGCGTACGGTCCCCAAGTTTTTTTTTAGCTAGGAGTACGTATTTTAAAGCCTTTTGTGACTCCAGAGCTTGAGAACCCCTCCCGAAATACTCCAAACAACAGCCTTAATTAATTATGTTTTCAGATTTTCTTTTTGTTTCGCCCTGTTCTTTGGTTGAAAGGGAAGGGGAGTTAGGGATTCGCTAAGATTAATGGTTGAGGATATGCACGGGTTTAGGGATAGGTACGTAAATGTACGCGCCCCAAGGGCAAATAGCTTGACACCGTACGTAACAACTATTGGCCTAGATATGAAAAAAATGCAAAGCGACTGCGACGATAGCAGGGCAAACAAGTCGTGCGTGCGCGTCCAACCTTACAAAGAAAACAGTTATACTTCCTCGTTTTCATGCACAAACATACAGTTTGTTTTGGAGTTGATGTTGACTCGGGCATGCTGTAGAACATTGGTTCTCAACCATTTTCAGATCATCGTCCCCTTAGGTTCCAAATTTTCTTTTATCGCCCCCTTCTCAATCCAATCCCAACTGAAAACCTAACATTTCACAAGAGGACAGGCTACACATAAATTGTGATGTCAAGTTTTTCAAAGCCTTATTGATGGCAATAGGCGTGTTGATTATTCATCATAAAACAGAACGCATTCTTTATCAAAAATGATTTTTTTTTAAAGGCCTTTTCTGTTCATAAAACCCATCTATGCGTGCTGTCTAACAATTTGGGGGTTTGCGCTGTATTTGCCCCCTCCCCCCCCCCCCCCCCATCGTCCTCCTTCATCGTTTTCACACCTTGTCGCTGTTTTTTTTTTGCTTTCGCCCCCCCCCTGAAAATCAAAAACCGCTTCCCCCCTGAAAATCAAAACAGCCTGCCCCCCCCCCTGAAAATCAAACCGCCCCCCCCCTTGAAAATTAAAACCGCCGACCCTGAAAATCAGCCCCCCCCCTGAAAATCAAAACCGCCCCCCCCCCGGAAAATTAAAACCGCCGACCCTGAAAATCACCCCCCCCCCCCCTGAAAATCAAAGCTGCCCCCCCCCTCCCAGGGTGGGCAATATCTCCCATGTTGAGAACCACTGCTTTAGAATTATTGAAAAAAACACCGCCTTTTTCTTTGCATTTATTGTATCGCTTTGGTATTACATCTTGCGCCAGGCCTTGCTACATACACGTTTTTCTTTTTGCCGCAGTTTGACTTTGCTATAGGACTAACCTCTTTCAATTATTGAATTCTACGCGACAACATAAGAAATAACCCTGCCTCTTTCAGCCGAATGATATTCAGCTCTGGTTGAGCAGTAGGGTTTCAATATACTTTAAAAGTGTTTTATATTCTTCCCCTTTCAGTGAAGTTTTGTTTCAAACTACTAGCTGAGGTACCCGCCAGGGGGGGGGGGGGAGGGGGGGGGATTGATTAGTTATTACTTCCAGTGTTTTTAGGGTGATTATAATGGATCTGCTTCACCTTACCGTTTCTTTAGATTTATTTTGTTGGTTTGTTTTAAGGTAAGCCTTACTGCACCGTCCCTTTGCACGTCAATGACCTAAGCACCCGGTCAGTATTCATGAAATGGCAATAATCGAAGCACTGATCGCAGAAAGTGATAGTGCCAAGGGCTCATATGTTCGTGGAAATTAATGGTAAAGAAAAGGGGGGGGGGCAAAATCAGCAACACAAAGCAAATTAAATAAAGTACTTTCCCACCATTTGGAGCCCCCAAATCTAAAAAAGAACCATCTGCAGATCGAAAGGAAGATACTTTGTGAAATTTCAGGCAAATTCAAGCTGTATGAGCGATGGTACGCCTAGTTATAAATCCCCTAGGTTTTGTTTTTCTTTCTTTATTATTATATAGGTAGACTACTACTAAAGTTTGTTACATCAAATGTTTTCTAAATATCTGTAGTATACTACAAAAGTCTTATTCTATCTGTCTGTCTGTCCATCTGCCTACCACGTCAAATGTGCCAAACCGCATTAGGTGAAAGCTCCATAATTTGTATACAAGGTTCTTTTTTTTCAGATTTGGAGACTTGAAAAAGTGGGGAAGTATTTTCTAAGTTTACTTTGTGTCGCTAATTTCGCTCCCCAGATCCTTTCTTTTAAATGAAAGATGACGTTATCACTTCCTGTGATATGTTCGCTATTAAACACACTGCCCAGTGAGCAGATTATTGCCACTGCAATAACGCGCAAAGGGAGTATAATAAGACTTACCTAAAAACAAACATCAACAACAACAAGACAATGAAACTCAAGGAACGGGTAAAGTGAAGCAGATCTAGTATAATCACCCAAAAACTAAAATTGATAAACAGATTTATCCAGGGTAGGCCCGAGGACCTCAGCTAGTGCCAAAACAAAACAAATAAGCAAAAAAACAACCAAAAAACTGCAGGGGAAGAGCGTGGGAGACGTAACAAACTAAAGGGGTAAGCCAGACCAAGGCTGGCGGAGGCACCAAAGTGGTGGCTCGTCACTTAAATTATCATGTCTCACACAATCACTACTCACTGGCCACACCGCGGTGGCATAGGGAGTGAGTAGTGTTTTAGTGTGATGCGTGATAATTAGGTGACGAGCCATTAATCTGGGGCCAGCACCAGCCTTAGTCTGCCTTATCCCTTACACCCGGAAATCGGGTCTATGCTGGCAGTTAGTCTCAGTTCTAGACAGGTGCATCAGGTCAGGGTCCTGTCCCAGTTCTCAGACTCTAACGACGCATTCCCTAACATTGGCTCGATCAGGGAAATTTCAAGTTGAATTAAATTCTTGTGTCAGAATTTCAAGTAAATTAAATTAGCATTTACCTGTACCCTTTATAGGCCATGGGACCAAAATCCTAGCTAGTCTCTAAAGTAAATTACGTTACGCACCCCCTAGGGAAAATCTAGGCATGGTTTTAATATGTTCCCAGTAACCATCTTTGACTAAAAATCAAATGTTGTCATCCATAAATGTGCACATTAATAACTTATTTTTAAAAAATGTTTATTGCTATGTAACATCTGTATTTTTGCATGTTTGTTTCGTGTTACATAATTATATATTTCACAAAATCTCCATCTTTGAACGCAAAAGGCTTTTTTATTAGACCACCTATACTAACCCAATTTTACATGTCCATTTCAAATACCGTGGAGGGTGCACGGAAGTTTATATTATTTTGATTAGTTTGGTTCTTGAATTTATAGAAAATGCATTGTTTCCTCATGCTGTCATTTTCATCCTCCACCTTGCCTCCATTCTGTTATAGTACCGTGCAGGTCATAAAAAGTAACGCTTGGTGCTCAGTGTCTTGGCGCGCATGAGTTCTGAAGCAGGACTGCAGATTACTACTTTTATTGTAAGAGAGAGAGAGAGAGAGAGAGAGAGAGAGAGAGAGAGAGAGAGAGAGAGAGAGAGAGAGAGAGAGAGAGAGAGAGAGAGAGAGAGAGAGAGAGAGAGAGACAGCACATGATTATTTATTCTCGAAATTTCATCCAACTTTTCAAAAAAAAACTGAGTTATATTGCTATTTACATCTTTCTTAGTGTGCATACAGCATTCCATCATGGAGGCAGCCATTTTGGATCTTGCGGCGAAAGGCTCAATTCCATTGGTTGATTAGAATAGCATTGTTTATGGCAAACTCAATTCACATCATTACTCATCATTTATTGGCACACTTTACATACAAATTATACAAAAATGTGCAAGACTTGAAATGACAACATTGGTTTTTTGTGAAGGGGAGATGCATAAGAGCTTGCATGCAAAAAAATCAGCTTATCCCCTCAGGTGCCCAACGGAATGACAAGCTACAAGTTTGGTCCCATGGCCTATTAAGAAGGCGTCAATGTTCTCCTCGTATCCTTGACACCATTGGATTTCGTACCTCCAGCTTTGTTTGACAGGTTTTGTGCTGCATGGAAGCCCTTTCACTCTACCGTCGGGGTTTCTGATGAATGAGAGCTAATGTTTGGACGCGTGTGACCCTGTCCAAATAAACACGACGACCTTGCCCCATAACGACGTCCTTGTCCCATAACTAATGTTGTTTCTGTGGGCTCGGGAATTCCCCAAAACGTAATCATTATAAGAAAGTGTCGGAAGAACATGGACAATCAACAACCTCAAAGGCAGGGGCGAAGCGTGGCCCTCTGCAGAGGGGAATCAGAATTTAAGCTAGGAAGGTCCTTATAATTATTAGGGCGTCTCACTACATCACATTCACCTAGAAATGCATACATGAGACTAAAACAATGAATCGGGTGGGATTGCAAAATCTAAAGAGTTCACGGCCGCGCGGACTATTCTTGTCAACAGGACAGGAATGCAGCAATTTACAAGCTGAACTAATCTGAAAATACCATTCATTCATTCTAACAGACTTATAAACGCACATTTTCATCCATTTTTTAAAATATAATTTGAACGGCAAGTTTTCATTGTTGTATTCATAGCCAGAGATTTTGTTATTCTACCATCTCATAAAGTTTCTCGAAAATGACCCATCAACATTTGTATATGGCAGAAAGTGCTTAAGTGGCATCTCTGTGACACAACAATGTGCAGCGATCTCGGAGAAGTGGCTATCTGCCGTTGCAGTTTAGGTCGGATCGACCTATCAAGAAAATTGATAATCTTGATACGTTCGACTGATTATGATTACAGTTATATCTAGATCTAGATCTAGTCTATATCATTTTGCTTTGATAGCTCTTGCTGGGCGTAGAGTAAATTATTCTTAGATATCTCAAACAAACAAAATATCCACACAAACTCTTTCACTCTACTCTTTACCTTTCGATTAGGATGAAAACGACCGCATAGTGAAAAACATGCATAGGTAAAATCAGGTCAAACTTTGATTATAATCCTATTTAACCCCCCCCCCCCCCAACCACCACTATTCCGCTGACTGCGGGCTGCTTCGACGAATACAGGCTATGCGCAAGCTAGCTTCTGGGTGTAGTCAAGTCTTCTTCGTCTTTGTTAATCACTAATTATGGACCAGTTCATAAGGTGTAGGTCCCCGCAAAGATGCTTTTCGGTGAAGGGTGTTGGACTATAACAAACGCAAATAGCGAGGTACAATAGAATGCTGAACTGACTAAATGGACTTGGAGTTGGGCTCGATCTGAAAAGCGTGGTAATTCTAGAATTAATATTCGAAGGGTAATCACTGATTATTTGATTATTAGGAGTCCTCGCCCCTGCTCAAAGGTACAGTCTGAAAGGCAAAAACCTACACTGGAGAGCATGTAAACAATCTTATTCAGGTCAGTTATAATATCTGAAACTTATTGAAAAGAATGGGGAGTCGCGGAGCATGAAATGTAGTACCAAGCTTTACCTTGATTGTCTTACCAGATAATGTCAGATTCACAGACTGAAAGACGACAGTGAATATGAAAAAGTATATGAATAAATTTACAAATGAAAAAAAAAAAAGAAAATTAATGTCGGGGAATGAATAATATGTTGTTCGTCGAAGGTCTTACTAGTTGACACCCGATTCATAGATCAAGGACAGCGGTGAAAGGTATTTGGGATGTTGTTGTGCACTTAATATGTAAATAAATCATTGGCGTCTTGCCCGACCCGGATGTTTTGCATGTTGTTATATATATATCTTAGTATTTTATATTTTATGTACTACCTTGATCTCATTCTGAAATTTACCTTAGTGTCAGTGCAGCTCGGTTACATCTGGAGCAAACACATTGTCGCCACAGTGCTGCGCCGGTGTCGTGTTTACATACAAACTTGTGTTTTATTAGTAATGCTATCATTACCTATCAAAAAGAGGGTTTGAAGGGTGTTACCTGGTTATGTGTCTTTCTCTCTGTCAATATCTGTTTGCTTGTCTCTATCTATCTATCTATTTTTAATAGCGCTATAGCATCGTCTGAAGTCTGAAATTCTCGAGTAGAAAGTGAATTCTGTTGAATGACAAAGACAAGGAAGATTTCAAGTACCGTTATCCTACACTGCCCTGGCCGTACTGAGTGTCATACTTACCGTCTGAACAGCTAAGAACTGCTTGAATTGAATTTCGTATTTGTAGTAAATTCCGTCGCTGACCAGTAGTAACACACACACACACACACCCCCCCACACACACACCCACACCCACACACCCACACCCACACCCACACACACACACACGCACACACATACACACACCCCACATACGCACACCCACACACACACACATACACACATCCACACACACACACCAACACATACACACACCCACACCCACACACACACCCACACACACCCACACCCACACCCACACACCCACACACACACACACATCCTCACACACACATCCTCACACACACACACAACACACACGCACACACCCACACAACACACGCACACACACACATACACATACACACACGCGCACGCACACACACACACACACACACGAACTCACGCACGCACGCACACACACACACACACACACGCGCGCGCGCACGCACACACTCATCCTACAAACATAATTATGCACACACATTTTGCCGCTCAAGAATATGTTAAACCTGAGCTTAAATTTCCCCTCCCCCCCCCCCTTTTTTTTTTTGCAACCTTCTGGAAAGGTTAGTAGACTAGACAGACTAAGTTTCATTAGTTTCCGCCAGAACTTGACAACTGCTGCCTTACCAAACACTTTTACTTCTCCCGGTATAAAAGATAAACAGTAACTTCAGACTGAAAAAAATGTTGAAAGGACAGTCAGTTCCACGACTTGAACACATTCCAATTATATAAACGAGTAAGGTCTTTCTTTCCACGCTCACTCCGCCTCCCCTTGTCAATATAACCTTTATTTTATCCCGCCAGCTGCAGAAATGTAGCAAACATTTTTCTCTACCTGTTATGATTAAAGCACGTAAGGATTTTCTCCCAAAATTCACTGCCTCCCCCACCCCAACCCCACTTATTTGTTTTTTTCTGCCCATGCCTTTAAAAAAAAATGCTAATAAGATGCAGGATTATTTATTCAGTTGTAAACTCGGTTGAGTGTCAGGATCTAGGAAATAAGAGAGAAAGAGAGAGAGAGAGACAGACAGACAGACAGATAGAAAGAGAGAGAGAGAGACAGACAGACAGACAGATAGAAAGAGAGAGAGAGAGAAAGAGAGAGAAAGAGAGAGAGAGAGAGAGAGAGAGAGACAGAGACACCGGGGGATAAATGCATACAATTGCAAACAAAAGCAAAATTTAAAAACATGACATATTGAATTTCAGATCTAAAGCATTTTCAGCCCACTCTATATTCAATGTCACGAAGACAACAATAAGTTCTAAATCTGGAAAGGCGCAATGCATTGGGGAATGTCCGTACGACGTCGAGAGCTAAAAATTCAGATGTTTGTGACGAGTGTCTTATAAACCAAGTGTGAAGGTAACCTCGTGGCAGTCAGGTGGATGAATCTGAGCTGTTAAACGTAGAACATATTATAATGAAATAGATCTACGCTTGTTTTATATCCTGAAATCTTGGTCTAAAAACTAACCAACTTAAGCTCTCTCCAAGGCTGTTATTGTATCGACGATGTTATATAATGGTGATGAACTGGACTTTCATTAGGCTCCTGGATTGTGAAAATATGAAATTTTGAAGTCACGTTAAATTGTCATGTTGTCTCTGTGCTTCTTCCTCTACAAGCCAGGTGACATTTGTCCTAATGGATGCCCTCTTTGTGAACAACATAGAGGACTCGACGTTTGTTTGAATTCTAATCTATCGGACAAATTCCAAAACCTGTGCAAGGCTGATAGTATGGTTGTAAACTGGATTTCACTGAGCTCCTCGATTGTGAAAATGGGATCTTTTGGAGTTAATTTCTTCATGACTCCTTCACCTCAAGCCAGTGGACATTTGTTCCCGAGGACACAGGCTCCAGACATCTCAAACCGTGCCTGTGTTTGTTTGAATCGTATTGTGTGGTGGTTTAGGCGAGAAAACTCTGATAGACACATTGCATAAGATACGTGTGCGTTGTGAATGATGCAAGATAAAACATACATTTGTAAAAGTTCTGTTTTCCTACTGAAGTAAACTGGGAGTTGTACTAAACAATTGGAAAAATGTGGAAATTTGAAATCGCATTTGTCCTGTTTTCTCAGTGCTTTTTGCCCGCCAAACCAGCGGGGATGTGTTCACGTGGACAATACCTTTATACACCACGCTACGGGCCGGACATTTGTTTGTGGTGCAATGCAGGAACCGTTATGCCCCATCACCATCATACAGAGAGGATGTGCTTTGACTGTAGCAAAATAACAGACCCGCTTAAAGAAGGAGTCACCCACAACTGCAACGAAACACACGACACCGTCATCTCCTGTCTTGAAGGATATTTTCGGACAAAACCGAAAAAACCTGAAGAGAAATCCGAATGTAAAAAATGTACTGAATGTCCTCATCGTACCCGGCCCTGTCAAAGTCATAGCGATACCATCTGCTGTCCTGATGAAAACTATGACGTTGCACCAAACGAGCATGGCATTCCAGTTTGCGTCAAAGTCTGTGGAAGGGGCCAGTATCTGGATTTGACTACTGACACTTGCTCTCCATGTCCGGCTAACAAGTTCATGGATTCAGTCAGACATCCGTTTATTCAATGTCAGGGATGCGTTTCTCCACAAAATGAACTGGAAGCTGTTGTCAAACCATGTAAACCGGGGAGTCAGGCAATAATTGGTTGTGTGGACGGGTACTACAGAAAAATTGATAAGAACCACCCAATTGAGAAATGTGTTAAGTGCAAGAACTGCACAGAAAACTTGCACTTCGATCTGTATGAAGGAAGGAAATGTGACTATTTTCACGACACAGTATGCTGTATTCATCCCACCATGACGGTTATTGACATGGCTGATGGTCCTCGATGTCAGGGTAATATTACTTCAGTTACTGACCTACCGTAGTATCTACATGTGTTTATCTGTCTGTCTGTCTGTGTGCCTGTCATTGCTATGTATCCATTTGACATTGCCCTATTCATTTGTGCATCATGAATATCCATGTATTAATACACTGAATCTTTCACCCCTTATCCATTCATCCGTCTATTTACCCATGAAATCATTTATCCATCGACCTACCTAATTAGACCAGCTGTCCACCATTATTGACATTCATGTTATTACTACCCATTCATTCGAATCAAAAGTCCATCAATCGAATCATTTGTCCAACTACATCATCATTATCATCATCATCATTGCCCTTTTCACCCTACTCAGCAGGGTATAGGCCACGAACGACAGCCTTCCATTTGTCCCTATCCTGGGCGATCCTTGACAACTCATTCCTTGTGTAGCCACCTCTCTTCATATCCTCCACCATGCCTCTAATTCATGGAGTTCGTGGCCTGCCCCTCTTCTTGTTTCCTTGCGGGTTCCAGAGCAGTGATTTTCTTACAGAGCTGTCCTGGTGCTTCCATAGTGTGAACCAGCCATCGCCATCTGCTTAGTCCTATTTCGCTGGAGATATTTCTCTGCTTTGTTCTGTCCCAGAGGTCCTTATTTCGAATAATATCCGGCCACCTGATCCTCAGAAGTCTCCTCAGACAGGTATTGGCGAAGGATCGCAGCCTCCTCAAGCTGGTTTGGGAATTACATTCTACAATCATATAATTTATCCACCCGCCCTTCTGTAGAACCGCATCGTTCACCGAAGTGGACGAATAATGTACTAGAAGACAAACAGAGAGCGTTATGGGCGATCTTTTTTTGCTATCCGCCATTCGAAGCAGTGGTGTTTCCTGATGTGGTATGCTGTTGCGAGTTTTCCAAATCGTCTGTTCTGACAGTGTGTATGTGAGTCATGTTCGTTTTTGCTGGTAATGTTGTGTGAGCTATGTGCTTGTGTGCGGTATGCGTCAGAGACCTGTGTGCCTTAGATATTATATTTAATGTAATAGGCTACTGTTCCTGGTGCTGTGACAACAAATTTCCAGACAAGATCATAAATTTATATCTTATCTTATCCATCCGTTTATCTCCCCACCCACAGGACCCCCAAGTGTGATAACGTGTGGACAAGGGACCTATCTATCCACCAGTAACACAAGCCAAGAAATCACGTGTCAGCCCTGCCCACCGGGGACATACATGGAGCGTCTGACCCACACCCAGACCTCATGCAAGAACTGCTCCAGTTACAAAGGAAATCACGTGCCTACCGCATGCCCATTGCCGCTGACAATGACGGGTGAACTTGATAACGCAAAGTTTGAATTTGATGCTAAAAACTGGATTATCCTGGCCACAGTAATAGGGATTGTTGTTATTGTGGTGATAGTCTTAGTATTTGCTATCAAACAATGGCAATTATTAAAGGAAAACAGACACGGGCTAGTGGGAGAAATGTGCCTTGAAAAAGGTGTACTACCATTACTAAAAAGTGACCAAGAAGAGCATAACAAGATCTGAATCACAAAATATGTGAAACGGCAATTTGATGAACACATGTATGTAGGCCTACGTAAGTACCGTCCACTATAATAGTAACTGTTTCTCAACAATTTTTACCCCGCCCCACTTCAATTTTTCAACGAAAAAAATTAAACGTGTTCGCCACCCAGATCGGACGTATACATCCTACCCCCCCCCCCCCCATTTTGAGGCTTTTATTCTGCACTTAAACTGTTCAACTCTACATCAGTAGTTTTCTAAATAAAGTACCCGGTGCATGTACTTATGTATAATATCTGGCAATAGTAGTAGAAAAAAAAGTGGAAAAAGTCGAATTGGGCTGGACACAGAAAAATTGAATGATAACCCTCCAAGCTCCAGCCGCTTGTGAAAGAATTCTGATTTCATGAGAATTTCTTCGTAGTGACATAATTAACGGGTTTTTCATGATCACTTAGTTGATTTATCGTGTATATTGCAGAAAACACTAAAATTAACTTGCTTATCTCACACTGAGTTCTTGTGAGAACTACAATCAAGTGACAAATGTCTGTGTATCACTTGTGATACATTACAGTGCCTAGAAGGTTAACAGATGAACAAAACGCTGCACTGAATGGCAAACCGGGGGGGGGGGGCAGAAGAAATAAAAGGAAGAAGAAGACCAGGAAGAAGATGGCAGGATGATGTTAAAAAGAGGGGTAAGGGAAAGGGCCACATGGAGCGTCTGACCCACAGACTCTTTCTGCCGACCCAGCCATACAGGCAGAAACAATGGCCTCGGATGCCTATTGCACCCGGGACCACCCAACGCAGAGTTTTCAATAAGATCCCTGAAATTATGCTCTGCTGCGGGACTAGACTTGGTGCCGCCAGGCTCCCTGGCGGCACCAAGAACTAAAGACCAAAATTCAAAAACTCTAGAGCCCTGCTAGGTCCTAATATCTTATTATTAGTTTTAACTGGGGCTCCAGAAGAAAACAGTCAATTAGTGACATGTTATATTGGCTACAAAGGGATCAAACTCCTGAAAGGGACAGTGTCCCAGAACTGCTTCTCTATCTTCCCCTTTTTCCTGTCTTGTCCTTGCCCTTGCCTTGGCGCATCCCAAAAATTAATAAATATAAAAAACCACGAAGAATGAAGACAACAACAGAAAGAAAGAAAAAAAGAACAACCAACTAACAAGAAAGACCAAAGAGAGAGAAAATCAAGAACAGGGGGCCAACAGCACTATGCTGAGGCCCCCGAGAAACAAAAGAACTCATCCGCAGGGCCACATGGATGAGGAAGACCCAGACGAATAGGAATGGAAGCCATTGTCATCCTGCAGTGGATAGTCAATGCCTCGGTGGAAGTAGCACTTTGTGTACATGTTTGAGTTTGAGTTTGGGTTCTATGGCACGTTGACAAGGTAACGGCCATTTTGCTCATTTCACTGTCTATTTGGTTACTTTATCTATGTTTGGTATTCAGAGATTCGTCAATTTCACTTCAGAAAATAAATTATTTCATGGACCCGCGGGCATAGTCTTCCTCAGATAAGCAAAATGTACACATTTGGTCAAAGTATGCTTTCTTGGTAGTTGGGAAGTGCCTGCCATACAGTCGGGAGAGAGGGTGAGGGAGGAGGGGGGTCTGCCCCATGAGTAAAAAAACGGTGTATGACAGGGGGTGGGGATATTACCCAGGCGGACTCTACTACTACTATTAAGGACAATTTCATCTCTCCGATTGATCCTGGATAATGAATACTGCGTGGAATCCCCATTACTCTTAGCAGAAGGTAGAAAGTACGATCTTGGATAAAGTGTAGTTTATTTATTGCATAGATGAGAAAGACTGTACATACATAATACATTGTACAATGTAAATCTTGAATGTAGAAAGAATCTCAGAACTCCAAACACGGCCACGCTGAAGGCGGAAAAGTAGGCTATGATTGCTAAGGTATACAATGAACACTGGTGCTATTCGACCATTTGGAATCATACCTTAGGGAACGTACTGAAGATAAATCGTTATAAAATCGATTGAATCGATAGAAAAACCACTTGGGGAGGAAAATGGTCTATCTGGCTTACTTTCATATAAAACAGTAAGTTCCAGGAAGCAGATAAGGTTTGTTTTTATATTGGATTATCTCTATCTTTATAACCAACACATTATCTGGGCTAAAGTACCACTGCCACTGCTCTACTCCATGTTTTTGTTTGTCTCTCTTTCTGTGTATTTAAGAGTTTGTTAAGACAAGTTTGACGTCGGTGTTATCTGGACACAGCAGTGCATGCAAGCAAAAAGATTACAAACATACCTTTATCGCACTCAAATTCAATAGTATTACAGTCTAGTTATCAAAACATCCGCGTACTCAGTTCGGCAGTGCAGAACTGCTCTGTACATGTGACACAAAAACATTCCTGTAGATTACAAATCGCAGAACGAAAGTTTGACCATGAGGAGCATAACTACAAGGATGGAATAACAAGGATCTAGAATGAGATATACTGTAATTACAAATTATATGACTTCTCCAGCGACAGTATAATTTGGAAAGAGAAATGTTAGTTTGTATAGAGAAAGAGAGAGAGAGAGAGAGAAAGTGAGAAGACAGAGAGAGAAGGGAAAGGGGTAGGGAGATTCAACGAGAGGAAGGAGGGAAAGAGAGACAGAAGGGGGGGGGGAGGGTGCTTGGGCAGAGAATTAAAAATAAAGTGTAAGAACAGAGCTTAAACACGTTCATTTCTGAAAGAAGTTGAAGGAAGGGTTACAAGAGAAAGTGAAAAGGTTAGAATACAAAAAGCATGGTATTCCAATGGTTAAACTGAAGGGACTGTGAAATAAACAGGATTCGGAGGGGGGTATAAAGGTTTAGCTTTAGGGCTAGCATTAGGGTTAGATTTGGTTAATTATTCACAATCAGAACTTCTCGTCGTTGGAATTACCATAATAACGTTTACGGAGAGTGGGAAAAATCCAAGAGTGCAAAATAAATTTAAAAAATGATTAATATATTTAAATGCCTGCACCTTATAGGCTGATCCATCTGTACATATATGTACTCTGTCTGTATACGTCAATGTACACAGTCTAGAAAGAGATATGTTGGGTCACACAGACAAGGATAAAGAAAGAAAAATAGAGAAAAAAAAAGGGGGAGGAGGGTAGAAATACATGCAGGATAATTTGTAATAATTTATATACGCCACAAACAAACTATACAGGCCTTAATTTTATTATGGGTGTTATTACAAGTACGTATGTCCCCCAAGTTTTTTTGTGCTTGGGGTACGTATTTTAAAGCCTTTTGTGACTTCAGAGCTAGAGAGCTCCACCCGAAATGCTTCTTGACAACAGCCTTAATTAATTATGATTGATATTCTTTTCTTTTTGTTTTCCTCCTGTTTTCTTGGTTGAAAGAGTAAGGGGCAGGATTAGGGAATCGATAAGATTTAGGGTTGAGGATAAGGACGGGATTAGGGAAAGTTCGTATTCACACGCCCTTAGCGCAAAACGCTTGGGATGCGTTCGTACTTACAACAAGAGCCTTTTATTATACATGAGCTTCCTTGCTGTCGTATTTCACGTTTTATAGCCCTGCTGCGACCCCGCCGTTTTTCTTTGGTTTTTATGATATTTCGTGAATGGTCGCATACCTCTTTGTGCTGTATTGTGCTTCTCTGTTTCCTTTTATTTTGATAGTTGTACATTTTTATCGGTTTATCTTCCTATATCTAAACTGTTTCACTTCGCTCCTGTTGAAGTTTTTTTTTTTTTTCACATGATAAGGCGAAAGCCGAAAATTTTGTGTATTTTCCGTCTTCTCTTTAGTTTGCTTTGTATTGTTTGGGTTTTATTTCTCACGCGCGATTTTGCAACATACAACTTTTTCTTTTTGCCCAATTTTGACTTTGCTTATAGCCCGGCTGCGACCCCACAGTTTTTCTGTGGTTTTTATCATATTTCGTGTATTTTACGTCTGTAACACAACATAAACCGTATTTTTAGATTTTTAGGCCAATGCAGGATATCTAAGTAGTAATTTACATTAATCTTTTTTACCTGTACTAACATATCACACTGGAAGACTTAGTGGACCAGGGGATTCGAAATAAGGTCTCGTGGATTCGGGTTTCCACTAGATCCATTCACGGAAGTTTAAATATCGCGTGATCTTGGCAAATCAAATTGATATCAGTTTAAGCTGAGAGCCCACAACAAAACACGTGGGGAAAAATGGGCTAATTTTTAGCCTGTGGATTAAACTGAGCTGTTCAACGTGGAATATTTATTGAAGCATAGCTACACTTATTTTACATTGTGATCGTCAAACAAAACCAATTCAAATTCTCTGTAAAGTTGATTTTATTGTGACAAACTGAGATTTTCAAGGAGCACATCCGTTATCCCATGTCAAAATGTGGTATTTTAGCTTGGCTATTGTCCTGTTCTCTCTGTGC
Source organism: Onchidella celtica (assembly GCA_963931925.1). NCBI lineage: Eukaryota > Metazoa > Mollusca > Gastropoda > Systellommatophora > Onchidiidae > Onchidella > Onchidella celtica. The sequence continues at coordinate 30,945,346 of OZ007578.1, forward strand.
TTTTTGCCCGCCAAACCAGCCGATATGTGTTCCCCCGGACAGTACCTTTATACACCTCGCTACGGGCCGGACATTTGCTTATGGTGCAATGCAGGAACATTTATGCCCCATCGCCGTCATACAGAGAGGATGTGCTTTGACTGTAGCAAAATAAAAGATGCATTTAAAGAAGAAGTCACCCACAACTGCAACAGGACACACGACACCGTCAGCTCCTGTCTTGAAGGATATTTTCGGACAAAACCGGAAAAACCTGAAAACAAATCCGAATGTCAAAAATGTACTGAATGTCCTCATCCTACCCGGCCCTGCCAAAGTCATAGCGATACCATCTGTTGTCCTGGTGAAAACTATGACGTTGCACCAAACGAGCACGATATTCCAATTTGTGTCAAAGTGTGTGGAAGAGGTCAGTATCTGGATTTGTCCAATAACGACTGTTCATTGTGTCCAGCTAACACGTTTATGGGTTCAGTCAGGCATCCTTTTATTCAATGTCAGAAATGCATTTCTCCACGAAATGAACTGGAAGCTGTTGTCAAACCATGTGAACCGGGTAGTCAGACAATAATTGGCTGTGTGGATGGATACTATAGAATCGTTGGTGAAAAATACTCAGCAGATGAATGTGTCAAGTGCAAGAACTGTACAGAAAACTTGCACTTTGATCTCTATGAAGGAAGGAAATGTGAATATTTTCACGACACGGTATGCTGCCCTCATCACGCCATGACAGTTGTTGACACGCCCGATGGTCCACGATGTCAAGGTCCTGTTGCTTCAGGTATCTGACCTACCTTAGTATCTACATGTGTTTATCTGTCTCTCTGTCAGTCTGCTTGTCACTGCTATACATCCATCGGACATTGCCCTGTTCATTTGTGCATCATGAATATACAATGTTGTCATGGTTTAAGTACTATAATTGCCGTGCTGGGTCACGACTTGCAAGGAGTTGATTTTTCACGGTCTCGTTGATTATAACCAGCGTAATTTGTCCTTGAACTGTTCTCGTGAACAGTTTGTTTTTGAAACACTTTTTCTTAGAGATGGAAAGAAAGTGGGGCGAGATAGAATAAATGGATAAGTTAGGAGTGACAGTGCAATTCTCGACCCCGTGATTTTGATGAACACTTAGAAGGGAAGAGAAGGGGTGAATAAGGATAGATAGTTTAAGACGCTTAGTCGCGTTCAGAAATTCGTACATAAAATGTAGAAAGCACGAGGGTTTAAAGATTTCAGTAATTGTTTTGACATTTTAAATTGACCTTGTCTGTTTTTAGTACAAGGCCGTGACCAACTCCCACGTAGAATATATTAATACTGCGAGATGAGCTCGCATGGATGCACCAATCAAATCTAGGGATTTGGACGGTAATTTGCAGGTGGCTGCACAGTATAAAAGTGTAGCCATACCTATGTCCATTACGCCATACAGAAAACTCCAATCTGTGCAGGCGTCGGCACGATTCTGCCTGAAGAATCATAATTCTGTTCGATGTCATGTCTAGTCCACTATAGACATTTGAGATGAAGCCATATGCTTGAATGAGATATGCCCACTGCTATTGTCCACTGTTCCCTGGTTGTTTCTAACACCAGGGACCAAGCGTAAGTGTTTGTCCATTGATGACTCAACAATGAACGAGGAGCTGAACATAAGTTATCCACTAGGACAGGATTGCCGCATATACTAGGAGTGCTACCCAAGAATGCAAGACAAAGACTTATATTGACTTGCAATTAGTATGAATGTATGGCATACACATCTGTGAATTGGGGTTGATTTGTCTGGATGAGGCTGGGAATTGCCAGCCCATCCTAGAGTAGATCTCTAGACTTAGCTACGTCAGTTTATATTGACGAGCTCGATCCATTATAAGCGGTAGGCACAAATAGCTGAGATGACATCGTCGCCAGAGACCATATTAGTATATTGATTGATAGATAGTAGGCAGACTATATCTGAGAGATATATAATTAGTACTTAAATTGTTAGTGAGTCAGAATTATCATAATATTATAGGAATCTAGAGAAGACTTCTAGTGACATATTATTGAATTTAGATTTGATGCTGCTGATGTTGTCTTTACTATGTAATAGATCTAGACAAAATTGTTAGGGTAATTAATGTAATTAAATTTGTGGCCCTGCAGGTCTGTTTATGAAACTTATTCAGATTGTTCTTAGTGTGTGGCATGGTACGAAAGATTAAATATTAAATACCTCTCGATTTAAATGCAGTCATAATACCATCATTGAGAAGACCCTCTTCATAACAGCTAGAGGGGACTTTAGTCGAGTCTCGTAACACTGGAGGGCACTATCACCCAGTCCAGATTCGTAACAAATGTATTAATACACCGAATCTTTCACCCGTTATCCATTCATCCGTTTATTTACCCATGAAAGCATTTCTTTGGCCAAGCTGTACACTATGTCATTCATGTTGTTATTACCCATTCATTCTACTCAAAAGTCCGTCAGTCGAACTATTTGTCCAGATACATTCTACAATCATTTATTTATCCACCCGCCTATATGTTGAACAGCATCATCCACCGAAACGGACGAATAATGTATTTAAAGACAAACAGAGAGGGTTATGGGTAATCCTTTTGCTATCCGCCATTCGAAGCAGTGGTGTTTCCTGATGTGGTATGCTGTTGTGAGTTTTCCAAAACGATTGTTCTGACAGTGTGTGTGAGCAATGTGGATGTGTGTGATATGCGTGAGAAACCAGTGTGCTTTTGATGTTGTATTTAAGGTAGTACTGTTACTGATGCTGTGACAACATTTTCCTGACAACATGATGATAAAGCTATATCTTATCTTACCTTATCTTATCTTATCCATCCATTTATATCCCCACCCACAGGACCCCCAAGTGTGAAAACGTGTGGTCAAGGGACATATCTCTCCACCAATGACACAAGCCAAGAAATCAAGTGTCAGCCCTGCCCACCGGGGACATACATGGAACTTCTGGCCCACACCAAGACCTCATGCAAGAACTGCTCCAGTTACAAAGGAAATCACGTGCCTACCGCATGCCCATTGTCACTGACAATGACGAGTGAACATGATTACGCAAAGTCTGAATGTGCTGCTAAAAACTGGGTTGTCCTGGCCACAGTAATAGGGATTGTTGTTATTGTGGTGATAGTCTTAATGTTTGCTATTAAACAATGGCAATTATTAATGAAAAACAGACACGAATTAGTGGTAGAAACGTGCCTTGAAAAAGGCCGACAACCATTACTAAAAAGTGACCAACAAGAGCGCAACAAGATGTGAATCACAAAATATGTGAAACGGCAATTTGATGAACACAAGCATGGACGTAAATACCATCCACTATAACAGTGTTTCTCAACCATTTTTGTCCCCGCCCCACTTCAATTTTCAAAAAAAAAACAACCAAAAAACAACAACCCGTGAGCCCCACCAAAACTGGACGTATACATTATATATCTCTACCCCCTATTCTAAACTTCCACGCCAATATATTGACACGCCCCTCCTTGAGAGCACTGCACTACAGTTTAGTAACTTTTTAACTGTAGTTAATTCAGTGTTTTACCTCTCTTTTTTTTTTTTTGTCGTCATTATTTAAATTAAGCACCGTAGGTTTATAACTTTCAATTCCGAAATAGAAGTTACACGTTCTTCTCATTTTAAACTCTAAATAATTTAGTTTATCAGCATATCTGACATTATTAAGCTTGTTTTGGATCTTTAATTTTTGGGGAAACAGAGATTTGGGAATGGAATGGAATATTTTTTTTTCTTTTTTTTTTTTTCAGGAAACCTTTATCAATTTTATGAATATATCGAATGTCACAAAGGAATACTTTGAACGCACTTGTACAGTGATCTCTTTTATTTCATCTTTTGTAAATCATTTTTTTATAGTATTATTATCATTCGTTTTAGAGACTTTCTGAGGGAGAGAGAGAGAGAGAGAGAGAAATAGAGAGAGAAACGGGGAGGGGAGAAAGAAAGAAAGAGAAAGAGACAGACAGACAGAGGCAGATAGAGAGAGGCGTGGGGGGGGAGGAAAGGAGGAGAGACAGAGGGGCATGGAGACAGTGAGAGCGGGAGAGACAGAGAGAGAGAGAGAGAGAGAACAAGCTGAAAACTGACATTATTTGTATTTTGATGACGAGTAAATCGTTACCTAGGTCTAGTTTATTCCAGCTCTACTTTTTTCACACCCGAGAAATTTAATGTGAAATCTTTGGGGATTTGTATTATGATAATAAGGAATTAAAACAAATCGGAACTGTGAAACAGCTTGATCAGTGCCACAACGTATCTTAAACAAGTCTGAAAGTGATCATTTGTTTTTCGGCTTCTACATACTGAAAGATCTCCAGTTGTTGTTGTTTTCAGAAAATGAAGCTAGAGCAAACCAGAACTATCATCTCGAAATGAAGCAATCAGGGTCTATTTCTACTTTTGAAATAATGCAATATAGTTTTCATATACTCACCCGATCCATTATTATAGTTGAATTTCATGCTTACCATATTAGAGGTGATTGCGTTCCGTTTGTTCATTTGTAGTTTATAGTTTTGACAAACAAACTGTACATTTTGCAAGTAAAAGAGTATTTGTTACTGTTTCGGTTCTATGATATCCTACTAGTGTGGTTTTAGTCTAAAATGAGCAGCTGATGAAACTGGATACTAACTACAAACTAATGAATGTCTGGAATTTGGCAGGAGGGCATTTGAAAAGTATAATCTGCCTCCTGTGAGTTCATTTGAGTTAAATGACAGGTTTCAAGTGAATTTCTTTCATTATAAATACAACAATTTGTTAGGGACTTCTTATATAATGACAAGAAAGAAAAACAAAGCCTTAATGTTGCATTACATGAAGGAAATGATCTGCATTTAACTGTCTGTCTGTCTGTCTATCTGTCTGTCTGTCTTTCTGTCCGTCTTTCTGTCTGTTTGCCTGTCTGTCGGTTTGTCTGTCTGACCGTTGCCACTACCGTTGCCACTATTTGGACAAGAAGTTCAGAAAAAAAAATTAAAATGTTCAGAAATTCAGTTCTACAAGAAATCAGACTTCTGTAAATAAAAATTGTGTAAATTAGACGGAATAACGGTTCCTTTTTAGTTTTACAGACTTTCCGAAAGAGAGAGAGAGAGAGAGAGAGAGAGAGAGAGAGAGAGAGAGAGAGAGAGAGAGATAGAGCGAACGAAACGGGGAGGGGAGAAAGAGATAGAAAGAGTTACAGACCGGCAGACAGACGGAGGCAGGCAGAAAGAGGGGGTGAGGGGGGAGAAGGAAAGGGAGAGAAAGAGAGAGAGAGAGAGTTACAGGGAACAAGCTGAAAACTGTCATTTGTAGTTTGTTGACGGGCAAAATCAAGTAACCAAGTTCTATTTATGAAATACGACACTACATTTTTCATATATTCATTCTATTATTACACAGTTGAATTTCATGCATGCTGTGGCTTACCATATTTAGGTTTGATTGCATTTCCATTTCTCCATTTTTAGTTTAGAGTTTTGATAAATAAAATGCAGACATTTTTCAAGTAACTGAGTGTTTGTTATTTTTTCGATCCTATGATGTCCTGCTTGTGTGATAGTGGTGTATAATGAACAAGAGATATGGTGTATAATGAACAAGAGATGGAACTGGATGCTATACTAAAATAGTGAATATTGGAATAATCTGCCACTTGTATGTTCAGTGAAGTTAAGTGAATAATATTAAGTGAACATGCTTCATATTTATAGTTATAATGAAATTTGTCATGGTCTATCTATCTATCTGTCTGTCTGTCCCTCCGTTGCTACTACTTGGACAAGAAGTACAAAAAAACAAAAACAAAAATTCAGCACTTCAATTCTACCATAAATCAGACTTCTGTAAATTGTGTAAAATAGACGGAATAACCGAAGAAAATTGTGAAATGTGTGTAAAATTAATGACATCCATTATATATGTTTACATAACAGTTTGTTTCTTTCGTGTTATCTGTTAGTATCATATACCACAATTTAAATAAAACAGGTGATAAACATCCGTAGCCCTTGCCACAAAAGACTGACTAAAATTTACTATTAAATGAGATCGAAGGATTGTTGCACTACTGTTGCGGGTCCTGAAGGCGATTTTTGTTATTATGAGAAATAGACAATTTTAACTATTATAATCGAATTCAGGATGTCTGAATTAGCAGAAAAAAAATGTAAAAAAATTTGTTTGTCATATTGTTGCCATGGAAGCGCCGCCATCTTGGATTTTGAGTCCCCAAAAAGTACCAAATCCAATATAGATAGGCTTCGCCAAATGTTATTGGATTTATTTGAAACTTCTCTTATGGCTTATTCAATCCAATTAAAAACTTTATACAGAAGGGAATTTTGATATCTCTGACAGATCTTTTGTTATAAATTTTTGAAAATGGTATGTAGCGGAATTCCATTTTTTCTTATTTTCTATCACAAAAAAATTCAACCAAAAAAAAAAATGAAAAGTTAAACAAATTTCCTTCTGTATGAATTTTTTGATTTGTTCAAACATGTTGTTAGCCAAATTTTATACCGATTGGTCAATAAATAAAAAACTAGTTTACAAATCACTGATCAAAAGTGCAATTTCGAGAAAATCGCATTTTAACGTTTTTTTCAATAAAAATGTTATTGAAACGTGTTACACATAGCTAAAGTCATCATTACTGGTGTGCTGAGGCTCAACAATGATTTCCAAACCACCAAAGGCTTATGACAGATGTGTACGGAGGAGTAGCCTAGGGGTTTTGATAGCGACACTAAGATGTTATTTAGGGCTAATTTTGCAGCCCAATGGCATGATTCTTGTGCCTTTTTCTTGACTCCCACACCTCACTAAAAGGCATATTTCAGGGTTATAAACATTCAAAATTGACATTTGGTTAGTAAAATAGTGTTCTTAAATGGATAAACTAACCGAAAAGTACAAAAACCCGATATCGGTATTTTTAAGCCTAATTTCGATTTCAGGACCCGCGCCCCTCCCAAGGGACACGGTGATCTAGGGGCAAGGTGCTCGCCTCTCATGCCGGAGGTACTGGATTCAATGCCCGGTCGGTTGCAGGCATGTTGGAAGTTTGGTTTTTTTTTCAGGAGGAAAAAAAACCCAACTCCTATCGATGATCCTAATGTAGGTAGGATCGACCGCCTAGTCTTCTTGGATAATGACGAAATACTGATAGGGCCCTTGTCCAGGTTGCGCATGTTAAAGATGCCTTGGCAGTTAAAGAGTCGAGACTAGGAGGCCCAACAAGGCCGCTGCCCCGGCAAAAATTCTATAAAAAAAACTAATTCTTACCACAAAAAAACACACAGAAACCAGAACAAGAAAAATAAAAACAATAAAAGAAGAGTACAAATGCCAAGGGCAATGAATCTCCTAAACTAAAGACCACAACACAGGCACAACACAGGCACAACACAGGCACAACACAGGCACAACACAGGCACAACACAGGCACAACACAGGCACAACACAGGCACAACACAGGCACAACACAGGCACAACACAGGCACAACACAGGCACAACACAGGCACAACACAGGCACAACACAGGCACAACACAGGCACAACACAGGCACAACACAGGCACAACACAGGCACAACACAGGCACAACACAGGCACAACACAGGCACAACACAGGCACAACACAGGCACAACACAGGCACAACACAGGCACAACACAGGCACAACACAGGCACAACACAGGCACAACACAGGCACAACACAGGCACAACACAGGCACAACACAGGCACAACACAGGCACAACACAGGCACAACACAGGCACAACACAGGCACAACACAGGCACAACACAGGCACAACACAGGCACAACACAGGCACAACACAGGCACAACACAGGCACAACACAGGCACAACACAGGCACAACACAGGCACAACACAGGCACAACACAGGCACAACACAGGCACAACACAGGCACAACACAGGCACAACACAGGCACAACACAGGCACAACACAGGCACAACACAGGCACAACACAGGCACAACACAGGCACAACACAGGCACAACACAGGCACAACACAGGCACAACACAGGCACAACACAGGCACAACACAGGCACAACACAGGCACAACACAGGCACAACACAGGCACAACACAGGCACAACACAGGCACAACACAGGCACAACACAGGCACAACACAGGCACAACACAGGCACAACACAGGCACAACACAGGCACAACACAGGCACAACACAGGCACAACACATTCTGTAACTGAGAGGGCGAAAGCTTGTTTTGTTTCTTTTATTATCATTATATAAATTATATTTACTTTAGTCTTCATTTGGGTAAGTTTTTCTTTGTTTTATTTTTTATTAAAGGTATTCTTATTTGTCACTACCCAGGGATACATTTTTTTCGAAAGTCTTTTTGCCACCTATCAACTTTATAGCCCGAAAAACTGTTAACTGCTACTTATAGGTTTTCTGTGTGTGTGTTTTCAGTTTGTTCACTATCTGTAGCTTGGCATGTAAACATGCTTGCTATCAAAATGCAGTAGAGCCTATGCGTGTGTGTGTGTGGGGGGGGGGGGGCGGATAGGGCAATAACCTTTAAAACAATGGAAGTGATTAACGTTGTCTTCATGAACACCTATCAATCCACCCTTCTAAAAGTATAATACAAGTCTGAAAATTCCTCTGAATTATGCAGAATGGCATTATTTCTGGCATCGTAAGGTAAGGGAAACAACCCATTAATTTCTCAGCTTCATTATTCTATTGCATGCGTTGTTTCCCTTGAGCGGTAGCTGACAAGTCGTGATTGACGAAAGGCCATCCATGAAATTAGTACAATATTTCATTTTGGCGATTTTGGACAATACACCCCTCCTCCCCCTTCCCCACCCTCCAACTCTCCCTCGCGTACGCTTTTCCTGTATTTGGTTTCAATCCCCTCCCAAATACACACACAGACACACACACACACAGACACAAACATAGGCATGAAGGATTTTTATTGCATCAAAATTAACAATTATGAAAACAAAACGTTTGGATTTTCAGATCTTCTGTCAAGAGTTCAAATAGAATATATTTATTTACCTCATACAATTTATACCAGATTTTCTTTTTTCCTCTTTTCTCCGTCCGTAAAGTTAGGATATAAATATTTTCTTTCCATTTCGAGGCTTGAATCCTGCAATTAAACTGTTCAACTCTACGTCCGTGGTTTTCTAAAGAAAATGCATGTACTTATGAATAATATCTGGTGATAGTAGTAGAAAACAGTGGAATTGGGCTGGATAAATGATAATAGTTGGACCAAAAACGCTGCACTGAATGGCAACCGTGAATAGGAAAAAGAACATGAGAACCACCAGGAAGAAGGTGGCAAGATGATATTTAAAAGAGGGGTGGGGACAACATGGATGAGGAAGAGGTCAGACAGACAGGAAAGAATGGAAGACATTGTCGGAGGGCTACATTCTTCAGTGGATGGACAATGCCTAGGTGAAAGTTGACAGAAGGATAGCACTTCGTTTACATGTTTGAGTTTGGGTTCTATGGCACTTCGACTCGGTAAAGGCCGTTTTGCGACTTCATTTGGGTTCTTTATTTATATTTGGTATTCAGAGATTCATCAATTTCAATTCATGGATAGAATTAAATAATTCCATACTATGTAATTTTATTACATTAGTAAAATTCTCAAAAACTTATCGTGTATAGATCTGAAAAGAGTTTTGTAAAATGTTCATGAAAGGTTCAAATCAAGTTGTAAATCTTAGCCTCTCTGAGAAAGGACAAGACCAGATAAGCATTAAGTCTGCTCATTCATTCAGAGTATGCTTTATTGATAGTTGGCAAGTGCGTGCCACACAATCGAGGGTGGGAGTGGCGGAGGGGGAAGGATGTAAAAAACTTGGGGGGAGGGGGGGTGGATATGGCCCAGACAATGTCCACTATGACTATTAAGGACAATTTCATCTCTCCTATTGATCTCGGATAATAAATACTGAATGGAAATCGCCATTATTCTTAACAAAAGGTAGATGGTATAATCTTGGATAAAGTGTAGTTTATTCATTGCATAGGTTAGAAAGACAGTACATACATAATACATTGTACAATGTAAATCGTGAACATAGAAAGAATCTTAGAAATCCAAACACGGCCACATTGACGGCGGAAAAAGTATGACTGATAAAGTACAATGAATAGTACCTTAGGAGAAGGTGCTATACGATCATTTAAAATCCTGAGTTAAGTTACTGACAGATAAATCGAAATAAAATTGATTGAATCGATAGACAAACCAGTTGGGGAGGAAATAATGATATATCTGGCTTATTTTCGTGTAAAACAGTAGGCTACAGAGAGCAATTAGATAAGGTTTATTTTCATGTTGGATTACCTCTATCTTTATCACCACACCAACACATCCGGGCCAAAGTACCACTGCCAATGCTCCGCCCACGCTTTTTTGTTTGTCTATGGTTTGTCAAGTAGACTGAGGTCGGTGTTATCTTGAGGGCAGAATCGCATGTAAATCTATTTTTATGTCACTCAAATTCAAGAGTATTATACTCTAGTTATCAAAACGTCCGCGTACTCAGACTGGCAGCGAAGTATACAATGACATTGTGTCACATAATCATTCCTGAAGATTACATACCAAAGAGTGAAAGACAGACAACGAGGAGCATAACAGCAAGGCTGAGATAACATAGATCTGCAATGAGATACATTATAGTTACAAATTGTGTGACTTCGCCAGCGACAGGATAATTTGGAAAAAGAAATGCTGGTTTGTACGGAGAGAGGGAGAGAGAAAGAGAAAGAGAGAGACATAGAGAGAAAGAGAGAGAGAGAGAGGGGGAAGGGGTTAAGAGAGACAGAGAGAGGGAGAGAAAAAGAGAAAGAGGGGAGAGAAAGAGAGAGAGAGGGGGAAGGGGTTAAGAGAGACAGAGAGAGGGAGAGAAAAAGAGAAAGAGGGGAGAGAAAGAGAGAGAGAGAAGGGGAAGGGGTTAAGAGAGACAGAGAGAGGGAGAGAAAAAGAGAAAGAGGGGAGAGAAAGAGAGAGAGAGGGGGAAGGGGTTAAGAGAGACAGAGAGAGGGAGAGAAAAAGAGAAAGAGGGGAGAGAAAGAGAGAGAGAGGGGGAAGGGGTTAAGAGAGACAGAGAGAGGGAGAGAAAAAGAGAAAGAGGGGAGAGAAAGAGAGAGAGAGGGGGAAGGGGTTAAGAGAGACAGAGAGAGGGAGAGAAAAAGAGAAAGAGGGGAGAGAAAGAGAGAGAGAGGGGGAAGGGGTTAAGAGAGACAGAGAGAGGGAGAGAAAAAGAGAAAGAGGGGAGAGAAAGAGAGAGAGAGAGGGGGAAGGGGTTAAGAGAGACAGAGAGAGGGAGAGAAAAAGAGAAAGAGGGGAGAGAAAGAGAGAGAGAGGGGGAAGGGGTTAAGAGAGACAGAGAGAGGGAGAGAAAAAGAGAAAGAGGGGAGAGAAAGAGAGAGAGAGAGGGGGAAGGGGTTAAGAGAGACAGAGAGAGGGAGAGAAAAAGAGAAAGAGGGGAGAGAAAGAGAGAGAGAGGGGGAAGGGGTTAAGAGAGACAGAGAGAGGGAGAGAAAAAGAGAAAGAGGGGAGAGAAAGAGAGAGAGAGGGGGAAGGGGTTAAGAGAGACAGAGAGAGGGAGAGAAAAAGAGAAAGAGGGGAGAGAAAGAGAGAGAGAGGGGGAAGGGGTTAAGAGAGACAGAGAGAGGGAGAGAAAAAGAGAAAGAGGGGAGAGAAAGAGAGAGAGAGGGGGAAGGGGTTAAGAGAGACAGAGAGAGGGAGAGAAAAAGAGAAAGAGGGGAGAGAAAGAGAGAGAGAGGGGGAAGGGGTTAAGAGAGACAGAGAGAGGGAGAGAAAAAGAGAAAGAGGGGAGAGAAAGAGAGAGAGAGAGAGGGGGAAGGGGTTAAGAGAGACAGAGAGAGGGAGAGAAAAAGAGAAAGAGGGGAGAGAAAGAGAGAGAGAGGGGGAAGGGGTTAAGAGAGACAGAGAGAGGGAGAGAAAAAGAGAAAGAGGGGAGAGAAAGAGAGAGAGAGAGGGGGAAGGGGTTAAGAGAGACAGAGAGAGGGAGAGAAAAAGAGAAAGAGGGGAGAGAAAGAGAGAGAGAGGGGGAAGGGGTTAAGAGAGACAGAGAGAGGGAGAGAAAAAGAGAAAGAGGGGAGAGAAAGAGAGAGAGAGGGGGAAGGGGTTAAGAGAGACAGAGAGAGGGAGAGAAAAAGAGAAAGAGGGGAGAGAAAGAGAGAGAGAGGGGGAAGGGGTTAAGAGAGACAGAGAGAGGGAGAGAAAAAGAGAAAGAGGGGAGAGAAAGAGAGAGAGAGGGGGAAGGGGTTAAGAGAGACAGAGGGAGAGAAAAAGAGAAAGAGGGGAGAGAAAGAGAGAGAGAGGGGGAAGGGGTTAAGAGAGACAGAGAGAGGGAGAAAAAAAGAGAAAGAGGGGAGAGAAAGAGAGAGAGAGAGGGGGAAGGGGTTAAGAGAGACAGAGAGAGGGAGAGAAAAAGAGAAAGAGGGGAGAGAAAGAGAGAGAGAGGGGGGGAAGGGGTTAAGAGAGACAGAGAGAGGGAGAGAAAAAGAGAAAGAGGGGAGAGAAAGAGAGAGAGAGGGGGGGGAAGGGGTTAAGAGAGACAGAGAGAGGGAGAGAAAAAGAGAAAGAGGGGAGAGAAAGAGAGAGAGAGGGGGAAGGGGTTAAGAGAGACAGAGAGAACGAGAGAAAAAGAGAAAGAGGGGAGAGAAAGAGAGAGAGAGGGGGAAGGGGTTAAGAGAGACAGAGAGAGGGAGAGAAAAAGAGAAAGAGGGGAGAGAAAGAGAGAGAGGGGGGGAAGGGGTTAAGAGAGACAGAGAGAGGGAGAGAAAAAGAGAAAGAGGGGAGAGAAAGAGAGAGAGAGGGGGAAGGGGTTAAGAGAGACAGAGAGAGGGAGAGAAAAAGAGAAAGAGGGGAGAGAAAGAGAGAGAGAGGGGGAAGGGGTTAAGAGAGACAGAGAGAGGGAGAGAAAAAGAGAAAGAGGGGAGAGAAAGAGAGAGAGAGGGGGAAGGGGTTAAGAGAGACAGAGAGAGGGAGAGAAAAAGAGAAAGAGGGGAGAGAAAGAGAGAGAGAGGGGGAAGGGGTTAAGAGAGACAGAGAGAGGGAGAGAAAAAGAGAAAGAGGGGAGAGAAAGAGAGAGAGAGGGGGAAGGGGTTAAGAGAGACAGAGAGAGGGAGAGAAAAAGAGAAAGAGGGGAGAGAAAGAGAGAGAGAGGGGGAAGGGGTTAAGAGAGACAGAGAGAGGGAGAGAAAAAGAGAAAGAGGGGAGAGAAAGAGAGAGAGGGGGAAGGGGTTAAGAGAGACAGAGAGAGGGAGAGAGAAAGAGAAAGAGAGAGACATAGAGAGAAAGAGAGAGAGAGGGGGAAGGGGTTAAGAGAGACAGAGAGAGGGAGAGAAAAAGAGAAAGAGGGGAGAGAAAGAGAGAGAGGGGGAAGGGGTTAAGAGAGACAGAGAGAGGGAGAGAGAAAGAGAAAGAGAGAGACATAGAGAGAAAGAGAGAGAGAGGGGGAAGGGGTTAAGAGAGACAGAGAGAGGGAGGAGGGACAGACCGAGAGATGAGGGAGAGAAAGAGGGTAGGAAGAGAGAGAGAGACATAGAGAGAAAGAGGGTAGGAAGAGAGAGAGAGAGAAACAGAGGTGGGGGGGGGGGGAGAGAGATAGAAATGAAACTAAGGTGGAGAGCAGACTTTAAACACTTTCATTTCTGGAAGAAGAAGGAAGGGTTACAAGATAAAGTGGGAAGGTTAGAATACAAAAAGCATGGTATTCCAAAGGTTTAACTGTTGGGACTGTGAAATAAACAGGATTCGGCGGGGGATATAAAGGTTCAGCTTTAGGGTTAGCATTAGAGTTAGATTGCGGTAATTATTCACAGTCAAAACTTCTCACCGTTGAAATTACCATAATAACGTTTACGGAGAGTGGGAAAAATCTAGAGTCCAAAATAAATTAATATAATAATTAATGTATTTAAATGCCTATACCTTACAGGCGGATCCATCTATGGACAATGTACAAAAAAAAATCATTACTGAGCTTAGGAGACTGTTAACAGTGGCAATCATGTACAAAGCAGGGACTTCATAGTATAACATTACTATGTACATATATCCCAGCAACCGGTATGATAGGTTAACTTATTTAGTTCTTCTCTTCATTATTTACACATATTTTACTTTCTTGGGCTGTGTGGGCTAAGATATCACTGGCAGTTTCATCGTTCACCGTGTTTTATTTACTTTTGCTGGGTCAAATAACTTTGAAGTCCACATTTTCAATCAAGTTCACAATATATGTACGGGCAACGTGTATAATGAATTATAGATGTACTGTATAATTATGTATACGTCAATGCAGGGTCTAGAAAGAGATATATACTGGGTCACACAGACAAGGATAAAGAAAGAAAAAGAGAGAAAAAAAGGGGGAGGGTAGAAATGCATGCATAATTTATAATAATTTATAATAATTTATAATAATTTATAATAATTTATAATAATTTATAATAATTTCTAATAATTTCTAATAATTTCTAATAATTTATAATAATTTATAATAATTTATAATAATTTATAATAATTTATATACGCCACAAATGCACTGTACAGGCCTTAATTTTATTATGGATGTTATTACTGGTACGCCCCCCTAGTTTTTTGTGCTTGGGGTACGTATTTTAAAGGCTTTTGTGACTCCAGAGCTAGAGAGCTCCTCCCGAAAATGCTACTTGACCACAGCCTTAATTAATTATGATTAATACTCTTTTCTTTTTGTTTTCCTTCCGTTTTCTTGGTTGAAAGAGTAAGGGGCGGGCTTAGGGATTCAATAAGATTTAGAATTGAAGATAAGGACCGGGTTAGGGATAGACACGTATTCACGCGCCCTTAGCGCAAAACGCTTGGGATACCTTCGTACTTACAACAACAGCCTTTTATTATACATGTGCTTCCTTGCTGTCGTATTTCACGCGTGTAACACAACATAAGCATTATTTTTAGATTTTTATGTCTATACAGGATATCAAAGCCGTAACTGACCTTCACATTCATTTTATTCACCTATGCTACATTGTTTATTATGGCACTGGAAGTGGATTTTGGGTTTTTATTAGACCCATTCACTATAGTTTAAAACACTGCGTGTCCTTGGCAAATCCAGTTGTTATCAGTTTGAGTGTCCATGGCATGGGGAAGATGGCTAACTTTTAGCTTGTGGATTAAGCTAAACTGTTGAACGTGGAACATTTATTGAAGCATAGCTACACTTAATTTACATTGTGATCGTCAAACAAAACCAATTCAAATTCTCTGTAAAGTTAATTTTATCGTGACAAACTCATATTTTCAAGGTGTACATCCATTATAACTTGTGAAAATGTGGTATTTTGGCGTGGTTCTTGTCTTGTTTTCTCTGTGCTTTTCGCCCGCCAAACCAGCGGATATGTGTTCCCCTGGACAGTACCTTTATACACCTCGCTACGGGCCGGACATTTGCTTGTGGTGCAATGCAGGAACATTTATGCCTCGTCACCGTCATACAGAGAGGATGTGCTTTGACTGTAGCAAAATAAAAAATCCGTTTGTAGAAGAAGTCACCCACAACTGCAACAGGACACACGACACCGTCATCTCCTGTCTTGAAGGATATTTTCAAACAAAACCAGAAAAACCTGAGGACAAATCAAAATGTCAAAAATGTACTGAATGTCCTCATCCTACCCGGCCCTGTCAAAGTCATAGCAATACCATCTGTTGCCCCGGTGAAAACTATGACGTTGCACCAAACGAGCACGATATTCCAATTTGTGTCAAAGTGTGTGGAAGAGGTCAGTATCTGGATTTGTCCACCAATGACTGTTCATCGTGTCCAGTTAATACGTTCATGGATTCAGTCAGGCATCCGTTTATTCAATGTCAGAAATGCAATTCTCCACAAAATGAACTGGAAGTGGTTGTCAAACCATGTGAACCAGGGAGTCAGACAATAATTGGCTGTGTGGATGGATACTATAGAATCGTTGGTGAGAACTACTCAGCAGAGAAATGTGTCAAGTGCAAGAACTGTAAAGAAAATTTGCACTTTGATCTGTATGAAGGAAGGAAATGTGACTATTTTCACGACACGGTATGCTGTCCTCATCACTCCATGACAGTTGTTGACACGTCTGCTGGTCCACGATGTCAGGGTCCGGTGACTTCAGGTATCTGACCTACCTTAGTATCTACATCTATATATCTGTCAGTCTGTCTGTCGCTGCTGTGTATCCATCAGACATTGCCATATTCATTAGTGCATCGTGAATATACATGTATTGATACACTGAATCTTTCAGCTCTTATCCATTCATCCGTCTATTTACCCATGAAATCATTTATCTATCGACACACTTCATTGGCCCAGCTGTCCACCATGTCATTCACGTTATTATTACCCATTCATTCGTCTAAAAAAGTCCATCAATCGAACCATTTGTCCAGATACATTCTACTATCATATATTTATCCACCCCTTCGTCTGTTGAACCGCATCATCCACCGAAGTGGACGAATACTGTATTTAAAGACAAACAGAGAGTGTTATATATGGGCGATTTTTTTTTTTTGCTATCCGCCATTCGAATCAGTGGTGTTGCCTGATGTGGTATGCTGTTGTGAGTTTTCCAAATCGACTGTTCTGATAATGTGTGTGAGTAATGTTCGTTTTTGCTGGTAATGTGTTGTGAGTAATGTGCTTGTGTGCGATATGCGTCAGAGACCTGTATGCTGATGATAACGTCATATCTCAGCATATCTCATCTTGTCCATCCGTTTATCTCCCCACCCACAGGACCCCCAAGTGTGATAACGTGTGGACAAGGGACCTATCTCTCCACCAAAGACACAAGCCAAGCAATCAAGTGTCAGCCCTGCCCACCGGGGACATACATGGAACTTCTGGCCCACACCCAGTCTTCATGCAAGAACTGCTCCAGTTACAAAGGAAATCACGTGCCTACTGCATGTCCATTGGCACCGACAGTGACAGGTGAACATGACAACGCAAAGTCTGAATCTGATGCTAAAAACTGGATTATCCTGGCCACAGTACTAGGGATTGTAGTTATTGTCGTGATAGTCTTAGTATTTGCTATCAAACAATGGCAATTATTAAAGAAAAACAGACACGAACTAGTCGTAGAAACGTGCCTTGAAAAAGGTGTACAACCATTACTAAAAAGTTACCGAGAAGAGCGTAACAAGATCTGAATAACAAAGTAAGTGAAACGGCAATTTGATGAACACAAGCATGTACGTAAATGCCATCCACTATAAAAAAAACAAAAAACAGTGTTCCTCAACCATTTTTCCCCGCCCCACTTCAATCAAAAAAAACAACAACCGATGAGACCCACCAAGATCGGACTTATATATTATATCCCTACCTCCCATCTGAACTCCCACGCCAAGATATTGACGCGCTCCTCCCTTGGGGAGTACGCCCTACCTGGAGAGGCACTGCACTATGTTCTAATACCTTAATAACTGTTTTTTTTGTGTTTTTTTGTCGTCATTATTTAGATTAAGTACCGTAGGTTATAACGTTCAATTCCGAAATAGAAGTTACACATTCTTCTTATTTCAAACTTTAATTAATTTAGTTATCAGCATACCTGACATTATTAAGCTTGTTTTGGATCTTTAATTTTTGGCGAAACAGAGATTTGGGAATGGAATTTTTTTATTTTTTTTCAGGAAACCTATATTAATTTTATGACTATATCGAAGGCCACAAAGGCAACAGGAGAATACTTTGAACTTAACCGTACAGCGATCTCGTGTATTATTGTTTAATGTTTGTACAACAGTTTGCGATTCATTTTTAGTAAATTATATTTTTTTTTATTCTTCTTAGTTTTACAGACTTTCTGGAAGAGAGATAGCGAGGGAAAGAGAGAGAGAAGGAGAGAAAGAAAGAGAGAGAGAGGGAGAGAGAGAGAGAGGGGGGGGGAGAGAGAAATGGGTAACGGAGAAAGAACGAGATAGAAAGAGTTGCTGACAGGCAGCGTGACAGAGGCAGACAGAAAGATGAGATGAGGGGGGAGAAAGAAAGGGAGAGAGAGAAAGAACAAGCTGAAAGCTGTCATTTGTATTTTGTTGACGAGTAAAGTCAAGCACTCAAGCTCTGTTTATGAAATACGACACTACAGTTTTCATATCTTCATACGACCTATTATTACACAATTGCATTTCATGCATGCTGTTGCTTACCATATTTAGATTCATTGCATTCCTTTTCTTCATTTGTAGTTAACAGTTTTGATAAATAAAATGTACAGATTTTTCAAGCAACTGAGTGTTTGTTATGGTGTCGATCCTGTGATATCCTGCTTGTCTGGTTGTAGCGTAAAATGAGCAACTGATGAAACTGGATGCTATACTGACTAGTGAATGTTGGAATAATCTACCTCTTGTGAGTTCAGAGAAGTTAAGTGAATGGTTCTACGTGAATATGCTTCATATTTTTAGTTATAATGGAATTTGTCAGGGACGTTTTATATACAAGAAAAAAATCCAATCTATCTATCAATCTATCTGTTGATATGTCTGTCTGCCTGTCCGCCTGTCCGTTGCTACTACTTGGGCAAAAAGTACACACAAAAAAAAAAACGTTCAGGACTTCAGTTTTAACATAAATCACTTCTGTAAATTGTGTAAAATAGACCGAATAACCTGACGGAAATTATGAAATGTGTGTAAAATTAATGACATCCATTATAAGCCATTTTTGGCTTTGTAATTAGACTGCACGCCTCTAACAACAGTGTTATTTTAAATAGATCGGCGACACAAATCGTTACTTTCATAATACAGGTACTGTAACTGTTAAAAACATTATACCAGCATGGAAATGAATGTAATGAATAACCACTGTTAGTGGCCAATATCACAATGTCAAAACATCTGCAAACGGTGCCTGTTACATCTTAATCTCCAAACTCTACAATCCTTTTAAATGTATTGCACTTATGCTTAGATATTTTGCCAAAACACTCGATTCACTAGAGGACTAGCCTAACTTATCTGATCACTAACAAACCCGCAGTGTACAATTCCAACATTACCCATGATTACAACAAGTTACGCGTGTTTCTGTATTGTTTTAAGTTGGTTGATTAGGGAAATGTTTGTCAAATTTGCTGTTGTACCACAGATCAGTACAACTGTATGTTGTATCCATCGAAAGGAATGGAAATTTCTGTACATTTCCTACCATTTTATAGGTAGAATGCGCATATTTCACTTTACTTCCGGGTCCGCCATGTTGTTTGGCTAGACCTGTCCACAACAATGGAGGAATGCAGTGTAGAAGACGCTAAAGTAAGCCATTTGGACCCAGTCAGTCGGGCCAGGTACTAAGAAAAAATTGCAAAAGTAAAAGGACTCGATCCTTATAGCATCCCTGACACCAGCTGGACCCAGAAAGACTTTCCGGCGGTCACATTTCCAGACATTGTGGCCTATCTAGTGTGCACCACGAGTTTTTACACCTACAATAATGGGGGAATTCCCCCAACCTATCTGTGGCAGCTCAGTTTTGCCTTGTCATTTTAACATAAAATTTTATCAAATTAAATTACACTGTATCATTAAGCAACAGTAATCTGAAAGGACAACATGTTGAACTTGTTTAAAATGGATGAAATCAGGCCTACTAGATCTAGGATCTTGATCAGTGCAGTTCAGAAGGAATTTACTGAATCTGCTTACATCCAGAAAACACACTCACAAGTAGGATGTTCTTAATGATTCAACTTGACAGAAATTCACAACTAACCCCGTTCCAAAACCTGCTACAGAACTGCCTGGTCCTAAACGTTAATTCTGTCAGACACCTACCTTCACTCGGATATAATATATTGCTCTAGAGCCCTAGGCTAGATCTATCTGGCCTGCAATATCGTGTAATACATGTAGCCCATGGAGATCTAGATCTAGCTCTCCTGCGACGAAAATAACAGGCTTAGTTTTATCACATTATTCAATTAAGATGTACAATGATGATTGGCTGAGACGAAGTGCTCGGCACAAACAAAATGGTGCGGCTTCAGAGTTTTGGAGTCAGTTCCCTTTCTGTTCACTGCCTTCAACCACAGACGACGCCGACGTTCCGTTAATTCTTTCACTTCCTTTCCCTCCTTAACACGGACGATAGGGAATCTGAACATCTTACAGCCACCCTTTCCACCCTTGTTGTTGCAACCAACAACGATGCATTTCGCTATCATTGTAACTGTTTTAATATCCAAGTGGAATTCGTCACGCCTCGCACTCACTTGAATCGACTCCAGTGGCCAAACAACATGGCGGAAAACCAAAACGAAACCACTCTGTGACGTCATGCGCATTCTACCTATACATAACTTGTACTGCGTGCCTTAGGTTTTAAATACTGTATAATGTAACAAGTGTGTAGCTATTGTTTTTACTTACTATAAATGTTGGGTGTGGTAATAGATGTTAAAAATCAAACTCCTCATTGATGTTCATTCATCGTTCTCAGCGATGACCATGGTTTCCTCTTCTATTGATTTTCGGAGTGCCTCCTCAGGTGGCTGGTAAGTTTAATCTGGCCATGGAACTGTCTGCCACATATTGCGCACTTCAGGAGAACGGGTGGCTGAGAAGAAAAACTGGATGCTTGTACCTTTCTGCGTGGCCCTTTTGCTTTCAGCGGCTGCCTTACGGCGTTGTTCAGCTGACTTTGCCCCTTTCTTCATCAGGCTGCTACATGTTGGCCCGTCTGAGGCAAGATTTTCCCAAATCTCGATGGGCATGGGTAGGCTCTTTAGAGTCCTCTTGACACTGTTTTTGAAACGGAGCCGACTTGATGTGTTACTTCCGTCAGTTCTTCATAGAGAAGGACCTACAAACTCTAGGCAAAGAGATATTACGGGATATTACATCTTCACGGGAAGAAAATTCCCGCCCAGCAAGTGTCCCTCCAGATCCTGTACATTTATTTGTCTCAGAACTATTCAACTAATCGGTGATTGAATATAATTTTCCTATTCAATCTTCAGTGTTGACATTTTAAAGTATAACAGCTGTATACAAGCATTAATTATAGATGTGTTATGTTATTATTAATTTTCGAGTATATTTTTATACGATACACATGGTCCATTCCCGTGCCTTCCCTATATCACTAATTACATGTCGCACGAGATGTCTGTCCTACAGCGATCTTACGGTGAAGAGAAAGTGCGCAGTTATATAATATTTGATGCCATAAAATTCATTGCAGCTATATATTTAGGAACTACTTTAACTCGAGTCAATGGCAATAAATGGCCAAAACCACTTTCCTCGCATTCTTTTCGCTGACTCGTTCCACCCAACTTTCTCTGGATGAAAGCTTTTGTATTAAAATTTACTACATAATGCTACTGCCTGAGTTACAAGTTTGATTTTGTCAAACGCAGATTTGTTGGAAGCCCATATTTTTATCACTTAAAAAAAAAAAATTTATCACCAGGGACAAAGATAAAATATTTCAAACACAGAACATCTATAAGGTCCAACGGGAGTTGTTTTTTCCCTTCATTTATGATTCGCTGCAACGTTTCTTTCCCTGTACGGTTTCTTACATTGGGCTTTGTAAAATACAACGTTTATTTTTCTTTTTTACTTTTCCATGATTATTTTAACTGTATGTTATCGGGAACAGCCTCAGACCAAATATACTTCACGCACGTAAAAGTCGTAACAACTTATTGATGTTAGTACCCTTAAGTTTAGTTTTCATGATTCGTGGGACCTTTATAATAATTATCTTGCATAAGGGGGACCACATAGAGAAAGCCGTTTGCTTACGCCCGCGCAAGCGCACTGTCCGGGGCTGTGAAATTAAAAGAATCCCCTAATGAAAACATCGTGCGCCCCACATAGATAAAGTTGTCATTGAGCACGCGTCAGCGCGGAGCGGCACTGACGTTTTTCGCATAATCGAAACCACATACTTTCCAAGGCCGTCTAAAGCTGTCTGTGGCTAGTTTTCACAAGTTTCATGTTGCAAGTGATTCAAACATGGACACAGATTCGCTCATACCATCATCGTTCATTAGATCTTGTTGAGGATGTACCCAAATGTTTCTATGGTCATCCTCGTGTAGGCATAAAACCTATCAGGGTAGGACTTAAGTTGTCTGAACAAATGATGGTAGTCACCAAGAGATGCCCGCTCTTTGTTGATGTTGTGAACTCCACATCTAGCTTTTGGGCTGATTAATTTAGGAAACAGACTGTCCATTAGAAAGAACTCTTCGTCAGATGACGATTCCATTTTCATGAACACTAATCTCTAGTAGCTTTCAGAGCCAACTGCGGCCTCGTATAACAGCGTTCTCTATGTGGGGTCAAGCAGGCACTTTCCAAAGCTGAAGCGGCTGAAAGCGCGGCTGTTAAAAGTACGGCTTGGAGAAGTTTTCTCTGTGTGCCCCTTAGTCTGCTGACTGATGAGGCGCTGCTAATTACTAACTTACTGCAAATAACTTTGATGTCAGTAATATCGTACGAGCTACACAATTCATTACCATACACTCACTGACTACCCCACCCCCCGTAAATTAATGTCCTTGATTTGTATACTGACCGTTCTAAGTTCCAAGGTCTAAAGTCTTCCGGTTTCATAGTTATGAATATAACTGTCTTGAAAGTGAATAACTATGATGCGAATATAACCGCCTTGAATGTGAATAACTATGATTTGAATATTTTATCACGAACGAACCAGACAAAAATGGCCAATGAAATCCAAATACCAACGCAAAATACCTGCATACTATCAACAAATTTTCTTTTGTCCCCCTAAAGTTTTGAAGGACTAATCGGGCGAAGTGAGACTGTGTCATTTGATCTACTGTAGTTTTGAAATAACATTACATAAACTGTTATCCTTAGTTCTCATCTACGTGCACTTACGGGTACTCTAATACCATGTAACTTATGGAACTAATCAGTTAAGTTCTCAGCTCCAAGTTCCAAATCGTTATATTGGTTCTCCCGAATCATTGCAAAAATGCACGTAATTATACCGGTAATTACATGTATTACAATACAAAACAAAAAATGACACTGAATACGCGATCGTCTGTAGATTGGCTGGACATTTTACACTTTAGCCACAGTATCATAGCACCACTTACTCCATTTATACGGTGGTGTTTTATCAAAAGAAAATCATTCCTGGAGATTATGGACCATGGAAGTAGATTGTGACAAGAATACAGACAGTATGTTTGAAATGATACATTTACAAGTATAATGACTTAACCATGGAGAGGATAGCCGGAGAGAGAAATATTACAATGGATAGTCAGTCACACACACAATGACACACACACACATTCACTCACACACACACACATACATACGTGTTGGGGTATACATGTAGTTAAGCTGTCAGTTACTGATAATTATTTCCTAACACATTGCTTCTTGCAATAGATTTCCTTGTCACCATATAATACCTCTTAACTGACACTCAAGAAAACTCGGGGGCGGCAGTTGGATCTCAAAACCAGGCTAGCCGAATAATTTAGAAAATGATATTTACCAGTTGGAAGGCTCTGGCTGCTTTTAGAAATTACGACATAAAATTCAGCTAAACAACTTGAAACACTGGAACTGTTATCTCCGTTCACCGACAAGTTTGTTTATTGCCTTCACTACATGTATGGGAGGAACAAAAAAACAAAAAACAATCTAATGTCTATAACATTATAGAAAGTCTGGTGATAGACCTGGCAAAACATCCGGGTTTTGTCCCATAAATATAAACGAACCGTTTGTTGTTTTTTTCCAGTTTTGCCTCGTTGTTTGACATTCCTGAAAAGTCTGGTAACTTCAAGTAGGGTCTAGCTTTAAATACCATAATATGGCCTCTCAAACTTGTTGAATTGTAATAGCACAGGGGAAAGTAATATATGACGTTAAACATATTTTTTTTTCTGTTACTTTGAACATGGTTCTTGCAATGGTCGGTGTGGTTTTTAAAAAATGCATTCATTGGGCATCCCTTTCACCCCTGCCCCCTCCCTTATCCAGCATTAAATTTCTTTCTTCCACTTCCATGAAATTTGAAGAAGTATTGCATTAACATTTTGTTACCCATCTGTTTCTTCTGGCTGTTTTCTTTCCTCCATTCATGTTTCAATTCATGTTTCTCAGTCAACTTCTCACTTTCACACGGCAAATTCTTACTTTCTGTCCCTGGAAATTCTTAGATCAAAATGGACTTGAAAAGAAAGCCGCACATAAAAGAACGGAAATCGGAAATTAAGAAAGTCATTGTAGAGGTAGTCGCCTGGATGTACTGTGGAATTCCTATGTGTACAAGGGGGAGGGGGGAGGGGGTCATGGTAAATAACTTTAAGAGAGAGAAAAAGAGAGAGAGGGAAAGAGAGAGAGAGAGAGAGAGAGAGAGAGAGAGATTCTCAAAACAAACAAAAACCTCTAAACGAAAATCTGACTCTTCATATACCCCCCCCCCCCACCCCCCTCACAAGAAACATTCAGGCCCAAGATATTTTTTTCTTCACTAATCCGCTTAAGGTTCTCTTGATGAGAGATTGAAAAATTAATGTTAAACTGTTCTAGGAAGATTCTAAGCAGACAACGTAATCGACAACAAAATATTTCGTCATTTTCATGAATGCCATGTTCTATATTTACTCTCTATCTCTCGCTATCATTTTTCTCTCCTCAAATAACATTTTTGTTCTCGTTCACATCCGGTATTGTCGTTCTGTCAACTGGTCTCTATCAGCCAGCTATACCCCTGTCCCCTTCCCGTTATTCAACTGCAATCGTCCTAGCTCGATAGCATTTTTCTTTAAATACTACTTCCCCCTCCCCACCTCGTTTGTTCAAAGTTATTCAAAGCTATAATTCTAACCAAATCAGGAACACGGGCTTGTGAAGGCCGGTGGCCATAACGTTAGTGTCATCACTGTCATGATTCGGATGTTGTTAAAACTCACGCAGAGAGTGAGTTGTTGTTGTTTTACCAGGGCCATGAGAAATTGGCTGGTGGCCTTGAACGGTCCTCGCCAAATTATAGTTGGTGAGTAAATAAATGTAAAGTTAAACTGTTAGATTCACGCTTGTGGGTTTTAATGTTCGTGATTAATAAGTAATGGAGTAGGGGTGAAACAAGGTGGGGCTAGTTGACATTGTTAAGTATGACGAGACAAGTTTTGCACGTTAACTGGCTGGTAGAATAGTGCAGACGTATTACTACAATTAAAATGGTGGGAGGTTTCGACCTATGAGTATAGCTGAACTAATTGGGCCAGCGGACTAGCACGCTGGGTAGTTAGATAGTATAAGACATCGTGTAACGTTCAGATTTAGTGAATACAGACGAGCAGAAGCATCGTGTCGTGAAGTATCTCCGGTTGACCAGTACCTGAACTGTGTGCTTTGAAGACAAGAAGTCTTTGCTAACGGACTGACTGAGCTCTAGAAAGAAAGGTCTGAGTGGGCTGACCTTTGAAAGCCCACGCTGCGCTATATTGATGTTCGCGCCTACCAGTAGGCGTGAGCAATGGTAATATATCTTATTTATTCAAGCATACAGAGATCGGAGATAGAGAGAGAACTACAGCCTCATAGGAAGACTAAGGAAACCCCAGCTGGCACTCGACCACGAGTGTCCTGTATCATAGATCTATTGCCATAGTATGATTGGAATAATATAGCACATTGTTGATGAATTGAATAGTGATTGTGCATAAAATATAGTCTTTTGGCAACTGCTTAAATTACCTACAAGCCGAAGAGTGCTTCTGTAGGCTTTGAACGTACTGGGCTCTCCTAACATTTAAGCCCATATGATTTATGGAGAGTTTGCCTGGCGACTGGCCAGTGGCGACTCAACTGTCACTTTAAATTGATATCTAGTTTCGTATAATATACCTATTTGCTATTGATTGCAGTACCTCCATAGTTACATGAATATCATTGGTTAAGTTATTAATTAGAGTCTTTTTGGTTTGAATATACCCCTATTGTCTTTTGTTTTGTTATTAATATTTATGTAAACTATGGCCTGACCGGCCTGACATATATACGCTCTAGTTATTTAATACTTTTCTTGTGTGGTTGTGTCCGAGTGTGAGTTAGCTGCCTCTCGTGCAGTCGTAACATCCCCAAAACCAAAATCTGCTCGTGACAATCACTGTACCTGTAAAGGAAGGGGACCTTTCTTTGCATAGACAAAGAACATTTATGGAGATCGGGTGATGTCCCACGGGATAATTCCTAGATCCGCCCCTGAATCATACATTTATATTGCAGTGGCACATCGGAAAGGAATCCGCGCCGCCGACAGCCATTAAAGTTTGACGGTGTGACTGAGGTAGGAATAAAAAAGAATAGGTTGGACAGTTTTATTCTCGCCAAATTATGCCAGGCAAGTTCTGAAATAAGTTTCTTCTTCACTTCCTCCTTAGTTTTTTTCTTTGACCTCTATCTACGAAAATTGTGTATCTAGACCTCTCTTCATATCACGAACGAAAAAGTTGGGAACAGAATCAGGCAAGACATTGGGCCCTATGAAGACCTGTTGACCTTGGGCAAGAAACGCAAGCTCAAATGGTAGGGCCATGTTATGAGATCATCAGGTCTTGCCAAGACAAGGAGGAAGAAGGAAAGGCAGGCAGAGGAAGAGATGGGAGAAAAATATCCCAGAATGGACGGGCTTGAGGTTGAGCGATACAATCAGGAGGTCAGAAAACCGAGAGGATTGGAGGATGCTGATTGCCAGATCACCTGTGGCGTCCCAAACGGTCCACAGGACTATGGGATAGGGAGAGAGAGAGAGAGAGAGAGAGAGAGAGAGAGAGAGAGAGAGAGAGAGAGACCTCGCTTGTAGTGCATAGTTAGTTGGCCATACAAGAGAATGGAAATTGCTCTACAGTTTGACTGCAATTTGTAAAAGTAGATCTGCCGTGTCTTGGTCTCTCCTTCTCTTTCTCTTTATTTATGGCTGCGCGCGGGTGTGTGAGTGTGTGTGTGTGTGTATTTGTCAATATTGTCTGATCAACGGTGCCACTGGTTGTCAGTCTGAAGAATATTGAGTGGACACTGAGACCACTGCCCAGTCTGTTTCATTTGCTGGAATTGACAAGTTTTCATGATTATTTAACAAGAACGATTTCCGTCAGGACACATCGAATTGTAGGGGGAAAGATGAAATCTAGTCTGAGAAAGCAAGTAAAGAGAGAGTTTTATTGACATTAGAAAGTTAACAAGCTAACCACACCATGTTTCGAAAACATTATTTTGATATGATTTACTGGCACAGCTTAATCGGGAGAAAACACATACATTTAATAGTCTCGGTGACATTTTGTGGCCAGTGTGAGAGGGTGGTGAAGAAGGGGGAACAATATAACTTGAGAAGTGAATTATAACTTGTTTATCTGCTGGCAGTAAAGTTTGCAACGTCTGACTTTGAATCTTTCTCCGGAGCGCCCGTTATCCTCTAACGACCAGTTTATTGAACAACGGATACTGTCAAACAAGGAAAAGAATCCATGACTGTATGTTGTGCCTTGAGGTCTAATCTTGTTCCTAGTAAGAGCGGAGACAACATTGAGTTTGGCATGGTGACACAGCACACCCGTTGTTTATGCCGCGCAGTGGCGTGCAATTGGTATTAGTTGTAATCCACTAGTAGCGAAAAAAAAAATGTTGTTAGGGATACGTAGATCAATTACAAAGCCAACTAGAGTAAATACTGAATTTTTCAGCAATGACTTATAATGTAAAACACCACGCGCCTCTAAAGCCCCCCGCACACGTTCCCTCTCTCTCTCGTTCTGCTTGTCTGTGTTTGGTGGGGATAAAAAGAGAGATAGATAATATATATATAGAGAGAGAGATGTTTTCTCTTAACCTGGGTGTCCCCGCGAAAACGACCGTGAGGCCGTGCCTATAAACAACGTAAACTCATTGTATTGTTGTTACCTTTGCATTTTACTCATACCTAATCCTCGACACATATGCCGTCATGTGACATGTATCGATAATTTTAGGTTTTAATAAGTCGGTGAATGTGTTAAGTGAATGATTCAATCCGGTCAATAAAGTGTGATGTTAAAAATCTTGCCTTGTCTCATTTAAAAAAAAACCAAAAAAAACAATAGAAACTCTATTAAAGACACCAATGAAATAATAATATAGCTGACAGATACAATGTACTTAACCAGCTAGATCAGGGGTCCCCAACTCCCTGTCCTTGGACCGGTACCACCGGTCCGTGGATCATTTGGTACCGGGGTGCAAAGAAAAAATTTTGTGATTTAAAATATGGTTATTTTTATTTCATTAGCAGTGTCTACCCAGTCCGCAGAAAAAGTTCATGTATGAAACCGGTCTCTGGGACAAAAAAAGTTGGGGACTGCTGGGCTAGATGATCCAACGGTTAGAACCGCTATACCGGAACCGGGAGGTTGGGGGTTCGAACCCCGGTCGGGTCACACCTTAAATTGGTAATCCGGTGGCTTGTCTTGCTTCATCATCAAAGTGCAGGGATTGGCCTGGTCGGTGTCAGTATACTGTGATTGGGAGGGATATGTGAGTTGTGCTACACTTCGTAAAATGTCCAATAGCAACGTTACTTAAATAGCCAACTTGTGGTGGAAGTGACGTTAAACCCAAGCCCAATGTACTCATCCTCAAGTAGTCCTCTGCAAGGCAAGTATAAAATAAATTGCCCTGCATGTCTCTAGTATCAGTCCACCTAAAGCTTGAGGTGAGATGCAGGTTGAAAATTTCAGATCTTCATATTATGACCAGCCTGTGACTAGTGTGACAAAAAACCTCAAGGTTGCTATCAGCCGTTCATGGGGGGACACTACTGTCCTCATCACTGTATTTTCCCTCTTGATCAACGGTGTGTCAAGTCTAGAGAGTTTTAAATACATGTCCTCGTGCATTCGCAAATTAAATAATTACGAAAATCACTTGGATAAAATCTCAACTCATTCAATAAATTGATGTGAGTGTGGGTCGCTCGATCCAACAGCCACTGTTTGACCCAGTATCGTTTTTTGATGCTCAATTTCCGACTGGGAATGACTGATCATAATTATGATTCCACATAGAGCCTGTTGTTGGTTGTGAGACATTGTGAACGGGCTATGGTCCAAGATGAAGTGATAAAACTACGTACATCAGGAGTCGAGGGCATTGTTTTCAAGTGTTTTGTGTATCAATGAAACGTCTGGTTCCGTACCTCCATGTACAATCAATCCTCGTAGTGGCGGGAAAAATTTCATAGAGCCTGGCCGCAACGTGTGTGTGCAAAACTGGAATTAAAATCTGTTCCTGAAGCCCGGATTTGGGCGAGGCTGTGAGCCGGGCTGGAACTTGTGTGGAGGGCTGTAATCAGCGTCAAATTTACTATAGGTCTGATACCAAAAACCACATCTACTTGGAAAATTGTTGAAATTGGAAATTATGTTTATCAACTGCCGCAATGTGAGAGGTGGAATTACAACTAGGTAGTCCAAACTGATTTTTACTTTTTATCACAACTCACCAGTTATTCTCTAATCTGATGGAGCTTGCTTTTCTAAGAATTTTGATACCAAATTTGTCATCTTGGATTAAAGGGTTTGAAAGTTATGGCATTTTCAAAAGTGAAAAAACCCCTCGAATTTGCTACCTTTTGCAGATTGCACAATAGTCTAACTTTGACCACCCATAAAATGACTGCTTATTGAGTCACAGCATTAAAAATTATCTGTTTCCAAGTCAAGGGGGTGTACATTACGCTCAATTTTTTTCGAGGGGTACAAATATAGTACAAGCATCTCATTTTACTTTTTTTTAATCATCAAACGCCATCCGATGTCAATTTTGTGTGAATTCTTACAAGGGAGACAAAAATAATGTTTTTATTTTTTTCAAATTGAAAATTAGGTCAACTATGTCGCCAATGACTTAGCACTGAGTGTCAGAAAAAGGTGACGAAATTAAGTATTGGGTGAGTCTATAAAAACAGTTGGCGCTTCGCACCGAAACATGCCCTAAGTCTAATTTTGGCACACCCTGAAAATACAAAGGCTGAGGTTCATTTGCGTATAGTTTTGATCCCGTTCTATTAGTTTCCGCCAGTTTCTCGGTCAACAAACTTTTCAACAAACGATTTTTAAAGGAATTTCAACTTAAAACAGTATGAAAAATACATTGAATTAAACCTCATTAATTTATCTGGCTTTCTGTGTGAGTTATTTCCAAACATGTGCGCTAAATCGGCACGACGCGCCGCAGTCCTTTGTTATGAGGGCGTCAAATCGGTATATGCGGCTCAGGGCGAAAACGCAAGACTGTGTCTTGTTCAAGCAATAAAACACATGGCTACACACATTAAACAATACAAAAGATAATATACTTTGACAGAGGAAGCCTTGAACTTTATTCTGATGTAGGATACATGCCGTTTTACATTAAACTTACAGCAGTAATAGCCTTGTAATGCTGGCCTAAAATTATGCCAAAACGGGATTTCGCCCCTTTAGCGGGGCAGTTTGGACTACCTATAATGGGTCCAGCTCTATGTTTCCTCAGCTCTATGTTTCCTCAGCTCTATGTTCCCTCAAATTATAAGATAAGATAAGATAAGATAAGATAAGATAAATTTTATTCGTCCTTGTACAAGGAAATTTGTTTTGATCAATGAATACATAACAATACAGTTACAGAAGCAGAAAGTATGATACATAGCGCGCACACACACATATATACACACACACTGATAAATTAACTAAATTAACAAAATTAACAATAACAGTGCACACAATATGCTTCCCTAACTAAAACACATTGACCTGACACGCAGGACATAATTCAACTGTGCACAGATTACGATCAAGATGACGACATTATTGTAACATCCTAGTTGATGATGGAGTAAACGATTTAAAGCTCTATGTTCCCTCAAATATAAGCTCTATGTTTCCTCAGGTCTATGTTCCCTCAGGCGACAAAGTAGTGAGTCTGTAATCGACTACCGCATAATCGAAACACATCTGTTTATTATACTAGAGCTGGGCCGATACCACAATTTACGTATTGATTCTATACCGAGTATTTTTTCAAAGTATCGATCCGCTACCGATACCTATAATTATTTTTTTTTCATAAAAGAAAAGGGCCATTCAAAAATTACTTTACCCAGGGGGGTGAGGGGAGACGAAAATGTGTAACGTATCAATCAAGTATCAATAGTAACGTTACTCGGGGGGGGGGGGGGGGGGGGGTGTAATGTAATTTTTGAATGGCCGTTTTCTTTTATGATTGAATGAACAGAAAAACAAAAATACCAACAAACAAATAAAAAAACATCAGAGCATTCAAGAAAACGTATTCTTACTTTAATCAAGCTAAGAAAACAAGAAATATATCCGTAATCTTCCAAATCATTAGTTACTAAAACGTATTGGTTATTAAAATGGATGCAATACACAAACAAGCTTGTCCCCAAACAAGCAACATTTATCAAACAAAAACATGAATAAACAAACAATTGACACAATACAACAACAAACACACGTGAGCAAGCAACTAACAAATGCGACGTGAAAAACATCAACAACAAAAATACATGAAAATGCAACAACAAACACATGAACAAATGCAAAAACGAAACCACAAAAAAAAACCAGCAAATAAAGAGTAACTCTGATAGATTTTAACACCAAGTTTCACTCTACTATTGGCATGCAACTGAAAATGTCAATTAAGCCAGATTAACACAGTAATTTTTGTGGAAAACATGGGGAGCAGCTAACCCAAAAGAATTCAGCACTCTCTACACTAATGCCATGATGCAGTGACTGACTGCTCTCCAGAAAGAGTCCAAATCTCTGTGGCCAGCGTTGTACTGCATCTTCAGTCTGAGTATTCTGGCCTCAAGATCTCTCCATTTACGTCTCCGCCCTGGAGGCACGTCTCCTCTCTGTGCCCTCAAAGCTGTTTCCTCAGTGATGATCTGGTTGTCCTTCAAGTACCTTACAAACGTCCACAGTGTAGGATGCCGGACTTGTACTGTGGCGTTCAGTTTTCGGTGGTACGCTGTACAAAAAGAAAGAACAAAAGTACAAATTCGTGTATTCAGAAGGATGCTTTAATAATTAATATTAAGATATGTGGAACCCACGATATTGCGAGAGAGACACACACACACACAGAGAGAGAGAGAGAGAGAGAGAGAGAGACAGACAGACAGACAGACAGACAGAGACAGAGATAGAGAGGCAGACAGAGACAGACAGACAGAGACAGAGAAAAACACAGACAGACAGACAGACGAACGAGATAATACAGCTGATACAATGTATATGAATACTCACATTCCACATGGTTGTTTGTTCTTTGGTCCATGTCCCTGTCGGAGACATTCCACAAGGCAGGCGGAAATGGAGCACCAGGTCGAATATATGTGTTCCTCACATAATCCAGAAAGTCTTCTAATGCAGGGTGCTGTCTTATAACTTGCCTTGTTGTTCTCTCCGCGACGAGGGCGTTGAAATTCATTTGCACCAGGGCAACCGGGAGGTGTCCTATAGCCATGATCTTTCGGATCACAACTTTTAGAGCGTCGTCTTGTCGATATTGAATGGACAATCCCAGCTGCTGAACTCTCTTCCACATGGCTTGGTTAAAGTGGAAATAGCAACCATGGTTCCTGGTTTCAGGGAACCCTGTTTCCAGCGCAGTCTTCAGACCAAGCTCAAAATCAGAAATCACCATCTGGGGACGCCAACGGTGGTGAGTCACTCTCCGGATAGCGGCTTTTACAGCTTGCAGCACCTGCCTGTAGTGCCCGATCGTTCTCTGTTCCATCAGCACCATAACAAATGGGATGACGAAACCTTGATACTTTCCAAGTATCGTGAAGAACTGCCCATATGGTCTAGGGCAACTTTTGAATGTCCCATCCATATAAACGGTCCTGCAATTTCGCAGCTGCGAAAGACTCTCATCTGTAGCAAATACAAGTATACCCCATCCATTGTCTGCATGAAGTAGAAACCGATTCTGCGCCCATGTTTCAGCCCATGGTCCTTGAATGGTGACGTCATCAACTCTCCTTGGGATGGGTGGCATGGTTGATGACCTTGCACGCTGCATGGAAGAGCGTACCGTGTTAAATGAAGGAATGCTCGGCCTATCTCCACCTCCTTGATTATGTCGACGAAGTCTAGCCACCTCACCGTTATAGACCCTATTGGATGGTCGAGTGGGGTCATTAAGCGACTCTCTCACGAGGTCTTCCCTGACCCTGCTCTTGAATATCAACTCGGGTCTCCTCAGGATGAGTATGATCTTGGAAATTTCTAACTTGAATTTCCGGGTTTTCAGCTTGGGAATCATAAATATTTGTCATGAGCCTTGCCCTACAGTCTTTTCGCCAACAGCGCCACTGAATGGAAGCACCTCTTGTTTGGTGCTTTTGGTACCTATATTGTCTAACAATCAAGACTTTTCCACCGCTGTTGCCTTTCATAAGATAAGCGTCCTCCATTTTTTTCAGTGATTTATCAACAAGGGCGGGAAATTGCAAAGAGAGTTGCCAGGTGCAAGTAAGCCATAAGGCCAAACTATATTATATAGGTGCCAAAGCCTCACAAGGAGACCATGTTCTTGAATCATTGTGGATTTTACTAATACTGCATGTCAAATTTTAAAAAAAGAAATGAAGATCAAATGCAAATTATCACTTTATGCATAATGCATCCATACTGCTTTTGATAGTTAAAAAAAGTACAATATTATACAAAATGGCAAGTCGAACAGATCAACAAATAAAATAATCAGTCAACATTACCAGGTAATGATCAACGGAGAAGCATTGTCTGTATGTTAACAAATGTAATTTTAAACAATTTTTTTCATTATTTGTGAAATGAAGCAAACAAGAATTAACAAAACAAACATTCAACCAAGGCCAGTTGTTTTTAAGAAAGTTGATTCGAGAATACAACTTTTAAAAAGGCAATCTGGCAACCTGTATATCGATAGGTATATCGATTACTGGTCCATCGTTTACAAGTTCACCGAAATTGGGTTCATCGATTACGGGTTCATCGATTACGAGTTGTTTTTTTTTTGAGGGAACATAGAGCTTATAATTTGAGGGAACATAGAGCTGAGGAAACATAGAGCTGACCCGCCTATAAGGGCCATTTACACGCACAGATAAATCGGTCAAAAATGAAACGATCTGTCTTCTTACGAGGAATTGTTACGTGTAAATGCAAAATCTGATACAATTTAATGGGTCCACAGACAAATCGGAGAACATCAGGCGCTGCCTGATATTTTTCGTACTATCAGCGACAGATTTGGGAGTGGCGGGCAGGAAGTGAGAATTCCTTTGAAATTTGACACCGCGGGAGATAAAATTTTGGTGTTAAAAATATTGAAATACTTAGCGCAGCCAAAAACTAATTGCATTTTCGGAAACAGCGCCCCAAAATTAGCAAAATGGGTCGCGTGGAACTCGATTTGATGCATTATATAGGGTTATAAGTTTTCGTGAAAAATACAATTTGCCCTCGTGCATTCTTGTGCAATGTAGGCTCTAAAAATAGATAGGATAGATTACAGTAGTACACAGTGCATAGTAGTGCGCACCGAGCATTTTTCATGGGCCCATGTGTTCGTAAAAAATGATCTAAATATTTACGCAGTTTTCTTGGTATGAATGAATGGCACTCACCTCATCGGTATCACTATCAAAGTTTTCTTGGCGTGGCTGGATCGTGAACTCTAATTTACATTTCCGGTAAGAGGCGGAAATGGTTAAATTGACGGAAGTACATTATCACGTCGTATTCGCAATCATGAATTGATCATCATCATCATCATCATCATTGCCTTTCTCACCCTGGATCAGGGTATAGGCCACCAACAAACACCTTCCATCCCTCTCTATCATGGGCCAGCCTCTTTACATTATTCCAAGTCTTTCCGCTTCGTTGCACATCATTTTCTCTGGCTCTTCTCCACGTTCCGCGCGGCCTTCCTCTTGATCTCTTGCCCTGGGGATTCCAGTCCAATACCTTCTTCGTGATGCTGTTTCCTGGCCTCCTGAGAGTGTGGCCGATCCATCTCCATCGCCTCCTACCAATTTCCTCTCTGACTGGGTTCTGTCTTGTTCTTTTCCATATAATTTCATTGCTGACCTTGTCTGTCCATCTGATCTTAAGTAGCTTCCTCAAACATCTGTTGATGAAAACTTGGATTCTCTTTATGCAGGCCTGGGACGCATTCCAGGTCTCACATCCATACAACAGGACTGACTTCACGTTCGAGTTGAATATCCTCAGCTTTGTTTTTAGAGATATATCCTTGGTTCTCCAAATCTTGCTTAAGGATGTGAAAGCTGCCTGTGCCTTTCCAATTCGTGCTTTGACTTCTGCCTCTGTTCCTCCCTTATTGTCAATGATACTACCAAGATAGCAGAAGGACTCTACATCTTCCAGTGGTTGATCTCCTACTCTGACTTGTTCGCTTAGGGGTGCAACAATTTTTAGGACCTTCGACTTCGCGGGATGTATCCTCAATCCAATAGATTCTGAAATTTTGTTTAGAGCTGTAGTCTTTGCTTGCATCTGGTCGTGTGTGTG
Organism: Onchidella celtica; assembly: GCA_963931925.1. Classification (NCBI taxonomy): domain Eukaryota; kingdom Metazoa; phylum Mollusca; class Gastropoda; order Systellommatophora; family Onchidiidae; genus Onchidella; species Onchidella celtica. The sequence goes on from OZ007578.1 coordinate 30,981,099, forward strand.
CGACAATAGTGCCAAGTCATCTGCAAAATCTAGATCGTCCAGCTGTGTCCATGGGGTCCATTGTATGCCATTTCTTCCTCCACTGGTGGTTTCTTTCATAAGCCAATCAATCACCAGGATAAACAGAAATGGGGACAGCAAACAACCCTGCCTAACACCAGTCTTGATATCAAAGCTGTCAGTAAGCTCACCATCATGTACGACTCTGCAACTTGTCCCCTCGTACATGCTCTTGATAAGATTGAATTGATAACTGATAATTATAACTGAATTTCTGGGAAAAGTAAAGAGTTTCGGGGGAAAATGAGCCCGACACGTACAGGCTTAATAAATTTTACATACATGTGCCAAGTTTCATTTCTCTACGTTGCGTAAGCGCGCGGGCACTGACACAAGGACGAGACTAGTACGATACGAATAGGCCAGACGTGGGCATACACGGACACGCTACGTTCCCTCTAATTTTTAACAGTAAATTCGCGCATAAACGTATAGCAATTTTTTTCTGATTAAAAAGGAAAAATGTGGCGCTGAATGCTTACGCAATGTAGAATTCTAATAGATAATAAAACAAATGGCCAGCTAATAAAACTAGTGATGAACTGGCAAATCTAGCAAGGTTGTGTTAAGATACCAGTAGCTAAGACTTTATTTTTTGGATTAGCAACTTTTGCGCTGGTTTCAAAACAAGTGTGGGCGCAAATATGCACACGGCTTGGAGGGACTACTAACTCGACGAGACCCATATATTATTATACATACAGAAGAGATGCACATACTAGACACTCGTGTTCTCACACATACGGCACTCACACTCAAGCGCAAATATATAATTATATAGAGAGAAAAGACCTGCGTGCACGCAGGCGAGACGCGCCCACTCACCTATATTATAGTCACGACGCGCGCGCACATGCTAATGTACACGACTAGTACACACACTAGTGCACTGGCCTGCACATACAATCGAGACGCCTACACACACACACACACACACATACACAAGTGTGTGCACACCTATACGGACGACTCGAGGCGCGCGCGCACACTCGCTTACACACAAACACACACGTGTGAGCACAACAAACACACACACCGACGAGACCCACACACATAGGTGGACGCACACCTACACGCACAGACAAGCACACGGTCGCAGGAACACACTGTCACAGAAAAGCACACATACACCGCGTACACATACTCGTGCATGCACACATACCTACACACAGACTAGATACGCATACCCGAGTGCACACAGACTACAGGCACACGTTTGTGCACACACAGACAAGACGCACACACTCGTGCACTCGCACAGTTGAGACGTACGCTTAAACACACACAGACACAAAAGACGGGACGCGTGCACATGTATGCACGCACACGCCGACGATTCACACACGCAGCAGTCGTGGCTATCCAGTGAGGGGAGGCGATGGAGATGGGGGATAAATGCGTAGAAGTCCTGACCCCTCCCCCCCCCTCCCGGGGTATGCTGTGATTAGGTGACAACCAGTATGCATCAGCTGTTGACCAAAAGTCAACGGGGGAGATATGATCAGAACGCTATGGGACACGTACATACAAAAAGCGTTTGCTAAGCCTAGAGCAGTTTGGTTCTCAACCTTCTTCAGGCAATCATCCGCTTAGAGTCCAAATGTTCTTTCATCGCCCCCCCCCCCATTTTTTTTCATCGCCCCCCCCCCCTCCTCAAAAAAAAAAAAGCTACCCGAACCGAAGGGATACACTTTACATTCACAAGAAGGCAAGACCACACACAAACTCACCATAAGTTTTTCAGAGTCCCGTCAGCGACAATAGGCGTGTTGATTATTTATTAATTATACATGACATGTAAAACAGAAAGCATTAATTATCAAAATGCACTACTACTACAAACAAAACGAATGCCTTTTCTCATCATACGAACCATTTATAGTTGCGTGCTGTTGAACAGGTGAGTGATTGCCCCCTGTCTTTGCCCCAACACTGTCCTCTATTTAAGACTGTTTTTACCCCCCTACCGCCCCCCCCCCCATTTCACGGTTTTTGGCCCCCTCGACGCCGTTTTCTACGCCTACGCCAGCCTTGGTCTGTTTTCCCCCTAACACAGTAGGCACTCCCAACACCGCGAGCCAGCGAGATGCAGCGTCGAGACAGACGAAATGAAATCAGACAATTTTTGCACCTCATCAGGAGACCAAATGTCGCCACTGGCGTCCTATAACGACCGCCTCTAAGTGCAGACAGTCCTAATCCTCTACACTATCTGTGATCGCGTATAATATGGAAATGACCGTACTGATTACTGATCTCAGTTGCCCACGTTGAAACTTGACCTGACATCAAAAGCGTTAAATTTCACTTTTTGTTGTCCGTGGAAGTAGCATGGCATGACACTTCGTGTGTACGGAGACGGAAACGGCAAAGCAAACGTCAAAAACCCTTCAAGTAGCCAGATGGAAAGATTTTCATATGTAGGGGAACAATTTTCCCTTTTCTCACATGATGGATTTTTGGACGTTTCTGTTTCTGTATACATGAAAACACAGCTCAAAGCCGTGTCTTCATGTGTACAGAAACTTCAAAAATCCATCAAGTTGTAAAATGAGAAGTTTCCACATGTAAGGAAACGGCAGAACACTCGTTCTATTTCACTACTTGAAGGGTTTTTGACGTTTTCATTGTCTTTTCCGTTTCCATACACATGAAAACCCAGCTTAACTTGAACTATCATGTCGTTTTTTCTTCCTTCCCGCAGTCGCCAGACACTCCAGCTATTTTTTTTTTTTCAGTTTTAAAAAAAAAATGTTTTTATTCTTCTTTTGATTCTGCTGCACCCAGACTAGAAATAACCGTATCCATCTCTGAGGTTATCAAAGATGCAACATTTACATTAGACGTCTCACTGTCACAGACAACTTTTCATGGGATATTTTCCAGCCTGAAATCCCATTAAAAGGTGAAATTGACCAATCCTAGTGTAAGTAGGATTTGGCTCGCGGCCAATAAATTTTGCTCCACACTAACACAATAGGCGCTGCCCACACCACCACCAGCCGTGATCTGTTTCATCCATAGGGGGTTTCTGGATATCTGAAAATAAAGATCTCCCCACATTTTCCATTTCATTAACTGCTTTGGAAAAAAGAATTTAATCAGCCTCTTCTGCTCGAAGGTCTCACCACCTTTCTCTTGCGGGTGGTTGTATCGTGCAACACTTGCAGTCAGACTTCACCATTGGTTGGAGGAGGAGGAGGTTGGGGGGAGAGAGAGGGGGGGGGGTAGAGGGAAGCTCAGCGAGATGACTTGGCTCCACATTTTTTTTTGTCTCCCTCTAATGACATTGATCATCGACGGCCGTAAATGCGATGGTACACCCATACACACACACACATATGCACGTACACACCAACATAAACCTGCACACGCACCACACGTAAGGACATACACACACACACACACACACGCAGACATGCACCTAAAATGCTAATGAATCCCGGGGCGACACTTATTAGCAAGTTACAATTTTCCCTAACTACCAATCTCTACCATCAGGCTTATGGCCAAATTCCGATGTGACACGAACTAATGATGCTTGCAAGAAGTATTGGCCAACACATCCATTAGTATAACAACATTTGCATACAAAATTGCGTCCTACTTGGGACATAAGTCATTTCCTTAAGATTTCACGTACTTGCCAGGAGGAAACTGCGATCCAGGTTAATAATTATTTGTCCTCTTCATCAAGGTAAGAACTAACTCGGCTCTTGTCTTCAAACGGAGTAAACTTCTACTATTTAAACTATCTTTTCTCTTACTTAACGGTGAACATTCCTTGTCACTTTTGGTCCTTTTCTGAGTATCTCTCTCCAAACATCCTACACTGTTACATTTTATTGGATTGTGTTTGGATGTGTGAGCTTAATTTTGAAACAAGGAGAGATGTACGTAACATTGTGGAACAAAGCTAATTTTCAATGCCAGTTTAAGAATGCAATCTATATCTTTGGAGGCTCCAGACATTTCTTTGACTGTTTTGGGACTTTAATTGGGTTCCACAGATTTTTTGTCTTTCCTTTCTAAATGTGTACATATTTTTAGCTGTACCAGAATGATTGTTTAAGCAATCTCTAATAAATCTCTTCAATTCCAAAAATGAAAAGAAAAACATGTAATGTAAATGAGTGAGTAAATAGATTTGAGAATAAGTGCATGAATAAAGGAGAAAGTGTCAGAGTTTGAGTTTAAGTATGAGTTTAATGGCGTGTCGGCACGAAAGCGGCCCTGTTGTGCCTTTCACGGTTATTTTACTTTGGGTTAGTTTGGTTAGTTTTCAGATTTCAGATTCTCATACATAAGGCCAAATGCAGTGAAATTAAAAATCTGTTAGGAAATGGCCCGTACTTAAACGTATGTCTATCTTTAATATGAATTTTGTAAATATGACAAAAATCTAGTTATCAGCTTGTAGATTTTGACCACCTTCAGACACGGCAAGACTCGCTCCGGATCAATGTCAGAAAAGTGCCAGACAATGAACAGGAGAAAGGGGTTTTTGTATATCAATATATCGAAGGAAACCTTTGCTAAGATCATTCCTACCGCCCTTGACGTGAATATTTCAGTGAAATGTTTCGTGCCCGGTATCTGCTCATCCTGGCCTTGTTGTCCCTGGAGCTGGTGGCGTCAGATCGTTCTACACGTTCTCGGGATAGAAGAGACAATGACTTCTTTGGTTTCGGTAGACGTCTAGGGTTTCTGAATGGAAGACGATCCGAATCATCCAGAAACAGAAATAGGGGTAGGTAATTACATGACGTTGGTAGAGAATTAGTGTGATGGCTCATTGACTGCCATTATTGACAAACTGCATGTTTTTATTACGGTGTTTGTTATGATGCAAGAACCGTGTTTAGCTTTTATTTGTTTATAATAATATGGAATGGGTAATGTGTCAGTCGCGAACCAAACCGGCCAAGTGACAATATTTTCTATTTCCACTTCTATTTTGACAAAAAAATCAGTGGTGTGTGGTCTGATACATAAGCCCACAAACATTTCTAAGAAGAAAACAACAACTCTAAGTGCCTTAAAATTCAAAGAAAGAAACCAGGCCAAAGTCACGCTACGCCATAAACACGGTGAACGAAACGGGCCATTGTCGCATGGCTGTATTTTATGTGGAGGCTGTAATCTTAGCAAAATGTATGACTGGTTGAGTGGTTACACAATGTCTAACTGATCACACTTCAACAACTTGAACACAATGCAGATGGTCCTGTCAAAATAATATACTGCGTCGGGAGCAAGCTTATACTTCTTGCCTTTTCCAATACTGACGCATTTTCCACTGGCATAAAGATAGAGGTGGTCTCTATATGTGAGCAAGACAGAAAGGAAAAGCGTATTATCCGTTGCTGCAAATATCTTCAGTGCCTTATATCTTTTTATGTCATGTGGGAAATTTGCTAGAAGCTGAAACTTTCACTTCAAATCAGTCATTTATTTATAACTGTTAACCTACAGACATCTTCAGTGATGATGCAGGCGAGTCGCCCTTCTCAGCATCACGGGGCAGGTAAAGTCATCTCTCCCCCCCCCCCCACCTCTCTCTCTCTCTCTCTCTGCCCCTGCTCCAAATCTGTTTTATCTATCACTCAATCATTTTTCATTTCACTGACCTTTTACCCTTCTCCCATTCGTCTCTCCTCGCTCGCTCTCTCTCTCTCTCTCTCTCTCTCTCTCTCTCTCTCTCTCTCTCTCTCTCTCTCTCCTTTACCCATTCGTCCTTTAGCCCACTTCCTTTTCAATTGAGCATCCATCTATCCATCTTTTCTTTTGTCGACCATCCATCCATGCACCATTCCACTAAACCACCCATGCACCCATTATCGGCCCATCCATTCACCCAGCCACTCACCCATCACCCATCTATCTGTCCACATACCCATTATCAAATCCACTCACCCACGTATCATCCATCCAGCCATCCATCCACCAACTCACCCATCATTGATCTGTCCAGCCACACACCCATCATCAGATCTATTCACCTACCCACCCACATTTCATCCATCCATCCATCCATCCATCCCAATACCATCAGATCAAACAGAGGCCGGTTCAGACTCCCGTCCGCCTCGAACATTCTACGAGGAGTTGCCCGTGGTCTGGGCACTGGGTACCGAGGGGTGAAGGCCTGGCGAGGGGATGCGGCTGCGGCCTTCAATGGTGTCGTGGCGCAAACTTTTGATGGGATAAATTACGCTCTCTCCATCATTCCATACGACCAGATAGAAGGTAATAATTATGCTTGTGCTAAACTTGTTGTCTCGCAATTTTGTTTGAGTTTGAGTTTTGATTTAAAGGCGTGTCAGCACGATAATGGCCAATTTGTGTCTTTCACGGTCTATTTGGGTACTGTATGTATGTTTGTCATTCAGAACTTCATCAATTTAAATTTCACAAATGGAATTATATAGTTCCGTATAAATTTATTTACACTGGTAAACTTCTCAAAAATTGTTTTGTATAGATGTGCAAAGAATGAAATCGTGTAAATGTATGTAAACGTTTTTGAATCAAGTTATGATCTTAGCCTCTTTCAGAAAGGACTAGACGTGGGTTCAACGTGAGAAAATAATTCTTTCAAAGATCTGCAGGCATAGTGCTTTCTTCGGATACCCATGAAATTTACACATTCAGTTAAAATATGCTTTGTCCTAAGTTGGTAAGTTGTTGTTATGGCAATATCATATATAATGGAAATAGAGATCCGTGTATCTATGTGAGACTTTAAATGACTGCAGCGCCAAGCAATGCCTTTGCGAAATATTTTCTTTCCTGCATAACATACACGGTTACATAACGTCACCGCTATGCGATGATGGCTTATGGACTTATGCCAAGAACTATTACAAAAAGGCGACTGACGGGTCATTACACTTCTGAGCATGACGGCTTTCGGATAATATTATAGAACAAGAAATGCAGCAATAGGAAAATGTACGAATGCAAATAATCATGATGGCATTAGTCACCAAATGACAGGAAAGAAACAGTTTCTTCTTAATATCCCAAACGTGTAAAAAATGACTTATCGATGGTGTCAGGAGCAAACCAGTCAAGACGAAGTAAGCAAATTTGACAGGAGAAACAAAAAAACTGCCGCTAAAACTAATGGGAAAAGGACCTAGCCGGTTTGATCACAATGACATGCTTATTTTGAGTATTTCTACTAGATAATGGTAACAGCTACTTTTACATATGATGCAGGATTTCAGGCTTCATAAATTGGTACTATATAAAGTAATATGAAATTTTTGGACTTGGCCGGTTTGCACCTTACTGTCGACACCATCGCTATGCTTTTACCGAAGAGCAGTGACGATCATTTTGCCTGTTGATTGACTACAGAGACAGCAATGCGGATGGTTGACTACTTCAAGACTCTGAACGCCACTGGCGTTCCCATGGAAGCTTTCTCACAGCTGTTGCAGACAGAGGCTGGCGGCCCTTCGGAAACCATCAGAGCTATAATGGAAGCCGATGGGGACCGGGAAATTCTTCAGCCCCTCTTAATGGAGATTTCTCAGAACTACAGGGATGTTTACATGGTGAGGTATTGGTTGTCACTGTCTTTTATGTGGCGTTTTATGGTCGATCACTGCTGTTATAGTGTTATCTCAATGTTAAAGTGCACGCAGGGGTTCAGTCAATCAGTATAAAAATAAAAGATAAGCGATTCAATGAATAAACAGTAAATAAATGAATAATATGTAAATAAAACAAAAAACATAAAATTAAATAAAAAAATAAAAACAAAAATAAAATATAATACAGTATAGTAGAAATAAAGAACAACAAAGATAATAAAAATGAAAGACAATTGAATTATATACAAAAAAAAATAAAAATAAAAACAAAGAAAAGTAGAATAAAATGAAATGAAATAAAGCAATTTCTATAGTTAACATAGGCTATAATACTATCAAACCTTCTTTGCTTACCAGGAAAAATATATATACGCACTATGACCACTTTTGATAGTCTTGTGCTCAGCAATACTTAAAAGAAATGATGAAAACAAAAATATTCACAAAATGACATCCACGAGCTATCTCCCCCTTCTTTTACAAACAACAACAACAACAAATAAACACAAGCATCAAACAACAACAACAAATAAACACAAACAACAAACAAACAACAACAAATAAACACAAACAACAAACACAACAAATAAAAACAAACAACAACAAATAAACACAAACAACAAACAACAACAACAAATAAACACAAACAACAACAAATAAACACAAACAACAAATAAACACAAACAACAAATAAACACAAACAACAAACAACAACAACAAATAAAAACAAACAACAACAAATAACAACAAATAAACACAAACAACAAATAACAACAAATAAAAACAAACAACAACAAATAACAACAAATAAACACAAACAACAAACAACCGCAATAAATAAACACAAACAACAAACAACAACAACAAATAAAAACAAACAACAACAAATAACAACAAATAAACACAAACAACAAACAACAACAAATAAAAACAAACAACAACAAATAACAACAAATAAACACAAACAACAAACAATAACAACAAATAAACACAAACAATAAACAACAACAAATAAAAACAAATAACAACAAATAAACACAAACAACAAACAACAACAACAAATAAACACAAACAACAATAACACATTCTTTCTTGATTAAAAATTGCCAGGTGACGGCCTTTGAAGTGGAACATTTCCTAGAGATCGTGACTGGCACAAGGATGCAGCTTCCAAGACAATATTCTGATGATGGGACGTCCGTAGAGGAGGACGAAGATGAAAACCAGACTGAGGAGACACCTGATTCGGACGTGGAGACTGCAGCATCTTCATCGGATGCAAGAGGAGAGGCGATAGCTCCATCAGGGGGTGACAATGGTACAACTGTCAGCAACAATCAAGGGGAAGAACCAGCTGTAGTCGAAAGTTAACTTTCTATGCTGGTTGGTTTGTTATCTCCCATGTTTTGCCTCAGCATTTATTTTCCTCTTGCCTAAGTCAGGAATGTAACCTTTTTTCCATTTGTTTGACAGTGAGCAGGATCGAATACTTCGAAGAACCCAGACAGTGGCAGAAAATGGCCACAGTACAACGTTATTTTACAATGTAAATTATAGCGACAACCACTGATTTATGTACATGAAGTGACCAATGTTTGTTTGTTTTGATGATATTTCCTTGGGTTTTAATACCCCTGAAAGGAAAACATGGAAAATTTAAATTCATGCTTAGATATGACAATGAAATTTAACCCTCTACTATACAGTCATAGAATGTCATTTAAAATATTCTAAAACTTATATAAGTGATTTGAAACAGTCAAATGAACCCCGAAAAATTATATTGATTTCTATTCACCTACAATGATTTATTGATAGTTTAGAAATTGCTTCCAGAGCAGAATACTGGACATGAAGGTGAGGTATTCAAATGTATCAAACTCTGGGAGCTTGAGGGTCAATACTGAAATGCATTAATTGGCTCGCAGTTAAGTTTTGTGAACTCTGCTTTGTTTGTCTGAGATGTTCAATTAAAATTTATCGCTGAACATCAAAGATCATTGTCAACCTTGTCTTACAGTCTACATGCAATTGTACTGTTCCTTGCCTTTCAAGTTACATATTAAAATTTGTTTTCTGTAAACAAGGAACTGGTAAATAACATTGCTTGATATCCGTTTTATCACACTGGTTATATTTGTAGTCTTTTGTCCTGTTATTGATCTGAGTAAGACATGAATGCTTTAATAGGGGGAAACCCAGCATCTTTAGCTCTAACAGTCAAATACAGAACAACACGCTACAATCTCGTACAATATTGGGCAAAGTAAAAAGCAGTATTCAAAATTCGTAGCAAAATCTAGCAGGCTGCTAACGCCGATATAATTCTATAAATAATGGCTTGCAGCCTATTAGTTTTAGCAACGATTCTTGTATACTGCGCCTGTTCACAATTTTTTACTAAGAGGTGAAAGAAGGAGATCAAAATCTACGTGCATTCCACACGACTCACAGTTCATCACTTAACATAGTAAACACAAAACATTTCCAGTGGGCTACAGTTCTTTTCTTTATGTACAGGCCAATGTGCCTGAAAACGGTTTCAGAAACTAAAAAATACTTGCCTGGTTCCTATTCTGGTCTGCCATGATCTCTCTTTAAAAACTTCGCCTTTACTTTTCTGGTACTCATCTACTTTCTTGGGGGTGGAATAGATCAAGACTGTGTTGGCACCAGACCGGTGGCTCACCAACTATAAATTTTGCTTCTCTCTGGCACAAAAGGCACTGCCCCCCCCCCCCAAGCATCCCGAGGATCTCGGTGTGGGCAGTGCCTACTTTGTTTTTAGGTCTTTATTTTGGGAGGTTCAGTGCAATAGGGATTTATGTACACCTCACTTCTCTTGTTTTTATTTCTCTTCTTCTTGTTTCTGTGTATTTTTGTGGATTTTGCCAGGGCAGCGGCCTTGTGCCCTATTCGACTTTCAACTGCCGGCGTATCTTTAACGTGCGCAACGTGCACACGGGCCCTCCGAGTTTTTGTCTTTATCCGAGAAGACTAGGTGTTTGAAGCTACCTACCATCGGATCAGGGACAGAATGTTTTCCCCCTGAAAGAATTCCAACATCCCTGCACCTACCAGGGATCGAATCCGGTGCCTTCGGCATGAGAGGCGAGCACCTTACCTCTAGACCAATGTGTGCTCAATGCCTATTGTGTCAGTGTGTAGCAAAATTTTGGACGGCGAGCCAACGGTCTGGCACCTACACCAGCTCTGGTCTCCTTCACCCCTTAGAGCTCTACAAATAGGCCTATATTTTTCCCTCACTGTCATCTTTTACCTGGCTCCACTGCTGGCTGCAATACAACAATTTCCACACGCTTCCCGGATACAAACTTCAACGAAAGACTTCATAATAATGTTATTGTCTGTCGTTCTATGATCCTATCCCTTAACTAACCGTGCTAACAGTGCTGTGTCGTATCTTGTGTGCAACACGCCTGTTGTCCATTAAGCATGTTATTTATTCATTCGTTTTCATTTTGTCAAGCATTTATGGCAAACAGTTTCAATGTGCAACATGAACCTTTTTGAAGTCATTTCCTGTATCATCTGGGCCGTAGTACAGTGTTATACCTAAGATTGCCTGTTGTAGACCCTACAGTCCACGCCACACACGGTAGAAAAGACAATCTTTCATAAATTACCAAATATGCATTGATTTATTGTTTTACTTCACTTTAAGGAGTTGCAAGGAGAAATGATGTATCACCAATCAGTAATATGGGATAATTTTATCTTAACTGCGTTGGGGCTAAGCCACTCATTATAGGAGGATGGAACTATCGCTCTCTTGCCACCATTGTTCTCTGGGGCAAGGAAGGGTTAATGACCGTGGTAGAGAGAGAGAGATACAGAAGGGTAGAGAAAAACCGCAGAAGCGGGGAAACTGTAACGAGACCAGGAATAGAAAATAATTTACGAAAAAGTCGATAGGATAAACAGAGATAGAAGAGAATGAGAAAGAGGGGAGGAGACAATAACACGAAGGACAGAAAAGATGATAAAGGTGGTTGAGGAAGAAACAGTTTGAACAAAAAAAAAAAAAAAGAACAATTGGGAGAAATAATCATAAAAATGATAGCAGTAAATTGCAAGGACTTGAACTTCACCGTCAGGCTAGAAATGAAAATATAAACACATGAGGAAATTGTCAGGGTTAGGATTTGCTATTAAAGAGTGTTGTGTCTTGTATTGGGGTTGGATAGTGCTTGTCCCCCTCAATTCTAGACGGTGGATGGATTCACATTTATCTTGTTCATTACTTTATGAACCAGTTTTACAATCCTTTTTTGTGAATATCCTTTTTTCCACCAGCGTCATTCCTGACTTTGACCTGAACTTCTGGCAAACCTGACGCCCTTGTCAGCGGGTCAATGAGATGGAGACATGGCAAACCAAGCTACCAGAGCTACTGCTGCCATTGGATACCACAGTATTTTAATTAACAATATATTGTGTGTGAATGTGTATATAAGCAGCAATTGTGTGTGTTGACTATATAATTATAAGCCTATTCCTTCAGTAAGGCTTCATTATTTGATAATAGTTATACTTTAATCCAGCAGTATACAGTGATATACTCATTATTATTATAGATGTTTCTGAGAATTTTGATTGTGTGCAGTAAGAATGTTTAAATAGAATAAATTCTATAGAACGTCGCATCAATAATTGTATGCTTTTTGTCCATCCAATATGCACGTTCTTAGTTAGATTTTTCTTCTCATGCTTAAGGCTCATCTTTCTACAGTCCTACTTAAGCCCCTACCACAATAACTTTGGGATTTCTTGGATCCTATCGTGTAAATTTTATTTAAAATTTTCACTGGGGTGGGGGATATGTCAGGGTTAGGATTTGAATTGCCGTGCTAGGTCACGCTTTGTTCATTACATGGCATCATTGATTTTGGCCAGTGCAAACGTCCTTGAACTGTTCCCGTGGACAGTTTGTTTTTGTAACGCTTTTCTTAGAGATGGAAAGAAAGTGGGGCAAGATAGAACGAATGGATAAATTAACAGTGACGATGCAGTTTTCGACCCCGTGGTTTGGGTGTACTTTAACAGGGAAAGACGGGGCGAATAAGGAGTGAATAAATTCGTACATAAAACGTTTAGGGTGTAGAGACTTTGCGAACGGTTTTGACATAGTTGAGTTACTTTGTCTGTTACTATTAATAGAATCTATTGGCGCTGCGAGCGGAGCTCGAAGTGGATGCACCAATCAAATTTGAGCAGTCACGTGGATTTGCAGCAGAAGATAAGCGGAGACATGTTGATGCTACCTCACTCCATGCAGCGTATTCCATCCTGCGAGGGTGTCGGCAAGGTTCAGCCAGAGAGAACCAACAGACTGTTAACGTCATGTCTATGTCCTGGATAGACAATGAAAATAATCCACAGCTATTTTCTCCAGTTCCCTGAAATCGTTTCAGGGAACCAATCGTAAGTGTCATCACCATGATTCGAGATGATGTGAATCTGACCCTAACTTTCCAGTAGAAGTGCGACCAAAGGAATGCAAGACCATAAAGTTTTACTTGCAATTAAGATCTAGAATGAGTGATTGATATACACATTTGTGAATTGTAATTGATGTGTCTGGATGAGGCTGGGGATTGCCAGCCCATCCTAGAGCAGATCTAGATCTATTTTAACTACGTCAGTGTGTCTTGACGGTTTGATCCTTTATAAGTAATTAACTGAGTTAACCTTGTCGTCTGAGACATAAGAATATTATTTGTGAGATAGTAGGCAGATCATATTTCTGAAGATAAATAATTACTAAGTAAACTGTGAATGAGTCAGAATGATATGGATTTTCTAATCTTGTAAGAATCTAGAGGAGACTTCTAGTTATGTATTATAGTATTTTCATTTGATGCTGCTGATGTTGTCTTTTTAATATGTAAAAGATAGACGAAATTGTTAGGAATTTTAAGTAATAAATTTGTGGCCCTACAAGGTCCTTGATATAACCTACTCGAAATTGTTATTAGTGTATGTGGCATGGTATGGCAGAGTAATTTTTAAAAACCTCTCGATTTAAATGCAGTCGAACACCTAAATTTATAATTTAGTAATCCCCACCGTAACATTCGAGGACCCACCTCGTAACACTGCAGGGCACACCCTTCCTTGAATTCGTAACAGAAATAGTTTTCCATAACTGGGCCAGTGGCAACACCGCACCCTCCAAACTCTAAGAAATAAAAACTGAATGCCTTATAATAATATAATGGCATCTCTTGTGTACAGTTATTTGGTGTGTAGCAAATCCACTGTCACGTTTCCGGTTAACCTGAACAAAAATGCTGTATGGGTATGCTAGACAGAAACAGTGCATCGTGTAAATTGTCTGCCAGAGGAAACTTGCTGGTAAATAGGGACTTAATGTGGACTTAGGTCATAACGTTTATTATTCTGTAGGCCATCCCTTTTCTATAGAAAGATGAGCTGATTTGTAAAAATCACCGAACAAATGTTTATTGGCAAAAAAAACTCGAACCACAGTGAAATACATTAGGGGCACCAGTAATGTCGACACACAAGTAGGAAGTTATAAATAAGTGCGCTCTGCGACATTACATTTTCTAGGAAGGAAGTTTCAGGTGTAGATTTTCCTGCTGTGACAAATTTATGAGATATAATATTACCACAGCCAGCATGCCCGTCAGCGAGTGAATGTGTTTCAGCTTTAGTTTGCTTTGCGATTCAGTGCTGCAGAGTTATTCCAAATGCTTTTAAATATACATGTGGGGTTAGCTTCTTTGTGTTGAGGTTCGAATGCCAAGAGCAGCAGCTCTCCTAAAACAAAGATCTTCACTACTTAGCAGTTCTACGAAAGAGGTCACAGACGAGATGTCACTACTGAAATGACAGATTCACTCTGCCAAAGGTTAGTCTTCTTAGAGCCTAGACACAGTTAGTAGCTTCGGTTTCATTTGGCTTTCAGCTCCCTTTGGGTACAGTTTTGCCGAATGATGTGAATGTGGTTCTCTTAATATTTATATCAAAATCAGCTGTATTGATTAAGAGTGGCTCTACTGAGACAAAGACCGTTACTGATTTCATAAAAAGTGAATATCCTTCAAAATTCCAAAGATAGGTTGTTTGTGCGGTCTCGCTTACCACAAAAAATCACTAAATTATAGAAACGGTACCCCTTACCTCAAGAAACTAAAAAAAAAAAACACACACACACACACAAATACAGAAAGACAGAAAGAGAGAGAGAGAGAGAGAGAGAGAGAGAGAGAGAGAGATTGTACACACACAGAGAGAGAGAGAGAGAGAAATTGTATTGTTCAACAGGTGAACATATGCCAGACACCCACCTCGGCCTATTACCTCACATTACCAATAGTTATCTATCCACAAATGCATGTCAAGGGCAGGATAGGATATGATAATGCTTTGTAACCGTCTTATCAATACATTTTAAAATCGATTTGCTATCGGGTCTCTTAGTGTGTTCGATTAAGCCAGATCCATTGAGATATAAATAACCACAATACTGTGTCGCATGGAACTGCTTTTGGGCTGGATTCTAGGAAGAAGTACCAATTGAGTTACAAAAGTTTAGTTGGGCACATAATTTTTCATGTTCTGGGTGTTAATCGCTGCGCCCCGCATTTATTGCAAAGACTTCCATTTAGAGGACTATTCCATTCACGGACGCCCCTTAGGTCGCGTCCTTGCCATGTCTTTACTGTGTGACTCAACAGGAATTTCCGGAAAAATTCTATTTATGTTGCTGCCGTAAGAACCAGGGTCACCAGATCCTTGTCATTACATTATTTCCAGGAGGTTCCTTCATAGTCACAAGTCAAAGTGCTGTTTTATTTCATTCAACTGTAAGTATTTTTACGTTTATTCCGAAATCGTGTCTGCGTCGACAGATTTCTTAATGTAGGGATAAATTTGATCGCTTGCCTTGAGGTCTTCCATGTCCTGTTTCAAACGTAACGTTTTAAGCTCTACAATATAAGTAGCATATCTCTCTTTGATAACGGTTTATCGGTGGGTTTAAAGATCCTATAGATGGGTGCAATCGTTAAAACATGATAGAAGCACGGAACTTGGCACAAATGTTGTCCATAGAAGTTTTTTGTACGAAAAAAGCCTTGATCACAAATATAGATGTAAAAAAAATTCAAAATGGCGCCCAAGTTTCCCCAAGATGGCTGATGTTATTATATAGGGAGACAGGTTACATAACAGACGTTATTTTCATTATTCAAATTTCAGATCATCGTGAATGATATTTACATCTCAAAATATGTAATTATAATGTTGGAAAGTATTTGTTTTCAATTTTTTCCCCACTACTCCCTCTCAAGGTAAAGTTCTTTAAATATACGCCATTTCTTGTCATCCAGACAATCTTGAGCATTGGGTTAGCTGTAATGAAAGCTGCTCGGAAACTTGACACAGACTCCACTGATTAATGTCTGCAGTCGGCACCTGAACCCTTTCCGTGCCAAGATCAGTAAGTTTTGATTTTCATTTTGAACATTGTCACTTTTATGTGGGGCGGTTGCAGTTTTTTCAAGCCCTCGCTGTGAACCGGAAATAATGAAATAATAGTCTTTTATCAACCTCTTTGGCTTTTCATTGTAATGTAGCAATTGACAATTTCCACTGCTGGCAAGTAAAGGGTTAGATCTAATGAATTCAGTGGCGTGGCGTGGGTTCCCAGCGCTCGTAGCAAGGCAAGAATTGCGCCCCGTGGCCAGTGGACCGCTAGTACACCTTGCCCATTCACCAGTCCACTACCGAACTCCTTACGCAGCTGCTTTAATGCCTGTCCTACCTCAACTGACCTGCACATTACAAGTTACATTCGCATGCTCTCTCGACACCCGTCAGCAATCATTTCATCTCTCTTCTACCGTTTTCCAGTTCATACAAATTCTTCGACTTTTCTTGTTTTTTTTCTGTCGCACGCTCTGCCTAAATCTTTTTCATTTCTTTGATTCATTTGATTCATTTTACAATTCATCCTTTGCCCTTTTCTGTGTTTGGCCTATCAACATTTTAAACCACAGATAATTTATATTTAAGAATTAGATTTGGCTGGCCCTATCATAAAAGTGAGCAACTAAGAACGTTGTAGTTTCAAAGGAGAGGGAAAAAAGAGAACAAGAAAAAACTATTTTATTTAAAATGTATTCCTTATTTTACCTGCATTTTTAATTGCATAAATAAGCATTTTGTCTGTCCTTTATTCAAAAGTAAAATCCCTTCAAGGGATTCATAGAGCATTTGGCAAATATGCGAATACATTCGTGCAATCCTATGACAGGACTATTGGTGTATTTATTAGGAATACACTGCAATTCTGTTTCATTTCAGGTTTATTCTTTGCCAGATTTGAAACGCCTGTATTTCCCCCCCCCCCCCGACGAAACAACAGATATGTCAGCGTATGTCAAGTCCATAGTCATCTTCGTTGTGGCTTTTTCTCGATCTCCAGCACAGGCCACTTTGTCCTGTGGGAAGGGTCAGAGAGTGACCACGGGACCCAACACTAATAGCAGTCACTGTGAACTTTGTCCAGAAGAGCAATTCATGCCATTTGTGGAGCATGTTCATACAGATTGTTTTCCATGTGAGAAAGTTTTTGATAACGATACAGAAGTGTTTGTAAGTGGCTGTAATAGAACCCACAACGCTGTCATCACATGTACCGAGGGTTTTTATAGAACAAAGTCCACGTACCCAGACTTCAAGGGCGAATGTAAAATATGCAAACAATGCCAGTTCCCTAAACGTGCTTGTCAGAAGAACAGTGACACAATCTGCTGCCCAGGTGAAAACTATGAACTTTTTAGCAACAAGTGTGTTCAATATTGTGGACCGGGGCAATACACTGATCACGAAAATGACACATGCCTACCTTGCCAGGAAAATTCTTTTATGGATAAGCCAAAACACTATAGCCTACTTTGTATGAAATGCTCTACACCTAATACGTCTGAGCACGAGCGGATCCTCCAGCCATGTAACCGCACACACGAGACAGTACTCAGCTGTGAGAATGGTTACTACAGGAGTCAGTCTGAAAAATGTCTCAAGTGTCAAAACTGCAAGGAAAACACTGGCGGTAACACTTTCGAGGCCAGAGTTTGTACTATGTCACATGACACAGTTTGTTGTCCTCATCCAAACATGGGAGTGTCGCAAGATGGTGTCCCGTGCACAGCACTTTCAGGTAAATTTTACTCAGTGAGATACCAGTTATGTCATCTGAAGAAATCGATGGGTATTTGCCATATTGTTGTCTGCGACATTTTGCCAATTTTGAGGTTTTGTCATGAAAGTGGTTCTCCTACTCCTAATTTCATTATGACTGTATAAGTGTCATTCCAATAGTTTAAAAACTCTTCGAGATATGTGTTTGTGACTTAATTTTGTGTGTGTGTGCGTGTGTGTCTTAGCCCTTTCGCCTACCAAACTTCAATCCCCATTTTCTTGAAAAGGCGAAAATGCACATACAGCAATGTGGCAAATACCCGACGAAATGTCCATTTACAAAGTTTAGAGACAATCAATAAAGATACAGTTATCATGTTGCCTTAATGGCAAACAAGAATCGAAACACTTGGGAGAGCAAGACCTACAGGATATCTCCTGACGGAAAAAAAATGCTGCCAAACTAATGTCTTGTTTCTAAAATTCTGGACACTCTGCGGGACCTGGCCACACCATGGACACCATTCTCGGCGATTTCTTGGTGTCTCTAGGTGGTAGTTGCATTCAGAACTTTGAATCAGTGGTCTCATCGTCCGCTCTCCTTGCTCTTCCAGTTCCCTTAGGTCACATAAAACAGTACGGTATGCTAGGTTGAACAAGTAATTTCTCTGAGTTTAATATTGCATTTAGTGCTCAAATTAAAAACATAAGAATGAGAAAGAAAAAGGGCGGAAAAGATACAAAATAGAACATAATGTAAGTTCCAATGAACTGAATCCGCTACTCGAGTTGTTTTGTGAATCGAGCCAATATTGCCAGACATATTAACTTACCAGTCACAAATTGTCTTCTGTAATCTGTTTGTTTTTTTGTTTTTTTATCCAAATCGATTCAGGCATTTAACTTTAAAGTACAATTGCATAGTAAAACAGTGATTGATCCTTATTTCATGATCTGGCCGTTGAAAAGCCCATCAACTACCCGACGAATGGGTGTGAACGTTCAAAAGTTACCAAATGTTAGAAGCGGATCTGTACGTTTAAACCATTGCTATCGCAGTTCTCAGTATCTGATATTCGTTAACAGATTAGTGTGGAAAACACGTTAAGTTCATTTTTTAACCGCTCAGTGATCGATACGTTATCTGCTATAGCTAAAGGCTACCTATTGGTATCTCAGTATTTGGGAATGCTTACGGTTTACTGCATCATTATCTATTTCGGTCAACCAGGTTTTTTGTTTTTATTGACATTTCATGTTCGTTTATGAATGTCACGATTTAATTGATACTAGTCGAGCAGGGCAAGGTAAATTTTGAAAATTTTCCTTGTACCAAACCCAGATGCATATACCTAGAACTAGGTCACATTAATAATGGCGTTTGGATTCTATGCAAAGGCTAACAGATCTTTTTGTTACACCACAATTCCTTGCAGAACACACAAATGTGATTACGTTGATTTTCGACCACCAGTGTGTAAAGAGATTTCAAGGACGGGATCTCCGATCATGCTTTTTGATTCTACTCTACGAAAATGCGTCTCTGTTTTTGCGACTCAAAAAAGTTTAATATGAATAATAGTAAAGACTGATTTTTGTTCAAAATGAATGTGTCCCCTTAGCTCTTCGTTAAAAATTGATGCAGTACGCCAAGTTTCATAATTTTTTATGGCATAGTCACGAAGTTTTGGCTACTTACATGTTTACCCTCTAGCTCAATTATAGTACCTAGCCGACCCGCGCAAGATAAACCTTACAAATTTTCCATGTACCAAACCCAACCGTATATCTAGATCTAGGCTACATTAAAAAGGCATTTAGATTCGATGCCATGTCTGACAGAACTTACTGTTACACCACCATTTCAAGTAGAAATATAATACGTTGACTAATAGTGTTGATTTTCGACCACCAATGTGAAAAGAGAAGTCAAGGACATAATTTCCGGTCACACTTTTCGGTTCTATCCGATGAAAATGCGTCTCTTTTTTGCGGCTCAAAAGAGTTTAATATAGATGATCTTCTTTGTAAGAAGCCCAACCGTATATCTACACTCGAGCCAAAAAGTTAAGCAACCCTGGGTTATGCTCAGAACTGACAACTTTATTTTTCAATTAATTCAAACACGTTCATTGGAATCAATTTATTGTTATGTAAGTCTGAAATCACATTCAATTTCATTTTACCCACCCCAAAAATGGGGCTTAATGACTTAAACAAAATGTTCTTTTATACAAAAACAAAAAAGTCAATAATTGAATGGCAAGAGTTCACAAATCTTGTTAGTGAAGGTTGCTTAACTTTTTGGCTCGAGTGTAGATCTAGGCTGTAGTATTTGGATTCAATGCAATGACTGATAGAACTCACGCAGCTAGAAATACACAGCTGTGATTACGTTGATTTTCGACCACCAATGTGTACCTAAAGAGAGATCACTGACGGACTTTCCTATCATGCTTTTTGATTCTACTACTCGACGAAAATGCGTCTCTTTTTTGCGGCTCAAAAAAATTTTAATATAAATAATAGTAAAGACTGATTTTTGTTCGAAGTGAATGTGTCCACGTAACTCTTCGTCAAAAATTGATGCAGGACACCAAGTTTCATAAATTTTGATGACGTAGTCGCGAAGTTTTAGCTGCTTACAGGTTCACCCTCTAGCTCAATTATAGTAAGATGTAACAAATCACCCCACAGATTTTGGGCAGAAAATATAATTTCACACAAATTCTGGCGTTTGCCGGGTGTGCTCATGCGGATGTCGTTATGTTCATCACTGGTGTAATCTGATGTGATACGAGAAAACGGCAATCTATAGCATAAACAATTTCATACGTGAAACTGAAAAAATAACAAGAAGAAATAATTATTTCACGTTGCACCTCGGTTTATTCTGTATTCTATTTCCATTTTCTGATGATCTACGAAACTATTGGTATTAGTCGTACAAAATGTTATCCCAAGCAGAAGGACAGAGCATATTTCATGCTGTAAAATGATGTTAAAAAGTGAATTTAACCAGCAATGGCTTTTGTGCAGGGCCGTCTTAACATGACCATGGGGCCATGGGCAGCTTCCTGCGTTATGTGCGGGATTTTCTTTTTCGCTTCTAAAAATATTGCAAATGTGCATGCATAGCCCCCACCCCCACCCACCTACACAACCCTTGGGGCCCCTGGGGAACTGCCCAGTGTGCCCACGCGTTTTAAGGCGGCTCTGCTTTTGTGGTCCTTTTTCGTCAATACGGCAGTATTCTCAGCTTGTTTTTCCAATCACTTTTTCTCCTAATAGAAACAACAACGGCAACCACAACATTATCTCAACCTGTTTGTGGAGAAGGAGAATATTTGTACACAATCTCTAGAACTCATTCAGCCACCTGCCTGCCGTGTCCCGAGGGAACTTTCATGAACGAGACAGCACACACGAGAGGTTCCTGTATAAGCTGTGGAGATTCCCCTCATGCGAAGTTTTGTCCACGGAGCATGGCAAACATGCCTACAAGTACAAGTGAAGATGTCCATACACAGGGTGGAATCGTTGGGGGAGTTGTGGGTGTAGTTGTTGTGGTCCTCTTGATAGTGGCGGTCCTCTGGTTTTGGAGACGCCGGCGTATGAAGATGAAGAAGAAGAAGAAAAAGAGAACACCGAGACCTGGTGATAATGATGGAGGTGTCAGTGGCAATCTTATATCTTTAGGGCCGTCTGCTATAGGTATGTATTTGTAATCATTTTGTCACACACGGCGAGAGAGGAGAGAGAGAGAGAGAGAGAGAGGAGAGAGAGAGAGAGAGAGAAAAAGAGAGGAGAGAGATAGAGAGAGAGAGAGAGAGAGGAGAGAGAGAGAGAGAGAAAAAGAGAGGAGAGAGGTAGAGAGAGAGAGAGAGGAGAGAGAGAGAGAGAGAGAGAAAGAGAGGAGAGAGAGAGAGAGAGAGAGAGAGAGAGAGAGAGTTAGACAGACAGACAACGGTTCATGAGAGACAGACTGACTGACAGTCAAAAATTACGCATCCAGACTCCCACCCCCACCACATCCCCTTCCCACCTCTCTCTCTCTCTCTCTGTTTCTGTCTCTGTCTCTCTCCTGTCTTGTCTCTTTTATTCTAAAAACATTTTTCAACGGATAGTTCGTGCCCATCTCTCCATCTCTGTTTTAGAGATTTTTCTTGTTTGCATCCGTGTGAGTGAGTAATTGTGTGTGCATGTGAGTGTGCGGATGTGTCTTTCACCTTAAGAAGTTGGCTTGTAAGTTTGAATAGTCCGGTCTGGTTCCCAGGCCAAAAGAAAATTCAAACTGGTTAAAAAATGTATCTTTCATTTTCAATAACAAGTGTAAACCGTGTTTTCATGTGTACGGAAACGGAATCGGCAAAGGAAAAGTCAAAAATCCATCAGGGACTAAAAAGCAAGAGCGTTTCCATGGGTTCGGAACGGTTTTCCGTATGCATGAACACAATCTTGTTATTTCACTATTTGAAGGGTTTTGGGCGTCTCCTTTGCCGTTTCTGTTTCCGTTTCCGTACACATGAAAATCCAGCTTTAGTCTGGCCAGTAAATTAGAGACGTCGATCAAAGCAATTATTTTCCCTTACAGATGATTCCCAGCCACCAGAAAATGACAGACCACAAAATTCCAGTGCTGACCATATGGAGGACACAAGAAATTCAGTTTGCCATGATTTCAAATCTACAAATGAGTTCAGTATAGCTGACCTTCCAGATCAGTACCATGACATCGAAATAGTTGAAATGGTCAAGCTTCAGGCTCAAGTGACGGTACGCGTGGATGTGGCGCACAGTAGTGAGCGTAGGCCGAAGTTTTTTCCTGACACAAGCACGCCCTATCCATTCTCCGACGAGCGAAGTAGAAATGAATCACATACAGGCAGTGGATGGATAGAAAGGGTAATGGTGCACAAAGATCTGTGTTGTCTCTGTGAGACATGCCTACAATCTACTGAGCCAATGATGTCATGGGGAGAGATTGTGATATGTACAGCCGCGAGAGTTGTCTTTGATATTAATGAAGGCAGAAACAGCCGGTGTCACCTCTTTTATGACACGCATGACACTGATCTACAGTCCTGTCCCTCAGTTAGTGGCGCCATGAAGGTGTTCAGTGACATCAAGAGAGACTTGTGCTATATGACATTTGTAACTCACAATATGGAGTTGCTGGCACAAGTACAGGAGTTGTCCATGAGGTATCGCGAAATGAGGCATAAAATTAAGTTCAAGTACGGCATAGTCTCTGACGGTGCAAGGCATGATGCTTTACCTGAAAAGTTGTGGAAGCTTCATAGTAGATACAAACATTCATTAGATCTCCTGAACAGCCTCCTTGCACGCTACATAGATCTTAGGAAACAAAGTTCAGCGACTAATAGTCTTCAGCTTGCCGACAGTCTATCTCTTTTGCAGCATTTACTTGTCACTATAAATGGTGTAAAAATAGACATGCCACGCCGGAGTCTTAGTATGAGCGAATTATCAGCAACTCAGATGTTACGTGATTTGATAACAAATTCCAGGGGTTACAAAACCTGTAAAGAAAGTG
This sequence comes from Onchidella celtica, assembly GCA_963931925.1. NCBI lineage: Eukaryota > Metazoa > Mollusca > Gastropoda > Systellommatophora > Onchidiidae > Onchidella > Onchidella celtica. Next base: position 31,004,517 of record OZ007578.1, read on the forward strand.
TTGATGCTATCAAAGAGCTGTATGATGGCTGTAGAGACATTCGGGCCGGTTCTGATGATGAGGCTGATGCATTGGTCGTGTACAGGCGATGGTGCTTGGAAGTTGATACTTTAGACAGGTGTCTTCACATCTTGAAGCAAACTGTCTGTGGAACCGAAGAGGATGGCGTGAACTACCAATACCCCAAATACAAACCACGCTACAATGCTTCACACCCTCTTGCTATTGTAATATCTCACCTCTATGGGGGCTACAAAATGATTTCCCTGGGCAAGATCATTGGCAGAAAGGGTTTATGGTGTGATTTCTACAATGTTTACAGATACACGAATCTGACTACCCAGGGTAGTGAAGGAGCTCTTGTGTTTGTAATGGGAAATACCGGACTTGGTGACCTCGGACACAGTGGGTGTGTGGATGGAAATGGTGAGAGCGGGGCGTGGTCGGACATTCTGCCATACCTTGCTGACCTGTCTTGTATGAACACTGGACTCTATGCTATGCCATCCTTTCACTCTAACAGCAATGGACTTGACCGGAGGTCGGTGAATTCGGTCTAGGCAGAGAGGCGGAGGGAAAGAAAGTAAGATAGTGGAAAGAAGAGAGAAAGAGAAAAATATGATAGATAGATAGATAGATAGATAGATAGATAGATAGATAGATAGATAGATAGATAGATAGATAGATAGATAGATAGATAGATAGATAGATCTATCCACTTTTCGTGGATGTGTTGATAATGATAGTGTGATACTCTGGCTATTGCGGTAGTTAGCAATAACAATTTCCACGCTGGTATTCTATAAGTATAATGTCATTGTACTCGTATGATGCCGTTTAATGCACTAAGGAAATAAAGATTTTGCTATTGTATGTTAGTATAACATGAAAGTGACAGTTGCTAGATTTGTGTTCTTTCCTGTAATGCGTCACTAAAGTTATGATTCTATTTGGCAGCTTTTGTTAAAAAGAATCTCACATCTGTAACATATGGCACATTAATTAACTGTTTTTTAGCTATATATTGTCAATTTATATCAACTGTTTGGCAATATTTTAACAGCATTACATTTTTACTGGCTTTTAAAAATGTTTTTATAATTGGAAGTGTGTAACCGCTTGTCTAGACGGCTGCATACACAGCGTATGTAAACGCTCGTCCAGACGACTGTATACATAGCGCATGCAACAGCTCGTCTAAAACGACTACACAGCGTGTGTAGCCGCTCGTCTAACCTCGCGCTGTCTATGATCTAGTCGTGTACCGGCACTGTGCTTTGTTTTATTCAGCCTTGCATAGCGTGTAAAAACACATCGAAACATAATATTCGTATCCGTGCGGCTGGTCTAGAACTGATCTAATAATACAGTTTTAAAAAGCTTGAACATTTTTTTGAAATTAGTTGCAAAAAGCGTAAATCCTAATGAATGTGAATAAGTAGTCTAGATCTAGGTCTACTAGGCCTACCAGTACCACCCATATAAACTATAGACGTAGATTTACATGAGAAATAGGCCTACAATCATGTACGTAAAATGTATACATGTGCATAATCATTTTCATGCTTTATTGTTAATTTGCATACTAGCATTACTACACATTTTTGTAAATATTTAGAGATATCAGTGAAATAGATGAGACCAGAATCTCCTAAGTGAATTAACAGTTATTTTATAATATGCCGCCTCCCCACCCCACCCTTTTATTTTTATCGCCATACTGTTTATGATTTCAAGGAGTCTGCTTGCCATTCAACTTTATTGTGGAGTGACAATTTAATTATTCCATGGGCCAAGTTTTGCCCAGAGTGTGACAGAAATTAGTTCAAATTCCAATGCTAACTACATGTATGTTGTCATGTCACTGCCAATGCTATCTTTCATATTTTGAACTTGCAATGTGCTAAAAAAAAACTGGATAGGGATAACACACTAACAGCATGGGTGCAGTCATGAATCGTAGTCTGTATTCAGAATTGAATTTTCACGTTTTGTTTTGGTTTATGTGATAGAACTAAGTACATGTAAAATGTTACTGTTAGGTGTTCCATACTTTTGTTTTTTTTAACTGAAATTTATTTTCACTAAATGAGCTTTGGATTATCGTGTCAGACTGTCACACTCACAGCCACATAAAACATTTAACCGCTCAAACTCGAACCCTGAAGAAGTCAGAATACGCCCAATTTGTTTCATTGGTCTTAGCATATAAAAAGGGACAAATTTATTCAAGTTCAAGCAATTATTCAAGTTCAAGTAAAACTTCGATAACCATTAAGTGTGCACACCGCCATGCACACACCTGAAGTTTTGGTAAGCGAACTCCTTCTTGTACCTGTAGTGGTTCGTTAAATCTTTCAGGGACCGGCTTGCTGCCTCCGCTGACTTTCCTCCTGCAGCTTTCACCCATTTCTCTCATAACACATGCTTTCTAGCCTTTAGAATACTCAGAAAATCTTCAAAAACCTAAATTTCTCTCCTAATCGAAAGCGAAGAATCTTTTGTGCTGTCGGCCATTTTCTTTGCTCGGAAGAAAGCCAAACCTGTGTTTGACGTCATTATTTCATGTTGGACGACTCTTTACACACGCCGTGTAAACCGTCGTCTAGATGAGCGTTTACACACTTCCTTTATAATTACGTAATTGTCATCATGGGCACTAAAGATACTAGCCGACCTGCGCAAGATAAATCTTCCAAATTTTCCTTCTACCAAGTCCACCTGTATGTCAAGATCTAGGTCGCATTCATAACGGCACTTGGATTCGATGCCAAGACTAATAGATCGTTTTGTTACACCACAATTCCTTGCAGAATGCACTGACATGATAAGTTGACTTTCGTCCGCGATCCGGCAATGTGTTAAATTGTGGCGTAGAGCGCAATTTCCGATCACGCTTTTTGATTCTACTCGACGAAAATGCATCATTGTTTGGCGGCTCAAAAAAAATGTTGATACAAATAACAGTAAAGATTGATTTTTGTTCAAAATAAATGTGTCCACGTAACTCATCGTCAAAAATTGATACAGTACACCAAGTTTCATCATTTTTGATGACGTAGTCGCGAAGTTTTAGCTGCTTGCGGGTTCACCCTCTAGCTCAGTTATAGTAAGATATTAGTAAATATTATTATAAAAGTGGCAATATAGTTAGGGAAGGGAAGGGAAGATGTCTTGTTAGTAGGTCTGAAGGTGTCAGTATTGGTAAAGAAAGACAATGTTAGATAAATACTCAGAATGCAGTGTAGATAGTGAAGGATGTTGTTCATACAAACGCCAGACGTGCCTGATGTCACTGCCACTGTTCATATTATAATATATAAAAAGTAAAGAAATATTTTTTGTAAATAAAAGGACATTTTTTTTTAAATGCTGGGATTGGATTACTTGGCTTTGAAAGTGTCTCGTTTCTTGCGTGTGCCTACCTGAAATGAAAACATCATCCGCCGACAACAGTCACGGTTCGGACGATGAATAATTTAGTAAATAAAATTAATAAGTGAATGAACGAATGGATAAATGAATGAATGACTGAATGAATGACTGAATGAATGAATGAATGAATGAATGAATGAATGAATGAATGAATGAATGAATGAATGAATGAATGAATGAATGAGGGAATGAAATGCCATCGCTACACTACCAATAGAATCACAATAAATAAACAAACAAAGATAAATAATAATATAACAAGAAAATTATACAGGGCTTTATCCAGTCAAATGCAAGCTCTAAGTGCTTCACAGTTATTATTTAAATGACATTCAGTTCACCAATGCAAAATAAACTGAACATGAGACGACATTCAGAAGCAGCTGTGATTGCAGTGTAGCAATTGAAACGGTGTGTTTTCAGGCTTTTCTCAGACTTTTCAATGTTTGGTATTGATCTAGGTTTTGAGGCAGCGAATTCCAGGTCCTTGGGCCACACAAAAATCAGAGGTGTCATTTTGAGGTGGTCACGGTCCACTGGTGAGGTATTTTTATAATTATTAATGATATTTATTTGTATGCCAACTTACAGCAACTATGCAAAGTTTGTTGCCTTTGTCACCAAATGCACGGTTTTTGTCCTGGCTAACTTATTGTTCACTGAGTGATCTGGGAGACATAGCTGGAAACTTTTAGTTTTATTCCATCAGCTGAAGATCGTAGTTGGCGTGATGCAACATAAATATTTTTAAATAGATTAATTAGATCTAATACTATTAAAATACAATCAACAAATAGTGAATTAAATAACCGATTCACTTCCAGCTAGTTGCTTTCATGGCACAAGAGTTCTCATACTGCCCTTTTTGAAAGACAGGGGATCACCAATAAGGCTGTAAAGGAGCATTAAAAAAATTTAGTAAAATGCCAAATTAGTGGAATTTTTAGAAAAAATATCTGTGTGTGATTTTCCTGTAGTATTTGAAACTAGATGACCTACCGGGCATTGCCCGGAATAAACAATCACGTGCTCCCCATTCCATGGCCCACCCTCTCTCTCTCTCTCTCTCTATCTCTCTCTCTCTCTCTCTCACACACACACACACATAATAAAAGTAATAAACTACAGTCTTCCTTCAGAACTCATGCGCACCAGAACACTACGCACCAAACTGAACGCTTGATACGGTTACTTTTTATGACATGCACGGTACTATATAATATTACGGAACAAACATGTAAAAATACAGATGTTACATATAGCAATAAACATTGTTATTTCTTTTAAATATATGCCTGAAGTAAACAACTTTTAATTATAGCCATCACCTTCCTTTTCTTAATTGCCACCTTCCTGCCAAATTTAAGGCCAGAAGAGTGCACCGTTTGGTCAGTTAGTCATGCCAAAGGTTGCAAGTTACTGAAATATATAATAGATGAGTGTTTTTCGCATGACCCCCCAGATCGGCTTGTGGTAAATCGGTTAATAAAAGAATTTCAATTAAAAAAAACAAATAAAAACCGAAGTGAATCAAAGAACAGTCAGCAACACCGTAAGTCATAATGTTGTGTTTTTCATTTTGGCTTACTATTCCTAGCATGTCTAAGGTGGTGGAGTTGAAAGCAGCTCACCGCAAATGAAGACGAAAGGAGTTTACAGCAGGCCTTGTTTGCTTCGTCCAAATTTTTAACCAGGACAGGGAGGCGCTGAGGGGGCGGGATAGATAGATAGATAGATAGATAGATAGATAGATAGATAGATAGATAGATAGATAGATAGATAGATAGATAGATAGATAGATAGATAGATAAATAGATAGATAGATAAATAGATAGATAGATAGATAGATAGATAGGTAGATAGATAGATAGATAGATAGATAGATAGATAGATAGATAGATAGATAGATAGATAGATAGATAGATAGATATATAGATAGATAGATAGATAGATAGATAGATAGAGAGAGAGAGAGATAGATAGATAGATAGATAGATAGAGAGAGAGATAGATAGATAGATAGATAGATAGAGAGAGAGAGAGAGAGAGAGGTTAGGTAGGTAGGTAGGTAGGTAGGTAGGTAGGTCGGTAGGTGGGTGGGTAGGTCGGTAGGTAGGTAGGTAGGTAGGTAGGTAGGTAGGTAGGTAGGTAGATAGATAGGGAGAGAGAGAACTACAGATGTCATGCAACACAATAAATTGCTGAGTTTGCACCCTGAAGGTACATATTAACATAGGCAAAAACAGAATGTTCACAGTGAAATCGAGTTTTTAGTTTTAGCCGTCACAATTTACTGTAGATTTCAAAACTCACAAGGGTTTACTAGGCCCTATGAAGTGGTAATGGGTTTTTCCAGATGATGTAAATATAGTGGGCTTTTTTTTGTGCGTGTGTCGTAAATCTAGTTTTGTTATAAGTGTGTAGATCTATTCGTCACAGAGAGGCGGGTGTTCTTTTACCTGAAAAATTAAGGACTTCGTAGCAAAACAAGCCATTTTTACCATTTCTTCAGAGCTATGAAGTATATACACTGTATATGCATTAAATTCAGAGCTATGAAGTATATACACTGTATATGTATTAAAAGTAATTCAGATCGTGGCCAGTTAGGAAAATCCAAACCTAATAGTGCTATATAGAATCGTATTCTGCCTATTTGGTATGCTTTTCTGGGCTAAGGATGTACTTAAATAAGTACAGTTATCCCAGTTATAACTGTCCCTAACCCCACCAGAGCACCTGATATTGTTTTTTACAGTAACTCTTACCCTTATCCATACGGAGACTACCTGCACACAATTCAGATATGGATGGCTTAGACTTAGAGGTAGCAACAGTTGTCACAACTGAACCTGCCTGAATAATTTCCTCCATAAGTAAAACATTTACAGAGATAAATTAAAGCGAAGACTAGATTTGATGGTTTTATGAAGTGTCGCTTTAAATACTGACTATTCCAAAGAACTGTTGTGCTATATAGATATTAAGAAATACATGTGTGGAACAATTATTTTCTTATGCATCCAATTTTTTTAACTGTTGATTTGTATTAGTTTCCGCAATCAAAAACACACATATAAACTAAAAGTTGGCAAAATCTTGACTAGTAATTGAGTTTAACTACACTGAACGTGTGAAATACGGTAATGAACTACAGGAACGTCTAACAACAACTTACAAAGGTCATAAATCAGCTAATCTGACAAGATCAGAAGGGGTACGGAAGACTGAGCTGGTGTTTCACCTGTTATGTAACGCATTGCGCAATAAGCCGCCGACCCCTGTTGGAAAACTGAGCCAGTTTTTTGTTGCAGATATCGACTATTTTGTTTCCGAACTTTAGATCGATTAGCCTGATGTACCAACCCTAAAGCTCTGGACTGTATAAACATGATAGATCTTTGGATAGACTCAGTACGCTAACACACAACAGGAACAGTCACAAACTCAATAGGCTAGCCATGCTTTTCGCCTGTCGACGCTCCTTCCCAGAGACTACAATAAAAGCCTGTCAGTTTCATATCGGTCAAGCATGGTACCGAAAACTTCAACAACTAAACTATCTTTTGAGTACAAGTCTACCAGTGAAACTGCAATGTGGCTAAAATCCTTTTTTGGCTTACCGGTTCTTGAGCCTAGTGAAGTACAAGGTTGCTTTGCTTTTGTCATCATGGCCCAGTGCCCAGACCAGGATGAGGACAAACTCACAATGTTTTCATGAAGACTATGTTTTTGACAACTACATTTCTTCAACTGCCAGATACCCGCCCAGCTAGTGGACTTGTCTTGAAAGTTCCGTCAGAACGACCAATGAATGCGAAAGTTTCCATAAACATTTTGCAAGACACTTTACATCGCCGTATCCAAACATATTTCTATTCATCAAAAAACTCGCAGAAGAACAGCTACGAACTGACATAAAGGCCAGATCATCCTATCAGTACCACAATGTTCCTGTGAGACGCTTGCGTGAGCGTGAGAGAATTAGGGAGACCCTCATTACTGAGTACAATGAGCAAAGGCTGTCCCAGGCAGAGTTTGTGCACAAAGTGGCTCTCAAGATGCTACCCGTCAAGTTGTGAGGCCCCTTTTAATATTTTTTTTAGCAATTTTTAGCATGGTTTTAACAGCTCTCAATATAAACATAAACCTGCTCAAAATCCGACTTCTACCTCCCCGTGGTGAGCAGGGGGCAACATGTTTCAAGACCGTTTCAATCAGCTGTTATTATTAGGCTACATGCATTTAATTCTTACAAAATTCACCGAAAAATAAAACGCAAAGAAACAGTCTCGATAAGTGGATAACGGAAGAGGTTGACTAGTCGTTAGAAAAATTAAGTATCGATATGCCAAAAACCGGCTCAGTCTTCCAACAAATTTTACGAGCTACCTTTGAAGTTTTGAACAATAGGATTAAAAATCCGGCTCAGTTTTCCGGTACCCGATCAGAACAATAATATGTTCTTTATGCCTGGGTTTCTGCATGACATGTACATGGGGAGCTAAACCTCTTGACCCAATGATAAGACAGGCCTGTAAAACTCTTACAGTGTGTTCAACTGTGAACAAATCGATGTGGAGGGAGAAAAAAATGCAAGGAAAATAAAGCTCAACATGGTTTAAATTGTGGGAACCTATCACTATTTCACTGGCATATCATTATCTAATCTGCCCTTAAATGAATGACAAATATAATTTTCTGTCAGTCACCCTGGACAAAAGTTATTAAGTTACATAATAACATCAACCTCTGTATTATACTGCATTATGCTATCCTGTCATTCATAACGCAGCATCATTAATATCTTAGCACTTTTACTGACCGCATACAGCCTAAAAAGACAATGCTGAGATCTTGTCTATTAATTCAAAACCCTGATCGTCAATGTGGAGCCGCATATTGAAGGTCAAAGAGTCGTATGTGGCTCGCCAGCCGCGGTTTGGCCACCCCTGTTATATTCTATCATTATGCAGCTCAAAAACATTTGACAGATAGGCTTATCAACATTAAATAAGCATAAAAAACAACAACAACAACAACAATGCCGTTCATGTAGGACAGACATTTGTCTCAATGATAAGAACTGTGAAAGGCCCTAAACAGTCGTTATCTTGCCGACGCGCCGTCAAACCCAACCTCAAATCTCAAGTCATGATATCTCCCTCACATTTTTGCATTAATTTTGTTGACCAGACTTTTCACGGTTAGACCCTTTTGATAACAGTATTAATATCATTTTGGACACCGATATGCGGTCGTGTCACAGGCAGTCCCCCTGCTAAGAACTATAAAACTGCGAAATATTCCTAAGGTATCTCGAACTTCAACTGTTTAATCAGAACTGTATTTCAGGGGTAATTATGGATCCACAAATACGAAATACAGCACACTTGGGCTAGTCAATTTTATTACTTTTTTTTTTTTACATATATCAATTATAAATATGTATCTGTTTATTCAATCTGTGTATTTTCATGACTGTAGGCCTCTTTTGTCTGCCTCTATTAGGCTACGTGTGAAATGCGACGAAACGACCTAACATAGTTCTCACCACCGAAAGCCTGGGTTTTTCCCAAGTGTGTCGTGGTCTTCTTTCAACTTTGTTATACCCGCCACAAATTTACAATGTGTGTGTGTGTTTGTGTATGCATGCGAGCGTGTGCGTGCCGGCGTGTCTCTGTGCATGTCGTGTGCACTTGCCCAAAGGCAGGTACGGTAACTCTGTGGCTACAGTTAAAATGATTTTCGCCCGATTTTGCTTCAATCACGGCTATCAAAACCTATCCAGATAACAAAATATTTGTGAATCTAAATTTTTAATACAAATTTAGCAAGAGGTAGAAAAATAATTCACCAAAAGCTGCAACTTGAAACTAGGCCGACATTACAGTTACGTTGACTGTTCACAGTTGGAGATTATCAACCTTTAACCCTTTTATTTCCTTTGGCCAATGAACGTGGCAACAGTTTTTCAACACTTTTTTGTCACTACCAATGAAATCAGTTTTCTTTCATGCGTTCTTTGTTCTGGTTTCCAGGTTACAGCATATTCCAAAATAAATACCAAATTTATATGACTGTTTTTTTTGCAGTTCAAAAACATTCGACAAAGCACAGTTATTTCAACGGGGACCACAAGCCCCCGTGAAGCCAACAGAACTCTGCCAGTAATTTCACCTTGGCAGCGTTAAGGTTAATAATGGCAACCACGAAGGGACCTCCTTTGGAAAAACCCAATTTTAACTTGCTAGCTAGTTTGTGCTTGGTCTGACGTGGGATCTGGTTTACGCTAAGCAGATCCATGGGTCTTCTTTTGACACTTTCTTCGTTTTGCAGAAAGATAACACACTATAGGCTACTTGCAAGAGTGCAAAAGGTGGGGGACTGGGGGGAGGGGGGGGGGCGAAGGTTAAACCATTTGATTATCAGAGCTTCAGAAAGTGTCATTAGTTTAGTCCTCTTTATAGTTACACATTGTATTTGTTTACGGTAGCCTTTTCTAAAAACAAACCGTTAGTTTTATCTTGAGTCCACACAAGTGAGATAGGCTTATTTTTATTGGAGAGGAAATACACAGTGTGTGTGTTTGTGTGTGTGTGTGTGTGACCAATGTTCTTACTTGTTGGTAATGATGTGTGAGCAATGTGCGTGTGTGTGGTGTGCGTTAAAGACTTGTAGGTCTTAGATATTGTATTTGCTGTTGTACTGTTACTGATGCTGTGACAACAAATTTCCTGGAAACAGGATAATAAAGTCATATATTATCTTATCTCTTATCTTATCTTAAAATTGATGTTTTACTTCAAATGTAGGCTATTACTTATCGGCCAGAGTTTTTTTTTGTTTTGTTTTGCTTTGTTTTGTTGTTTTTTTTTCGCCAACATTTGAAATATATCATCCCTTTTTCTTTTCTTATATCGATACAAATATAAAAAGGTTGTTCGATGTGTTGACTCTAAAAGAGTGATCTGTAGTTGTTGCAAATTACATTAATGTGAAATTTCATGATAGGACCACCGATGATAACGAAACAGTGTCACAGCCGACATAGCGATAGACAGAGGAATGTTACGGCAATATCTACTTGAAAAGGCCCAGATTAGGGATGGGTAAACCGTTTCCGCGGAGGGCCACGTCAATGTTAGTCATGTGTCATGATGTGGACTGCATTTTAAACTAACTCTCGAACCTTAGGCTGTTGTTGCTTGTAAATACTCACCCCAAATGTTTTGCGCTAGGGGCGCGTACGTAAACATACCTATCCCTAATCCCATCCTTATCCTCAACCCTAAATCTTATCCAATCCCTAACCCTGCCCCCCTACCCTTTCAACCAAGAACAAGGGGAAAACAAAAAGAAAATCTGAAAGTATAATTAACTAAGGCTGTTGTTAGGAGTATTTCGGGAGGAGCCCTGTAGCTCTGGCGTCACCAAAGGCTTCAAAATATGTACCCTGTGCGAAAAAAAACAACAAAAACTTGGGGAACGTAGTGCTTGTAACAATATACCAAAGGGTTTTTTCAATAGAAGGAAATAAAACTTGTAATAACATAATCACATAGAACTACCATACTTTACATTGTTTATCATGTTTTAATACAGAATTACTGGCAACACTATCGTGTACGTGTATTTCAATATTTCTTTGCTTCATGATATATTTTTGGAAGCAAAGTCTTTTTTTTATTTTTGTCGAGCTCTTGAAGGGCTCCATGAATTCCCTTGCGGCCATGTGGCCCCAGTTTGCCCGCCTCTGTCTGAAAAATATTTCTCGGTTAAATTGATTTTCGTCGATAGTTGTGTAAGGTGCTCGCCTCCCATGCCAAAGGTATCGGGTCGACGCAGGCAATTTGGAATTTTTTTTCTGGGGGTGGGTGGAATCCTGTCCCTGATCCCATGGTAGGTAGGATCGAGCACCTAGTCTTCTCGGATAAGGACGAAAAACTCGAAGGGTCCGTGTGCACGTTGCTCACATTAAAGATACCTTGGCAGTTGGAAATCTAGAAGAGCAGGCCGAACAGGGCGCTGCCCTGGCAAAATTCTAAAAAAAAACTAATCCCTGATACAACAATAAAAATGAGGTGTAAATGCCAATGGCAGCGAACCTCCTACAATAAAGAACCAAACACAGTTAGTTGTCGTGACGGCTCCTCATTTATTTCTCTCTCCAAACTACTGAGCAAATAATATTACCCCACTCCTTTCTTCAGTGGTTTTCAAAGTTTTTTATAAAGTTTCTTTTTCTTCATACTCGGGTGGTAGGCATATGGTAGGGTAGCTTGGTTATTGTGGGGAAAACGATAAGGATGGTGGTCTGATTAGTTGTGAAAATATTGCAAGATCCTCATGTGGGTATCCACTCCCAGGTCAGTTCTTATTAAGTCTCCAGCACCTAGTGTATCACACTTGAGACAAGTCACCTGCACCCAAATTGTTCTATCTTGATACATTTGTCCTTTTTATTTTATTAACAAATAATTTTTTTCTAAACAAACATTCATAGTTTTGCAATAATCTAACTATTTCGAACCAGTTCGTCATTGTTTCAGAAGCTTTGAAATTGACACTTTTCGTCTGGACACGAGAGGGTTAAAATTCATGTCCATGATTTATGAAACGTATCAGAAAGCTCATTTCCTAGAACTTCCTAAATTCCAGCTGGTCTGATAGTTACGTGATGTTATCAGAATGGTATTGTCAAAATCAGTGATTCTGCCAGTGCAGATCACTACTCTAGTTAAGCTTTAAAACACTTCATTTGGAAGACAATGTCATTACCGTGATGAGGCAAGTGGTTAACCTATAGTTAGGGAACAGATCAATCAGTTGTTGAAAATATACATTTTTTCTTGGCCGAAAATTGGCATTTTTGTGACTTAAATCCCAAGTTTTAAGACTATATTTCAACATTTCCAGCCCCATCTTTCCCGAATTCATCAAGCACATTAATTAAACTTAAGTAAAAAATTAATAAATGATTATTTATGATAGATATATTTATATATAAATAACATAGATGATTATATCATAAATTAATCTTATATCCATATTCAATATGTGCGCTTTTAATTGCTAAAAAGGATTATTTGACATGAACCTTAGCCGGGTTTTTATGGTGTAGGCCTACCTGGCTTTCTGCAAGGACTTATTTATTTGATAACACAGTCACGCTGTTTACAGCAACAGTCAGCTCGAATGTTACATTACAACTTATCATTTAGAATAGTGCATTCTTTATCAGTGACAAGGCTACTAACATTTATGCAAGGCCTTTAGGGTCTCTTGTCAATAGGCGTGCGCGACACTACAATTTTTTTGGTAGCCGCGACCACTGGGTAGTTTTGTGAAACCTAATCAAAGTATCGACTACTTTGCCGATTACTCTGTTTTGTTTATCTTTGAGGGGGGGCGGGGGATGAGAAAACTGAGCAAGTTTACAAGCTTATTACTCTCATAAGATCACAAACGTTCAATACATACAACTACAAATAATGTAACACATTTACAATTTTTGACATGTATCAAAATGCAAAATAGTAATTGCCTAGATTCTGTATGGCAAAAAATACATCTGGCATTTAGGTGAGAGAATTTACAGATGTTTTTTGATACAGTACCTACGTCTTGTAGTGACTCCCTACACGTGCAAAGCTGATACCAGGTCCAGGGAAGACGGGGAATGTAGGCTGCCATTTCAAACTGCTCATTAAGTATTTCTGTTAATTAGTACTAAATACAATTATTTACAGTGTACATATTTTCTTTTACATTTTTATAATATGAATAGTTTGTGCTGAAGGGTCCCCCATCACACTCTTTACATTACAATATTATGGGTTCCCTCATCCCGTTGTCTCTACCTGGAAGAGTAAGCCTCCTCAAAATCATGGGCCAACTGGTCCATTTACGCCCCCCCCCCTCCCTCTTCCCGTTCTGCCCTGAGTGGCTCCAAATCTGAAGAAGGATTCAAGATTCAGAACGCCATTTAAGGCTCAGTTAACGTGATTTTAACAAACATAGAAAAAAAGAAAAATAATTTTGTTGTGAGAAAATCAATGTGCCGAGGCACAGTTTATTATTTCAGTAATGGGCCATTTTCTGCGAATCGATTAATGATTACTTTCATCATGCATTTAGAACAATACAATGCAGCAAAGACTGAGCTTTAAGAAAATGAAAAGAGATCTTGCATCACCTCTGCTGCAGAGCCTGCACTGGCTACCAGTAGAAAAACGAGTAATGTATAAAACAGCTGCACTGTATCACGAATGTATAGGCAAAAGTGCATCAACTTAATTGACTGATCTTTTGACTCCATAACATATGTACCATCACGACATCTCAGATCAGGCATGTCAAACCGAAAAGTGCTTGTGGGCCACATTGTTAGTACATATTATCATAGAGGCCACATCATTTTGATTCAACTACAGACAGACATCTGCAGACACTAAAAAGTTTCAAATTCCAAACGTGTCCTCAATGACCATAGGTGATTTTTTTTTCCCAGGGTCTTCAGATTCGGAATTCTCCGCCCTATCTTTAAGAAAGATTGAAAATTGTATGACATTTAAACATCAGATGACGAGTCATCGTTTTACACACTGAATGTCCATCAATTTTTTTTTCTCTCCAAGTATGTGTGTGCGTGTGTGACTGAGTATAGATGTGATATAAATGTTGTAAAAGCACATAGAGCCTGGTTGTTAACGGGATGGCACGCTTTATAAATGCTCTGTATTATTATTACATTAATCGTAAGTAATCAGAGTAATCGATACATAGTAATCAAAATGCCCAACCCTGATTGCCATCTGAAAATTCCTTGACACCGAAGCGCTAGCAAGCAGTGAGCATGTCGCGTGATCAGTGACAAACCTTCCCTTGCGTGTTCGTCTGTGCCTCTTGACGCGTTCATTGGTAGGGCTGATATGGTGACCGGACGTCTTTAACATGTGTACAAGGCTCAGTTAAGGCATGTTGATATTTCTTAACTGGAAACCGTAGTATTTGAATGAGATTGTGACTAGACAGGCAAGGTAAGATGTACCTTTGGCACATTGCCACAGTTTTACCTACCATAGTAAAATCCCACCTCTATTTAATTAGTACTCTTTAAATTGGATTTATGTTTCGTTTTTGTATGGTGCTGAACAAAGCTAAATTTCAGTGTCTATGACATAGTGCTGAGTGCAATGTTTTCGGAGCTGTGCGGCTGGTGGAGTACTGTGTCGAGTCTGTTTTGTCTCGGTGTCAGCGTGAAATGTGGACTGTGGAGTAAAACGGGCCCTCGTGCATTGACAGTTCCGAAACAGGTATGTCCCATTAGTTCGGGCGTATCACCACTGTCTTGAATCACTGGCTGAAAGAGAGACCTCGCACATTGAGACAAAACGGGCTCAAAATAGGCTTCACTCAGCGCGCCATCAGCCTGACAATGATATCGCAAATGGTAGCACATTGAAAAGGCACCGGTTCCCGGGACGTCATGAAGTTGTGGTGTGCTATCGAACTATTCAGGGGAGAAGATTATTATAGTCCCCTGACTTTCTGAGACACCGCAGAGAGCTTAGATATTTAGAGAGGGTTCACTGTCGGCCGCTTTGCACTGCGAGACACGGGGGGCGCCGCGAACCAGCCGGCGAGCGGGCTAAATGTAGGTCGCTGTGGTAAACAAAACCACGTGTAGGTATTTTCAGTGGGAGAAAGAGCGAACTCCGTGGTATAAACTTAGTAAACTGGCGGCTTCTTACACTTTCAATCAACCCCAAACTGTGAAGAAACCCCAGTAGGTAGATGCTCACGTTCTTTATGATACAGATAGCTCTTTTCAAATAAAATAAACCACATTAAATTGCATTTTCGCGAGGTGCTGATTTCAAATCTCTGCGCCTAATGGCAGTACAGCGTAGATCTAGATCTCAATGGATCGACAGTATGATTACATGAATCGAAAGCATCCCACCTAAATTCAGGCTTCTAGCTTTTTATTTTGTCATAGATCGTGTTAAACCTAGCATTCCCTAGCTGGACTTAGGCGGTAGGTGTTTGAAGACTAATTGCCTTCCTTTCACGTCACAAAGTGCTCTCCTGTGAACTTTGTGCGTTGTGAACTTGTAGCCTCTGCATGCTATTGATTGTAATTGACAAGGTACTGAAGATCGTCGTTTCTCAAGGCCTCAGCCTGCTCTGACAGGCCAAGGAGATGCATGCTTTCTGTAGGCTCCATTGTTTTTACAATAAGCTGACTCCTCAACCCGGAGTTGCGAAGACACGGAGGGGTATTGAAGCTTTCAGCTGCTGCCAACAACCAATATTGTTTGCAGAGAAGCTGATGGTGAACCAGAACCTCTTTCCTTTCATCTGTCGAAGCTTTTCTCCAAAATAAATAAATGTGCGGTCTGCATTGCGGATGCTTTAAAAGGTGCATGTGCATTCATTAAGCTGGAGCATGGAGATGTAAATTTTGCCATTGTGTTCGGCTTGTAAATTGTTACATGCTCATTTTGGGGTGTGCAGGGTGGCGTTAATTTAGAGGGTGGTTGAGGAACGCCAATAAAATAAATAAATAAATAAAATGTCAAGATAGCATGCATTCTTCTTCATGGCATACCCTCCACCTTCTCCAGAGCAGCAGCCTCAAAATGTTCAGAGCAGTGAATACTGCATTAATTGTAAAGAATATGCTGTTCAGGCTTCTTATCTAGATCAGCATCTTGGATTGTTTACCCACCACTTGTAGCCTAAACCAAACATAACTAAGGACAAAATATTATGAGTTACCACAACTTACATATATATTCTTGGAGGGGTGGGGCCCGGTCGTGTTATTAATCTGTTATTATTATGATATTATCAAAGTCCATGACAGTCTTCTGAAGGTGTCGGAGAACTTCACCTATCTTGGCAGTACACTGTCTTCCACGTCTCGTGTTGATACTGAAATTCCCTCAAGAATCAGCAAAGCCAGCTCTGCATTTGGCAGGCTTCGAAAGAGAGTATGGGATGTTGCCGGCATTCGCACAGACACTAAGCTGAAAGTGTACAATGCTGTGGTCCTTCCCACCCTACTCTATGGGGCTGAAACCTGGACAGTGTACCAATCGCATGCCAGAAAACTAAATCACTTTCATCTGGCCTGCCTTAGAAAGCTCCTAAGGATCAAATGGCAGGATAAAATTCCAGACACTGAGGTCCTTAATCGTGCCAAGGAATTGAGCATCTTCTGCCACCTGAAAAAAATTCAGCTACGTTGGGCAGGACATGTTGTCAGAATGCCCGACTCCAGACTCCCTAAGCAAATCTTCTTCTCTGAGCTCTCCAATGGAACGAGGAATGTTGGGGCCCCAAAGAGACGTTACAAAGACACTCTCAAGCAATCACTGAAGGCCTTTGCCATTGATGTGAGTGAGTGGGAAAAGCTCTCGCTTGATCGTGCAAATTGGAGGGCGGCCCTTACCAGAGGCAGCAAAGCATGGAAAGCTGACAGAGTCCAGCAGGCTATCAAAAAAAGAGAACGGCGCAAGAAAAGGCCCAGTGGTACTGAACCAACGGAGCACTCTTGTCACTTATGTGGAACGGTCTTCAGGGCAAAAATAGGACTTATCAGTCACATGAGAAGCCATAAGTCATGAAAGAACAGTCTTTCCATTCTGTCCTCTGTGTCCTTTACTTATCTTTATTGTCCATGTGTTGAAATTCTCAACAATTTCTGTTCTTTATTCCTCTGGTGTTGTTAAGGTCATCATCATACCTGATGGACGAACTATTATTATTATTATTATTATTATTATGATATTGTTAATCATCTTTTGATGAACAGGGAAGAACACTCTTTCTCTTTTTCCCATAGTAACAGCAACTTGTAAGCACAGTGTTGCTTCTTCCTTTTTAAGCTATACCATGATTATTTTTAGTTTTAGAAAATGCATCAGAAAGGTGAACATAAATAATCTATAATGAAATACTTTTTAGTACAATTGTACATGTATGATATAAATTAAACATAGAATAAGTGGTTGATATAGATCTAGGTGTAAAATTAATCTTATTCTAGGCCTGTGCATAACATCCTGTAATTAGATCTAGATCTCTAAGCTAGATCTAGATCACATGTCCGCAAATAGAAAGCCCGGCAGCCATCTTTTCTTACGGCAAGCGATTGCAAATACTGTGTCAAGGCCAGTGCTAACGAAAGTAGTTTTTGTCGGAAGGCCTCAGTATTGTATTCTTGTTCATTCTTCTTTAGAGATGGAGGTTCAAATTCATCCGTACGTTTTGTATTTTGTCATAATTCATAATGTTTGTTTTTCTTCTTTTGGTGGGATTACATTTTTTTACATTTTCGTGGTTCACCCAATCCATAAATTAAGTCTGCTCATTACTACTGTAATCCCCGTTTAAACAATCTGAAAGACCGTATTATTTTAGGCTTAGATTTGTTTACTTTTGCCGTACTGTCTAGGTTGAGGCAGGCTTGCCGTAAGTTGGCCGCCATCTTTACTTCACCTACCGACGATGCCACGCGGTAACTTGCGTAGCGCTAGTCTGACCTCTAGCTATATATAACCTCTTTGGTTGACACCCTGCGCATCCCGTACAACAGCATGATTTGCGCACGGGTTAGTGTGTTTGATAGTGAACACATCGCAGGAAGTGATAACGAAACCTTAAAATGGCGAACCATGACTCGAAATAGACCTAAATGATGGCGAAACAATAAATTTCCAATAAAAAAACTACACCGATTTGAGACTTCTATTAAGAACTATGCACTCTTACATCCATTCTGATGTACCATATAAAATTTGAAGTCTAAGTGTTGAGTGGTTCAGGAGCCTTTTGCAACGAAAAATCTCAAGTCCACAAATATATATAGTATAGATGTGTTGCTTATCTTAAATTCACTTTAGTAATATAAATAACCATCTGAAATATTACTGTTCTCCCTAGACAACAGTACAAGGTAAAATTCCTGCAAGATCTTCGTAAACTATTTGGCTAGAAAGAGTTGTCATCTGCAATTGTGCGAAGACTCTTGCGCACATCCATGACAGTATAAGCGATATGGCATGCAGTATTTTAGAATTCACCTCTAGCCCTATTACTTTTTATTACCTTATTATATAAGTTTTAAACTTCAGCTTGCTTTTTATTTTATTTTAATTTAATTATCTAGGCGAGTGTTTGATTGCTTTCAACCTTTTTAGGCCACTAAGCCATGAGAATATGCCGTATCGCCGTTCACATTAAGCAAAGGTACTAGATACACTAGCATTAATAATTATAATACTAAGCATAATTTCATGCAGTGCTTGAGATCAGAGCGCAAACTGTGTGCACGATTTTTTTTAGAGACGCGAAGAAGAGAGTGTCTCATCTCATTTTATCTAGCATCTTGGCAACAGGTCCCTCATATTTACGGTCACCACAGGAAAGTGAATTAGAAATGGGGTACTTGTCCAAAGGCGTATTCAGTTGCAAAGGCAGCCAACTGTGAGATTAGGCGGCGCGCGCACTACACATTTGTGCCCGGCAGGCACGCCTCTGAACGGACTGCCTTGCGTCTACTTCATTTTCCAATATGGCGTCAAGATGTGGCGAGGCGATTTGATTCACACAGCTACAGAAATGTAAGAAAAAAAAACATGGTATTATTGTAAATCTTAGTATTCTAAAGAAGATTGGTGGCTCTGCAAAGGTTTGTAAGAAGGTTTATTTTGAAAAGAAGAACTTTGTTTTGAATCTTGCGTTTTTGCGGGCGCAGCCATGTTGGAATACGGCGTCGTTTTGAATTTTATGGGGGACGCCATATTGCCAAACTGCGTCAATTTTGAATTCTATCGGGGTCGTCATATTGGAAAGCTGTGGCAGGCACCTCGCACCCTTGCCACGCTCCGCCAGCAGGCGACCTTCACGGTTGCCTTGCTGGGCGGCTGGCACTGAGCGGTGCTCATGCAATGCGCCTCAAGGAACCCACACAAATGAACACGCCTCAGAATTGAGAAAATGTTTCAAATAATGGAAGCACTTCAGTTGGAACAGTAGTCCCTGCGGGGTTTCTTGTAATAAATAAAACTGGAATGTGCTGTTATAACAAGCACTCCTTACACACTAGTGACTCACACCACGAGTAGGCTTTTTTGTGTTACTGTTATATTTATTGTTATCTAAATTACGATTATTTTCTTTACTTAATTTTACAGCAGAGGAAAAATCAACTCTGTTCCACTTGAAATGGATTCCTTATCATATACATTATATATATCTTATATACTATCAAAGTAAAGGATCATTGCCATCGTTATCTTTATAATCGTCTATGACTCTAATACCATAATACTACTATGATTATTTGCCTTTTTTTTCTGGTTGGTGTAAATCTAGATGAAATTTAAAAAAAAAAATCATGCTCAATTTCATATTATAACTTCTTCCACCAGACCAAACCGGAGATGAAGAAGCGACAAGCTCAGAACGTCCCAGCAATGACAGCAGCGTCTACAGCCGTAGTTCAGAAACTGTTCAGCATCCACGTAGTAAAAGCAACGGATTTTGACAAGATTGGGCGACTTGTGTTTGGCGGTCGTTATTGAGACAAACCCCTGCCATACCGAGACGGATGAATTCGTCATATTCCATCCATCGACTTGCGCGCGTAACATCGATTTCAACAGTGCAACAATTCGCACCGCACCCCTTCATAATTGAACGAAAAAGAGTAATACTCATCGTATTTATACGCGCGCAATTTGTGGACATACAGTGGGAGTAGGAATGGTTTGTCTCAGCATTCTGTGTCTGGGGCCACACTATCACTTCGGTATGCAACATTTTATAGAGTAGTGTTATCCTGTGCTGTTACCTTGTACCAAAAAGTGATTTGATCAACCTAACCTCTATACAAGTGTCATATTAAAAGGTCTCCCTTTGTGTAAATAATGGTGGAGAAGTAGAAGACATCGGCGGGGGAGACCACTGCATGACGTTATTACAGAGATTTATACCCAGATTCGAACATTTTGTTTTTGCATGTTTACGAGAATCTCGTATAATTCTATAATCAACAAAATCCACCCCCCCCCCTCCCCAATTCAGTTTTACGGCTTTTGCTTATTTATTACCTTTTATTTCATAATTTGACTGTTTTAACGTTGTTGTTTTTTTTCTTTCACCACTGTGTGTGTGTGTGTGTGCGTGTATACATGTGGGTGTGTGTATGTCTCTGTGTGTGGTGTATGTGTTTGTTTAAAGTACATTAAAAAGTACTTGACTGAAATATTACAACATTCATGGTAATTGATCTATCTGTGTTATGATGCTGTTGATTCATGCTCTTCTGGTTTTGGCATTCTAATTTCTGTGATCGACAAAACACAAAGGCCTACCTTTTTGGTAGCTATTCCTTAATTATTGTCTTTTTTTTTTAACAATTCTTTGACTATTTTTAAATGGGGGTGGGGAGGAGGAGGGGTTCGTCTGTATTTTTAACTTGCTTTAAAAACAAACACCCCAGGTAATATTTATATTATTATTATTATTATAAACCTTCATTCTCTTTGCTGATTTATGCTCTACTGTTTTTGGATGTTGAAGAAAATCTCGAATATATTTATGTGACCAACGAAATACATCTGTTTTAAAGCTATACTGCTTATTTACTGTCTTTTTATGTCATAATTCTTTGACTTTTTTTCTTTTTTTTTTGTAGATGTGTTTTATAATCCACGAGTACTTCAAAAGATACTGAATGTTATGTTATGACACTGGCAATAAGACAAGGGGAAGCAATGACAATAATTTTGATATACTAGCTGAGTTACCCGGCCCTGCCCGGGAGAAATATCTTTATCTCGAAAACAACACGCGCAATCGGCACATAGATTATGTAGATCTAGGTAGAAAACAACTCACAACTGGCACAGTAACACCCGCATGGCCCGTGCATAATGCAGACGGCAGAGAAACTCATGCCTTCTAACTTTGAAACGCAACCTAAAGTTTAAAGTCGAAACAAAACAAAGGCAGGAGGGAGGCCATCATTGTTGAGGAGAAAGCATTATTCGATGTTTTTAGGCCTATTTTCATTTAGTACAAAATTACGATACTTCGCTTTCATGTCAAAGGAATAGACATAGTAGCAAAAAGAACTATCTTTCACATGTAATTTTTTCAGGTATGGGCATTTCTTCCTCGCAGCAGTGAATTTTTTTTCCTTGCTGTTTTTTTATATAGATAGATATTCATTATTAGTGGATTCCAGTTACGTCTTCAAAGATGAATTTGATATATTTATATATAATTTAAAGGCAAAAATATCATTTTTTTTTATTTTTTAGACAATTAATGTCATGGCATTAAATGAAAAGAGCAGGTAGTAGGGTTTTAGAAAGATGTGTCGGTAGGTACACCAGTGTTATAAAAATATCACTGTGAATAGTCATTAACCTAACATGAAAATATCAATATATGTATGGAAAGCCGCAGGGTCAGTAAACGTAAAGGCGATTAACAGATAGATAGTGTCACGAGCAGAGTTAGGGTCTTGGGGAGCATTCGACTGCACGAGAGGCAGCTAACTCACACTCGGACACAACCACACAAGAAAAGTATTAAACAACTAGAGTATCTATATATGTCAGGCCGGTCAGGCCATGTTTTACATAAATATTAATAAACAAAACAAAAGACAATAGAGGTATATTCAAAGCAATAAATTCTAATTACTAACTTAATCTATGATATTCATGTAATTATGGTTCCTTATTGGATGTACTGCAATCAATAGCAAATAGGTATATTATACGAAACTAGATATCAATTTAAAGTGACAGTTGAGTCGCCACTGGCCAGTCGCCAGGCAAACTCTCCCTAAATCATATGGGCTTGAATGTTAGGAGAGCCCAGTACGTTCCAAGCCTACAGAAGCACACTTCGGCTTGTAGGTAATTACGCAGTTGCAAAAAACTATTTATATATATGCACAATCATTATTCAATTCATCAACAATGTGCCATATTACTTCAATCATACTATGGAAATAATTCTATAACACAGGCCACTCGTGGTCGAGTGCCAGCTGGGGTTTCCTTAGACTTCCTGTGAGGCTGTGGTTCTCTCTCTATCTCTGATCTTCTATTATGCTTGAACAAATAAGATATATTACCATTGGTCACGCCTACTGGTAGGCGCGAACATCAAAATAGCGCAGCATGGGCTTTCAAAGGTCAGCCCACTCAGACCTTTCTTTCTAGAGCTCAGTCAGTCCGTTAGCAAGGACTTCTAGTCTTCAAATCACAGTTCAGGTACTGGCCAACCGGAGATACTTCGCGACACGATGCTTCTGCTCGTCTGTATTCAATAAATCTGAACGTTACACGATGTTTTATACTATCTAACTACCCAGCAGTGCTAGTCCGCTGGCCCAATTAGTTCAGCTATCTCATTGGCCGAAACCTCCCACCATTTTAATTGTAGTAATACGTCTGCACTATTCT
The DNA here is from genome assembly GCA_963931925.1 of Onchidella celtica. NCBI lineage: Eukaryota > Metazoa > Mollusca > Gastropoda > Systellommatophora > Onchidiidae > Onchidella > Onchidella celtica. The sequence continues at coordinate 31,027,451 of OZ007578.1, forward strand.
ACCAGCCAGTTAACGTGCAAAAACTTGTCTAGTCATACTTAACAATGTCAACTATCCCCACCTTGTTTCACCCCTACTCCATTACTTATTAATCACGAACATTAAAACCGACAAGCGTGAATCTAACAGTTTAACTTTACATTTATTTACTCACCAACTATAATTCGCGAGGGCCGTTCAAGGCCACCAGCCAATTTCTCATGGCCCTGGTAAAACAACAACAACTCACTCTCTGCGTGAGTTTTAACAACATCCGAATCATGACAGATAGGATAATATTATTAGTATATTGTGCGAGGTAGTGCGCACCGATAATTTTTCAGGAAGTGATGATGTCATGGACTCATGACTGTGTTCGTAAAAAATGAAGGATCGGAGGTAGTCAGTTAGCGGCATAAAGCAAACTAAAAAAAATACTTCCACACCTTTTCAAGGCTCCAAATCTAAAAGAGAACCTTTTGCGGGTCGAAGGGCAGGCACATGTAAAATTTCAAGCAAATCCGAGCTGTGTGAGCGGCAGTAGCTCTAGTTCGATCCTCGAGGTGTGAGAGGCCTAGATCTAGCCTTTCGACAAAGTTTTCTTGGCATGACTGACACTCCGAGATCTAGTCTATAATAAAAATATTTCCTTCCGAGCTTGAAGCACATTCTAAATATTTCTACACAGTTTTCTTGGTATGAATGAATGGCACTCATCTCATCTGTATAACAATATACTCGGTATCAAAGTTTTCTTGGCGTGGCTGGATCGTGAACTCTAGTTTACTTTTCCGGTAAGAGGCGGAAATGACGAAATTGGCGGAAGTACATTATCACGTCGTATTCGCAATCATGAATTGATAACTGATAATTATAACTGAATTTCTGGGAAAAGTAAAGAGTTTCGGGAAAAAATGAGCTCGACACGTACAGGCTTAATAAACTTTACATACATGTGTCAAGTTTCATTTCTCTACGTTGCGTAGTAAAAAAGCCTTTGCGGGAAAAAATTTGGGCCCAAGCTCCATTATTATATGATGAAATTTGTAAGTGAGGAATGACATCGTTCTGGCGTAGATCCGCTGGTCACATTCCGTTGCCATCGATTTGATGTTGGCAATTTGCTTTTATGGTATTCCTACCAACCTAATGGAAATCCTATACAAAGCTACGTTGAACTGACGTAGGGGTGCTGGCTGGGGAAAGACGTTTGTGTTAGTAGAATAAACACCATTATTATGTTGCATGGTAATCATTTTCCACCTCTCTCGCATGGGCCGTCATCTGTCTACTTCGACAATAAAGAAACAAACAAACGAGTACATAAATAAATGATTAATAAATAAATAAAATGAAAATAATAATAAATAAATAAATATATAATGAATAAAATGATAAATAATAAATAGTTATATATTTATTACCTATTATTATTGAGATATTACTTCGTTTGAGAAATTCAACACAAAGCTACAATCAGTCCGGCATCGGAAATACCTACTGAATGTCTGATAATGTATCCCTCCCTTAAGCCTTGTAAATAAAATAAATGTATACACACAGAAATAAAACGTCAAGGCAAAACTACCAATAGAACCACAATGAACAGACAATGACCATAAACAATACGACAATAATAACAAATAAAATTCTGCAGCGCTCCATCCCGCCAGATACAAGCTCTTGGTGCTTCAGGGAGATATCATACTCTGGTCAGACACAGTCTGATGCTGGCTGACAAGGAGTGCGCACCATAATTTCCTATATTTTCTTAGTAAATCCGGAAAGACCCTATCATACTTAGCCCGGTCAGACGCAGTCAGCTTCTGGCCTTCTGCTACTAATTTCCTTGGTGTACAGTTTGCTGACGACAGCATTAAGTGTCTGACCGGGCTTAATATGACACCTCCCTTACAGTAATTCTTCTACTCCCATTCATTTCACCAACACAAAGAACATACTCAACATGTAAAAAACAGTCAAATGCAGCTGTGGGTGCATTCCATAGATTAAAATGTGTTGGATTTTTTTCGAGTTTTTCTTAAACATTTCAGTATTTAGTGTGGATCTCAAGTTTTGGGGCAGCTAATTCCAGGACTTTGGGCTAAAGATAAAAATCGTTCACCGAGTGATCTTGGAGACATAGTTCTGACTTTTGATTCTGTTCTATCAGTTGCAGATCGTGGTTGGCGTGATGCGACATATAGATTTAAAATAAATAAATTGATAGCTTCACTACACTATTAAAATAGAACCAATGAATTAAATGAACTGATTCACTTTCAGCTAGTTTCTGTCACAGAACAGGAGTTCCCAAACTGCCCCTTTTGAAAGAAAAGGGATCAGCAGTAAGGCTGTAAAGGAACGTTCAAAAATTTACCAAATGCCAGATTAGTGGAAATTTAAGGAAAAATATTTATTAGTGTGATTTTCCTGAAGTATTTGAAATAAATGTTTTTCTGATGAACCGCCCAGAGCGGCTTATAGTACTGGAGTAGTGTATCAGTTAATAAAAGAATCCCCCCCCCCCCCCAAAAAAAAAGAAAGAAACTGAAGTGAACTAGCAGTCAACAACACCATTAAGTCATAACGTTCCGTTTTTTCGTTTGGCTTACTAATCCCAGCATATCGAAGGCTGTGATGCTGGAAGCAGTTCACGCCAGATGAAGACAAAGAAAGGAAACAGAATTATTTGGAGCCGTTTCTGTTTGCTTCATCAAACATTTTAACCAATATCTGAGGCAGGGTATGTGTGGAGAGACGGAGAGAGTGAGAGGCAGGGGGGGGGGCGGTGAGATAGATAGATAGATAGATAGATAGATAGATAGATAGATAGATAGATAGATAGATAGATAGATAGATAGATAGATGGATGGATGGATGGATGGATGGGTGGGTGGGTGGATGGATGGATGGATGGATGGATGGATGGATGGATGGATGGATGGATGGATGGATGGATGGATGGATGGATGGATAAATAGATAGATAGATAGATAGATAGATAGATAGATAGATAGATAGATAGATAGATAGATAGATAGATAGATAGATAGATAGATAGATAGATAGATAGATAGATAGATAGATAGATAGATAGATAGATAGATAGATAGATAGATAGATAGATAGATAGATGATGGATGGATGGATGGATGGATGGATGGATGGATGGGGAGAGAGAGAGAGAGCGACAGATACACAGATATCATAGCACTAAATAAAGCTCTGGGCTGGGTTTGTGTACCGAATAGACATACGTAAAAACAGAAGTTTCACAATGGAGTCGAGCTTTTACTACTTTTAGCCTTCACAACTTTACTGCGTTTTTAGCGATTTGTTTTCTGCCGTAGCAAGCCCCATAAAAGTCGTAATGGATTTTCCCGTTGATGTAAATATAGTGGGTGCTTTTGTCCTTGTTTTTTTGTGGGAAACCCAGTCATAGACATAGCGGATTTTTCCGTTCTTACGTGGGTGGATCGATTCTGTTTCCCATCCTCTGGTAAGAGTTTGTTGCAAAACAACCCATTTTACCAAGATTTTAAGCTTGTTGTGGTGGAGATATCGCTGTTGTGCTTAAATTTATGTAATTGTATATCATATAGGTATTATGATTTTTTTTAAACTTCATTTCTTGTGAGCTACATAGATCTAGTTTAATCACAGACTGTATGTGTACTGAAAATTATTGAGATCATGGCCAGTAAGGAAGATCAAAACCTAATAGTGCCATATATAGAATCATATTCTGCCTAGTTTATCGGCTTCAGGGATAAGGATGAACTTGGATAAGTACAGTTTTGTGCCAGTTACAACTACCCCTAATCTCACCCGCGCACCCGTTAATAACCATGTGAATAACAGTGTTATGTTTACAATACATCTTACCCTTATATAATTATACAGACAGTGTATTGTTTAGTCCTGCACATACCCAGAAACGGAGACCACACTTCTAAGATACGGATGGCTTACGGGTAGCTACAGTTGTCACAAGTGAACCTGCATGAATACCTTCGTCTGTGTAATAACCATAGAGCGTAATACCCACATAGATAAACTGATACTAAGACTAAATGTGATGTTTTTATGTCTTTATGGAGTATCCTTCATCCTGAGTATTCCGAAGAAAGTTTATTCCAGTGTATATCGTTCTGGTTCACGGCAGCCGTGTTAGGCAATAATTGCCCATATGTGTAATTTCTGTTTTGGAATTTTTTTAATTATTTTTTTTCACCAAACACAAAGAGGAACAACTAGGATTCTTGCTGATGAGCCTTTATAAATGAAAACGGCTGAAATATTTTGTCACTGATTTCATAATGACTCTACATGACTCTACTACTGTGATGTTTGAATGGGAAGCTGGACTGTCAGTGTACTGAGATTAGAACTTAATGATTGGGTAGGTACGTAAACTTCTGCTGCATCTTGAGACGATCCAGCATTTAACTGCTTGACTGTTTGAAAACTTAGTTGAAGTTATTGCTTAGATGTTATCTTTTGTAATGATTTTATAATTATTATTATTGCTTATCAGTTTTGCACTTATTTTATTTTACTTTTTTTTATTTTTGGTTGCAAATTTAGAGGAATCAGGAACGTTTGCGTCAGTGAAGTTCGACTGATGGGAAAATAATCCAAAAATAGTTCACTAATCCTCTCCACTCGTAACCTACAATATTCTTGCAATCCTATCTAGCGTTCTGTATGCTGGTAGGTTGGGCTTTTCTAACTTCTGTTTTTTGTCATTGTTGGCTTTTTTTGTGCACGCAACAACCTGTTGAAATCTTATGATTTTGATTATACAATTCATTCCCTCGTTGGAGAAGTTGTCGAATTTTTAAAAGCCACCTCTGCTGCTTCGTGAAAATGGCCCAATGCATTAAAACTGCTCTAATGGAACTGGGTCTATTATTGGAGTATTATCATTTTGAGATGTGGGCTGTGTGCTTCCATTCTGTAATTTTTTCTCATTTTTGACATATTTTGTTCTACAACTCACAGCAATGTAAATTCTCTGAAACGATTTTTATAATATCCATAAAGTACGTATGTTCGATTTTGGCAATATTTGACCTCCACTTTTCCTCTTGTATGCTTAGCTTAAGCCCCCCCCCCCCCCCCCGTACGAGGGTACGGCCATTAAAATGTTGAATGAATATGATAAGGACTCGATGTTTTGAACCTTAATATGACATTTTTCTCGAAAGGAGTACTTGACTGTTTTATCTGAAACATAGCCCGGTATTGGATTTGTTGTTGTTTTTTTTTTTTTTTTGCATCATCCTACAACCTAATTTGTTGAGAAAAAAAATATAAATAGAACCAGTTTTTTAATCCATTACTGTCACTGGATATCGTTCTGAGTCTTCACAGAACCACCCAAAACACGCTTTTCATATGCTGGGGGCAATTCCCCCCCCCCCCCCCGTCACCTTGACAGCAATTATAGAAAAGGGAAATCCGTTAATGCACGTTGAAAGAATGAAATCGTGTCGACAGGACTGTTTTAGACCAGCTTGGGCTTGTTTGTTTGGGGCACCTGCATAGGCCTTCACCTTGGTATCGGAAGACGTGAAGGACACTGCGCCATGACACGCGGGCTACCATCAAGGGCGTAACAGCGGAAGCTAAGGCCTATGGCAAACGCTGAAATTGGGCCTTTGTCCACATATCTGACATCCATCAGCTAAAAAATACAAGCCAAGCTTTTTAAACTTTTAATTAAGAAAATATAGCCCCACGTGAAAATTGCAACTTCATCTTCCTCCTATCTGAAGAAAAGGATTTTTTCACTACCCATGCAAGGCTTGCTCGACTTTAACAGAAAAAGCTCGGTAGCGCCTCTCTTTCAAGTAGCGCCCCAGGACACATGCCATACCTGTCACGCCACTGCGTGCCTTGACGCTTCTCTGCACTGCAAAGATAATGCGCTGCAAGTGCTAAATTTATCTGAATAGCAGCGTCAACTATAAAGGTGTTCATATCGTTGCTAACAGGAAGGGGAAGTCTTTCGCTAATGTACCTGGTAGAGAGATAATGATTGCTATCACTACCACATACCTTTCATGTGCATTACCTTTCTTTCACTCATAGGGCACCAGCATCGACAGCTGCGACAAATCGGAGGACATTGATTTTCCAGTTTAAACCAGAGAATCATCCCCATTCATGAGGATTGTCACTAAATTGTCACAATTCTGTAATCCAGCAGGCTTCGAATGTCAAGAGTGATATGCTCCAGTGCCTCTGTGAGCTCGCCATTCGATTGGATGAGATAATTTTCCTGATTTTATAACACTAACTGTGTATACATGTGAACGCATCTGTGCTATAGTATGACTATGTGTGTGTTGTGAGAGGCGGGTGAATATTTCAGATTACGTCACAGTGAGAAAGCAGCAATACAACAAAAACAAGTCTTGAGATTCCCAGCCACAAGACTAACTTTCCTGACGTTCTCGTGTGTCTAGTTAATCACGGATTCGAGCACAGACTTCGGTTTTTGAAAAACAGCATGTGGTCTGTTAACACGTTTCCAATGTTCTGGCTCTTTAAAACGTTAGTTACTCTGGCGTGTGTGCATCACATTGTCTCAGAAGAACCAGAACGATGTCCGAGAGGAAGAATTCTGATGTCAACTTACGGAGGGTCAAAATATTGCCAGAGCTGTGCACCTGGGACTTTCATGCCAGAAGATAATCACACTAAAGATAAATGTTATAGGTGCACTAAAATCAGAGATCCACAGAAGGAGATTTTAGTATCAGCATGTAACAAAACTCACGACGCAGTGATTCACTGTATTGATGGCTACTATTGGGCTTTATCCCCCCACCCGAAGTACAGGGGATCTTGTCAGAAATGTAAAACATGTTCCGTGTATAAAAGTCCCTGTCAGATCTTCGCAAACGCCGAATGTTGTCCTGGAAGCGATTATGAAGTTTACACTAACGGATCGGGACAATTAGAATGTGTGCTTGTCTGTGGACGAGGTCAATACCTAGATCACGAGGCGCATCGGTGCATGCAATGCAGGAAGAATACCTACATGGACGACTGGAGACACACCAACATGCACTGCAAAAACTGTGAGATACCTACGGATGCCAATGAGATTGTTCAGCAGCCCTGTAACAGCACACATCCATCCATTATTGGCTGTGCGGAGGGATTCTACCGACGACAATTGCTCGGTGTATCTTCTGGTGTTTGTGTCCCCTGCACGAATTGCTCAGAGAACAAGGACAGTAACATAGATATTTATGAAGGACGAGCGTGTAGCCAGTCACACGACGCCGTATGCTGTCCCCAGCCTGGCTTGAAGGTAGTGGATGCTCCTAATGGCACAGAATGCCAGCCAGTGTTTGTACAGCCATCCAAAGGTAACACCAACGTTATATTATGGTTTATTCCAATAACTTTAGACTTATTTTAGTGATTGAAAAGTATTACGTATCACCGTAAAAGACACACCAGAATGGTAAACTGCAGATCAAGCAATATTAATGAAGTTGCTTGAAAGAAAATCTCAGAGGTAAGAAAAGGAAGCCTGGTACCAGACGGATTTGGCAGTGAACCGACTTTGTCTCTAGCATTTGGGATATTTTTGAATTGTTTACATGCCCAGAACACCCCTGAACAGATTCTCGGCCACGTTATGAAAATGCAATCAAGAGACCGTTCAAAGAGATGCAATATGTTAACAATCCGCTTTCACTGACGGAAAATAGTGGAAACAGAAAATAAGGAAGGTGGGGGTGGGGGGGGGGTGAGAGAAATATAATGGTTTTAATAATCACTTCTGCTAGTACTTTCAAATTAAATACTATAGATATGTGGAGCTGTCGAAGCTAATGGGCATGCAGCCGTGAATTAACGCCTCTTTGTCGAATAAGATTATGACCAGATAACTACACAAGGAAAAAACTATTTAAAGGTCAAAACTGAAAATGCCCAATCGACTGACCTACTTGATCAGACTGGGTGTAGAGCCCAGAAAAATTCTTAATGACCTGAATATGACTCCCTTAAGGGGGGTCTGCCGTTTCAAAAACCGCCCACCTTTTATTTCACATTGAAATGTAGCTAATTTAAATTATGGAACTCTCAAAATCACGTATGACTATCGTATGACGGGGAACGAATGATGATAACATACATAAAATTATTAACACAAAAGCTACGGAACTTACTAGCAGGTGATGTGAATTTTGTCAATAACTAGTTTCATCTTCCTTCATATGAATGACATTGTTTTATTCAAAATAGACCACGAATCTAAAGATGCCAGCTCGCTTACTACGGCCGAAATCGTCGGGATTGTGATTGGTGTTGGCCTTGTGTTAGCCTTAGCACAGACTATCACATTCTATGCATTACTCTGTCGGTGGAACCTATCTTACACAAGGAACAGGCGTGCAGCTGACGAAGAAGAATACATTCCTCTAATGCCCCGTGCATATGCTGGTGAGTATATGAAGTAACTCATAAATGAAATGGCGTGTGGAATTTGCAGGTCTGGGGTTATTCCTGGTTTGATTTGTTTCACCTGACGTCAGAGAGCTTGCGCTTCTACAAAATTTTTTATTTTCTTTCTTCTTTGTCGAAAGTTCCAAGTTTCGTTCCTCTACGAGTTACAATTCTTCTGTTAAAACTACAACTAATCTTTGTGAATGTGCATGATTAGCCGCCGTGCCCAAAACCAAATCTTTGCAAGTATGCATGCTCAGCCGCCGTGCACGTGGGCCGCATAATATGTCTTGCGGTCAACATCACCATTTTGGGTGACCTGAGAGAAACAAACCAATAGTCAGAATTCATTTGGTCAGTGGTCAGTGGGTTTGCTATATAGTCTGAGAGTAGCTCCTTTGTACTGGTGAAGGGTGACTTCTGTGTTGTTACATTTGTCGGAGGTTAAAAATGTGCGGTGCTGGCTAAACTGCACGGCTGCGCAGACGCTGTATTGGTGCCGCGAACATCAGAATGTTGCACGAAAGTTTGAACGTCGCGCACTAGCTTTGTATTATTAGTAGTTTGGAAAAATTAGGGGGACCGTTGGGTTGGGATCCACTTATATTCTGACACCAGAATACAGCGCGTCGAGTCTCGATCATTCGCATGTCCTGGTGTCTCTGCTCACAGTAATAGGCAAAGAGGAAATGTCATCCGGCTGCTCTTCGTGATGAAAACTAAATATATTCTGTCACAATGAGTACCTTTCATTATGAACAAACTTATTAACTGCTTACGTCATATATTCAGTTTTCCACCATTATTTCAGCCATTTCTTCTCCCTTTCCTCCTTCGCATCCAGTGCCGGTCTTCCATTATCGTGTTAATGGAGTTGGATTTTTGTACCAGTCATTACATTGCCTGGATCTTTTTTGCTCTTCGTGGTTCACGATTTCTCTCTCCAGTCACTGAGTGGAAATTCAAAAACTCAAATAACCAATCTTCTTCAGGTTGGAATGCTTAGTGTAATGACTCCACGCAGTTTTTAGCAATTATTAGTTTTCTTCAACTTAATTTGCTTATAATATAAATGTGGGCTGCTTGAGACTTTAAAAAAAAAATACAGACTATGGAAAAGAGCCTAAGAAGCATATTACAATAATAAGTTTAAGCCAGCATCGGAATAAGAATATTATTAATTCATTACATTGGTATCACGCATGCAGGGATAATAATACAATGTAATTGGGAATAATGTAACCTTCAATGGAAAGTTCGCTGGAGATGTGAAGATGCCTAGTGGAATTTCCTTTCTTACCGACTTAAGTATTTGAAGTACCGCGCAAAATGATCTACTTCATGTGCATCGAACTATTTCCTTTTTTTTTCAACTAAAACTTATGTAATATACACTTCGTCAGATACATCTATGTTGAAGGTGAGAAGGAGACTGTCAGAAAGTTCAAATCTTGGTGATAGCACGGAGAGCGATACAGGCTTCATACCTGTGACGGATTTCAACAACATACATTTGCCATATGCGTACTGTGATGACGAGATGGTTGAGCTGGTCAAACATCAAGCTATGCTGACGGTTCTTGTAAACGTCACAGGCAGCAGTGAACACAGACCTGAATATGTTCCTGGCACGCAAAGCGTTTACCCTTATGCTGGTCACAGGTACAGAAATCAGTTACATACAGGCAGTGGGTGGGTGGAAAGGATAACAATTCACACAAAACAGCGGTGCCCCTGTGAGACCTGCCGACCATCTGATCAGCCATTGATGTCTTGGGGAGAGGTTGTGATCTGTACAGCCACAAGAATGGTCTTTGATATCATAGAAGGAAGAAACAGTTGGTGTGTATTCTTCTATGACTCAAATAATGCTGGTCTCCAGTCCTGTCCCTCACTTACCAACGCGGTGAAAGTGTTGAGTGACGTAGAGAGAGACTGGTGCTACATGACGTATGTAACACACAATATGGAGCTTCTAAAAAAGCTACAGAAAATACACTCCAGCTATCACACACTCAGGCGGGATGTCAAACACAAGTACGATGTCATCACAGACGTGGACAGGTACGATGAAGCAATGGACGAAATTAACCCTCAGCTTTATAGCAGATTTAAACATTCCTTGGCTATGTTGCAGAAAAAAATGTCAGAAATCCAGAGAGGCTCGTCAAATGTTCCAATTCCCTGTGAGTCAAATGTGGTGACCAACTACAGTTTTCGACTTCAAGATCCATCCAGTGGCTTGGGAGCCCTGCTTGACATAACAGGAGGAGGGGATACCGATGTCGACAAGGCTGAAAAGTTGATGGAGATGCTGACCACTCTACACAAGAACTATAGTCAGGGTCTAATAGACATTACGGAGATGAAGAAACACTCCCAAATACCCAACGCAGAATCAGACAAGCTAGCTGTGGACAAGTGCAGGGAGCTGTGCCGGAAAGCGGACGAATTAGACAGATTTGTGCGTTGTCTGACATTTAATTTGGGAAATTTTGAAGATACACAGGCTGATAATTATCCCGCATACAGACCACGTTACAATCCACAACATAATCTATGTATTATAGTTTCACACCCACAAGGTTGCAGCCAACAAATTTCTTTGGGCGAAGTCACTGACAGAAAAAGTTTATGGTATGATCATCACAGCATGTACAAATACACCAATGTCACATGTCAAGGATGCGAAGGAGCTCGCGTGTTTATCCTGGGCAGGACAGGACTCAGTGACCATGGTCACAGCGGATGCATACACCGAACAGGTGAGAGTGGAGCCTGGTCAGATGTTGTGCCTTACCTATGTGACCTTTCGGCTGTAAGTGAAGTGCGAACTAATAGGGAGTTTGGATTTGGATTCAGTCTTGAGGAGGATTAAGTCTATTTTCAATCTGATGAAGAAGCTGAAATACATTGATAATCCCCCGCTGCTAAAAGAATTTTATATTAAAAGTGTCTGAAACTTTGTTTGTTAGATCCATAACCAAATGACTGCTATTGTTAATGGCATGAAATTTGGAAGATATGAAATTCCTGGTGTCTGGACGCCTCAAGTGACTTCTCCGTTAAAAAGCCCCTATGCGACGTTAATTTCATTATCTTCTCGTAGTGTTGTCCCACTTCAAATTATGTCTGGCCTTGACATGAACCTCGTGGATTGTTCTGCTTGTAACTAAAAGTTACATCATCCTGAATTACTTGTAGCAGGCTACTTTGTTCAATGCAGTTATTCAAAACATGCGAAAGCCATCACGACTTGCTTAACAGAGTGTCAAATTGAGTTCACCCCAGATTATAGCAAAGAAATGGCTTTTCGACTAAAGATCTGGTTAGTGCTTATGTAGTTGTTAAAATCAAAGCTTATAGAGATCATATGGTTGTGATGTAGTTAGTTTCTGCAATCCTTAACATATTTTGACGAATTATCATATTATCAAGTATGTTTGATACTGCTGGATTATGCTTGTATGTATCATGTCAAAGTGTAACTGTTCTTTTTTTTTAATTATAAGTTTACCATTACGGACTCTTAGTAAAAAATAAACCAAGATAGTCGTACAATGTAAACATCTTTTCATGCAAGTGTCACGATTAAGGTTGATGACCTTGTACGCCACGAGTATAGAGGGGGTAAACTTAGTAGGGGAGAAGGGGAGTTTAAAGTTGTTGTCGAGCATGAAAGATTACTATCACGAGGAAGTCGGTGGCCTTGTGCGCCACGAGTCTAGGGGGGTGAGCTTAGCAGGGGAAAACACGGTTTTTAACATTGTTGACGAGCGTGGATAGATACACACGACTCGCTTTAAACTAGTCGCGTGTGCAAAAACCTCGGGAGTATAAGTAGAGGAGAAGCTCGACACACGTGGTTCCCAAATTATTCATCCCTAAAGGAAGACCCAGCGAGAAGTGGTCCGGGCGACAAGTGGAAGGTCGTGCGATGGGGACCTTTGTGATTTGAGGTCTTTATTTTAGGAGGTTCGCTGCCCTTGGCATTTACACCTCACTTTACTTGTTTTATTATTTCTTGTTCTGGCGGGGGGGGGGGGGGGGGGGGAGATGATATGGATAAATTTTAATCTATTAATTTCAATTTTGCCCGGGCAAATGGGGTGCCATGGGGACCAGGGGTGTTATGTATGTGAGGAATCTATGAAGGTTCCCAAGTTATTCATTCCTAAAGGAAGACGCAGAATTTATCGGTCCGGGCGACAAGTGGAAGGTCGTGCCAGTGGGGACCAGAAGTGTTAGGTGTGTGAGGGATCCATGATGTTCACATGTATTTTCCAATAAGAAGAATTTAATCGGTCCGGGCGACAAGTGGAAGGTCGTGCCATGGGGACCAGAAGTTGAGGAGTTCTGATGATAGGATGGGAACCCATCAGAAGCCCGTGATTTGCGATGGCGGGTGTGAACCGTCGATGTGCTGTGTGTTTGCAGAAGAAGAGTCTTTGAGGACGGGATGATAACCCCTCAAGGAACTAGTAATCTACGATGGCGGGTGTGAACTGTGTGTTCTTATTTGTGTGAAGCCAGGGACGTCTGTTTCCCCTTTTATCGTCGAAGTTAGAGATCTAGAAAGGATCGTGTGAACTCTGGAGACGTGAAACTGCATCAACGAGGAGGGCAGCTGTTGACAGAGACTATTAAGTATACGTAGTTAAGTTTATAGACAGAGGGATTAGATCTAGATGTGAAACGGGGAACAGATAATAGTCATGATCCCCAAGAGTAAATTTGAAGTATCTCTGTTTTTGTGATTATGTATGTGATTATCATGAGTTGAATGTTTTGACATAAGTTTTGTCATGCATTTATAATTAAATATCGTTTAATTTAAATCTCACTCCATGTGTCCGTTGATCGCTGGTCTGCTTGCTTGGCTTGTTAGCTGGGTTTGAAAGGTAAATAAGTTAGGTACTCATCACACACGTGGTCGTGACCATCTTCACGCACGTGATCGTGACAATTGGGGGCTCGTCCGGGATATGAAATTGATCTGATCTTTGAATTGATAGGATATAATTCGTCCGGGATCTAAAATGTGAATTGATTCGATCATAAATAATAGGACGCATATAACTCGTCCGGGATCTGGATTTGATCGTAAATTGATAGGACGTGAATCGTCCGGGATTTGAAAGTTTAGGACACAAACGAGTGTTTTTCCAAGTTGTAGAAATATTTTTGTAAGTCAGACCAGCGGCCATGGAGATAAATACCGTTCTAACGTCACCGAGACCGGAGGATTTGTTAACCTTCAGGAAACCGGAGTTATTGACGATTAGTAAGAGATTAGGACTCGATTATGTGAAAGCTAGCTTAAGAAAAGCAGAAATATCGAGATATATTGCTGAGCATTATGTGGATGATGATGTGTTCGAAGAAAACGACCTAGCTCAGTTTGAAACTATGGCATCAGTAACTGAAGTTAATATTGTGTTACAGAAAGAGAAGATGCGGATCGAGCTAGAGCAGAAAAAGCTAGAACACGAGGCACGGGAGAAAGATAAGGAAAGACAGGCGCAAGAAAAAGAAAAAGAAAGAGAAAGACAGGCGCAAGAAAAAGAGAAAGAAAAAGAAAGACAGGCGCAAGAAAAAGAAAAAGAAAGAGAAAGACAGGCGCAAGAAAAAGAGAAAGAAAAAGAAAGACAGGCGCAAGAAAAAGAAAAAGAAAGAGAAAGACAGGCGCAAGAAAAAGAGAAAGAAAAAGATAGACAGGCGCAAGAAAAAGAAAAAGAAAGAGATAGACAGGCGCAAGAAAAAGAAAAAGAACGGGAAAGACAGCATGAGCTAGAAAAAGCCAGATTGGGTGTTACTAGTAGATCACATGAACCTAGTTTTCTAGCGAGTAGAGAAGTAAGATTGGTTCCCCCCTTTAATGAGAGGGAAGTGGATAAATACTTCCAACATTTTGAGAAGGTGGCCCTTAGTCTGAACTGGCCCAAACAACATTGGCCATTAATGTTACAGAGTGTAATAAGGGGTAAAGCACAACAGACCTTTTCGGCCCTTTCCATGGAAGACGCGGGGGATTATGACCGTGTGAAGGACGCAATATTAAAAGCGTATGAATTAGTGCCTGAAGCATATCGGCAAAAGTTCCGATATTATAAAAAAATTGACAGTCAAACCTATATTGAGTTTGCTCATGAAAAAGAGGTATTTTTTGAGAGATGGTGTTCCTCGGTGGAGGTATGTAAAGATTATGAAAAGCTTAAACAGCTCATATTACTAGAGGACTTCAAAACGGGAATCCGTGATGAAATAAAGACGTACCTCAATGAGAAAGAGACAAAGACGTTGCAAGATGCCGCAAAACTGGCTGACGAGTTTACATTAACTCATAAAAGTAGATTTGGGCTCAGTAGACCGGGTAGAGTTCAGGATAGGAGGTCCGTAAATGATATTGCTGGCGATCCGAGGGGAGTCAAGATTGAATTCCCGCGGAGATCCAGTAGTTTCGATGGGAGAAGACCTGGTCCTAGTGGGAAAGATTATCATTTCCAGAGAAGAGATTGGAGGAACGAGGGATCAAGATGTAATAACTGCGGGAGATTAGGCCATAGAAGCTGGGATTGTCCTGCTCTTGGAAAAAAGAAGACTGGCCCTATAGCTTTTGTGGGAGGACCAAAAGTTATAAACGCTCCACAGCCTCGTAACCCAGTGAAGTTAGAGACCATACGGGAAGAGTTTCTGCCATTTGTGTCAGAGGATCTAGTGTCCCTTGGGGAAAATTCCACCCCCATACCATTAAAAATATTGCGGGATACTGGATGTTCCCAGTCCCCCCTGTTAGATAATGTTCTAGATTTTAATGATGATTCAAATACTGGAGAAGTTAGTCTTATACAGGGTATAGAGGGAGTTTTTAGCTCTGTACCTTTACATAAAATTTATTTGAAGTCAGACTTTATAACAGGTCGAGTGGTAGTTGGACTTAAGTCTGGTTTGCCAATAGAGGGAGTATCTCTATTGTTGGGAAATGATCTTGCCGGTGCTAGGAAAATACCTACTGTGCAGTTGGCTTCAAAACCTAGTACTCATGACGAAAGTGAAGATACAAACATATATCCTTCATGTGCGGTGACTCGAGCTATGGCTAAAAAGGAAGAGCAGTCAGATGACAGTGAAGAGATTTGGAAAGAAGATAGGTCGACGGAATCCAGTGTAGATAATTCTTGTGATCTTTCTAATACTTTTCTAGGATCCATATTACATGAAGATGATGTCAGTCATTCCGATGTTATGCGGGAAGATAAGAATTTATCATATGATAGAGACCAGTTAATTAAAGAACAAGGCTTAGATCCTAGCTTACAGCCATTGCAGGATCAAGTTCTGAGCGACGAAGAACTTAATAAAGTACCAAAAGGGTACTTCATAAAAGATGGAGTACTTATGAGAAAATGGAGACCCATTGATGTCCGCGCAACGGAAGAGTGGGCGGTTGTTTATCAAGTTGTGGTTCCAAAACCATATAGGCACGAGATACTTGCCATGGCCCATAATTTACCTCTGGGTGGCCATTTGGGTATAAGGAAAACAAATGATAGGATAACGAGACATTTTTTTTGGCCAGGAATTAACAAGGATGTGGCTTATTTTTGTAATACATGTCACACATGTCAGATAGTGGGAAAACCAAATGCTGGAAAAAGAATGGCCCCTTTACAGCCAATTCCAATTTGTGGGGAGCTCTTTTCTAAGGTTATCGTTGATTGCGTTGGTCCTTTGCCAAAGACCAGCTCAGGAAATCAATATTTATTAACCATAATGTGTACATCCACTAGATTTCCTGAGGCGATTCCTCTTAGGAATATTAAGACACAGAGTATTGTGAAAGCTCTGGTAAAGTTTTTTACTTTATTTGGATTGCCCAAAGAAATACAGTCCGATCAGGGCAGTAACTTTATGTCGAGACTGTTTAAACAAGTTATTGGTGAACTGGGGACAAAACAAATTAAGTCGTCTGCGTACCACCCAGAATCTCAGGGAGCTTTAGAGAGATTCCACGCTACTTTAAAGAATATGATGAGAACATATTGCTATGATAGCGAGAAAAATTGGGACGAAGGAATACATTTGCTGTTGTTTGCAGCTAGAGAGTCAGTTCAAGAATCACTAGGATTTAGTCCTTTTGAGTTAGTGTTTGGACATAATGTTCGTGGGCCGTTGGCTCTGTTAAAAGAAAAATGGATCGGTGATGATCCTCAAATGAATGTATTAGATTATGTGCAAAAGTTTAGAGATAGGCTGCATAAGGCTTGTGAATTAGCAAAAGAGAATTTGGGATGTGCCCAAGAGAAAATGAAATTTTGGTATGACAGGAAGGCCAGGACAAGAAGTTTTAAACCTGGAGATAAGGTCCTTGTTTTATTTGACCTGGAGTCAAATCCTCTCCAGGCTAGATTTTATGGACCCTGTGAAATTGAGACAAAAATTAATGATCTCAATTATATTATAAAAACTCCAGATAGGAGAAAGAGTACACAGTTGTGTCATATTAATATGTTGAAAATGTATCATGAAAAGCCAGTTGAGATTGTTGCTGTAGTGAATGAAGTAGATAATGATATGGAGTCACAAGAAGAGACTCAAGATGTACATCTCAGACATGATGTGATATCCCCTAACTTGTCAAATTCTGAGATTTTTACAGAATGTTGATTGGAAATTACATTATATGAAATTGCGTCCAAGAGAGCGGTTGAAAGATTTGGTGTGAGGTATCCAGATTTATTTTCTGATGTTGCAGAAACATGATGTACGTATTATACATGTGAAAGAGAGAGAGAAAGTGATGGCTGATTGCCTTTCCAGATGTCATTGATGCTATGTATTTGGATTGTTTACCCTTCTTATTTGAATGAAATTCTGATGTATTGAATTTCTTGTAAAAATTTTGCTCTAGGGATCAAAATTTTGTTTTGTGGGAAGGAGGTGTCACGATTAAGGTTGATGACCTTGTACGCCACGAGTATAGAGGGGGTAAACTTAGTAGGGGAGAAGGGGAGTTTAAAGTTGTTGTCGAGCATGAAAGATTACTATCACGAGGAAGGTCGGTGGCCTTGTGCGCCACGAGTCTAGGGGGGTGAGCTTAGCAGGGGAAAACACGGTTTTTAACATTGTTGACGAGCGTGGATAGATACACACGACTCGCTTTAAACTAGTCGCGTGTGCAAAAACCTCGGGAGTATAAGTAGAGGAGAAGCTCGACACACGTGGTTCCCAAATTATTCATCCCTAAAGGAAGACGCAGCGAGAAGTGGTCCGGGCGACAAGTGGAAGGTCGTGCCATGGGGACCAGGGGTGTTATGTATGTGAGGAATCTATGAAGGTTCCCAAGTTATTCATTCCTAAAGGAAGACGCAGAATTTATCGGTCCGGGCGACAAGTGGAAGGTCGTGCCAGTGGGGACCAGAAGTGTTAGGTGTGTGAGGGATCCATGATGTTCACATGTATTTTCCAATAAGAAGAATTTAATCGGTCCGGGCGACAAGTGGAAGGTCGTGCCATGGGGACCAGAAGTTGAGGAGTTCTGATGATAGGATGGGAACCCATCAGGAGCTCGTGATTTGCGATGGCGGGTGTGAACCGTCGATGTGCTGTGTGTTTGCAGAAGAAGAGTCTTTGAGGACGGGATGATAACCCCTCAAGGAACTAGTAATCTACGATGGCGGGTGTGAACTGTGTGTTCTTATTTGTGTGAAGCCAGGGACGTCTGTTTCCCCTTTTATCGTCGAAGTTAGAGATCTAGAAAGGATCGTGTGAACTCTGGAGACGTGAAACTGCATCAACGAGGAGGGCAGCTGTTGACAGAGACTATTAAGTATACGTAGTTAAGTTTATAGACAGAGGGATTAGATCTAGATGTGAAACGGGGAACAGATAATAGCCATGATCCCCAAGAGTAAATTTGAAGTATCTCTGTTTTTGTGATTATGTATGTGATTATCATGAGTTGAATGTTTTGACATAAGTTTTGTCATGCATTTATAATTAAATATCGTTTAATTTAAATCTCACTCCATGTGTCCGTTGATCGCTGGTCTGCTTGCTTGGCTTGTTAGCTGGGTTTGAAAGGTAAATAAGTTAGGTACTCATCACACACGTGGTCGTGACCATCTTCACACACGTGATCGTGACACAAGTGACTCGAAACGTTGTGAAGCGTGGTGTATCAAGGAATTGAAACTGGTTCATTTTGTCAAAACTTAAGATGCAATGTGAGACTTCATTCGCCATGTACAGTGGTTCTCTACTGAATTTACTATCAATATAGATCGAACATCCATGTGCCATGATGGCGACAAAGATGTTTCTTGGGGGGGGGGGGGGGGGGCTGTTGGTGTTGACTTTACGTTGTTGTTCCGGCATATAAGATATGCTATTCAATACTTGGTTTGTGGAATTATTATTCATTTCAAATGAATAAAATAATGCATGTTCAATAACGAAGATATTGGGGTCATTACAGAATTGAAGTTGACAAAAGATATAATAACTAGATGACCTAGCGGGCATTGCCCGGAATAAACAATCATATGCCCCCCCCCCCCCCTCTCTCTCCCTCTTACATAATAAAAGTAATAACTACAGTCTTACTTCAGAACTCATGCGCACACGGGATGTTTCCCACATTGTTTTTACTATTTGTTTACCGCTGTGTCACATATAAATGTCATTTTGCACATTTATCAGCTAAACCTTGCTACAGTACTTTTATATATTTCATCCAGGATAAGAAAATACATTGTACATTGTTAATAATACATGACATATTGTCCATAACTCAGTTTTGAAATTTCTCATTTAATGTGATCAAAATAGGTCTGCATTTTTTTTTTTATATTCTAATTAATAGACTGCATTAGCCATGATTATTTTGCATTTTCAGTGTCCATAATAAAATGAGTAGAAATATCAATTGGCAATGTTTTCTCTTGTTCATCTTGTTGAACTTAATGACAGATGTACGATAATGCATGGCTGTGTCTGATATAGCAATACTAGAAAAACTTGATTTTTGTTTTTTAAGTACACTTGAGGGTGAAAGTATGAAAGTGAAATGAAATTACTTTTCCTGAAATGTGGTTAAGATATTGTTTGTATTAATTTTTGTTTTTAATACTACATTTCCCCCCAGAAATAACTTAGTGATTCGTTTATTTATTTGTTGTTTTTTTTTGGTCATTTAATTCACTGCTTGCATTTCCTCACTATCAGCTCTTAACTTAAGTGTTTATGTTCAGATAATATCATCACAGAAGTGAAAAATTCTCCATTCGAACTATGCAGCACATCAGTAGAGTCCTAATTAACACTGTTTGAGTACCCTTACAGTGAAATGGAACAAGCCGTACAGACAGGGAAAACCTCGGAATTCTGCAAATCTGAGTGAATCTTGAGACCAAAAATAATTTATTGATAGAAACAGGTTAGCACAGTGATTCTCAAATGGGAGGCACTTGGCTCCCCGGGAGAGGAATTTCAAATTTAAGGGGATGAATTTTAGCCAGGGGAGGAATTGGAAAGGAATTTCAAATCTAAGGGGAGGAATTTTAGCTCAGGGAGGAATTGGGGAGGAAAATCAGTGTGAGGAGGAACTCCAAACTGGGAAAGAGTGTGTTCTGTATATACATGTAGCAGTTTTATGATCCATTAAACTATGGAGTTCCGTATTTTCATTTCATTGCCCATCTCACCTCATGGTATATCAACAACTTTCCCATTTTACATGGGAGCGTTCTGTAGTTTTGGTGAGAGTAAGATTTTCTTATGTACAGACAAACATCTGGCAAAAACATTTCTGCTCACACTGTCAAAATCATTAAAGCTGTCGCTATGTCCCTTTTGTGAGAATATAGATCTCATCATGTGCAATGATAAAGTAGAAATAACTCTTAACTCAAAACTACCAAAATAATCTTTATGCCAGTATGTGATAAGGACAGCGATTTAATTGTCATCAAAAAAGAAATTTAGTTTCATAACTTGTTTCAATACTTATGTGAGTTTTATGATGAAAAAATTATTATTAAAAGATAATTCAAAGTCGGAAATGAATTGACACAACCTGGAATTGCTAGGGGATGAATGTTGCCTGGGATTCTGAGTTTTGAGTTTGACTTTGGAAAAAAAATTTTCACGCGATAACAGCTAATTGTGCTAAGAAAAAGCAAGACGAAGAACAGAACATAAAAGAATGACAGGACAGAAGGAGACCCTATCATAATATAACAACCCACCAACACCCGCAGGACTCTAAGAATCACTGGTTCAGAATAAAGTAAGAAATACAGTAGAACAGAAAGATTAATGTGTACAATCACAAATTCACACAGATTTAATATTATAATGCTGAACTCCGAGTTAAACTGAACATTTGCATTTATTCTTTAGTTCAATCTATGCAAAGGAAGAAAGAGGAATTCATGCATAAACAAATGACAATAAACGAGCACTGAATAAAATCAAAACAAACGAAATGACAAAAACGATTATCCCTCAGTTGTTGTGACATGAAATAATAAAAACCATAAAATGTCAATGGACAAAAGTGTAATGGAATATATCAAAAAAGTAGAGCTGACGTCAAAGGGGGGATCTGTCTTGAAATGTCAAATACCCATCCTGCTGATGCAGAATCAGGTGGGGTTTTCTCTACCTTAAGTGGTCCATTTTTATGTCAGTTTGTTTTGACAACAAGGGTATATGTTTGTCACTATCAGAGACAAGCAGTTTTATAGGCTGGATCAGTGATAACATTTTTGGGAACTTGTATTGGAAAAAAAAAATGAACAACAACAACAAAAAGGCCAACTTGAAGAAAGGCAGAGAAGAATCTCTGCTAACAGAGGCACTTGCAAAATTGGTTATGTCCTGTTAAGACGATGACAAAACTTTGATACAGTCGAGGACTGCAACCTGATGACAGAAAAGTATCTTGCCACTGAATGTTTCTATCCACCTAACTCAAGTGTTGGACAAACTCTGTTTAGCCTATAAGTAAGCAGTACATCACCACAGCCATGTTGTGTTCTAAGCAATATTAAACATTTTCAATCACTCAATCCATGTCCTGGAATTTACACACTTGCAAGCCAACCTTTAATCACTTTTTTGTGCCTGCTGTACATATTGGAGTTAGGCGGACAGAAATATATGGTAATGATGTATGAAGTTTTAATACTTTTCACTGGATCATGGAAATTTTTGTTGCTTAAAACATACCCTAAAACTAAGCTGGGAATGAAGTCAAGCCTAACGGTTAGTGTGTTATTTAAAATACAGATGATGCATTTTCTGACGTTCTTCATGAGCTGCTAATTATCCCATCAACTCATGTACATAGTCATTTTCTCCTCATCCTTCCGTAAAATAACATGTTCATAAACACAACACGTTACAATGAAAGACAAACCCACATAACATGTCAAACAGTTTAGATGGACCCTCTGTGTAATCTGTTTCAAATTCTGTACACATAACATCCATATGGTAATGTATTGCACTGATAGTTCGAATGTGTCGGCATTCGTACCATTTGACAGCAACCATAAAATGATAATGACTAATAAACAGAGAAATAAATTTATAGAATGTTGTTAGGGGCGTTTAGCCTAATTATAAAGCCAAATAAAGAAAATACTCAGTTGTGTTCACTGTGCAAAATGGCTTATAATGTAAAATACTTCAGGCCCCTATCAACAGCCCAATTTATATGCCAATAACATGTTTATGAACTTGCAAATTCATACACAAATAATCCAATAACATTTGCCAATCAAAGATCACAAGTTGCTTGAAACATTCCTCACATCAAAATCAGCCTGCGATACAGCAATCAGACACTGGTGCAATTTATTAACTTTAGAAGTCCTTTTAACCTGTAGCAGCACCGTACACTTGCAGACATTCACTCAGGATAGATCACACACACTGTCTTTTTAAATACATGCATAGAAAAACTTGCTGTCTTTATCTCTTCACCATCCCCTTAAACTATAGTAATGGGTTCTGCCTACTTTTCGGTAGAAGCAAAAACACTGTTTCATTTTAGCACAACTGGTTTAGTTAAGTTGAATTTTTTAAATTTTGCTGTTCAATTAATTTTTGGCTTAGGAGTCTATAACCAAAAATCATTTAATGCGGGTTTCAACGTAGTTGAACACACATAAAAATCAATTTTTGGAAATTTTTTAGACACTACATCTTAGGGACCAGTGACGACCTTACAGCCTCAGTTTATACAAGTGCCACAGTTTGCAATTATAAATCTTGCAATCAGAACACACATCTGTACATCCATGTAAGTCACTTCAAAACCCTTGTGCACATACAAAAACAGTCAATCAATGCAATAAACCATCCTGCTCTACTGTCATCATTTCCATACTTTTATATGTCCATTCCTGGCAGCAGAGATGATTAAGGTCTGTGTACTATGACACAAAGTCAGGTCGCTGACTGTGTCATGATGACCAAACAGAGGAGCACTGTGCATCATATGAACTTCCCTCTCCACCTCATATTTCTCGAGGGGCTCTCGCTGCACTTCTAGCTCTTGAATGACCTCTGAACCTTCAATCAGCTGAGATCTGAACAAACAGAGCAAAATGCAAGGAATCAATTTAAAGTAC
Organism: Onchidella celtica; assembly: GCA_963931925.1. Taxonomy (NCBI): domain Eukaryota; kingdom Metazoa; phylum Mollusca; class Gastropoda; order Systellommatophora; family Onchidiidae; genus Onchidella; species Onchidella celtica. The sequence continues at coordinate 31,050,547 of OZ007578.1, forward strand.
TCTCTTTCAAATCTGTATAAATAAGTGTGAGTTGCTCTAAAATTTATTCCGAGAGTACATAAAAACCACTAGAAACAGGCTATTTTCACCAAAAACTCATTTTGAAAAAACATAGTTTGCGATGGTCAAATGAAATTATGGGAAACAAGTAAGCATTATAGACAACAAGACAATTTTCCAAGCTGCGTAACATAATCTACCATTCCTAGTTTCCCTGCCTGAGTTAGTTAAATAATTTCTTTTTTTAGCGTCACCTATCAGTAGTCTGGCAGCCCTTCCCATGTGGCCCACAGAAGCCAGGGCCAAAACAAAAAGTATGTTGCAATTTTCTACCATTTTCAAGACATACACTTCTTTAATACAAAAAAAAACAACAAAAAACGAAAAAACACAAAAAAAACATCTTCAAGTGCAGAATTCATTTCAAAATGGCCAACATGCTTATTATTACTTTTTCCTGCATTTCTTGAACACCATAAATGCATTATGATCTCAGCAGAATTTTCACCCAGTAGAGGAACCAAAAATCTCACTGCAGCTGAAATCCTCTATAAAAACACCCTGACAATTTTCATCTATAAAATTTTAATAGTATGTATGACTCCACATTCTTCATTCACCAAGTCGTGTCATACCTGTAGTTTAGAGACAGGGAACGTGAGTCATCCAGTCCATAGTTAAAACACTGCGAGTTGGCAGGGTAGTTCAAATCCCAGAATCTCAGTCTCATGTCAGTCCCACCTGTCATGACAAATGTCTTGTTGTCCGTGCTGCCCACATAAATGCCACAGACACCCTCATCCTCTCTTTGCTTGTTTTGCTGTAAATACAAAAATAATGACCAATGCAGTGTTTGAGTCAGGACATCATGTTGTTTTTTTTCTCCCTATCCACTATTGATAAGACTACAGTATCATGGTCCTCTCTTCCCGGACCCCAGTTGCTAAGCCCATGATATTTTGGTCACATCTCCCATATCTGCCAATGATAAGGCCACAAATTCGTGTTACCTGTTCCTCCACCCTAGTTGATAAACCCATGATATCATGCTTTGTGACAGAGTCTTCTATTTTTAGTGCTTGCCTTGCAGGATTGTCCTGAAGCTTTCCCAGGCCTATCACCCCTGCTACCGGCAGCAGATTAGTATATCACCGAGAGTTTTAACTCATTCCAACCCACTGTGACCAAAGGCATCTTTCCCAACTGCAACCTGACATGCCAAAATGCATCTTGAAGTTAGCCATCATTTACTAACTTACACTCCTACCCTCGCCACGAACTCTCTTGAATGGAAGGTTAATAAAATAATAGACTGTTTCCAGTTCTCCTTGCTACAGATCATAAATGAATACATGACTTTGTTTCCAAAGCTTTTGTTTTGTTGCCATCAAAAAGAAAATCCCTGCAAGTGTGCTCACCCAACTGCTATGTATTGGGGGACTGGGATACCATTCAGAGAATCACAGTCATCATCACAGTTTTGGGTGTGTAAGTGAAACAAATCAACTGATAGAATGGCAAATTTTTGTCTAAATCATTATTTTACTCACTTGGCCAGCTCTGACATATTACTGACAAGCTTAAAAGCCATGCTCTGTGCGGACATCCCCCTCACCACTGTCCCACCCATCACTTTCTACCCTCTTTATATCGGTCTCGGCAAACCAAAATAAAAGTAGCAGGGTATTCCTGCGTTCTATTTAAGCCACAAGCACGTCAAATAGTTTAAATCAGCCTGCAGGAAGTGTTGACGTCAGGGGTCATGTGTTCGTGAAGAAATGGGATAGGAGGCGAGCGGTCAGCAACACAAAATGAACTCAACAAAAATTGAAAAACAAAATCAATAAAAACAAAAGTCCAAACTTCGGTGGCTCCACAGTACATGTATTTGAAACTTAGAAGCCAAATTTGGTTACTGTAGGTGATGTAATAAAAAAGCCTTTTGCAAACAAAGGTGGAGAATTTGTGAATGTAGATTCTATGCTGTCACCTTATAGTTTTCAGATTCTAGGTTGAGAATCAGCCTGTGTATGTGTCCTCTGTCAGAGCTCCATGTTGTTTTGGTTAATTATTATTATGCCTGTTTAGCCTGCTGTTCTCTGGCCTACTTTCACCATTTCAGTGTAACTTTACACATCATAATTAAGTACACGGTTACTATACATAAGTGTTCACAACAACTGGTAAAAAGAGGAGATAAATTATAGGAAAAACGGCACTCTTACCAAATGTTATTGAGAATTGGTCTGCATACTTCCCCTTATTTATCCAGCACAACATAGGTTCAATAAAATTCAGCATTTTAATTCTTAAGCATTACGCATTTTCATTGCTCAACATCTGATCGACCCCCCTCCCCCCACAATACATACACAAGCTAATACCTTGCTATAAGAAAGGGGTGGGGTTGAGCTTGGCCATAGTGTCTTCTGTCTCTGCCCTGTCTCAGCATCCCACATGGACACCTCACTGTTCCAGTTGAAAGATGCCACCAGCCAAGATTGCTCAGTAGGGTGCATGGTCACCCGTCTGACCCTCCGACCTGGCAAAGGAGAGGCATAAGAACTTCAGAATATCCGATAGTAGTTTGTAAATAACTTTTACAGATTGTATGATACACTAGTATTTGAGTAGATACATGAAAAACATTAACCCTTCGGCTGCCAAGCCCAAACACCTTTCCTTCTCTTAGACCACCAGAATAATGGATTATCGGGAAGAAAGACAGCAGAAAGTAGTATAAAATTAAGAGTGCAAAGCATGACGGAACAATGTCAGCCAAAATATCCACCTCACGGCCGTTTTAGCAAGAAATGGTAGGCCGATGTATCATCCCTGAGGCAGTCTTCCATAACATTTGATGCAATATATAATATTGGCCCTGTGGCAGCACGAGGATTAAGAAGTTTTGCAAACTGATGATTAATTAAAGAGTTTAATCACCAAGTCAGATATGCAATAACATCACTGAGGACTCCGAGCAAAATTTATGTGATTGTACACGGCAGTCCGGATAGAGTTTGGCATGATGAGTTAGCAGAATAGTTATCAATTTTTAGTGTTTTGCAAGAAGAAATGGTAAGACACCTATCAGTCTCTTGAGTTAGTTAATGTAATATATATCTTTGTATATATATATAAATGAGTATGATGGACATACAGAGACCACAGTCTTGCAATTTACTGGATTGGTGCTTTCCCTCAAACCTGACAGGAATTTCTTTTTTTTTTTTTTTTGCATAAATCATTTTCTCACATCCTTCCCTGCATCTTAAACACTGGGCACTCCTATCAAATAAGGGATCACTGACAGGCCTACAATGTTATCAACACACCCTCATTGCTCTACAATAATGGCACATGTCAGACTTAAGCCAAAAGGCAACTGATGGTTCAGTGCATTCCTGAACATTAGGGCTATCAGATAATATTATACAGAAAGAAATGCACCAGTAGGAAAATGTAATAATCCAATAGAATCATAATGGCATAAATCACCACATAAACATGAAAAGAAATTTGTTTTTCCTTAACATCTCAAAAGTTGCAAAAATGACTTATGCCATTAGTGTAGAGTGGTGACCATCTGTACACTGCCACTCACCTGAAGCATGCTGGATTTTGTTGATTGGCATCCGGAATCTCATATCCCAGCACACCAAAGTACCACTGCATGTACCCGTAGTCAGCCAGCACTGTGACTGATTGACAGCCATGCTCGTAATCAGGCCATGTCTTGGATCATTTCGCAGTGTCCAAGCCGGTGCTGAACACCGCAGGTCCCATCCAATGATATGGCTCGACACAGTAGCATAGGTCAATACAGACTGGGCCCCTGGCACGAAATAGTGGCAAACATACACTGGTGCAGCTGAGCATTCTAAGGTTATCAAGTTAAAATTACTGAGAAAATAATTCAGAAACCATTAATAAATGTCAAAAAGTTTCAAAGTTTTTTTTTCTTTCAAATCCTAGACAATGAAATCAGATTAAAAATCAAAAATAAATAAATTTTTAAAAAAAGAAAGAAACTTCCAAACTAGCTGCAAGAAAACAACAACAATGATTATTAACCCTCACCCTGCGCATTTGCTGCCCATGTTTCCCAAGCGCTCACGCCACACGGGCGACAAAAGTCGGGAAGGTCAAGCTGACCGCGCCACGCGCAAACCGTATTTTCACCCATCGGGTCACTGACCTTTTTGAGACGTAACCACCGTCTTATTGTTCACTATATCTCTTCTAAATAAAAAAGCATTGTGACATGGACATGTTAACCAGTGAACCACTGGTCGGAATCACAAAGACTAAACTTTCAAAGGCTCTCCCCACACTTTCAAAAGATGTAACATTGACATGCGAACTGTTGCTCAACAAATTTCCAATATTATCTCATTTTCTCACAAGCTGACCACCATCTGGAGTTGTCTGTACCTAAGAACCAATCAGAAACAAGCTCTGAAATAATCTTTGCCCCAAATGCCCACATTGGTTTATTAGTACTGGTATGTGTCAATCAGGATGAAACCATTTGTGTAGGGCTTGGGAGGGCATGGCTAGTTATCATGCTTCGTTTTTACGAAAACTACAGCTGTCAGTTTGGAATCATAAGTCAGATCATTGGTTAGAGACTGACAGACTAGGGTTTTGCTGGTTAATTCATTATCAAGCGTGATAAGGCATAGCAGCGAATGTTTTCATACCGATCAATAAAAACCGAACCACGTATGGCCATTGCATAGCGGCAAGGGTCAGTGACCCCAGATAAGATTCTCCGTGAGTAAGGTCACTGACCGGGCAGCGGGCTTTACGGGTAGCGCGCGGGGTGAGAGTTAAGAACAAAACAAGTTCCATTTTATTGTAACAAAGCCTATGGTTTAAAAGATTTGAATGGCTAGTGCTGTAGCGTGTGCTGCTGTCACTGCCTGGTATGTAAGCTAAAGTCACAGCTTAAATTCTTATAAAAAAATAATGTCTGTTAACTGAGCTAATCTCATGGATCTTATTGCTTCATCAGTTGTTATAAGAAGAGAAGACTTTAGAACCACAGCTTACTGAAAAAGTGTACAAACTCACAGTACTAACACTGTCAAGATTATGAGACACAAAATTGTCTTACCAGTATCAAAGTGAGTTAGATCCATAATCTGTCCATACTCCACAGGGTCAACTATTCGAGACTCCTCTAACTGTACACTGCCACTGTCTAGTCTGTTAAAAGGAAACAAAATCATACATATAGATAATAATGAAACTCGACTGATTTTTAACAAGACCTACCGCCGCTTATAAGGCTCGGATTTGCCTGCAAATTTTACAAGTTATAAGTGCCTTCCTTTCGACCTGTGGAAGGTACTTTTTTAGATTTCGAGACTTGAATAGGTGCTGCATGATTCCAATGCATTTTCTGCGGTATGTGAATTTGACTAATTCAACAGTTCGGCACAGGACTTAAGAGTTTGAGCTTAGAGAAAGCACGTCCACACAATAACAGTTACATTGTGCTAAGAAAAAGCAATGTCAAAAACGGGCAAAAAGAAAAAGTTGTATGTTGCAAAGTCCCGCGTGAAAAATAAAACCCAAACGATACAAAGCAAACTGGAGAGAAGACAAAAAATGTTCTAATTTTCAGCTTTCGCCTTTATCAAGAAAAAAAAAAAAAAAATGAGACAGAGAAAACAATTGAACAATAAAAGGTTTCAACAGGAAATGTGTACAATCAAAGCGAAACAGAATATGGTACTTAGCTGCGACAGACAGAATATAACGGAATGACAGGACAGAGGAGGACAATACCAGAAGCACCCACCAACCACCCACCCAGCACAGAAAAAGACTCAGGTGACTTTCTCAGTTGTCCAAAATACACAGCCAATCACTTCTTGCATTGAACCAACAATCTGGCCTTTTGAGAGAGAGAGTTTTGTGACAAATCTCTGGCATCTGATTGTATCACACCTAGTCTTCATCAACATGACAGAGTATACAGGAATTTCTCACCTATACACATGTATACTGTTATTATCCGAGGATGAGGCTACTGAATTGGACCTTTCCAGGAATGAGACACACTTGATCTTTCCACCTGAAGAACAAAACACAAAGATAATTTCTAAAATGGCAAAGGCTTATTGTACAGTCTGTAGATGTGAGAGAAAAATTTATGTTTTTCGGAATGATCTAGTTGATACTTGACAGACATAAACATTTTGGTGATCTTGAACTAATGAGACAGGTAACCTGGTTGTTACCCATAATCTGAGCTCTGTTGTTGACAATAATACAAGTGTAAACTTGTATAAATGTTTTTGCCATAATCATTAGTGTTTGTAAGGAAATTACCACTGGGCCACACAGATCTAGGACAGACTAGGCTATTGCATATAAACAAACCTTGTTTATTGAGGCAGACTTTGGATCGATTGGCTGCAGTTTTACCCTCCAGTTTGCCACTTTCCCAAATACGAACAGTGCCATCGTTGGAACAACTAGCGAAAAACTTGTGGTCGTAACTGACGCTCAGCCTGACAATGAAACAAACAAATACATCGGGTCATAAATTTTATAACTTTTAAACATCAGCTGCGTAGTTATCTTTATACACTCTGAATGTCAATCAAGTTTTCTTCCTGGTTATGTGTGTGTCTTGTGGGTGTGATTTAGGATAGATATGATATAAATGTTGTAAAGCACTTAGAGCCTGGTTGTTAATGGGATGGAGCACTATATAAATGCTATGCATTATTATTATTCCAATTATAAAGACAATAACTGAAAGAAGGAAATGAATAGATGAATGTGTTGCTGTGCTGCAGTGAAAGATTCAAAGTTCACACCTCTATCTCATTCAAAGTGAACAAAGGTTGACATGTCTGGGAAGTTGTCATGTGTAATGATTATTTTTCTAAAATTATAAACAAAGGCATGTCACAGAGTGGAAAGTTTGCCATTTTCCACAACACAATTTAATTTGAAATAACAACAAAATAAACAAATTAAAAAAACTAAAAAAAAAACCAACCTGCCAGACAATTAATTTAGAAATAAGCTTAAAAACAGACTGGAACTCTAAATCCATAACTACCTTAAAACCTGTTTTATGACACTGAACACAATAATAAAGATATGAATTGGTCCAGGCCTAGAAAAGGTGCAGGAAATGCATGATAAACGAAACAGAAAGTGCACATGCCTTTGTTATGGAATGGAGACAATAACTCGTTGGCATCCATGAAAATATGTTATATGTTAAATTTTCCAAAAGTTGAAAATCTTGAAGTTTTTTTACCTCCTCTGATCTAACTAGCTGCATTACAAGACAACGTTGCCATGCAAATGCAAAGTGACGTAATTGACAGCATGGCCTTTTTTTACTTTACTGTCTCTATGAACTTGTCTCACACATAATTCTTTTATGTCAACAGATAGACAAATCTGCTACCGAAACAGTAGTTTTTAGTGTGGCAAACTTATTTATAAAAGCAATTATATATGTAGACGTGTTTTTTTGTGTTTTTCCCAAGACTACGAAATGAGCACATATGTCGCTCTCCCCTTGCACAGCAGAATAGCTTGTTTCCTACTTTAGAAATCAATCTGGAATAAATAGCTCTTCTGTGCGACATATGCAACAGGAATAAAACGGTTGTTAATTTTCCTGAAGAGTAGTGACTTTGACATACAAACATTTCTCTGGTTGGCTACAAACTGAAAAAAAAACATTCAGTGACTATTGGTCTCTCAGAGCACTGACCTGTTCACAGCCCCTCTATGCTCCTGTAGATGAGCTACTAAAATCCCTTTTGGCTTCCAGGTGTCAGGCGGATGATGCTGGTCCCAGACCATGCCAGAAATGGCATCCGTCAGCAAGATGTCCGCCTCAAACTGAGCGCGGCAATGATGCACAAGGTCCCGTAACTCCCACTTACACTTTGCATAACGTGTGATCACTGAAGATTAAAACAAACAAAATGAGGTTCTTTGTAACCTAAGACCTTTTGTCTCTTTTTTTTTTGTTGCCACATTTAGCTTTCTCTGAGACCATTTAGGTTTGTGACTTTTTTGGCCTCTCCTTGAATTTCATAGGATCCCCAGCTGAAATATGTAAAAAAAAAAAAAAATCCAATCCCGATACAGGTGTACCAGTTCTATGAGGCTCAGCTTCCTAAACTTATGGAATGATGCTCTGTGATAAGTGAAAAAAATGAAATGAATATGTGAGAGAGTGAGTAGAAAAAAATGTCAAGTCTTCGTTGAACCTTTACGAAATAAACAACAGAGCTTGCAGTTGCATTTTTCGAAGTGTGGACTGTCTTCATATTCATCTCATGAAAGCACTGTACCATTAAAAAATATAATATAAAAATAACTTCAAAGTTTTGGCATTTATATGGCCACTTGAGTTAAAAGAACTCCTTCCATAAACTTACATGAAACTTTGGACCTTGAGCAACTGAATGTAATGTAATGTACAACAATAATTAGCATGTATAGCCCTCAAATCCACAAAAAATGATGTAATCTAAGGCGTTGAACTAAAATTAGAAGCAAGATTAACATAGATAAATTCATCATGCTCACACTCACACATAAGTAGAAGGCAAGCAATATTTCTAGCTAATGATTCACATTTGAATTCATTAATACTTTTGGCTCTGCAAGAAGTGACTAGCCAATGATTCACATTTGAATTGTCTGATACTGTTGGCTCTATGAAAGGAGTTACTGTCTCTTTATTTGTATGCTTGGAGATAATCACTTCTTGCACTGAAGCAACATGTTTGTGAAGAATGCAAACACATCATACTATAAAGACCTCCAATGTAATCACGAAGGGCTATTTAACTTGTTTAAGTGTGTAGTTCTAAATTCTACAAAATAACATATTATGCATAGAAAAACATAAAGCTGAACACAGGCATGTTTTAAAAGGTCTTGGTTCCCTACATTTTTAATACTTTTATTGATTTTGAGCCACAACTGAGTTGAACAGAAGCAAGTGTTCCCACATTTTGAGGCGCAAAACAAACGAAGATTTTGTTTGAGTAGAATTAAAAAGTATGACAGGAAATTTTGTTTTATGTCTCAGTTTAAACATTGGGGATTAAAACTTGTCTTTGAAAATCATATCTGTGTATTCCCCAAATCAGCAGGCCAACTAATGTTAATAACTGCACAAGCGAGCATTTTTATGAAAAACAAAAAAAAGTTCAAGCAGTCTTCACACAACTGTTTTCCATTCAGCAAATCTAGTATGGCAATACAGAACATGTCACATGAAAGCTTTCCTGTAACCAAAGTCACATGACTGACCAGATTTTTGTGGCTTGTCTGGTGTCTGCGACAGGTTCAGACCTCTCTGAAAACTATCAGAGGTGAGCATGCTCGATGCGATGTGGTCTGCACTGGAATGCATTGGGCTCACTGGTCAAAGACATGTAAGTAACAGTGATTAAAAAGTGATTTAAGCAGTATAAACAAAAGAAACCTGTTTTAATAACACTGCAACATGAACTGAGTGAGAAGTCATAAGGGTTTCTCCCTTATTTCGTATATCCTTATGGTTATCACTAAACTGAGCAACACATCTCATCAATGTTCTTGTATAACCAACAGCACAGCAAGCTCTAAATTTGTATTGTAGATTTTTTTTAAGTCGTGGGCAAAAAAAGGCCCAGCTCTGGAATTTTTTTTTTTTAGTGTGTGTGGAAATGCAAGACAACCTGATTCTACATCAAGTGCTTAAATGTCTTACTTGTCATTGGAATAAAAACAGAAAAAAATAAAAGAAAAAAACAATGTGATGAAAAACATCTATAGCTCTATTTTCTCCTTCTGCATGTAATCATTTTTTTCATTGTAAAGCTGATCTTTCTACATGTACTGAAATGTGCAGTCACTTGGGTGATTTGTTTATGGGACCATAACGTCATTCTTTAATTTGATTCAGAAACAAAGCGGGCGTTTTGAAATCCCAAATCAGGAAATAGCAATCAAGCACCAAAAACACCATTTGCCTTGTGTATATAGTCACAAATGATCTAACCAGGAGGAATGCCCGAAGAAGTCAAGGCTTTAAGGTTGGTTTCCGACTGCCGTCTGTCAGGTGTAGCACCTTGTAATGGACCAGGCGGAATGGATTTTGGGGAGGAAGAGAGGCTGTTTGGGTCCGGGTCATCAGTTCCAAACATTTTTTTCCACTCCGGATTCTGGGAATTTTGAAAATTATTATTTCAATAAGTCTGCTTACACATTTAGATATCAACCCATTCAGCCAGAGATTTTCTAGTATCTATCTACAATTTTGATGCACAATCACTGCCTCATTTAGTATGTAATTTTCAAAATCAAATATTTATCTGACACATACTTCAAATGTGTAAGGTATTTATCGTGATGAATAGGCAAATGTTTGTCATATCAATGCAGTCTCTGCCTAATGTTAAAACCAGTAGGAACTGGGAGAATGAACCTCATAAAATGCAGAAAGTAATATTATGAAGCTGCCGCCAAAATGTACGACTTTTTTTTTTGTGTTATTTTTTTTATTTCAAGGGACTTACCATTATCACAGAATCTTGTTTTTTCATTTTCTTGGATTTCCTGAAAAGAAAAAAAAAAGGCAGATTATATAAAATGAGCACACCTCAACTTCACATCCAGATCTCCAATCAAACCATGAAATTTTTACATCATACAATGTGTTTCCTGTCTGATAGGCAAGGGCCATTTGAACTACAATGCAGATGTAAGTGGTATTGCACCCCAATTTGAACATACATTTCTTTTTGCCTGTTTCTGTTACATGTGATTCATGCTAAACAACAAGGAACTGATACAGTCCCGAGTCTGGTCCACACAACCATTGGATTGATTTTGCCAGTGTGCACCTCCAGACAGTATATGCGAATGGAGAGTAATCACTATTGGTCGACTACACTGACGGACAGGGGACCTGTGTCAAACCAATGTTCGCAAGGAGCAAGCTGCAGGTCACGGTGGTAAATATGATCCATATGAGTCATTGCCAAATAAGAGTGGGTCAAATCTACCTACTAAAATAAGATTATTGTAATTCATCATAACTCTAGAATTACGGGGAATTGAATACTTCCCAAAGAAGCAAAGTTGTAGGTCACATCTAGAAAAGGTGAAAAATGTTGTTTTTCATCATATATTGAATACTCATCCGGAGTTATTGCCCTTGCCATAATAAGCTAATATTAACTACTATTTAGCGGTATTTTTAGGTTTCTGAGTCTACAATCATTGTGAAATCTTACTATTTAAAGAAGAAAAATTGAAGAGCAAACAAAGCAAAATCGATAATAACCGTTCTTTTAATATTTTAAGAATTTCTTAGCGAGTTGCGCCCCTTGGTTTTGCAAACTGCCGACCACCTATAAAACCAGTTATCTCGGAAACCGCAAGAAAATCAATACTTCTCAAAGAAGCAAAATTGCAGGAAATTGAATTTCATGCATACAAGTTGGCATTTTTTTCTACTGAAAATCTTCATGTAGGAGTTACGTCCCTTTATCAATCAATTGTGCGTGTCCATTCATCAAATCTGCAACTGTCTCACAATTTCTGCACAGATCAACACACCCACCAGAAGCAGATCAGTAGAACAGCGTTTGTGATGTTTGCAGAAGTTCTTATTTTGTCATGCTGAATCTTGTGTAGGAGTTGCACCCCTGAATTTACCTATCATGCGTATTCATTCCTCAATGTGTAAAAAATATATCACTATTTCTGCCAGTACCTATACACCCCAAAGGAGCAATAATAATATTGTCGAGCAGTGATTGTCACATGCAAACATTGCCACGTTGTCAAGCAATTTCATTGCGTAAGAGTAGCCCCCCCTCCCAATTTTTAAAATGTAAGCCCTATGTGTGCATTAATCAGAACCATAAATACCTTTCACTCAGAGTCTACTGAAATGAATAGTTCTGAAAGAAGAACAATTGCTGAACAAACAACAATTATTACAATTAAATACGATCATTTTGACGTCCTTGATCAATTGTGACTACATATCTTGTGTACATATATATAGTTGCAGGTGCCCATATTTGAGGTTCTAATGCATGGAAATTCCCCACTTCATTTCTGATTAAATAATTATAAATAAACACAATACTATTTCTCTTTTTATAGACAAAAAAAAGGAAAAAGTAAAATACAAGTATATCAATTGTAGAATCATTTAATCGTGACAATTCCTTAAAATTTAAATCCTTAAATTCCGAAATAATCAGCACAGACAATACACCAATACTTGATGTTAAACCATACCTTACATAAATACAAACAAATGATTCATTTACAGTTTCACACTCTCTCCCACAACCAGCCTCAAAAGGTTCTCCGGCGCTGATAATCACAACAGCTTCATCATTAACAACATCATCCTCTTCTTCCCATTCAATATCAAGTGCACCACTGGTACTATTTTGCGAACTGTCATTGCCACAGCTTCAGCCTGTCTCACAGTACTCACATAATCATCAACAGATTTCTTGGTATTTGGCCATTTGATCAGTACAAAATCTTTCAAGTTATTTGAACATTGTTATTTTCTCCTTACTCAAAACCTCCAAAGAGTGAATCTTTGTACATGTAGTGCCAGGCAGTGTTTTCAAACTGGATGACTTAGCAGTTTTATCAATTTGGGATGGTTTTTATACGATGAAAATGCCTCTCATGGTGAGAGCAAGCCGATCCTGAAAGGGACAAGGAGGAACTAAAAAATTCAAACATTTCTTTTAATGCTCCCAATATCATCCTGTTTGAAACCACTGCCTGGGTTAGAAAAGCTTTAACCATTCCACCACAAGCGTCACATTCATTTATCCCCAAGCCTTTCTCCAAAAAAAAAAAAAACATCTCTCAATACTATAGTTGAGAGTTGACTCTGGTGGTGGAATGGCAGTTTGGACTTGTATTGTGCCTCACAGCTGTCAGAGAAGATGACAAACCGGGTTTGCATACATTGCTGCAACACATCCTCAAGAACAAAATGAACAAAATTTAAATCATGTATGAGATCATCTGATAAGTACACATGATAAGTAGTGTGGAGCTCTCCACAAGTAGAATATTTGGTGTATAGGACAGCAGGGTGGACAGTAACCTGGTTTAACATCCAGTGAGCAGACTGAACTTCAAACCGATATTTACAAGAATGATTTTCTGAAAAATCAAGCACAAGAAGTGCAGTATCACATGGCAGATTCTTTTTTAATAAATTGAACTGGTGCCTCTGCCACCTGGATGTACAAACATGTAAGCTCAAAAGTTTGAGAAAAACGGTAGACTAACTCATCAACTGTACATGATTTTTCTACCAACTTTGTTTGTTTGCATTAGATATACTCCCAGTGCTGGTAATTCACTGAAGCCGTGATGTCACAATCTGTTATGATTTTCAGCTTAACAGAACCTGTGCCACCATATGATCATTGTCAAAAACGCATGTATGCTTCAACAATTGTCCTAAAGACATAGGTCAAAGTGAGGCATTCAGTGCTTCATTGACAGACTTAAATTGACAACCAATGATAAGGCACAAAGCATCATTGTTGCATTCTCACAAATACTACACATGCACTGAACAGATTTAGAGCATTTCATTGGTAATGCATGAGCAGGGCGACACCTGAAAAAAGTATGTTTTGCTATTTCAATTTGAGGATTCTCAAAAAAAAAACAACAAATCATTGTACAAAGTTGAAAGTGGTTGACTGAGAATTTTTTTCTGCTCCTTCAATCTCTTGCTGTACTGCCCCTTTCCTGGCAAATCGACGGAATGTTCCAGATAATACTCAACAATTCTATATCTATCTATCTATCTATTGATCTATCGATCGATCTATCCATAGATCTGAAGCTGCTTCTCTCTGTGGGCGGCCCATTTTTCGCGATCCTTCCTTAGCCTCTGTATGTAGGCAGCCTGGTGTTCTGCTCTTGGTTTTCCCAGTCTTTGAGGCTTGAAATTGAACTTGATGTGGTCCAACCACAAGTATTCTGTTAACAACAAAAATAAAGGGAAAAATAAAACATTAGCGAATTGCATAATAACCCCATATTGACTTACTCTAATCCAAGGCAAGCTCCAGCTGTGCCTGTCTGGGATCCAAGCAGAAGAATTTAATTCTTTCTAATTTCTTCGCTATGTGTTTAAAAAATTATTTTGTCACGTAATTATCAATACATTTCACTTTACCGAGACATGGACAAAGTTTAAGAAATTGTTTTACACACTACATCTGAGATATAACTCTCTCTCCGTCATTCTTAGAAGTGTTTCAGGCCAAAGAGGGCCAACATTGCCTTCACCAGGTCCTTTATTTTCACTTTCAATCACCTGAAAACACACATTTGATTGCATCAAGTTGGGATGAGTTAAGTTGCAATTTCAAATGGAAACAAATGTTTTAGCAGCATTGCATATTAATTTACAATTATTACATTGGTATACAGATTAGGCAAGAAAATATTCAGGACTTTCTCAGGATAAAACTTTCCATTTAAATCTTACCTTCCTTTCTGCCATTTTCAGCATCTGTCTTCTGAGCTTCCTCCACATTCCTGTTGACCTCTTCTGAAACATAAAAAAGTATTCATGGTATTTTTCCAACTGACAAGGCTCCTCAATCTATGATCAATGGCAAAGAAAAATGAAGAGTTAAATGTGACAGTCCAGCCTTAACAATCACAGTTCACAAAACTTTTTATACTTGTAGTTTTGATATGATTTCTGAACACTTTTTTGGCTTACTGTGTACATTTTGTTCATGATAAGGGAAGGAAACTAAAGCCATAATAATTTCCTCTACTTCAGACATTAAGCGTCACCGCCAACCGCAACACACATGACTCTTGGATATTGTATATTGGAGAGTCGGAAATTAGCTCATATTTTGCCTATCTTATGATGTGGTGTTGAGGATGTTTTTCCCTCACATTCCAATTTTGATTTTCTGATCGTAAATTCTTACCTCAAGAAAGAAAAATCAAACTTTAAATCTGGAAATAAGGAAATCTGCAAAGAAAGATGATAGTTAAGCTTCCTCTGTACAAAATCTTTCACTCTGAATCTTACCTTCCTGGCTGCTGATTTGGGCCACAAAGTTATGGTTGGCATTTTCTACTATGCTGTCTTAGCCTGTTTCCTCTTGACCTTCCCCAGGTTCCAGCTGGCCACTGTGAAATTATATTACATTTATTTAAGTCACAATTTTAAAAAGAAAAAAAACAAAAACAGGCCTAATTAACTTTTAAGTTCATTAGATCAATAAAATGAAATGAAATGTCACATTCAACAATTTTTTCACTGTATTTCCTTCTTCGCCATGTCTGCATGCATGAAAGTTACATTTAACATCAACGCGTTGAAGAAAAAAAAAAGTTGTTTGATTCTTGTATTTTACGCTGTAGATCTACTTACTATTTTACACTCAAAGAAACACCATAAAAAGCAACTGGAATCAACTATTGAAATTGTGTGTTAAGAAAAACATTTCAAAAGAATTTCAATTTTTGCATGAAATATGTGGAGCTGCAGCATGGCTGGTGATGAACACTTGGAAAGATCAACAACATGGAGAAAAAATGTCACTATAACAAAGAAAAATGAAGAAAAGCATTGAGAAACCATATTTTGTTATAGATGCCATTAACCTGACAAAGCCATGGTGTCTTAAATGCTTCTTGTGTGTTAGTGATCACATTGTGTCAATTCCTACCTTCTCCCTGATATGTACACACATTTCAAATTGAAAAAAAAGAAAAGTCTGCTTCATGTTGGTGATTTTTTTCTTTAACAAGATGAGTTGAATCCAAAAAGGACAGCACGATTCGTTTTGTTTCACTAACGTCACGGGTTGGGAGAGAGACGACAAAAACGTTTGTCTACCAAATATCGACAGTGTGATGATGATAACAAAGCAAGAATAGCTCAGAATTTCTTCCCATCAAAACATAAAAGATGATTCCCAGCCTTCAATACATTTGCCAGAATTCAATTACCCACATAGAAATTTCAGAATGCTGGCTGAATTTGATGTCACACTGGGCATTGTGAATTATCACACCACATCTTGTTATTGACGCCATTAACTTGACAAAGCCATGGTGTCTTTGATGCTTCTTGTGTGTTAGTGATCACAATGTGTCGATTCCTACCTTCTCCCTGATATGTACACACATTTCAAATTAAAAAAAAGGGACAAGTCTGCTTCATGTTAGTGATTTTTTTCCTTAACAACATGAGTTGAATCAAAAAAGGACAGCACGATTCGTTTTGTTTCACTAACGTCACGGGTTGGGAGAGAGACAACAAAAACGTTTGTCTACCAAATATTGACAATGTGATGATGATAACAAAGCAAGAATAGCTCAGAATTTCTTCCCATCAAAGCATAAGAGATAATTCCCAGTCTTCAATACATTTATCAGAATTCAATTAGGCACATAGACTTTCTGAACGCTGGCTGAATTTGATTTCACTCTGGGCTTTGCGACACTAACACACCACATTTTGTTATTGACGCCATTAACCTGACAAAGCATGGTGTCTTTGATGCTTCTTGTATGTTAGTGATCACAATGTGTCGATTCCTATATTTTCCTGACATAAAATACACATTTCAAATAATAGAAAGACAATAAAAATCTATCTTATCTACTTACGGCATGGTCAGCAGGTTGTATCCCACAAGGAAAGAAGAGGTCAGTACCAAAATCTCATCTTCACACACTCGAGACAAAGCGACGCCGCAGCACGTTTTCTGTCATGGCGTCACGCGTGACGGGGTGTGTTATGAATCGAAACCAACAAATTGACGTTCATTTTCGAATTCAAACAAAGCTTGGGTAATCTGTTGCAGTCTGTGATGTCATAAAGATAGGGAACTAAATTGATTAAAGAGAACAAAGAAAACCCAGAGGTGCAGCCTCATGAATTTATCACTTTTCACACGATACTTTGACGACATTGCTGTATTTTCCTCAAGCAGAACCCATTCTTTTAATTATTACGCAGAATATGATAAAAACAATGCATGTTTCATTACTACAGAATATAGATTAGAAACACAGATTATTTTGACAGCGAATTTCTTCGACAGAAAAGACTTGAAATGGATTTTCATTTTTGTGAATTTTTTACGACAAAAACGTGTGATAAGTGATAGCGAAATAACACGCTGAGAAAAAGAAAAGCAAGACTTATATAAAGTTGAACGTTGATTGGAAACATAGGTAAACCCTTCCTTTGTTTGTCAATTCAAAATGTGAGCTGCCAAATGATATTTCAATAACTTTATTGAGATTCTTGTACGGTGACCTCTTTCCAGGTAGATTTGACCTACTCTTATTTGGCAATGACTCATATTCATACATTTCCACTGGAAAAAAGAGCTTACAGGCTTAAGAGCTAAACAGTTTCAATCAATCCACAACGAACAGACTTGGATTCTCAAACATCATACCTTGAAGGTTGGGCTGTGTTCTGAGAATCCGAATCTGGAACTCACACACGATAAATATGCACATTTGTGAGAATTTTGCAATTTCTTTATTCGTTTTATTTTCCTTTTAATACTGTAACACTTTTGTGTCCGATGAAGGTGGATTGACCAAAACCTTGATTTGTCTTTCTATTCCCCCAGCATTAAATTGTATCATTTCTGAATTATTTCTAAAGCGAGGCTTTGCAATACACACCATTTTCTTTTTGCCATATTTTGACTTTGCTTCAAGCCTCACTGCAACCCCACAGATTTTCTGTGGTTTTTTTTAAAAATAAAATTATGCTCTTTGTTGCATGTCATGGATCAAACATGCCTGAAAGCCATGCTACCTACCCTGAAGCAACACTCTGATTATCCCCGCCAACATCTCGATTCTTCTGTAGGTCAGCATGTCTGCGCGTGACGCTGCGACCTAAGGTACAAATGTTGATGTTTCCTGGATTGTGCTGACTAGCTGGTTTGTGCATGGATTCCACCGAACTAAACACAAATCATGGGAAAGAAATCCACAACAGGTGAGTAAGAATGGCATAATGATGAATACAGACCATATGGTTAATAATCTACAGAACCATCTCACTGATAAACTCTATTACACCCAATCTTTCACAAAAAAAAAAAACACCAATTAGACTCAATCCACAATACTTTTTCCTTTCTGAGAAATATGTGTGCTTCGGCATCAAATCTGTCAAAGTTTAAATATTTCATAATGTAAATCCTGGAATTTGATCTAAAACATTTGGTCATGAAACTGATAGAGAGAGAAAATATCAAAACTTACCCTGCTTTGTTCTTATGAATTCTCAGTATGAAATCTTTCATGGCCTGAAATATATGTCAATACCACAGTTATACACTAAAAACCTTAGCTACTCATTGTGAAAATACTTTTGGTATTCTTTGTCTTCACTTCAAAATATCAGCATCTATTACCATAGGATTATTCCAATGACTCAGTTAATCAGCAAATCAAAATTTTCTCTTCCAGTTCTGAATTTGATAAGCATTTCATTTACCTAAATCATTCCTATGCAAATATGGGTTAATGACAGCATATGCAAGCATATTTATCAAACAAAAATTCATAAAAATAAAATAATCTGTACCCAAATACCTATAAGATCATTAACTCACTGAAGACCAGCCCTCCAGGGCGGAACAACTCTTAAAGACCAGGGGTTTTGGGGGGTATATTGAAAATTGAAATTAATAGATTAAAACTTATCCATATCATCCCCCCCCCCCCCCCCGGCCATTTATTATTCATTATTAAATATATATTGTTATTAATAAATATTCAAATATTATTTGAGTTGTGTGTTGTGTGAACTGATGTGAGTTGTGAACTGTTGTGAGTTGTGAACTGCGCTTAACAGGCTGCATTACAATTTGCACTGAGATAGAGAGAGAGAGTGATCGAGACAGGGAGAGAGAAAGAAGCAGTGCAGTGTGTTGAGCGCTTCGCAGGCAGCTCCATTCTGCTCTGTGGTTGACATGTTGTTTCTGTAAAGCGCATAGAGCATTTTAAATGGATATGCGCTATATAAATGCTATACATTATTATTATTATTATTATTTCAAAAAATTCCCACAACCACATTTATTCACCAATCCATTCCATATTTTGATACATAACAGGTTTTAAATTGAACAATGCAAAAAACAAAACTTGAATAAATTTATTCAGATAGTTTTTTTTTCATGAATTTTCAAAATTTGGCAAGTTTCTTTGTTTTGCAAAAATTTCTGGCCTTTGTGTATTGTACTGATGACCTAATAAAAATGTCAAAAAAATTGTATGAAAGTGTCACAAGTGTTTGAAAGTAATGTTATTATTCACCTTAGTCAACAAGAACAAGACCTACTACTGGCTTTCAGTGCACTGGCCTTAGCCTTAGCACGATCGCTGGTACTTGGAGGGCTAGATCTAGAATCTGAGTCAGAATTTCCATTCCCAGGCACGAATTCAGGATCTAGATCTGAATTACAGGCTACATCTACCTCAGATTCATCACTGGTGTCTTCAAACAGCTGGAAAATGTTTGTTTTCTTGCGTTTTGAAGCCATTGTCTTGACTAGATCTAGTGATCAGCTGTGACAGATCGCGCAACTGACGGAAGTTCTTATTTCGACCCGACATAGAGTGATAGTTTTTTAAAAATTGCAAAAAAAAAAGTTGCCAGCCGAACCCTGTGAAACTTTCAACGAAACAAGTCAAGATGTTAAACTGCCGCAGACAACCAATCCCATAAGCGTTGCGGGAACAGTGCAGGGGTTAGAAATTTTATTCATGTATCGCGCAGGCGGTGCGGGATTGGGCTTATGCGTCGATTTAGGTATCCCGCAACTTGTGCGGGAACGGGCGTCAGTGAGTTAAAGTTATTATACAAAAAAGTCTTATGGCTCAAACGTTCCCCATTGTGCATTTTTCAAATTACATTTCTTTTGAAAAGTATGCTTTCTTGAAATAAATCTTCCACTCACCTGATACAAATTTGCCCAAAGACACTGACAAAAAAACTTCCTCTCTCTATAACAATTTAAACAATAACAAAGTCCAAAAAAGTAAAGGTACTTACCAGCAGTTTCACTTCAAATGCCTCTGTGAGACCCAGTGAAGTCAACTTCCGGAAAACCTGACACCAAATACATAATTATTATCAAAATGATTAGGCTATGTTTATGAGACACAAAATCATGTGCATTGGCTTGTGCCTAACAGATCAATAAATAAATAAATAAAACTGTAATGAATGTGATGGCAAAATCTGGCTGTTTAAGGCAATGGCTATGTGACGAGAATTTCAAGGTCTTGTTAAATAAAAGAGACAATGCTATGAATAATTCAATGACCACTCACTAGACTTGATTTGCTTTCAATCCAGAGTCAGAAGGTTTTGAGCATGCACAAAAAAAAAGAATAATACTCTCGCAAACAGCAATTTGTTTCATTTCCCTAACACTTCATTCCCCATATTGAGGGCCACATGGGAGCTATCGTAAAACTCAGCTTCTTTCAAATATTGAGATCTTTGGCACACTTGTAGTACTTGACAGCCCACAGGTTGTGTTATAAGTTGGGGTTTAAATTCTGAAAAGTATTAAGTCTGATAAAGAAAGTTATGCGGGATTAAATTTTGAAAACTAAGGGTTAAATAAATGTTTAAAATTTCGTAATTATTAAGTCTAATGAAAAACTTGTAAAAAAACAGTTACGATAGTTTACCAGAAGGCCTTCCATACATCCAAGTGCCTATCTTGATTATTTCAATGAGCCTAGAAAATAGTTCACAATTTCTGTTCCGAACAACATCCAAGTCGAGCGACAGGTGAACTACAACTAGCTCTGGGCATTGTATATCATGAAAGGATAAAACTCCCATGCTCAAAATAACTCACCTGAGACAAATGTTCGTCCAGTTCTGGATAAACATTGCGAGGTTGTCTGGACAGACTGCGAATGTATTTCTGCTTGGCCAAGACTTCAAAAACCTGGTCTAGTTGTGGTGATCGTAGTAAGTAGTCGAACACTTCACGGGGGATGGCATCTGCCAGGGCATCTAGTACCACTGCCTGTTGGGAAGATGGAGGAACAATGTGTGAACGTTTATGTAACTAAAAAAAAAATTGTCAAAACATTAACAAAATGTTATGGTGTTGCATTTTCCCACAAAACTGAATGATTTGTACAACTATATTGGTTTCCAATCAAATACCTTCCCAACAATTAAATAAGTGCCTGGTGCAGTGTGAGAAATTTCTCCTAAATAAACTTTCCTCAAACAGTGAACATACTTGCTTATGGGACACCTAGCAGCCCTTCTGAGATAACAGCCCTTTTGAGGGCTAAAAAAACATCTGAGAAGGATGGCAGACAAACAAGATGAAACAGAAGAAAAACAAAAACAAAAATAAAAGGGGTGCAAATCTGTCACCCAAACAAAAAATGACCTAACTGACAGTACGCCCTTTTTCCACTTGACTGTCTGTATGAACTTGTCTAAAACATAAGTCTTTATGTGTGCTACTGAAATAGTAGTTTCTAATGAGGCAAACCAGCGCAGGTGACTATTCGTAATCAGAGACAATAAAGTAGAAAAAGGCCATGCACTGTTTCTCCTTTGGATGACAGAAATGGTTAACACAGTGATCCTCTGAAAAGAAAATCCTCCCACCTATTGGGCATGTTTCCTAATAAACATTTCCCAACACAGGAACCTTGCCAGCTGACGCAACTGAACTGTAGGATGTTTCTTCTGAATAAAACTTCCTAAATACTGAAAACTTACTGGTTTACGCAGCTGCAGGACGTTTCTTCTGAGGAAAGGTTTGAGCTGTGGCAGAAGTTTACAGTGGATGTCTGGGATGTCATAGGCTATAGCCACGGCTGTGACAAAACCTACAGCTGCTTGTCTCACCCAGGGTCCCTGGCGGTGGAAAAAAAACCAAAAAAACATGTTGAGCACCCGCCTTACCTAATTCAATGCTCACTGCAGATCTTTTTCATAAAGCGCTGTTATGCATTGCATTGCAAGAATATAACTCAAATCTTAGAATGCAATTATTGTAGTAACACTGGATGGCCAACTGATGCGGGAATACACAGATTTGATTTTTAAAGTTAAGCTACGATCACCAATGCGTAAACTGAGGTGCAAAAATGAAATATCCTGTCATACTTTTTAATTCTACTTCAAGAAAATGCATCTTTATTGTTCTGGTTCAAAATGTCAGAACACTTTTTTCTGTTCAATTCAGTGGTGGCTCAAAATCAACAGAAGTATTAAAAATATGGCGAACTTACGACCTTTTAAAATATGCTCACGCACATCTTTACGTCTTTCTGTGCATAATATGATATTTTGTAGAATTTAAGGCTCAGCTGTTAAAGAGCCTTTCATGATAACATTGCAGACCTTACTTCCTTTATAATATGATATTTGAAATCTCAACGGTACTGATGATCAGACAAAATACAACTTTACATTAATTTCATTTCTTCTTCATGCTTTTCTTCAAACACTACCACTAAACACAAACACAGTGAAGAGTGTATCATAAATCAATCACTCGATAGTTCGCCCATGAAAATTTCTACCAATCACAGGACACAATCAGACAAATTTCAGCCAATCACAAGCACTTACTGGATGAGCCAATAGAGGAGCAGCATCACACACTAAAGTCTGCATCATTGTCTTGGTTAGAAGTCTATGATTGGTTAAAGTTTGCAGGGCACGCAGGGCTTCAGTGATGACAAACTCTTCTGGGTCACTTAGACCCTAGTCACAAGACAAAATTGCCACAAAAAAAAAGGGGGGAAGATGAGAAATAATATTCAGAAATATAAATCACATATTTTATGGTATGAAACAGGTAATCTACATGTATTAACTTATGGCATTCCTCACTAACTAGGATCAACTTAATGGTTGTAGATTCTAAGACATATGTGCAAATCATGCAAGAATTTGAAACTGAAGGAAATACACGCAGCTCCTACAACTGAACTGTTTTAATTTATGATGGAAAATAAACAAAAATACTATTATGCTTTTGCTGTCCAGTGATAAAATGACTCGAATATCATTTTCCCCTAAAAGTGAGTTAATGATGCTTTTGAATACCTTTGGATGCAGATTTAAGGTCCAAGTGAGAATGTTAACGACATCTATGGTATCTGAGATATGGACCTCAAATACATGATAATTCAATTTATGAGAGGCCAATGGCAAACTTTTTATATCCCCTTGTCTGTTTTCTCAAGAGCAGCATTGACAACAATATTTAATTTGTTTTGACTATGGATGGCAACTCTGACATTACGGTACTTTCTAAGTAATAAAAAAAGATATTCTTTTAATAAATATAACATGAGGGCTAACTTTTCCATTGGTTTCCACTAATTTCTTGCTTACCTGCTGTAGAAGGGGCAGTAAGACTTCTGAACATTGCCATCCTACATACATGGTTATGTCCACTACTGTCCTGAAGAAACATGACCGCAGACGCCAGTCGTCCTGCAGTATCAAGGATCAAAATATTTTGCTCAATCTGACCATGCACCATAGCACAAACAATAATGCGAAAGCAAAAGTATCTTTCCATTTGTCAAAAGTGAGATGAAATATTTCGAACTGAAGTATTTAAAACATAGTTCTGGTTTGTCATACCCAAATAAGAATTTCAACCCCTTCACTACTAGGTTTTCCTTGCCACATGCTGAAAATTGTTTTTAAAGTATTAGATTTTACAGGTTACGTGGTTTCAATAGGATGTATGGTGCACGTCAATAGCGCACTCACTCTATCAAGTTTAGGACATTATGGTATGGGTCCACAGGGCAGTCAAAGGGTTAAGGACACAGTGACCAGACATTCGCCACAGGCAAAAATGAAATTTATTCACTACGGTCATTTTGACAGCTACTCTCTATTCATTCACATTTTGAACAGCTGACTGGTTTTTACCAAAATCTGTGAACCAATAAATGCTAATTCAGGCATCCTGATTTCTCACTTCACAAGGATCTGAATATCAACAAACCTGACTAGTTCTCCTCATATCATTTGATCAGGTACAAAAACAAAGACAAACAAAATTAATTCTCCCAGTGTTTGCATTTCTATAAATACAACTGTTACATCTCACTTAATTTAGTGACAGATAAAGAAAATACAGAATGCAATCTGGACAATGTACTAACCTTGACATTCAGAAAGGTCACGATATGGGACAGAAGAATATCATTGGCTGAAACACAAAAAGCAAATTCTAACTCAAATATTGAAAAAAGATTCAATATCAAATGAACTAATGAAATTCAGATCTCACATTTTGTCGTGTCCATCTAACGTACCGGAATATCAACAATTTCCCCCTTTGTATAGGAGAGAGTTGCAAAGGTATGCTGAGAGTGAGATATCTTATGTACAGTAAAACAAGTGGTAAAAATATTTCTGCTGATAACTTCAAAACTATTAATGATATCGAAAATGCAGATCTCACCATGAGCCTGGGTAAAGTAGCCGTAACTCAAAACCATGAAAATTATCGATATATCTGTATTTGAGAGGGATGATGATCTGTATGAATCCTATGCACAGTATTATTTAACACAGACAAATAAAGAGCCATTGATTTAGATTTTCAAATTTGAAGTATTAACTGCAAAATTGACCCTTGCACAAATTTGTGGTATGGTTGTCCCTCAGCTGATAGGCCCACACAGTAAGGACTAAAAATAGAAGACTGTGTCACAAACCACAATACAATGGGCTTATTAACTATGTCCCAAGGAAGTGGTGACACAAATTCATGGCCTTAAAATTGGCAAGCAAGATGCGACCATAATATCATGGGCTTAGCAACTGGGGCCCAGGAAGAGACGACCATGATATCGTGGTCTTATCAATAGTGGACAGAGAGAAAAAAAAACAACACATTTTGATGGCCCCAACACTGGAAGGGTTAAGAGACATTTGCAAGTTGAAAGCAAAACTAGAAATCAAATTTGCATTTGTGACAAATTGTAGGATTAGTACCAACATATGCTCCAGTCTCACCTTTCTGCCTGCCAAAGAACAGACACAACTTGTCCATTCCATTGGCCATCAAAGTCATCTTCACCGCATGGTTGGGATCACTCAAGAGCTGGAAGATTTTCTGATGTAGCAAATCTTTCAGCTGCTGCAGTTCCATGTCATAGTTTGACTCCACCTATGGGATCACAGAAATAGGAGAAACTCTCAGCCGAGGTTCAGATCTGTTTTCTGAAAACTCTGATCAAGTTCCACAGAATAATGACCATCTTCACTAATTATAAATCCAAAGATTTATCATGCATTGTAATTGTAATAATTAGCTTGTGTAGCCCTCAAATCCACACAAAATGATGTGCTCAAAGGCGCTGAACTAGAATTAGAAACAGGATTAATGCAAGAGCAATTCAACATGCTTCCACTCTTACACAGTAACAAAACTTAATCTACCCCCATCCTTGAACCTCCAGGATCACAAAGAGACATCATTCAGTTTAAAATAAAACAACCTTAAACAATTCAGTTTTGATTCTATTTTTAATTGTGATAATGTTCTCACATTTCGTCGGTTGGCTGTTGGAACCTCGTTAAGTCCATTTTTGGGCAAATTCACTTTTTTTTAAAAATGGAATCTACAGCACGAGACGCATCGGATGCACTTGAAAAAAACAAAAAAAATTCTGCTTAGTAGTGGAGAAAAGCGATGTTGTAATTCCGTGTTATAACCTCGTTAACGTACGGCTGGCGAAATGTCGGCGCTTGAACCTGGCTAAAATCGTTTGCCAGGTTATGCACCGCTGGCCACGGCCTATTGTTGGCGTTTGAATCTCACTAAACGTTTAGTTTAGTAGCGGTTAATACTAAACGTTTAGTAAACGTTTAATAGCATAGTTATTACATGTACCAATTGTTGTCGCTTGAAAATGAAGAAAAAAAGTGAAAGTCGACGAATGTAGCGTCGATGTAAAAATCATTATTTCTTAGTAGTGCATGATTGTATCATGTTTATAAATAACGAGACTGAAGAAGGGCAGTCATGTACCATACCCTGTAACTCATAATTATTTTAAAGGGTTTGGAGATACAGGGAATAGGTTATTGTGTACAAAATTCACACACGCATGCACACACACAGGCACACAGAGTAATTAGGTTTTTACTAAGTTCGAAATGACTTTTTTTTAAAAATTACTTTATATAATTATAGTTATGTGCCAGTAAAATCATTGAGTCTGGGGACGAATAAAAAGTGGTCACTTTGAAATAGCCTAGATATCAACCGGCGTATATTTTGCGTCCGAAGTCAGAGATCTATTGTCATTAATGTAATCAGCGACGGTAGGGTAAACTTGAATGAATAGATCAAAGGAAGGGCGGCGGCGAGTTTACGGCCTTTGAAGTTGCCGCTCAATGGAGTGGACACCGTCTTTGAAGAAAGTACGACAAGACCGGCGAATATGGGCGGATCAAATGTGATCAAATAAGGGAATGGTAAATATTATTTTGGTAAATATTTTGAGTTAATTGATCAATCTGTAATTAATCATGCGAATCTTCGCCCCACCCACACTTTAATAGCTATAAATACTGTCAGTCTCATATCAATCAGTGACCAGACAAAGTAAAGCGCCCCACTATCTGAATTTTTGAATCCAGTGCTTTCCAGTATGTAACACATAAGTCACTGTGCATTTCCAGTTTGTTATTTTCAACGTTTCCTCTGAGCAGAGGACAATGCATTGTGCAATAAGCACTTTCAAAACCTGTTAGAGGAAGATGCCGATCGCAGGAGCCTTTAATTGACGTTGCACACAAACCTTACTGGTGTGAAAGTAGATCTCTCAAAGAAACACAGAGCAGTTCTCTCAGTACACTAAACTGCAACCCTCTCTCAAAGAACTATGCTGGAACTCTTTCACAGAACCAAGTGCACAGCTCTCAAAGACCCTATGTGGAACTCTCTCAAAGAACCAACAAGTAACTCTCAAAGAACAAAAGTGAAAATTACCCAAGGAACTGAAATGCAGCCAGCTCAAGGAGCAAACGTACAAATCTCTTGCTCTCCCCCCCCCCCCCCCCCTCTCTCTCTCTCAGAACCAGAGCGCCACATTCTCAAAGTGCAAGATGCAGCTCTTTCAGGGGGCAGCTCTCTCAAAGACCAGATTGCATCTCCCTTAATAAAGAACCAAAGTGCAGCGCTCACACCCCCCTCCCCCCTTCTCTTTCTCTCTCTCTTTCTCGCGCTCTCTCTCTCTGTCAAATAACCAGAGTGGACGTCTAACTCAAAGATCCAGTGTGCAGGTGTCTCTCAAAATCCCTGAGTGCAGTTTCTCTCACAGGCCCAGAATGCAGATTTATACAAGAACCAGAGTGCACCTCTTTCAAGTTGGACCTCTCCCAAAGAACCAAAATGCAGCTGTCTCTCAAAGGACTGGAGTGCATCTCTTTCAAGTTGCATCTCTCCCAATGAACCAAAATGCAGCTCTCTCTTAAAGGACTGGAGTGCACCTCTTTCAAGTTGCATTTCTCTCAAAGAACCAAAATGCAGCTCTATCCCTCTCTAAGAACGTGAGTGCACCTCTTTCAAATTGCATTTCTCTCGAAGAACCAAAATGCAACTCTCTCTCAATGAACCAAAATGCAGCCCTCTCTCAAAGAACTGGAGTGCAACTCTCTCAAAGAGAGAAAGAGAGCGGCAGGGGCAGGTGGAAGCGGCTGGGGAGGGGGCAGTGAGCAAGGACATAACATAGACAAAGATAGACAGAGGGAGAGACGGGCAGATAGAGAGAGAAGGGAAGGGGACATGGAGAGAGAGAGAGAGAGAGAGAGAGAGAGAGAGAGAGAGAGAGAGAGAGAGAGAGAGAGAGAGAGAGAGAGAGAGAGAGAGAGAGAGAGAGAGAGAGAGAGAGAGAGAGAGAGAGAGAGAGAGAGAGAGAGAGAGAGAGAGAGAGAGAGAGAGAGAGAGAGAGAGAGAGAGAGAGAGAGAGAGAGAGAGAATAGTAGAAATAGTAGAAAGAGAGATTTAATGATGTATTTAATGTCTTTTGTAAACAAATGACATGTAATACTTTGTGTTACTAAAGAGTCAAGTGTGAATAAATAGTTTGGTGATGGTGTGATACATAGGAAATAAACGAAGTGAAATACTAAGTTTCGAGGGATAAATTTAAAACAGAACTAAAACGGCAAAGACAACAATAAATGCCTCCGAGGCACTTTTAAACATATTTTTACTATGCCCAAAGAAAGGTAGCGAGGTTATACGATCAGCCAAGCGGCGCGATGTGAGCGCTTGAACCTCGTTAAAACTTTAGGCAGGTTCCAACAGCCGACTTCGGCGTGTTATAACCTGCTTAACTCTGGTTACGTAATTACAGTAGGGTTGTCGTCAAAATGCAATACACGGCACAACTACTGGTCAAGAACATAGGCTAGATGCCAAGTTACAGATCACAATAATGAAAACTATTAAAGATAATCAGTTTTTTCCTTCTCCTGTAAAATTTTGATTTTGGACTTAACGAGGTTCCAACAGCCAACCGACGATTTGCTGGTGTCACAGAATTGTTCACACACAGGGCAAACTTTGATCACCATCTTAGTTTTTAAGGCTCTGGTTAACTTTATCAGGAATTGTTCACATCATTACAAATAAAGGATATAAAGTGAGAGAAAATGGCAACAGGGTTATGAGAAAACAATAGCACAGATGAGTGTAAGTAATAAGCAAAGAGTAAAATGGAATGAATAAATATAAAGACATGATGGTACATAGACAAAGGAAACGAAAAAAAAAAGGAGAGGAAATGTGAAAGACAAATGAAAGACAGACAGAACAAAAGAAACCTTACTTGTTGAATTTCTGGTTTGAGCTCCTCAGAACTTTTCTGTGAATATGAAAAGAAAAAACTGATAGACTTTTCTAATATGCTACTATATCATTTGCTTGATAATCTATATTCCGTGTTTTGCCATCAAGGTACCAATGAATGAACCAGAAAGCTAAAGACAAACTTTACTGATACCTGCTCACATGTGCAGAAACTTAAATATGAAATTGAAATGTTGACCCAGATTTCACATAATTTTCTTTCTCTGAAACTCATATGCCATGCCAGTGTACTGTTTAGTTTCAAAATTATTTCAAAAGTACTGAGTGACCTTAGGCTTTACATTATCAGCAATTGCAAAAATATAACATATAAAAGATTCAGCAGTTTGTGCATTAATGTAATATAATGTCATGTAGGGTACTGTAATAATTAGCTTGCATAACGCTCAAATCCACTAAAAACGACACGCTCTAAGGTGCTGAACTTAAATTAGTAACAGGATTAACATAGATCTACACATCCAGCTCAAACACATACACATTAACAAAACAACCTACTCTCATCCTCTAATCTCTGAGACAAAAATGGACTTTCATTTGCAAAGAAAACAGTCCTAAACAATTCAGTTTTGAGTCTATTTTTAAGTGTGATTGATGGGAGGATCTTCACCTTGACAGTAACAACGGTCTCAGAGATGGAAGTTTTATCTTTCTGTTGGTCTTTTAGCTGAACTATAACCTCTCGTATCTCCTGGGCTTGTGCCATATCCAAGTATCTGTCAAAACAAATGCACAAAAACAAAGTACCTGTCAAAACAAATGCACAAAAACAAACTGAAGTTAGATATCATTGTCATCTGACAAAATCTGAAGTCACATTTCTTATAGAAGATATGATACTACAAACAGAGCAAAAACTACCTTATCACACTAGAAAGTAACTGGCACGATCATTTCAAGCATGTATACACTGACGGACATGCTGCGCTCTGAAAAGCCAAATCTGGACTTGCAGCTAAGTATTCGTATTGGTTTAACATTCACAAAGTTTTTTATTTCTTTAACTGTTTTATTGGTTCAATTTTCCATCCTTTCACACTTTTTTTCCTCATGAAGATCAATTGATGGAAAGCTCACTCTGTCTTCCCTTTTCCTTTGCATTTTATTATATCATTTCTGTATTATTTCTTATGTGAGGTTTTGCTACATACAACTTTTAGTTTCTGCCACATTTTGACTTCCTTTCAAGCATGTATACAAACAGAAAGCAAACATTTGGTTCATTAAGAATAAAAAATTGGTAAGGTGCGCTAACTTGATTTATGAGGTTTGAACAGACTTGTGTCACCTTCACCTCTTAACCTGGACTGAGCTCCTGGTCTCTTGACCAGCTACCCGTTCAACTAATTTTCACATTTCAAAAATTGAATCAGTACTTTAGGAACACCATGGATTGGACTACCACAGTATCTGTGGAAACCTATGACATGGGGGAGGAGTTTGAAGCTTAAAACTCATGTCAAGAATGAAAGTTTGAAGTCAAATACTTTGAGAAGTAAGAACTATTTAACTATACAGCTCTGCTGCCCAATGGAAAAACAGTGTCAGTTATGTCATATTTCCGATGGGTGGCAAAGCTGACTTAAAATATATCTCACGTACTTGACTGCAGTATCAGCCAGTTCTGCGATATTCTCAGCAAATGTCAGCCTGACCTGCAGCACATCATCACTCAGCAATGGAGACTGAGGACAAATGCATGAACAATTACATGTACAGAAAAGAGAGGAAAGCTCCGCATAAAAGTATGAGTACAAGCAAAACATGTGAATTCTATTCCACAGCAATTAATTTTTATTATCGATTGCCCGCACCAATTTTACTCAAACTGTGTTTTTCAAGACTCATCCAACAGTGCTGCCCCATTCATCAACAGTATAAAGCCTTAACAGTACTTTCTTGCTACTAAATATTAGGACTTGGCTGAACTGTGAATTCTTTAAATTTCAGTCCTGAACTCCTGAATTGAATCCACAGCTTCAGTAAACTAGCATATACTACATATTTTTACACCAGATACTATCACTGCAATCAAATCAGAGACAAACAAAATTTGATACCATCCATGTTATTTAATCCAGCCAATTGATACTAACAAAAACCCGATGAAATCAAATGAACCAACTCATGCTGTTCACCGTAAGACTTACCAGAGCTGGAATAATGTAATCTTGGAAAACATTTGCATCACTGGAGATGAACAAGGCAAAGAATAACATTAATTCACAGAACATTTAATGAAAGAAACATTAAAGAACTTAAATATTTACAATAAAATAAAAACAATAACCCCACAAATGATCCTTTTCATTCCAAACATTAATGAAGTCAATACTGCAGGATAATGGAAATGTGAGGAAAATTATCTGGAATTTTACACTGCGGCACATCTTTTTGCATATATATGTGTCATCACACTTATCACTCCAATCTGCAGATTACTGTGCCCAGATGATCACAGGTCTGCTTTTGTAAAAATATAGCAAAGCCCAAAGTTGTATATGGCAAGCCTCGCCTAAGAAATAACACAGAAACGATACGATAAAACGCAAAGTATCATTTCTGTATTATTTCTTACGCAAGGCTTTGCTATGTACAATTTTTCCTTTGGATATATTTTGACTTTGCTTCAAACCTTGCGGCAACCCTGCAGATAAATTCTGTGGTTTTTTATGATATTTTGTCAACAGGTGAGATATAATATTGTGAATCAGACATTTTTACACAGAAGCAATTAATTGATGGTAATGATTCATTAAAATTCATGTCAAGAATTGGAAACAGATAAATGTATTGATAAGGTAAGACAATAAAAGAGGCCAGCTCTTACTTTCTGGGCACATTTTTCAGGTTTCGAATGCAGGCAGTGACTACTCGGATAGTTTCTGCCCTCACCTCTGGCAAGGGATCTTGAGCAAACCAGAGCTAGGACAAAGACAGAGTGAAGTTTACTCCCAACATGTCAATTCAGATTTGA
The DNA here is from genome assembly GCA_963931925.1 of Onchidella celtica. Taxonomy (NCBI): domain Eukaryota; kingdom Metazoa; phylum Mollusca; class Gastropoda; order Systellommatophora; family Onchidiidae; genus Onchidella; species Onchidella celtica. Next base: position 31,082,500 of record OZ007578.1, read on the forward strand.
GGCAACAAGTTTGCATGACATTTGAGTTTATTAATGCCCAGCAGTTAAGATATATGATATTTACTTTTCAATCTGAAAAAAAAAAAGGTCATTCTGACCACAGTGAACAGACCATTATCACCATCGTGATGTACAGGGCTAGAGAATACAGTTTTCAATGATTTCAATCAACATACATAATTTCTGTCACATATTGAGCATTGGCAACCAGAATGTTTTGTGTACAAAATAGACAAACTGAGGAAATCGAGCTTGAAAATTGTAACCTCAATGAAAATTCAAATAATTATAATAACTTCAATGCGGCCACATGGGTAGTTTTATTGGGTTGTGAAATAAAGTCACACACCTTGCATCTTGGATACCTACAAGCATTGAAGAGCAATGAATAAATTGGGTAAAGCACATTCTGGTTGATAACTCTCGAAATGTGAATGTCTGCACTGGTCATTGTAACTGTTTGGTTTACCAGCACTGCTTACAATATCATACCAGTAGAGTCTACACCTCAACTGTTAAGTATTTCATATTCAAGGAATGTTAGAACAAGTGCAAGACGATATAGATTAAAAAGAATAATACTAGTCCAGTAAATCCTTTAAGCCATCATTACCATGTATGGAAGAATTCTGTCAAGGATGATGTCAGAGGTCACATGACAAGAAAGCCGGAGCAACAGTTTCAGGGCAATGATTCGAAAATTGCTGAACTGTAAATAAGAAATATTTGAAAAGCATGATTTCCATAACCTGCGGAAACAATTCTTCCACCAGAAGATCTGCCAATAGTAGCAAATAGCCAACTGAGCCAATATCTATTGTTAGGGTCCCTGGAATCATTTGAACGACTTCATCACCTTATAATTTACATCAGCTGTGCAGCCACAGGTAAATGCACAATATAAGTGAAATAAGCTTCCACAGGTTTCCGTCACAAAATCAAAAAAAACTTGAATTTAATATTTCAGTATGTGATAAATTCGTTTTGTGCAAAGAAGAAGTTCTTGAAAAAAAAAATGTGGAGAGAAGTCAAAGATTAAACTGAAGCAATTTTTTTTTCACATTTTGATCTCAATAATAAAAATTTATAACAGAATCAAGTTGTGCTCGTGTGAATTAGTAATCAACAAGAGTAATACAAAATTATTTTACTTGCAGAATGTCCTGACATTCAGGTCAATTTGTTTTGTTTTTTTCACAAGCAATTTAGACTAACAGAGAGATCAAATTCACTGCAACTTACATGCAAATCTCTGGCCACAGAAGTGACCATTGAGATGACCAGAACCAATTTGGAATTTTTCTCCACCTTGTCATCAACATCCATACTGGCAAGAATGTTGTCCATATCTCTGTTTAATCTGGACGCAAAATAAACATAAAAGTAAAGTATATACTTTTACAGGGACAAAGAAATTTTAGTAGTACATAGTATTATTATTATTATAGATACAGAATTTTGAGTAATGGCTCTGGACAAATCGTCAGTGAAACAATCTATAGTTAAATTGGAATACCAAATTTGACATGTATCAAAAAAATTAAAGGAAGTGCTTTAGTAGGGACATCTGTCCCTGTGGATTTTCTTGGCCCTATTGGTTAAGGTTTGTATCAGGGTGGTGTTGACCAGGCTAATGCCTGGAAATAATTTGTTTTTTCCTTTGAGGCCCTTCAGTATGGTCAGTTCCTACCGAGGCACACATGTCACAGTTTTGCTTTTTCCACACATTAACTTGGATAACACCACCCTAACCATAAAACCAACCCTAACCCTAACCCATTGGGTACACTGTCCCTATTTTTATTTTTTTTAAATATCATTCAGTGGGTCTAAGTTTGCAGAAAGCACATCAATACGATATCAGCCATTTTATGCTGGAAAGAAGCAAGAAGCTAGACAGAATATAGCAGAATGGTAGTGTAGAAGGAGACCCTATCACCAACCCCCTGCCGTCATTCAGTAGGCACATGTATTTTCCAACATGTATGAACTGAATGAACTGATTTGTAACAATACTCACATAAGTATACGGTCATCTGATGGAATGATAGGCACCATAGCAAACTGCTGGGAATATGTCTTGAAGAATGTATAGAAATACTCAGGAAAAGCTTTGCCCCTCTGTTTGATCAGATATTCTTCTGCCGAGAGTCGTATCTCAGGCTTCCGCTGGGTCATATGCTCCACCAAGTCCTGAAAGACACAATATTTTGAGTCTTTCAAATGAGAAGTATGAAAAGAGAATATGACCAATACATATGAATGAAATAGTAAAGGAGGGATCTTGCCAGCAAGTAGTACCATTTATTCATTTATCACCACAGAAAAGCACAAATTCAAAATTTACATCTTTTGCTGACGTAGGTAGAACCTTTAGTTTCTAATATAACAGACATAAAAATTTCAAAATAAATTATCTTGCTTGTTCTCGTGTTTCATACATGAATAAGAATCTCTTTGCTTCCAAATTTAAGTAATATTGTTGCCTTTTCAGTGACATTGATGACATAAAACATTCATAGATGATACAATAACGCAGACATACTTTTAGAAGCAATTTGCCTGACCTTGATGTTATTGTCTGGGATGGTGTCTATCAGCTTCCAAGGGGTGTAGTTCTTGCTGCTGTAGTTGAGCAACTGGGACAGGTCAAAAGGTGGAGTCCCATCACAAAACAACTCTGTGATTACACAACTGGATAAAGAGGATAAACACAGATTAGTTCAATACTGACAGGCTGATATGAAGCCTGTGGCATGTAGCAGAGGAATCAAAATTATTAAGGCCCTCCTTTGGCTGAGTTTGGCTTTTCCAGTGTGTCAGCTTGTGACAACATCTCTAACTGCTCATCCCCATCGCAGACCACCTGCCCCTCTCCCCCTACGTGGAGAATGCCTGTGCCCTTGCCTGTCATGCATGACTCTGTGGCTCTAGGGGTTTCACTGATATCTGATGGAGAACTGGGCACAGGGAAAAAAAATAACGACGAAAACATAGTACAATCCAAAAAAAAAAAAAAAAAAAAAAAAGCATTATCATTTGATTGTCCTGCCCAATAGGTAATATGACTGTGGCAATGAGTGCACCTGGGTACACATGGGCAATGCTGGCCAAATAAAATTTGCACTCTTACTCTCATTCATAATGCTCATAATTAATAATGCACAATGAGTGTTTATGGTAGATCATCGATTAAATAGACTGTTTAGACTTCAACTGGACACGAAACCTTGATGCAAATAAGTCTGACATCAATGGTGCTTACACCTTACCCGGCTGAGAAAATGTCCATGGCAGGTGTGAGCTCCTTGTACACTCTCTGACCTGAGGATTCGTCCACGGATGTTGTGGTATCAGAGTGACCATCTGAAGGGGGTCTGCCAATGAACCTTTCTGGTGCAATGTAACAGATCCTTCTTCGAGATGTGTCAAAGAAATAAGAGAAATCTGCAGGGTTGTCCTGTATTGAGATATTTGTTTGAAACCATTTGTGAATGTTAATCACTGGTGAGATAAAATATTCTATGGAACAAGAAAATTACCTGTTCTACATGAACAACAATTATTCAAAATGGACTTGCACCAAATTCAAACTAGAAAAAAGTACAATGAAAAAAACAAAAAACACACAAAAATCGAAGATTGAAATCATGGAGTCCAATTCCGCAGTGATGTAAATTAGTATGAAAAATTCTTGAGCTTTCTAAGCCGGAAGTGCTGGAAAATACATACCTAGAGATTCTCACTATCAACTCAAAATTCAGGGAGTATCCAGATATATAATGCACATACATCAATCAATTTTAACATGTGAAATTGCATGTTGAACTTGCATCAACAAACCTGAATTTGCTCCGACATAAAATGATCATGTATCCTGACAAAGATCACAGGTGGCATTGAGTGAGTTTGAATGAGTTTGGAGAAAGCACACCGACACAATAACAGCCATACTATACTACTAGAAAGAAGCAAGACAATAGACAGAATGCTGATAGAGATACACAACACTTTTGTTCTGAGCTGTACAATGATTTCAACTTACATATGGCAGAGTTATGGGTTTGTAGCTGGCAAAATCTGTTAGAACAAGCCAGTTCCAGCCAGTGATGAGAATGTTCTCTGCCTTAATGTCCCCATGACACACCTTTGATGGGTGAGAAAATATTTTTAAGAAACGTTTGCCATCACAAGCTGTGATCCAAATAAGTACAAATGTGCAACAATTTAAGAGTATGCTATGAAATATGAAAAATCACCCACTGCAACTGACATATCAATTGTCTTTTATCTTCCTCTGACTTACTACAGGGTTCTAGCTCAAACTGATGACTATTTCCAAGAAAGTTTCATGCAGACTTTTTGAAAATTCAAGCAAGTATAAATACAGGAGGCTGAAAGATCAAAATTGACCTTTTTCGCTAATCTAATGCCTTGCATTCTTGTATTCCGTGTGGCTATTTTTCAGCGAGTCTCAAGGGGACCTTTTTAAAAATTTACCATTTATCACTGAGATTCTTCATTGGGTTAAATTTAAGGAGTATTCAGGAAGTCCTTGAATAAGGAGATCACACGAACTTGTGACAAATATGTACATAAAGGCACATATTCTCTACATTCAGCCATATCAAAGTTATTTTCTTGTATCGATTACTTACAGCGTAATATCTATGTATATCAATTTTCTCCAATCTGGGTTTTCGTTTGTGCCAACAACTGGGCAATGAAAACAGCAAGCTCCGAGCATGAATTTATTTCATTCATAACACATCCTGGTCTGAACCAAGGGAACCTCACCAAGCATATTTAAACATTATAATTCAGTACTTAAATTACCATTTCAACAGTTTTCGTTCCCACTTGTACTCACCTGGACTTTGTGACACTGATTTAGGGCACACAACAACTGGAAGGCTATCCATTTCTTTTCTATAAGTGTGAGAAATGGGCGGGTGCTCAGCCTGTCATACAAACTGTATTTGACGTACTGACGAATGAGAAATGCTGCTCGATCCCGCTTCTGTGGGTAGATGCGACAGAACAAAATATTAAAATGACCAAAACAGAAAGACTAAAGATTAAAACCTGTACAATTTTTATTTAGCTTAAAATGCAGACATTAAAGCCGGCTCTGAATAAACAATTTCTGTATATAGTGAATTGTATTTTAGCCTCCACAAAAGTTAGGATCACTTAAGTTAAAAGTGTTTGAATGACATGAAAAAAGAAAAAAGCAGTATATTAACAATAACAGCATAATACTTCCAGCTATAAGAGAAAAGATATTTACCACGTTTCTATCTAAACACTGGAGCCTAAATTATTTCAAAAAACAAACTGTAAACTACTAAATTAAATTACCACATGTTTCTGGAAAGGCAGGCAATTTGGAAGATTCCTCAGATTTCTGTAGATAACTGGTAAAGAGAATGAGAGAATTACATACTACAAAGTTTTCCACACCCATCTGATTACATCCAGGTTGGTACTCTACAAGCAGTGCTAAAGTAAACTCAATTTCATGATAAAAAATACCGGCAATTTAACAGCTACACACAGGAATGCAAGTCATTACATTTCAGGGATCCAGCAAAATTTAAAGTTCCAAAATCAGGAGATAATGTGCACAGTGAAAAAAGACACAGCTCCATTTTTTTTTTTTTTTTTTTCAAAACTCTGTCTACATGTAATCATTCACTTGTGACAGAAAGGTAGCTCTCACAATGCAGGCTTTCCTAACCAATATAATCATTTAGCACAGAAATTCTGAAATGGTAGAATTTACCAGTGCTAGTAAAAAAAAACAAAGAAATGAAGAAGAATAGCATTTTTTGACCTTCATTCAATGGGTGTGAAAATACGTCTAAGAATTTACTACATTTACCATCAAGACGATCTTGGTGTTCCTTGAGAGGAAGAGGAGCAGTGGGGTCTTGGATGACAAAGATACGCACCACAACCAACCCTTCCTTACACCTGGCTCGAGCTACTTTAAAGAAACGTGTACTGCCCAAACTGAGGAAAACAAACAGGAAAAAAAAAGGCATTTATTTCCAGGACCATGATTTCTATTGTAAACCTCACTGAGTATTTTTAATGACGGGAATAAACCTGGATCTCCTAGCAGAACTGATGTTCACAAAATGAAGTACTGATCTCAATCTTGAGTGTACTTTACTGTGTTATACCAGTCTTATCATTACTGAATTCATGTAGAAATTTATTCCCAATAGTCACGACTGTCACTTCATGGTTCATGCATTCAGAGGGAAATTAATGGATATCAACTGGAATGAAACACTTGAATTTTTGTTACGACCTCCAAGGTAACCATATGAGAATCATTGAGAGAGATAATTTAGCTATAGCTTACAAGAGTATATCATTTTCAACTTTAGTTTTCAACTGCAAAATAAGGCAACTGAAAAAAGAGATTTATAATGACTTCTAAATTTCGAAGCAAATCGCAATAAAGGACTTTTTTCAGTACACTACCATATAAACACTTAAATTTACTGCTCATGTTGTATAGCCACTTGCTAATTTGTCATAAATTATTTCTGACACAACCAAAATCACTGCTATGATTTAAGCACACAAATTTAGTGTGGTAACACTTCATTTCAGTGATAACATGCTCAGATAAGGCTAACAAGATATGTGTTTGAAATTACTATTAGTTAAGTGAAGAAAGAATTTATATCAATTTATTTATCGGACATAATTTGACGTTGTCATCCACACCACTGATTTTCTCAGTTCTGCCATCTGAAATATTCCCTGCTCTGTTGCTGGAATTAAGTAAAATACTTGCAATTATGGTTGATTTGTGCCATTTCTTTAATGCTGTAATTTATATACTACATAATGATGCCAGTCTCATTCAAATCCCATGCCACGTTAATTAATTAGACTTACCTGCGGTCAAATTCATAATGAGTAATGTCAGTCAAGTAATGTTCAACAGGATAAATATTTACTGGCGCCTCTCCAGTCAACTGGTTCCCCATCTCACCACAACAATGTGTTGATGGTGGATGAACAAGTCACAATATGTCACAGTCTTCTGAATGTGACAACAGCAGCTTTATGATTCTGTCATTGCCTGGAGAAAAAGCAAATATGTATACTCTACTAATTGCATGGTGGAAATGTAACTAGTATCAAACAACAAGCTGGATTTGATTCTAAGCAATTGCGAAGAGGAACAATAAAAGGGAAAGAAATCTACACTTTCTCATAAAAAAAGAATAACCTCACTTTAAAATTATTATTACACACTGTCCACACCATCTTACAACATACACCATTAATGGGCCACTGCAATTCTGAGAAAACTGAAGTCTGATGCTGTACATGGCAACAGCTGGTGGTAAAACTTCATTTTTGACAAGAAATGATGATTATACAATACACCTCATTGATCTGTTGAGTACGGTACATCCTTTATCACTAACAATGTAATATCAGTTGTATTTTTTCTCAAATCTCATGTCCATTCAGCGCTCCACCAAATATACAACTTAAGAACTTTAAAGGTCCCAAGAGAAAAGGCTACTTCTTGCAGTAGTAAAGAAATGTGGAATATTTTAACCCTCACCCGGCAAGGGGCGGCAATTGTTGGTATTTACTCGCAAGCGCTCACGCCGCACGGGCGGCAAAAGTCGGGAAGGTCAAGCTGACCGTGCCACACGCAAGCCGTATTTTCACGCATCAGGTCACTGACCTTTTTGAGACGTAACCACCGTGTTATTGTTCACTGTATCTCTTCTAAATGAAAGGCATTGTGACATGGACATGTTAACCAGTGAAACACTGGTCGGAATCACACAGACTAAGCTTTCAAAGGCTCTCCCCACACTTTCAAAAGATGTAACATCGACATGCGAACTGTTGCTCAACAAATTTGCAATATTATCTCATTTTCTCACAAGCTGACCACCATCTGGAGTTGTCTGTATCTAAGAACCAATCAGAAACAAGCTCTGAAATAATCTTTGCCCCAAATGCCCATATTGGTTTATTAGTATGTGTCAATCAGGATGAAACCATTTGTGTAGGGCTTGGGGGGGCGTGGCTAGTTATAAATCATGCTTCGTTCTCACAAAAACTACAGCTGTCAGTTTGGAATCATAAGTCAGATCATTGGTTAGAGAGACTGACAGACTAAGGTTTTGCTGGTTAATTCATTATCAAGCGTGATAAGGCATAGCAGCGAATGTTTTCATACCGATCAATAAAAACCGAACCACGTGGACAGCGTTTGTGGCCATCGCATAGCGGCACGGGTCAGTAACCCCAGATAAGATTCTCCGTGAGTAAGGTCACTGACCATGCAGCGGACTTTACGGGTAGCGCGCGGGGTATGGGTTAACATTAACTTAAATCAAATGAGAATTCAAATTCAGAATTCTGGGGAGGACTTCCGAATGCGTTCCATAACTTTTATAACGTTATTGAACTTTACTCACCGTTATGCATTATTTGAGACTTTATTACCAATTATCATTCACTTCATATTCACAATAACATAATTTGTAACACACTTGCCAAGAAAAACAGTATAAACCCAGAAAAAGTCTGAAGTGAGACAAAATCCGCAAACAGGTGCCATTTTGAAAATTGCTGGGGAGAGGTCACGGTAGCAGAATTTACCAAAAGCGCGACTAGCGAAGGTTTGCTGAAACAAAACTTGATATGGTTTTCAGTAATTTAAACTCACAACACATGGAATGGTCAGATGGACCTGGGGGCGTGAGGGTCTAGTCAGTTTGTATCAATGGGCGGTAGACAGATTGACTAATCAGGCGAAAAGGGGCTGGGGTAGCCATTGGCGATCGACGTACACTCATGTAGGCCCTGTATTAGATCAGATCATGCAATCTCCCAGCAGCTGAAATAGGATTGTTTTGCTACTAAGCCGATTCATAATTTTTAAAAACTATGCAAATTAACAAGGTCGGTAACTTTCCCTAATTTAGGTCAAGGGTGCAGTATGTGAGTATTAGTAAATGACTACCGTCAAGCTGTTAACTCATCTGCGTGGCAAAATGGTTAAGACGTGTGATTTAGGAGCGAAAGGGTGTGGGTGAGGATCCGAGTATTGTAATGATATGGTTTATAATAATTATGCATGTGTTCACTTTCAGATGATTCTTACGCAGAGAAACTGAGATGAGATGGAAGTAAGATGGAGAGGGGAGAGAGATTGAGAAAGCGAAGCATGCCATGAATTATTTCTCTGTCTTTCTTTAGAAAAACCCCCCAAAAATACCTAGCCCCTTTTTTTATTTAAACCCCTCAAAATAAACCCTCTTTAGCATATATGGAACGCCTTCGGAAGTCCTTCCGAATTCTGTCCAACCACGGGGTTGCGAGTCGAGAATGCGACCTTTGATTCTCAATGCTGATGGCCCTCAATTCTCACCCCCAGTCCACCCTCTCTTCTTTTAAAGGAATGGGGAGGAGTTCCATTTGACTTTGAGGCACACAACAAAGATGAAATTTTGGGGCGTCTGTATGTGGGGACCTCCTGACAAAATTATCCTCCAGATGGATGTTTGGGAGGAGTAGGGGGGCCTACCTTACTCGAGCGCCACTTTTTGATAAAAAACCTTATATATTTTTTCGGTACTTATTAACTTTGTTAGTTTATCCAATTCTCATTGGAAAAAAAAGCAATGATTGATATGTAACGACGTGAGGGTCTAGTCAGTTTGTATCATCGAGGCCGTAAGCCGATGTTCGTCAGGGCAGTAGTCAGATTGACTTATCAGGGAAAGCTGCCAGGGTAGCTATATACTGGCGCTCGAGTACGGAACTCCTTCCGGATGTTTTTGTAGTAAGAAACAGGTGCCTGAGCAAAGCAGTGTAGGCTACCTCATAATTATAATATTACTTCCAATTTTGTTTAGCCTAATTAAAACACGCAAACCTCCCTTCATTTCTGATTCGCAGGCACCCGTTTCGTGCCTTTGGTTTTGATCGCATTAGATCTGGAGATAGATCTAGAGCTATTCTAGATCTAGATCTAGAATCTAGATCTAGGTTGTAAATAATATCAAGATTTCATTTTTTTAGGCCTAGACTCTGAGTAAGAAGATGGATCTATTTTTGCTATGATTAATCTTGGTCTTTAAATAATAATGGCTTCATGACAATTACGAGACGTATGAATATCTGCAGGTCTGACAGAATGTTGAGCGATGAAATATACCAACGTTTTTTGATTCTTTGTCCGATTCAGATGTAGGAGTTACATCAATGCAAATCAAGAGGCTTTCACCAAAACAGGAAGTGAGGCGTGACCCGGAAGCTAAATATTGTACTTGTTTTGAAGTGACTCTGCAAAGAATCCTAGAGTACAGATCGGAAAGATGTTACGTTTCTCCTATGATTAATTTTGTTCATGACCGTGAACAATTACGAAAGGCCTTGCGTATTCGCAGACATATCTGCGAATAAGAACACAATTTTATTCGCATATATTTGCAAATAAGATCAAAATCGTATTTGGAGATGTGTCATTTATCAAAGTGGTGTTTGTAAAGGATGTTTTATAATTATTGCCTAGCAAATATGAATAGGCCTATAGCCGGGGTGGCCAAACTTGCTTAATGAAAGAGCCACATACGATTTAAGCTTCAGATGTTCGAGAGCCACAAGATATGTAAAAAAAAAAAAATTATATACGTTTTTATTGTAACATACACATTTCGTTTCAAAAATATTATAGGGGCCTATAAATATGAATGTAAGCAACAATATTTACTCATGCCTTCAGTTTTTTAAACTGTTAATTTGGATTAGTTTCAGTAATCACAAAGTACACATAAAAATGTTTTCAAAATCTTGACTGATGATTGTTTTAGCTATACTGAACGTATTAAATACTGTAATGAACTATGGGAATATCTAAGAAAATTGTGCGAGAGTCATTTGAAACAAGTTTTTATGTTTTTTACTAACCAAGAATATTAAACTGATGCTTGAAACCAATGGGGTCTCAGTTCATACCCAGTAAATAATTATAAAGCTTGAATTTTTTTCTTATTTACCTTTGGAAGCGGCTAGGGAGACCAGAATCCTGGTCTCCTTAGCCCCGAGTCTAGGGAGACCAGGATTCTGGTCCCCCAGTCTAGGGAGACCAGGATTCTGGTCTCCCTAGCCCCGTTAGTTCGACGTGTCTAGCGAGACCAGGATTCTGGTCTCCCTAGCCTGTGGTCTTGGGAGACCAGGATCCTGGTCTCTCTAGACTCAGGGCTAGAGAGACCAAGATTTTTCCCGGCCAGTGCGTATGTCTACTGTGAAAACAGTACATAGCTACCCCGGCAGCTTTCCCTGATATGTCATTCTGACTACTGCCCAGACGAACATCGGCCTACGGCCTCGATGATACAAACTGACTAGACCCTCACGTCGTTACATATCAATCTGACAATGCCAATGCACTTGTCGAGTTAGGGAACGCATTCGGAAGTCCTCCCAAAATCTTGGTCTCCCTAGCCCCGAATCTAGAGAGACCAGGATCTTGGTCTCCCAAGACCAGAGACTAGGGAGACCAGAATCCTGGTCTCGCTAGACACTTCCTTTACCTTTTACAGTAGCATATATTTGCGGGTCGAAGAGACGTCTGTGGCTTGCCTGCCTTGGTTTGGCCACCCCTGGTATATAGGCCTAAGTGTACCGTTGCAGCTTCGAACCTTTCCTGCCAACCAAACCCACCGTTATTATACCTTGGACTCTGTCTTTCCTTGCTAGTTTGTTTCCACAGTAATACACATACTTTTAGTACTGGGCTACCCAACACTGTACCAATTGAGAAGAGATGCTCGGTTTCTTAACTCACTGGCTACCAAGACCGAGACGTTCTCGGTCACCGCAGTTACTATTTTTTCTATTGCAGTAGTTGTGGTATACACGCTCTTTCTTCACTGTAATATGTAGTCCACACATTCGTTGCTCACAATGAGTCAATAGTTGAACAGAAATACGTGGTCAAAGCTAGTTGTCGACGATCTAGCAACGAGACTGTCGTAGCCCAGTTGAAGGCACGACCCGCTGACCACAATGCACATGTGTTGTCTTTTTCCCGGAGCAGCTTCGAGACTGGTCGGCGCCGGCATGTCTAGGGAAGTCGGTCTACTCGCTTTGATGTCCACCGGAGATATTACCTGAAGTGTGGCCTAACCGAGAAGGGGAGTGAAGGTGGCATGGAGACCGTCTGCTTACCAGGGTCAGAGGTCCATTGCGGTATTGGAGACAGCGGCGCATTTTGGATTTTTTTTTAAATTAGTTTTTTTTTAAATATGGAAAGAGAAAGAACGATTATAGACGGCACTTGTGGAGGCAAGTGATGGCCACATAGGACTACTGTTGCGTCCTCATGAGCATTATTACAGGAGAGCAATAGTGACCGTAGAAGGAAAGAAACAGGATTATGGTGTGAACAGTGTGAAGTGCCGCTTTGCCTGGAAAACTGTTTCTTATTATCTGTAATGGGGTGAACCATCACAGGGCTGAGTTGTAGCTCGCTGTAGTAGAAGGGAGATAAACCTATTTATTTTGACTAGCTGGACCACTAGATGTGGTCAAGGGGAAGTAACCACACAGAAACTATAGATAATCTCCCCTTATTGTTTGTCGCGCACTTGACATGAGTCATGCAGTGTTGAGCAACATTCCCGACTGATCTGCTCACTGCGCCAAATTTTCAACCATGATCTTAGCGTTGTCTGTATTGTCCAGAATTGGTCAATTTAAGTGACCATCCCTGGTGCCAGAAGTAGAATCTTGTTATGTATCACTACATTGTAGGTTTTGTTTAGTATTTATCTTGTTTAGTAATATTTTATTAAGATGGTGTATTTACAACATACACGAGCGAGAGGGTAGCTTTTAAAAATGTTTTTATTTGTTTTGTTTTATTAGAATTTGCACTTAGTGAACTGTCAGGGAGTAAATGGGTTGCGCGTTTTTGGGTGACGCATAGATGATAGCGTGGGCCAAATAGTGGGTCTTGGGCGTGGGTCAGTCAGTTCGTGGCCTTCGTAATCACGAGGGCCATGGTCAGTTCCACCCAAGGAGGTTATAAATAGCACTTGGAGTGAGAGGCTGGCCCGCGAACCCGTGATTAATTGAAAGCGTCAGCGTCCATGCCCATGAGGGCAAGCCGAGGCGTTCTCACAACTCGGGGCAAGCAGTCCGTTGTTTTCTTTTGTATTAAACAAAGATCTTAAAATATTTTAAGATCTTTGGTATTAAACAATACACGAGGACTGGCGGAACAATGGTGAATACATGTATGATTTTCGGTTGTAAAACCCGTCAGAATGCAAGCATTCAACATAGTTTTCATAAATAAGTAATGTTCTCGTCTACTTTAGATATTGTTTAGAACTAGAGGAATCAACTTGACTTTACAAGTTTCTTCACAGGAATCATGAAGCCCCTTCTAATTCTAACACGTGTTTCGGTCTTACCCTTATAGTTGAGTAGCCCATTCCTTTGAGGGTGGTCTAAGCTCTAGGAATGCCCCAATGACACCATGTATTCCACACACCAACAGTTACAAAAGTTACATGTTATGTTGTGTGGTGTTTAGATAGAGGACGATTAATACCAAACCATAAGAAAGGAAATGGAGAGTAAGAGCGAGAGCGACAGAAGAGAGAGAGAAAGAGAGAGAGAGAGAGAGAGAGTACTATTAGAGAGCAAAATGAGATCAAACTGTCGTCACCAAGTAACAAGTCCATCATGACAGTCTGACCGATCGGGGTGGAAGTGGTGGGGGTAGAGTAGGGTGGAAAAGACTATAATGTACATATTATATGTGTTACTGTTGTTGCCTATTCATGTTATAATTATATCTACTCCTTTATACTTTATTTAAGTGCATGGATTGTATAAGAGCTACGTTTGATTTGATTTGTCACCATGCAACATTATTATTATATCCACCATAACTTCCCATTTTCTGATCCCGTTCGTTTACAGCAGTGGACTAAACTTGTCACTAGAGTTGATAAAGATGGAAAATCATGGGTCCCATCACCATGCAAAAATCTTAAATGAAAGATAATTATGTCAGGAAAGACATGGGCTCTCGCCGTCATAAACTGACAAAGACGGTGATATTTTTACATCAGTAATGTGAGCTGGGAGAATCTGTAAATATGTACATAGAAGAGTGTTCATGTAAGAACAATTGTAACTACCATTTCTCTTCTTCGTATTATTTCCTTTCTGCCTCGCTTCCTACCTTCTGTCTCATCAAGATCTATACATTTGTTGTGATTGTTTATATGATGTTGGAATGACTGGTCGATTTGCTAATTAACTGATCGTGTGTGGATGATTGACTGATTGAGCTGTTGATTGAAAGATAAATTGGTTGACTAGTGATTTATTGATCTGTTTACTGATTTGTTGACTCTCTGTTAAAATTGTTAATTATTTCTTATTCTTTCATCTGTCTCGATTTTTGTTAGACGGCATTACTGCCCATATACCATGTTGTGGTCTGGGCTCGTACTTTAAAACAAAATGTGAACTATGGTTATTTGTATACCCTGGTTCAGTGTGGCAAGGCCTGTTTTTTGCTACTTCTTAGTAGAGCTTACTGTTCACACCAATAGGTAAAGAAAAAGACTATCTAAGAATTGAAAACTGGATACATTTCACTGTAATTGATTATTTTCTATGTCTCCCTATCTGCTTACAAAATGGGCCTTTCCTATTTGCAACTGTTGTGCTAAAAAACAACAACAAGCAACTAAACGATTTTTATCAGGGGAATACATTAGGTCTAACTATAGTAAGCGTCAACTAAAAGAGTTGTTTTTAAAGTTATAATAATAATATCACCTGTAAAGTCATGACTGATTATCATAATGCCCTCTTACTTTTTTGACCTGACCTCTTGGATTTTGCCACTATATCGAGATCGAGACGCCTCATTTGCCCCCATGGGCATGGCGCGCGCAGTCGTCTAATTGGCACAGCGAGACTGTACCGCGGCAGTAGAGCCTCTCACTCCAGTGCTATTTATAACCTCCTTGGTTCCACCTAAGATTTGTTTCCACCCAAGTCTTCAAGACAGCAGGACGTGTCATTCCGTCCAGACCAACATAAAAGAAGTTGTAAATATTTCAAGATTTGTGGAGTGCCAGCTCTGATGATGTAGATCAAGTGTGAATTCATTTGGTTAATTCACCGCGCCTATCGGTTGGGTTTATTGTATTGTCTGGTTTATTGTATTGTCTTGTTTATTGTACTGTTTATTGTATTGTTGTATTATTATTCGTTTTTTCCTTTTCTTTTTTAATAAACGTAAATGTCCTCTCAAAACCTGATAGTTTTGTTTGTATGTTTGACTGTGTGAGATTGCTATAGAGAGACTGCTCGTGTTCCCCGTCCTGTTACATATTTGGTGTCAGATTAGATAGCTAGCTAGGGAGACCGCTCGTTCCCGTCCCTGTTACATATCACACAAAGGAGGATTATAATAGTAAATCTCAAAGTTCATTCTCCGCACGTTTTGTTTCATGTATTATATTCATTTTTCAGTTGTTTTGACCAGTTTTTGTGTTGAATCTAGCAGTGTGGTTGATTATAATACCTCTTCTATCGTATGTCACCCCTAAATTTATCACACGAAAATCGGCAAAATTTTCGCATACAAACACACAGTTGCATAAAATCCACTATAAGACATATATACAAAAATGATTGCCAGATTCAGTTAGCCAATCCATTTTTCCATAAACACACTAAATTTCATTGAAATATGAAAATTCTTGATTCAATGATTTTTTTTGTATACATGGCAAAAACGTCTGGTAACTTGGGATTGATCGAGGCAATAGACCTAGTAGCCAGTGAGTTAACCTGCCCTGTACACATTTGTTGCTGTGATTATTCATTTCAGACACACACACAGACAATTAAGACCATGCGTATTAGGCTTTTTTTTTCTTTTTATTTAACTTTACATAGTTATGGAGCTTTGTCGATAATTAAATGGCAGTATGGCAGTACTTTTTGCACTGACTAGGAATATAAATCTTATTCAAAATGCTTGAGAAAGAGTTTAACCATTTCTTAATCATGAACTTCACAATTTGGAGACCCCCCCCCCCCCCCGGGGTTAATGACCCCACGCTCGACAATTTTATGTTGTTACATTGTTTTGGCCGGTGAGTGAACAGTTCACGAAGTCACTGACTGGATGCACGGATCTACCCTCGATTTGAGCCAAATGCAACGTGGTTAGAACGCGGTCAGTCTGCAGCCGTACTTCACAGTGACAATGTGGGTGTGAGCAAGGGAAAGATTTTTAGCAGTTGATCGTCCCAGGTGTGAATGAAAAGATTCCGGACGAAGATTAAATTATTCTACAAAGTAAGTTCATATGTGTTTTTCGGAAGGTCTCCCGCCCCCCCCCCCCCCCCCGTCCGAGGCACTTACCAAAAAGTTAACAAACATAATGGATGAAGACCACCTCTAATCCACGCTTTCGTTCTTTTTCTTCTTTCTTTGTCCCATACAATATACTAAACCCAACCTTTTGATAAGCCCGCTCAAAAGTCCCCTCTTTAGTGTGTTCTCTTGACTGGCGCGGACGGGCGGAGGACCTCCCTGTTTTTCTTGGTCTTGGTTTCATAATTGTCTAGATCTAGAAATCTAAATGTTTCCTGCATTTTAGTAGGCGGAAAAACATGGAGGTACGCTCGATTTTGGCTCTTTGCCCCCCCCCCCCCCCCCGCAAGCTTTTCATACTGTTAGCATCTATCCCACCCGCCACCTACAAGCATACGGCTATTAGAATGGCGAATGTGGAAGGAGCACCATTATGCTTTAGTCGGGCACATATTTAAGTGTTAATCACTTAGTAGTGTATTTATTATAAAAACATTCCCCTGGGGGACTTAAATCCCCCCTAACTCTACCCCTTGACCTTTCAATCGGAAAACAAAGTAAATAGAAAGCACTGAGATACTCTGAAGAATTCCAAGAGTTCAAAGGGGTCGGGACGTACGGAACGCTTTCCCCAATGGTCAATGCAAAAGTGTATGGTCAGACTGCCTTCAATTTTTCCAAGCCCTGAAAAACTAGGCAGAAAGAAAAACGCCATGGCATAATCTTTTGTGGGAATGAGTACCATAGAGTTACAAAACTTTAGTCGGACACATTTCGTGTTCAAAGTGTTAATAGCCGAGGCGCGCATTCACCAAAAAATCCATCTAGAGAACCATCTGTATTACTGGTGAGCCTTGCACCGTATTTATCCAGCCATTGAGAAAATTGTGCATCTCCCGAAAGAACATCTTATTATATAGATAGAGAGAGAGAGAGATAGATCTAGATGGATGGATGGATGGATGGATAGATAGATAGGCTACGTGTTTTGAAAGAAGTAAATTTGAGAAAGAGAAAATGGAACTGGAGAATGAGAGATTCAATAGGAAAGCAGAACATGGGAAGGATGATTGGAAGAAAGTTTTTTATTGGCCCCTTTTTTACCTGAATCTATATTTTGCATTAAAATGGCTTTAATCTGGACATTAGTTTAATACGCTGATTTCGTGTACAGGCTGTGCTGTCCTGAGGATGTTAAGAAACCAGTAACTACCCAGGTGAAGGTCCAACAACTACAGATCACGACTCGCGTTGTGTGTTGACCAGCACAAACCTAGATAAAAAACATGGCTCCATGGCTGAAGCAGTAACTTGAGACAACCTTTTCTGTTAGTGGTCAAACTCGGAACCAACGGCGCTGGGATATCGGGTAAGTTTATTCACCGGAAGACTTCCGAACGTGTCTCATGCCATTGCACCTTTAATGTACTCAGCAGTGAATCGCCAAGCTATACAAACATGCCCATGGTAGACTTCAACTCTGCGTGCATGGCTACTCTTAAAATTACAGGGATCCTTATACCCCATCTGTTTGGAATAGTTTATTAGGCTTACTATAAGAAAAGCTGGCCGTCAGACGCATTCGGAAGTCTCCCTTTCTATGTGTTTGTCCTGGGCAACATTCCCCACGACTGCATTCAGTGCATAAAGGTCCAATAGCCTTCGGCTGAGACCCCGAGAAACAACGAATTTATTAGACTGGGAAAATTATTCTGTAGTTTTTGTAATGCAGCTATACTTTTTTCATTTTCCATACTCGCAGAATTGTATTTTTTGTGTGTGTGTGTTTTTTGTCACATTTTAACATGTCAAGCCTTTGTGCGACATCAGGTTTGTTTTGTTTTTTAATCTAATTTTTGGGCGTTAATCAAAACTTGTTTTATCCATGTCCCATTCTTTTTGTTTGAGTTGTTGATAAAGGCAAGGCAACAGGATTTCCCTAACTTTGTTTTCCATTTTGGCAGTAACGTTTTGATTCATATCTGGAAGGCATACAAAGACAATGTACTGCCGTTTTACGGGAAAACGCTGTATATGCAAGAAACAAAAATTCGCGTTCCACCCTGCTTTCTTTGTTCAATTTCCGTTTTGTGATAAGGTAAAGAAACTACCGTAC
The DNA here is from genome assembly GCA_963931925.1 of Onchidella celtica. Lineage (NCBI taxonomy): Eukaryota > Metazoa > Mollusca > Gastropoda > Systellommatophora > Onchidiidae > Onchidella > Onchidella celtica. The sequence goes on from OZ007578.1 coordinate 31,101,035, forward strand.
AAAAATATAACTGGCATAAAAAAGTGAATTTGACCTCGATTGGGACATGGTGGTCTAGAGGCAAGGTGCTCGCCTCTCATGCCAAGGGTCCTGGCTTCAAAACCCGGCCGGTGCAGGCATGTTGGAAGTTTGGGATTTTTCTCACGTTTTCGTGTCCCTGATCCTATTGGGGGGTAGGATCGAGTACCTAGTCTTCTCGGATGAGGACGAAAAAATTCAGAGGGCCCGTGTGCATGTTGTGCACGTTAAAAATACGTGGCAGTTGGAAATCGGAAAGAGCAGGCCGAACAGGCCGCTGCCCGGGCAAAATTAAATAAAAATTCATCCCTACCATTCCCTCCCCCTCCATCTCTCCACCCCTCCTCCCTCCAAAAAAAAAAAAACCCCACCGACCGGCGCTGCACTGTGGCGACGACGTGCCTACTCCAGTTATAACTGGGCTGCAATGGCACAAAGGCAAATTTCTCAAATGGGATTAAAGAGTTATACAAATGCAAATGCAAATATCAGTTGTTTTTTTCCGTAACTCGGTGGAGTACTAGTCTAGAAATAGGTACTGGCAGAAAGTTCTATAGAGCCTGTACCTTAAAACTCTGACAAGTGACGAAACTTTTCCCTACTCCTGTCCCGTCTCTGCTCCTTCCCAACATCCCCCCCCCCTCCCCACCTTCCCCATGAGCAAACATGAGAAAAACCCAGTTAAAATAGACAAGTCTTTCGAATTCCTCCTACCCCACCCCTCACAGGAAAACATGGGTAATGCCTCGCTTTTCCCCCCTCCTCATGATGGGTTGTTCAACTTGTGCATCCTCATAGACTCTCTCCCGTCTCGACCACCTGAAACAATGGGGCAAATTTGGCCTGAAAAACAAGATCACACCCATGGGGAATTGGGGTAAGGCGGGCAGTGGTCAGAAAGTCAAAACGGTGTCGGGTATTATGATGGGATATGTGTGTCATAATGTGTATTAATATGAGATCTAGAGTGATTTCTTGGTTTTTCAGAACTATCGTGCGTTTAGAAATTCGTGCTGTCACAGTGTCAGTTTCCTGCAATGTTCTCGAAAACTGATTGTTGTTGTATTGCAGTAAAATTTGTGTTTGTATTCAGTTTCCGGGACCTGAACATTTTCTGATGGTTAATCCACATGCCACGTAAATCTTTCAGAGCAGCAAACTTCTCATATTTTTTATTACTCGAAAAAGTAACTTTAACTTTCAGTCTTACAATTACATGCAACAATTTTATTTTTCATTTTCATACTAACTATGCCAGGGGATGAAATCCGAGGTCTCTAAATGAAGTTTCGTTACGCACCCCAAAAGGCAAATTCTAAATATGGTACAGATGTGTTTCACTGTGATCACATTGAACAGAAAAGAAAAAGTTGTCATTAGTACAGCGTTCGTAAATCATTTCGCGAATGCGCACATTCCATTATTATAACTTTTTTTTTTTTTTGATACTTAAATAATATAAGCAGCTATCATATTCCGTTCGAGTAAGAGTTTCAATTTCGTCGTTGTTTTGCGTTTGTATACAAAAACGGTCGTGTGAATGAATCAAATATTCATTCCCTTGCACCATTTTCTATCATTTTTATATAAAATTGAAACATAATTTACATTAAAAAAAAAAAAGCTACATTTAAAATGACACCATTTGTTTCTTATTGACATCATATTAGAACTCGGATACAAGAAATTAGATTTTCCCCTTGGCGTGCGTGACTAGTTGCAGCTTTGGTCCCACCGTCTATATTCAATAATTGCTGACTACAAGAGAGAACGTCATTCAAGTCCTTTTACAAAAAAGCTTTCTTGTCCAGGAGCTGAAGTGTGCAATTTTGTAAACGGAAAACGTGACGTTATAAAAGTATTTAAAGTTCAATCCGGAAAGCCTGAGGCGTTTTTATAAATCTAAACTAAAGAAGCAAAACGCAAACTATTTTTCGAATGACAAAATACATTTTAAGGTCATGAAGACCAGTGGTCCACATACCAAATACATTCTCCCAGAGGCTGCAAAGTTAAAGCTTTCGGAAGAAGGGCAAAAATGTGTCAGCGGACTACGGACTTGGGATTTCTCGAGTAGTTTTTGGCTTTAGACAGATTACATTTGTCATATTTGTCCACCACAACTATAGGTAGCTACAATATTCATGGACCAGAGGTTCCGAGTCTGGGGGTAAAACTACCCCCATGACGTGAATTTCACCTAGCCAGGGGGTAAATTTGATTCCGGATATGTAGTTTTTTTTCTTAAATACTGGTGTCTGTTCGGCATTAGTTATTTCTAAATTAATGAAATTTTGTGCCATTATTATTATTTTAACTTAAAGCTAAAATCACTGAACAGGGTGAGGGTAAATTTACATTCGAAAAGTTGTCAGGGGTGAACGGAATGAAAACTGGCATACATGTTCTGGTGAAGATGAAGATAGGAAATTTAGGGAGCAGAGATTCCTTTTTTTTTTTTGGACAAGGCTTTGGGGAACGTTAGCTGCATAACGGTTATATTGCGCCATGAACGATTCAGACAAAAACGTCATCGATGGAACATGAAAGGGACAGACTAATCAACGATAAAGGGTTGGTTTAAAATGAAAAAATCGTACTACCTGGAGCTAAAAGGTGAACAAGTAAACATCTAAAACGTCATGACTACGCGACCAAAAATTATAAAACTAATGACTGTTTTTGATGATAAATTACGTGAACACCTCCTTTTGGACAAAATAGTCTCTATTTACTGTTTGTCTTTAGCATAATCATCGAGAAGAATAAAAAAACATGATGAACATCATTTTGTTCTCTCTTCGTTCTTCACATTACTATGTAGGGCGCTATATGTGGGATTTGACCAATCATGCGGCGACAGTATTACCTTGATCTATTAAAGTGTTAAAAAATATAATTATGTAAAAGTTAAGTGTAAAATTCTTTTATCTGTAAAGCAATTTCATACCGAGCAAGACCCGTCAGTCCCGACTTCAGTTCTGAAAAACTGGGTCATCTGAATCTCATGTAATAGGCCTATGCAGTATGTTATACATATCCCATTGTTATATCCAGCATCTTTTGGCTTTCTGGTCTCTCTCTGTCTTATTCCAATTGTCTGCGTGTGTGGTCTTGGTTCTCGTGCTTAATTTGCCTTCATTGTTTCAGGTCGTCGAAGAGAGGGGTAGGGGAGGGTTTGTGAGTATGTACAAATTCAACAGCTCATCTTAGTGGGGCTGGAAGCAGGGTTATCCATTTTTTGGGTAGTAGGAAGAGGGAGGAGAAATCGAAAGTAGTTTCTATTTTGATTTGGTTTGCCTTTTTTTTTTTGTCCATTTATATACAATCCGTCTCTCTCTCTCTTTTTCTCACCCCCTCTTTCCCTCCGCTCTGTCTCCCCATTCTCTCATCCACGTCTTTCGCTCTTTTTCTCTCCCACTCCCTCCGTCTCTCTTCCCTCTTTCTTTCTCTTTAGCTCTCTCCGCTTTTTACTTTGTATCCCCCTCGCCCTCATGTCTTTCAGTCTTCACTCTCTCTCTTTCTCCCTCTCCCTCTGTCTCTCTCCCCCCCCCCCTCTTTCTTTGTCTTTAGCTCTTTTTTCCTCCCTCTCTCTGCCTCGCCCTCACATTTCTTTCACTCTTTTTCACTCTCTCTTCCTTCCTTTTACTTCTCACTCCCTATCTCATTTCCCCACTCTCCCTCCCTGACTACGGTTTCCATTGTTGCACCTAGCACGGCATATTTCTGGTACTGAAAGAGGTTGTCTTAGTTTCTTCATTAACAGTATTACAGTCAGGAACCGAAAGTTAAAAAATCTCTAAACGTTAATCAGATTGGGAGAAATCTTAAGTGACTGAACAAATCGAGGGGTATTTGCCATATTTTCTTGTATGGGACATTTTGCAGATTTTGAGTTTTTTCCACGGAAGTGGCTTTAAGTTTATATACGTGTGTCATTCCAATGGGTTAAAAGCTTTCCCAGATGTTCGTGATGTGATGTTGTATGCATTTTGGCAGCGATTTTACACAACTCTTCAAACTTTAAATCCTTATTTTCTCGAATTCGAAAAGGTAAAAATGCACATGCAACAATGTGGAAAATACCGGATGAAATTAAGCTGTAAAATTGGAAGGGAATTATACCAGGGATGCATTTTGTCCAGTCCACATTAGTATACAATATTCCAGGCCTTTTTTGAATAGGCTATAAAAAGAATTTCGGGCTTTAGAAACTTATCTGACACGATTTAGAAACATGACTTTTTTTTAAACAAGGAGCATCTTTCGGTGCCACATTTGTGTCAAACTGATTTTCTACATACATAAACTTACTTAGAATGGTATTGAATCTCAGCCACAATATTTTTAGGAATATTAAAAAATTTACTTACATTCAATTCCTGGGGTATAGATTTAATTTTGCAATCTTGAAATAAAATAAAAAGATGTCTCCAGATCTGTAATCTTCAACCCCTAATATCGTTCAAGTAGTGATTGATCAACACGGCATATAAAAAAAAATTCTTCCATTCAGTAGGACCTTTGCAGTTTGGAGAATGTTATCCTGTAGGAATATTATGCTGTGGGAATAATTATTATTCTGTAGGAATATTGTCTTGTTGGAATATCATCCAGTAGGAATCTATCCTGTGGGAATATTAAAATTGTAGGAACATTATCCCATAGGAATATCACTATCCCGTGGGAATATTATCCTATGACCCAATAGGTTTTCCATTATGTATGTACATATATTCAGATATCAAATCTTTTTGACGGATTAGGTCAACACATTTCCCCCATGGACAGACTCAATAGTTCATGGCATAAATTTAAAATAATATATGCATAATTTTGGAATTACCTTTCTACAGACTATTATCAACCAGTTCTTCCGACATTTTATTTTTCGATGTTTTCTTTTATTTCTTTGTGACCAATGACACAATTCACGCCCCCTTTCATGCAAGTCGCGTGGTTGGACTCGGTGAGGTGGATGTCACAGGGAATCAGCGAGACCACACATCATGCTCATGGATTACATCACTTTGACGAACATTGTGGTCGGTGAACTGCCAGGTATGTGTTTTTTTTTGTAGTGATAATGGCAAGCCTCAGCTCAGGGGTTCCCAACCCATGGTAAATTTGCTCATACTGGATTTGTACATATTTTTCTTTTATATTAGTCTTTTAAAGGTCTGAAAAGTTTGTACATAAACAACTTAAATAGCGCCGTGTGCTTTTACATTTCAATTACTGAACAATACAGCGTGGGGATAAATTTACTCTTGAAAAGTTGCCAGGGGTAAACGGGGAGAAGGACTTTCTCGTCTACTGATAAAAGTGAACCGGTGAGATATGATAAAAAGTAAAAATCAGTTTGGACTACCTTTTCGAAGTGTTAATCACTGAGCTTCGTAGCCTACCTAATATAAAAACATCCGTCAAGGGCACTTAACTGGCCAGGTAGCCCCCTCCTCCCCCCTTTGCGACCCCCTGCTTGTGAATGATCCTAAGGACGTCCTTGGAGTTGCTAAAGTTAAGATGTTAAAAGGTATTACACATACACTATCTGACTCTTTAAGTTTTCATTAGAAACATGCTTTTTATGTAATCCAAAGGCTAAAGTTGCTCAAAAAGGCATGAATGCAAAGTTTTCAATACCATACTACAAAAAAATGTATGTCTTATTCATAGACCCCCTTTCCCACGTGCATGATTTTCATACAATGGGAGCACCCCCACATTCGAGGGCATGTACTTTATCCCCCTCAAACGTTACTTTATTTTTATCTGAATAGCTAATTCTAAACTTTCATTTCAGATTCTGCATTTATCTGCTTGTATACACGAAAGTGCAATGAAACAGTTTCAACACCCGAAGACATGTTCAGATCAAGCCTGCCTGTCGCCAAAGCTGCCAGTGCATGATCCCAGCTGAACATTGAACCTTTGTAAGCAATATTTTGTAAGTAATCAAGAGACCTGTTAATTATGCACTATATAACTGAGGAAGAATACCAATGGTTACTTGAATGGACAAAGAATAGATGTTTGATCACAAAAACTGAATTATGTGTGTTGAATGCCCCACGCCTAGCACTCATTCCAGCAAAAATCTGACAGTGCAAAGGCCGAAAAGAATTCCGTATGTCCCGACCACCCAGCCGATCCCTAACCTTTTCCCATCCCCATCCTTATTCCTAAACCATAAATCTTATCTTTTTCCAAACATACTCACTCCTTAACCTTTCAATTTCAAAACAAAAAGAAAAATCCGAGATGCCCTGAAGAATTGCAATAGTTAAAGAGGTCGGGACATACGGAATTCTTTCCCCACTGGTCCCTGCAAAATCAGAATGGGCCTACTGTCAGACTGCCTTTGTGGTTTCAAGCCCTGAAACACCAGACGAAAAGAAAAATGCAGTGGCAGAATCTTTTGCGACATATTTGTGGTTATGAAGTAAACTATTTCTGGAGAGCCTTACACTGTATTTGTCGAGCCATTTAGAAAAAAAAAATCTTTACCTCCCGAAACAGAAAATATTATAAAATGTTTTAAAAGAAGTAAATTTGAAAATAATAAAAATTGAGCTGGAGAATAAATTGATCTATTCAAAAGGAAAGTAGAACATAATTATGAAGGATGAATGAAAGATAAAATGGCAATTTTTATAGGCCCTCTTTTAATCTAAATCCATATTTGCATTAAAATGACAATCTGGGCGTAAGTTTAATAAGCTTGTTTTGTGTAGGCTACAGGCTGTGCCGAGGATGTTAAAAAACCAGCAGTATATGCCCAGGTGAAAGTCCAACAACTACTGCAGATCACGATTCACTTCACGTTAACCGTGTGGACCAGCACAAACCTAGATCTCAAAAAATGGCTCTGCTGCTGAAACAGCTCACCAGACAACCTCTTTTGGGAGTGGTCAAACTGGGAACCAATAGCGCTGGAACATCTGGTAAGTTTATTCACAGAAAGACATCCGAACGTGTCTCATGCCAGATTGCACCTTTTAATGCACTCAGCAGTGAATTGCCCAGCTGCCCGTTAACTATACAATCTCGATAGTCGACTTCTGCAACTCCCATGCACCACTACTCCTAAAGCCGTGTCCTTGTGGGGATCTGTGGATCCCCGCAGTTTGTAATACTTAATTAGCACTACTGTAAGAAAATCTGGCCATCAGACGCATTCGGAAGTGTCAGCTTATAATATAGAATGACTTGTGTGACCTTCCCCTCGGCTGAATTGGGGGCCAACAGCCTACGGCTAAGGGCCCCGAGAAACAACTTTCCACAATTCCCCACCACTGCAGGCAGACCTTGAAACTGAAACCACCTTTCTTCTACATAGGTTTCATTCTTTATGTGGGTTCTTTATTATTTCTAGTGGAAAATGTCACAGGTTTCCTATTATATGGGTTCAGTAGTATTCCTAGTGGAAAATGTATGGTCTAACCTCTCCATAGTAATAGTAATGTAAACTGTAAAATAGTGTAGGCAGTAAGGTTCCATTGCACCTAAATAATGTCAAGTGACATCCATGTCCCATTCTGTTTATACGATTTGTTGATCAAGGCAACAAGATTTCTCAGCTTTCATTTTTTGCTAATTATAAATTTAACTTCTTGGCAGTTGGGTTTTGATTCATAACTGGTAGGCCTACGTAGACAACCTGCTTAAACAATACTGCCTTGTTGTGGGAAAAGACCGCTTACACAATAAACCAAATTTGCGTTGCACTCTTTCTTTGTTCAATTTCCATTTTGTGATAATGTAAAAGAACTATTAGTCATTCAAAATTATAATTCAGAGAGATGGAGCACATTTCAGTCTATAAAAAGTTAAAAAGTGAATCTGACCTTGGCTGGCGTATACCAGTTTCTTCCTGCAACTTGGCAGAAACTTTTAAACTTTTAAAACTGACAAGTGACAAAACTCCTCCCCCTTCCTCTCCTGTCTCTGTTCCTCCCCCTCCCTCTCCCATCTCCAATGGGCAAACATAGGAAGACAGCCCAAATCAAACTAGGTCCTTCGAATTCCTCCTGCCCCACCCCTCCCAAGAAAACATTGTAATGCCTCGCTTCCACGCTCCTCATGAAGGGTTGTTCAACTTGTGCATACTCATACTAGTCACAGACTTTCTCTCCCCTCTCAACCACCTGAAACGATGGGGCAAATTCAGCCCGAAAAACAAGGTCATACCCGCGGGGATTTGGGATAAGACAAGACGGTGGCCAGTAACTGGTAAGTCAAACGGTGTTGGCTTTTACATTATATGTGTGTACCATAATGTGTATTACATGAGATAGAGGTCTTGGTTTTCAGAACTATGGTGCATTTAGAAACTGTTCTATTGTGGTAATTTTTTGCACGCCATCTTAGATTTTCCATGACCTTAAGATTTTCTGATCGGTAAAACAATGCAGGCCATGTCAATTTTTCAAAGCGGTAAATGTCTGATCTTTTTTGAAATATAATTCATCTTCCAAATAGTCATTCATCCACACGAGATAAAATTCCCCCATTCAGTAGGATCCTCTGCTGTTTGGAGAATTTTTATCCTGTAGGAATTTATTATCCTGTAAAAAATTTTCCTGTAGGAATATTATACTATTTCATAGAAATGTTATATTACTAGTGTATTATCCTGTAGAGATATCAACCTGAAGAATATAATGATGTGGGAATATCTTGTAGGAATACTATCCCTTCGGAATATTAACCTGTTGGAATATTACCCCAATAGAGAAAGCCTTCCATCTCCTGTGTACATAAAATTATTAAAATTCCATGTCATACCAAATCTTTCTGGCAAATTAAAAGAAGTAGATCTTTCCCATATGGATAGGCTTTAATATGTTATATCTTTTGTAATATATATATTATGTATAAAATATATTGGAAGTGCCTTTCTGTAGACCATTATCCACCAGTTCTTTCAGTTGTTTTTTTTTTTACATTTATTTTTTTTTCTTCTTGTGACCAGTGATGCCATCAAAGCCCCCTTTTCTGCAGATCATGTGGTTGGCATGGAGGACTCAGATTTTGACCTAAATGAAGATGTAATGAATGGTGTGGATAACACAGGGAATTGGCGAGACCACAGTCATTCACATATGTCCCCTTTTCACGATCATTGTGGTCAGTGAAATGTCAGGTATTTTTTGTTGTGGTGAAAACATACCTCAGCTCAGGGGTTCCCAACCTGGGGTAAATTTGCTGATTCTGGATTTGTACACATATTTCTTTTAATAAAGATCTGAAAAGTTTGTTCATGAACAAAAACCATGAACAAGTGAAATAACTATGTACTTTTTGTTGTTTGAAGTGAAAATGTTAAAACCGGTATTTTATACTTTTCGTCTTAGTTGCTTTATTAAAAAGTGTAAACTCAAATTACTGAACAAAACGACCTGGGGGGCAAATTTACTTTCAAGACGTTGCTGGGAGGGGGGTGGGGGGGGGGGTATGATGCAGAGTGGGGGAAGGGGGGGGGGGGCGGCAAAGGAAATCAAAAAAGTTGGGAACCTTTGACATAGCTATTGTTTCTTGGCTACTGAAAGAATTGGACCTGGTAAAGATAATTCCGTGCCTTATTGGGCGCATTTACAGGTTCAGAGTATTGATAGAAATGTTTCTAGCACAGTTGGGAGATATAGTCTACCTCGTGCTTTAAAAATTTGTCCAAATAGTGATTGGTCCACAGGACAAAAAAAAAATTTCCTCAATTCAATAGAATCTCTGCAGTTTGCATAATGTTTATCCTGTAAGAATATTATCCTGTAAAAAAAATTGTCCTGTATTAATTATTAATACTATCTTGTAGGAATATTATATTATTAGCGCATCAGCCGTTAGGAAAATCCTGTAGAAATATAATCCATTGGGAATATCTTGGAACACTATCCCGTTGGAATAATTATTATTATCCTGTTGGAACATTAGCCCAGTAGAAAGCCTTCCATCTTGTGTGTACATAAATTCATGTCATACCAAATCTTTCTGTCAAATTTTTCCCACATGGACAGGTTTTAATATTTTGATATATTTTATAATATAATTACGAACGTATGTATTGGAAGTATCTTTCCATGGACCATTAGATCTATACATCGGTTCTTCCACCATGTTCTCTTTTTCTTTCTTTCTTTTTGTGACTAGTGACGCAGTCAAAGCCCGGTCCTTTCCTGCAGATCATGTGGTTGGAGGACTCACGATTTTGACCCAAATGAAGATGTAATAAATGGTGTGGATATCACGGGGAATCGGCGAGACGTCACATTCACATGTGCCCTTTTGACGAACATTGTGGTCAGCGAAATGTCACGTACACAGTGTATTTTACTGTGGTGAAAACTACATATCTCAGCTCGGGGATTCCCAACCTGGGGTAAATTTGCTGATTCTGAATTTGTACCCATTTTTCTTTTAATAAAGATCTGAAAAGTCATGACCAAGTGACATAACAGAATACTTCTGTGGTTTGAAATGAAAATCCTAAAACCGGCATTCTAAATTTGCGGTCTTTTTCAGTTGCTTTATAAAGGCGGGAGTGTTAACTCAAAAACAGCTTGCAGGTAAATTTACTTTTGAAAAGTTGCCTGGGGTAAACGGGGCATAAAAGGTTGGGAGTCTCTTGACTTACCAAGTCACTTTGCTATTGTTACTCGGCTACTGATGAATGTGGACTCTGTGAAGATAATTCCATGCCCAATTGGGTGCATTTACAGGTTCAGAAAGTTACTTGATAGAAATGTTTCTCATATTTCATTTAGCGTCCCGAGCAATGGGTATAAAGATATGTTTACCTTGTGCTTTGAAAATGTTTGTCACTGTTGCAAATTCATGTTTTGGTCTATAAATCTTCGTCCATCTCAAGCACTGATGTGTTGATTTTGGCGGTTTTGAGTTAAGGTATCTTATCATTGCTCAAGATGAGATCTATATTCATATCAATATCTTAAACACATTTTTGAAGTTGTAAGCAAAGCTGTTTTTGCGATATCCACAAAATACAAAAGTGACCCAAATTTTGAAACACTTTCCTGAAAAAATGAGAAATTTGTTGATTTGCCAATAATGAGATGAACAACGAATTGATTCGAATATTCCATTAAATTGCTAAATTCTCATCGCAGACCGTAACTGAGAATAAGGTTCTAGATGTTACATCTATTGTAAGTGGCAAATGACAGGATTTTGATTTTCTTGTCTCACAGAATCTGTAAATCTGTGCCTAAATTAACAATCGTTGTCCTTTTTCATGTCAGCAAGCTAAATCCCGTTGGAGATCTGCGATCGACCATTATGGATGGATGAATCTAATTCCACCCAGCAAGACACCCTGGACTGCTACATCTACTAGAGAACACAAGTCTAGAGTACTGGCTGTGCTTCACTGCTGCAACATTTTCACTTAATTTGTTTTCATCTTTAGGGGCCATCCATAAAGTACATATGCTTGACCTTGGCATTTTTAACCCCAGGGCCCTTACACCATCATGTACAGTTTGCATACTCCCCCCCCTCATAAAAAAAAATTTGTATAGCAGTGCGCCCATGATAAAATGCTGAATGTCAATGATGAAACATTGAAAATTTACTGTGGCATTTAGTACCATTAGACTAAAGACATGATTTTAATAGTCAATTTAATTTGCTGAAATAAAGTAAATATATACTTGTCGTACACTCCCCCCCCCCCCCAGCAAAAAACTTCCTGGATGCCCCCAACGACTACTGATTGTTCATTGCTTCATTTACACTTTATTAAAATTTGTTTCCATCCTGATGATTGTATAGGCCCAACAAGAGCCTATCCAGTCAGCATGTTTTCGGACATGCCATATAGTTGGGGTTTTTTTTCTTCTCATACTTGTTTGTATTTGTGGGTTTGTTTTGTAGTTTCATATTTGGGAAGTATGAAAGTGTAAAGATGAAAATTCATAGACCCAACACCTTTGTGAAATACATTTCATTATTACTGCTGATATCAGCATTGTTTCGTTGGGTATGATTTGTGTTGGCGCGATTTGTTGCGGTGTTGCCTCGGTGTTATCTGGATAGCTTGGAGTCATTTCAGTTTAGTATTGATGTCTCGATATCTTGGGTTTTGATGCCTCGTTTCGTTGCCGTCACTGTCTCGGTACCGGTATCATTTTGGTTTGAGTATCGTGTAGTCTCGGTGTTGCTTCGATGTCGTCTGCGAATCGTGCTGATACCCCGGTGCTGCTTCGATCGATGTCATCTGGCTATCGTGACGATGTCTCGGTGTTGCTTCGATGTCTCAATGTCATCTGGGTATTGTGACGATGTTGCTTCAATGTTATCTGGCTATCGTGTCGGTGTCTCGGGTTTGATGTCGTCTGGGCATCGTATCGTGTCGATGTCGTCTGGGTATCGTCTCGATGTCGTTTTGGGTATCCTGTCGTCTCTCTGGGTGTCCTGATGTCTCGGTGTCATTTTGGTTAAGTTTTGGCATCTTGTCTCAGTTGCGATTTAGTTCTGGTGTCTCGCCTCAGTGTCACTTTGGTGATGTCTTTGTATCGGTTCAGTTTAGGTTTTTCTTGGGATCGTCTGTGTTGATTCGATGTCGTCTGTCATTTCATTTAAGTTCTGGTGTCTCAGTTGCAGCTTATACCGAGACATCACTGAGGCGACCTGTACTAAGTAAACTGCACCAAAAACTTAAACGAAAATGACACCAAGATGACGTAGAGATATCCGACATGATACCCAGACAACACTGAAATGATACCGAAACGTCGAGACCACGGTGAAATGAGACCAAAAAACATCAAACAACACATTAACATGATACCAAGAAAACTAAACCAAAAGGATACCACACCACTAAGGCGGCACCGAGCTGAGATGCTAGAATTAACTGCAACCGAGATGACATGGGCTGATGGAGACACCAAAACTGAAATGGCACCGGTTCAGTTCAGGTGTCTCATCTTGGGGTCGCCTCAAAAACGAAACGATACCAAGAAAACAAACCTAACTACATCTAGATGAGAGACACCAGAACAAAACCAAAAATGACACCCAGACGACATCGAACAGACCGACGCTATACCCAGATGACATCAGGACGACACCGAGGCGATCGATACCCAGACATCGGGACCCAGGCGCGTGTCGGTTCGGCACCGCCTGGGTACCAACTGGGCGACGTCACCACGGTATTGCCGTCTGGGTACCGCGTCGGTGTCTCGGTATCGCCCTGATGTCATCTGGGTATGGCAGTTTGTTTAGTTCTGGTGTCTCGTCTAGATGTCGCCTTGGTGGTGTATCCGTTTAGGTTTCGTTTTGGTTGTGTATCGACTCACCGTCTCGATGTTTCGGTGTCATCTGGGTATCGTGTCAATGTCTCAATTTCATCTCAGTTGCAGTTTCTATGGTGTCATCTCAATGTGACCTCTGTATCAGCTTGATGTCTCGAGACTAAGAAAATGCTAAAACCAAATTATACCGAGCCACAGAGGCGATCCCAAGATAAGACACCATCAGCCGATGTTAATTCTAGCATCTCAGCGTCGCCTTGGTGATGTGGTATCCTTTTTGGTTTAGTTCTCTTGGTATCGTGTTAATGTGTTGTTTGATGACTCCATTTTGGTGTCTCGTTTCATCGTGGTCTCGACGTTTCGGTATCATTTCAGTGTTGTCTGGGTATCGTGTCGGATGTCTCTGTGTCATCTTGGTGTCATTTTCGCATTAAGTTTTTGGTGCAGTTTACTTAGTTCAGGCATCCCATCTTGTGGTCGCCTCAGTGATGTCTCGGTATAATTTTGGTTTTAGCATTTTCTTAGTCTCGAGACAAGGTACACTGAGATGACACACCAGAACTCAACTGCAATCGATATGGCACCAAATTTGACGGAAATGACACTCAGATGACATTGAGACTTCAAAGTAACACCAAGACATCGATATGATACCCAGATGATACCGAAATGATATCAAAACATTGAGAAGGTGAAACAAGACAAAATCAAGACATCAAAGACATTGAACAACAAGACAACACCAAGAAAAACCTAAACGATACAGCACTTAAATGAAATGACAGACGACATCGAGATATCAAAGCAACACAGACGATCCCAAGACCGACACGATACCAAGAAAAACCTAAACTGAACCGATACAAAGACATCACCAAGGTGACACCGAGGAGAGACACCAGAACTAAATCGCAACTAAGACAAGACGCCAAAATCTAACCAAAATGACACCGAGACATCAGGACACCGAAGCAACAGACAACAGGATACCCAAAACGACATCGAGACGATACCCAGATGACATCGACACGATCCGATGCCCAGACGACATCGAAGCACCGAGACACCGACACGATAGCCAGATGACATCGCAGCAACATCGTCACAATACCCAGATGACATCAAAGCAACACCGAGACATCGACACGATACCCAGATGACATCGAGACATCGAAGCAGCACCGAGATATCAACATGATTCGCAGACGACATCGAAGCAACACCAAAATATTGACATGATTCGCAGACGACATCGAAGCAACACCCGAGACGTCAACACCATACCCAGACGACACCGAAGCAACATCGAAGCAACATCGAGACCCAGACGACACTGGGTACTAATGAGGAAAAAATGAGACTCATGTCCAAGTCAATGTGATCTTTACACTTTCATACTTCCCAAATATGAAACTACAAAACAAACCCACAAAGACAAACAAGTATGAGAGGAAAAAAAAACCCAACTATATGGCATGTCCGAAAACATGCTTACTGGATAGGCTCTTGTTGGGCCTATACCATCATCAGGATGGAAACAAAATTGAAATTCAAGTGTAAATGAAGCAATGAACAATCAGTAGTCGTTGGGACCATCCATGAAGTTGTTTTTTGCTAGATGTAACATCTAGAGCCTATTCTCAGTTACGGTCTGCGATGAGAATTTAGCAATTAATGGAATATTCCAATCAATTCGTTGTTCATCTCATTATTGGCAAATCAACAATTTTCTCATTTTTCAGGAAAGCGTTTCAAAGTTTGGGTCACTTTTGCTATTTGTGGATGTAGCAAAAACGGCTCTGCTTACAACTTTGTTAAAGATATTGATATGTCACTTTGTAAGAATATAGCATAGATCTCATCTTGAGCAATGATAAGATATCTTAACTCAAAACCACCAAAATCAACACATCAGTGCATGAGATGGACGAAGATTTATAGACCAAACCATATGAAATTGCAACAGTGGCAGAAACATTTTCAAAGCACAAGGTAAATATATCTTCACACCTATTGCTCGGGACCCTAAGTGAAAATGAAATATAAGAAACATTTCTATCAAGTAACTTTCTGAACCTGTAAATGCGCCAACAGTCCACTTTTCATCAGTAGCTGAGTAACAATAGCAAAGGGGACGTTGAAATATAATAGTGTAAGAAAAGGTGGAGGGGGGGGTCTTGAACCAATGTAATATTACACTTTTGTGAGGTGAGAATATAAAAAGGAATAAAAAATTAGACAACAAACAAATAACATAAAAAGAGGGATAACTTATGGTATTCTATTCATGAATCAGTCTAGGAAGAGGAGAAAGAGCAGGAACAAGACCCCGGATTTTCAAGATAGCTCAGCAGATGCCCGTTTTTAGAAAAATCATTGACATTTATATGACGAAAAACCCCTTTGTTGATAACTAATTTAATGGCAATTTTGACATTGACTTGGACATGAGTCTCATTTTTTCCTCATTAGTAAGAAAGAGTACGTGCAATGTATAATTATTACATGTATTATTGTAATATTACGGGGGGAGAAGCAAATGTAAGAAATGTGTAAGGGGGGGGGGGGGGGGGTCAAAAATCCCAAAAAAGGTGTAAGATTATATTTGAATGTCCTCAAAGTGACTTAGTAAGTCAAGAGGCTCCCAACCTTTTTTTATGCCCCGTTTACCCCAGGCAACTTTTCAAAGTAATTTTTTTTTTTTACAGCAATTTGAGTTAATACTGCTTTTAGGATTTACACTTCAATACCGATTTATCCCGGGCAGGGCAGGGGACCTCAACTAGTATAGTATATTCCTTTGAGATAGTATAAATAATATTCCTACAGGAAAATTTTTGACAGGTTAAAATATTCCTCCAGGATAAAAAATTCTCCAAACAGCACAGATCCTACTGGAATGGGGGAATTTTTATGTCGTGTGGATGAGTGACTATTTGGACGAATTATAAATAAAAACATCCCAAATTACAACAGTGACACAAAATTTTTAAAGCACAAGTTAAGACTATATACATGTATCTTCCAACTGAGAGTATCTCCCAGCTGTCGCTAAGGACGCTAAATGAAAAAAAACATTTCTATCAACTTTCTGACCCTGTAAATGCGCCCAATAAGGCACGGAATACATGTATCTGTGCCAATTTCACCTTTTTCAGCAGCCAAGAAACAATAGCTAGTCTCCCAATCTTTTTTGTTGCCTTTATCTCCTCTCCCCCCCCCAAATTTCCTGTCATCTTACCAGAACATGTATGCCAGGGGTTCCACCTTTTTCATCATGTTACCCCTGACAACTTTACAAAAGTAAATTTACATTACCCCCATCCTGTTTTGTTCAGTAATTTTCTTAACTTTAAGTTCAAATAATAGTAGCACATTGAAATAATTTTAAACTAATGAACAGATACCGGTATTTTTTAAAGAACCAAAGGCTACGAATCAAATTTATCACCTGGCGAGGTGAAATTTACATCACAGAGGTCGTTTTATCCCCAGGGTGGGAACCTCTGGCCTATGGGTACTGTCGATACCTACATTTGTGGTTAACAAATGTAGTAGGTTAACAAATGTAATCTAGAACCAAATATGACTCGATGATTCTCAAGTCTGTAGCCTGTTCAGAAATTTGTGCCCCTCTTCCGAAAGCTGTATCTTTGCAGCCTCTGGCAGAATGTATTTGATTTGCAGACTAATGGTCTTCATGACCTTAAAACATTTTGTCATTCAAACAATCTCATTTTGCATTTCGCTTCTTTAGGTTAGTTTAAAAAAAATGCTTCAGGCTTTCCGGATCGAACTTTAATATACTTTTATAATGTCACTTTTTCCGTTTACAAAATTGCACACCGGCCCATGGAGAAGAAAACAACCTGTGCGAGAATTTGCTTTTTTCTATACAAGGACAAATGACAGTCTCTGTCGTAGTCGGCAATATTGAATATAGACGGTGGAACCAAAGCTGTAAATAATCCTTCATTATGCACACCCAGGGGACACTCTAGTTTCTTGCATTCGAGTTCTAATAGTTCAATCAGAAACAACCAGTGCTGTCATTTCAAATGTAACGTATTTTTTATGTAAATTGCGTTTCAATCTTATGGTTATATGAAAATGATAGAAAAATGGTGCGATGGACTGAATATTTGATTTGTTCAGATGGATAATCTTTGTATGTAAACGGCAAAAAAACTTGAAACTCTTACGTGAACCAAACATGACAGCTGCTTATATTAAAATATCCCCCCCCCCCCCCCCCTGCAGGAGCAGGGACGGGAGAGGGGAAAGGGGAAGTTCCTTCACTTGTCAGAGTTAAAAGGTACCAGCTTTATAGGCCTTCCTACCAGTCCCTATTTCTAGTACTCTGCCAAGTTACGGAAAAAAACCGGTACACGCCAATCAAGATCAAATTCCCTTTTTAACATTATTTCATGGTCTGAAATGTGCTCCATCTCTATTATATCCGAGTTCTGATTTTGTACCACTAGTAAATAGTTTCTTCAGGTTATCACAAAATGGAACTTCAAAAAAGAGTGCAACCCAAATTTTTAACTTTTATTTTTCACTTGCGCATAGTGTTTTTCCGTAACAAGGCAGTAAACAGGTTGTCTTCCCATGCCTTCAGTTATGAATCAAAAATGCAATTGCCAATAAATTAAATTTATAATAGAAAAAGTTCGGAAAAAACCATATTGCCTTTATCAACAAATCGAAGAGAATGAGAAATGGGTGACACTCAACACTAGTTACCGCAGACATCTTACACTATGGAAACGCACTTCCTACACTATTTCACGGTTTATATTACTATTACTATGGAGAGATTAGGCCATACATTTTCTACTAGGAATACTACTAAACCCACATAAATCATGAAACCTGTGAAGAGGAAAGACTGTGGGCCCTCAATGCAGTCATGGGGAATATTGTACAAGTCAAACACACGGGGGAGACTTCCAGATGTATCTGATGGACAGATTTTCTTGTACTGTAGTAGGCCTAATGAAATATTCCAAACTGCAGGGGTGTACAGATCCCCACAAGGACATGCCTTTAGGAGGAGCCATGCACGGAAACTTACAGAAGTCTACTATGGGAATGTCTGTATAGTTAATGCGCAGTTTGGCGATTCACTGCTAAGTACATTAGAATGTTCTATCTGGCATGAGACGTGTTCCGAAGTCTTTCCGTGTATAAACTTACTGGACATCCTGTTGGTTCCGAGTTTGACCACTCCCAGAAGAGGTCTCAGTAGCTGCATCAGCCATGGAGCCATGTTTGAGGTCTTCTTCTGCTGGTCCACACAGGTAACGAGTCAGGATCTGCAGTGGTTGCTGGACCTTCTCTTGAGCAATTACTGTTTTTTTTTTTCACATCCTCAGCACAGCCTGTACACAAAATCAGAGTATTAAACTCATGCCCAGATTATAGTGTCATTTTAATACAAAATGAAGATTCAGGTTAAAAGGGGAGCTATAAAAATTGTCATTTTACCTTTCACTCATCCTTCGTATGTCCTGCTTTCCTTTTGAATCTTTAACTTCTCCAGCTCGCTTTTCCTTATTCTCAAATTTACTCATTTTAAACAGCAATTTTCTTTTTTTTTTTTTTATAATAAGATGTTCTCTTTCAGGAAGTAAAGATTTTTTTTTCTCAATGGCTGGATAAATATAGTATTAAAGGCTCACCAGTGATAATGTTTACTTCATAGCCTATATAAACCACAAACATGTCACAAAAGATTCTGCCATTGCATTTTTCTTTGTGTGTAGTGTTTCAGGGCTTGAAATGACCAAAGGCAGTCTGGTTAGGCCCATTCAGTGTCTGCTTTTGTCCGACTAGGGGCAAAGAGTTCCATACGTTCCAACCCTTCTGAACTCTCAAATTCTTCACAAGCTATCTCAAATTTTTTGTTTCCTAATGGAAAGGTCAATGGTAAGGTTATGAATAACACTAGGTTGAGGGTTGGGGATAAGGACAGGTTTCAGGAGAGGTTTAGTGTTAGGTGCCAACTGGGTGTCGGGACATGTGGAAGTCTTTTCGGGCTTTGCATTGTCAGACTTCTGTAAGGCTGAGTGGTAAGCATGGTCCATTCAAACACACCAATTCGGTTTTTGTGATCAAACATCTCATTCTTTGTTCACTCAAGTATAATTATTGGTATACTTCTTCAATTATATTAAGGTGCATAATCAACAGTCTCCTGTTTACTTAAAAAATACTGCATACAAAGTTTCAACAATATGCTGCTGGGACCACTCACTGGCAACTTTCATGAAGGCAGACTTGAATGTGTCTGCAGGTGTCGAAACTATTTCGTTCGACTTTTGTGTACACAAATACAGTTCGATAAACTTGGGACTCTGAAATGAAAGTTTAGAACCATTCACAAAAAAAGTAACATTCGAGGCCATAAATTATGTGCACTCAGAGGTGGCCCCCCCCTCCCCCAATTATTTGAAAAGCCTACATGTATGGTGGGGGGGGGGGGGGGGAGAGTTCTAATAGAAGATGTACACTTTATTATGGTATTGTAGACTGCTTTGGTTTACTTTTTTTTTTTAGCAACTTTAGCCGATAAATTACAAAGAAGTCATATTTCTACTGAAACAGTCAAACTGGTCATGCAAAGTACCTTTTAACATCTTAGAAAATTTTGTCTTATGGATATTTGCGGAAGGAGTTAAAATACCAAGATCAAGAGTACTTACTTTATGGATGGCCCCTAAGCAATTCACATGAAAATGTTGCAGCAGTGAAGCACACAGCCAGTACTCTTTAGTCTTGTATTCTTGGGAAGATGTAGCAGTCCAGGGTGTCTTCCTGGATGGGATTCGGTTCATCGTAGATCGCTTTGACAGCATTTAGGTTGCTGACATGAAAGCATTAAGATGTTTAATTTAGGCACTGATTTACAAATTTCATGACCAGTGAAAAGCAGTCCTGTTATCTGCAACTTACAATAGCTGTCGTACCTTATTCTCACGTTACGATTTGAAATGTGAATTTAGTAAACGGAATGTCTTAATTCGTTGTGCATCTCACGTAGCCTACTGGCGAATCAACAATTGTCTCATTTTACAAGAGAGCATTAAAATTTCAAAGTTTGGATCACTTTCATCGTGGATGTGACAAAAACGGCTTTGCTTACAACTTCAAAAGTGTTAAAGATTTCCATCCATATGTCACTTTGTAGAATATAGATCTCATCTTGAACAATGATAAGATATCCACCAAAGTCATCGATACTCCAGTGCATGAGATGGACGCCAAATTATGGACCAAAACATCTGAAATTACAACAGTGACCAAAAGTTTTCAGACCACAAAGTAAACTACATTGTCATCTTTACAACTGTTGCTAGGGATGCTAAATAAATGAAAACTAAACATTTATATCAAAAAACTTTCTGAACTTGTAAATGCACCCAATAAGACAGTGAATTTTCACCCAGTCCACATTGACCAGCAGCCGAGAAACAATAGATAAGTCGGAGGCTCCCAACCTTTTTCATTCTGTTTACCCAATGGCAACTTTTCGGAAGTAAATTTACCACCAGTTGAAGTCAAAATAAAAGCGCATAATGCTATTTCACTTATCTATGACCAACCTTTTCAGATCTTCAAAAATTTATAATTTACAAGAAAAAAGAAGTCCACAATCAGCACATTAATCCCTAGGAGGTTAAATTTCCCCCAGATTGGGAACCCCTGAGCTGAGGTTTGTGGTCACTACAAAAAAAAGTTATACCTGACATTTCACTGACCACGATGTTTGTCATCACGGCGCATGTGCGCGACATGCGTGGACTCGATTCTCTGTGACATCCATATTATTTGATCCTCCGATCACGTGATTTGCAGGAAGGGGGCGTTGATTGCGTCATTGGTCACAAAAAGAAACAGAAAACAAAAAATTATATGGGGGAGGAACTGGTGGATAATTGTCTTTAGAAAGATTCGACCACTATAATTATGTAGATATTTTCCAACATAAATTATGTACATATTTTAAAATTACATCTCGTGAAATAAAGTCTGTGCATGGGGGAAAATGTGATTACCTTCTAAGCTGCCAAAAAGATTTGGTATGTGAATATCATATGCATATTATGGTGAAAGACCTATTGAGATAATATTCCCACAGGATAATATTCCGACCTACAGAATATCCTATATTCTTATGGGATAATGTTCCTACAATTTAATTGTCAAACAGGATATTATATTTCTACAGGATGATATTCCCGCGGGATAATTCTAATATTTCCACAAGACAATTTTCCTACAAGATAATATTTTTAGAGGTTAATATTCCAAGAAGACTATCATTAGGATAATTTTTACAGGATAATATTCCTACACGATAATATTCCAACAAGACAATATTGCTACAGAATAATATTGCTTCAAGATAATATTCCTACATGATAACATTCCCAAAACTGCAACGATCCTAGTGAATAGAGGAATTTATGTCGTGCGGATCAATCACTATTTGGACAGATATCAAGCGTTGGCGATGATTATCGATCTGAAAACTTTCCTTTTTTCATTCTGGGATTTCAAAATTAACTCCATGCCTTAAGTGTGGAATGCAGGCAAATTTTATAATATTCTTGCAAATATACTGTAACTCGGATTCAATACTTTATCACGCGTGTAGAAAATTTTGATGTAAGTAAAATATGTGGCACTGCAAGAAGCTCCGTGTTTAAAAAGTCATATTGCTAAGTGTTTTATATAATATGGCATTTCGGCCTTTAGAAGGTGCAGTCTTCACTTATTCAGGGGCATAATTATGACTGAATGCGTCTTAGATTCAATTCCTCATCCTACTTTACCAGATAGCACTTTCATTTCATCAGGTATTTTCCATACTGTTGTATGTGCATTTTTGCTTTTTTTTTTTTGTTGAGAAAATGAGGATTAAAATTTGAAGAGTTTTGTAAAATTAGGGCCAAAAGATACACAAAAGGTATACAAAGTGGGGACAAAGTGCTCTAGAGGCAAGGTGCTCGCCTCTCATGCCAAGGGTCCCGGGTTCAAAACCCGGCCGGTGCAGGCATGTTGGAAGTTTGGGATTTTTCTCATATTTTCATGTCCCTGATCCTATTGGGGGGTAGGATCGAGTACCTAGTCTTCTCGGATAAGGACGAAAAATTCGGAGGGCCCGTGTGCACTTTGCGCACATTAAAGATACCTTGGCAGTTGGAAATCGCAAAGAGCAGGCCGAACAGGCCGCTGCCCGGGCAAAATTAAATAAAATTCACTCCTATCATCCCCCCCCCTCTTTCCCTTATCTCCCCCCCCCCCCAAAAAAAAGAACCGCCGACTGTGGCGACCACGTGCCTGCTCCAGTTGTAACTGGGCTGCAATGGCACAAAGGCAAATTTCCCAAATGGGATTAAAGAGATACAAATACAAAAAAAAAAAAATACAAATAATAATAATAATAATGTATAGCATTTATATAGCGCATATCCATTTAAAATGCTCTATGCGCTTTACAGAAACATTACATCACAAACATATCTCGCAAAGTTTTTAACCGATTGGAATGACACTTCTACATAAAACTAGGAGAGAGAACTACGATCATGACAAAACCTCAAAATCTGCAAAATGTCGCATACAACATGGCAAATACTCTTGATTTGTTCATGAAATCTCTTAAGATTTCCCTCAATTTGATTAACTTTTAACTTTCGGTTCCTGATTGCTATACTGTCAATAAAAAAACCAAGACAACCGCTTTCAGTACCAGAAATAGGCAGTACTAGGAAGAACTATGAAAACTGCAGTCGGGGGAAGGGGGGGGGAGAGAAAGTTATAGGAAGGGGGAGAAAGAGCGAAAGAAAAAAGGGGAGGGGTTGGGGGTGGAGGAGGGATGGAGAGAAAAACACGGAGAGAGAAAGAGAGAGAGACAGGGGCGTGGGATAAAGACAGAATGAGAGAGGGAGGGAGAGAGAGAAATATGAGGGCGAAGGAGAGACTGTGTAGAGAGAGAGAAAGAGACAAAAGAAAAAATGGGAGAGAAGTAAAGACAGAGAGAAAGAATGACGAGTGGAGAGAAAGGGAGCGGGAGAAAGAAATGGAGAGAGAGGGATGGAGAAAGAAAAAGAGAGGCGACGGAATGCCATGGTCAAAAAATAAACAGCAAACCAAATCAAAATAGAAACTGGCTTTCGATTTCTCCTCCCTCTTCCTCCTACCCAGAAAACTATGGATAACCCTCCTTCCCACCCCGCTATGAGCAGCTGTTGAACTTGCACATACTCATAGACCCTCCCCTACCCCTCTCTTTAACGACCTGCAACAACGAAAGCAAATTAGGCCTAAAAAGCAAGACCACATATACAGACAATAAAATTGAGCTATGACAGAGAGAGAGACCAGAAAGCCAAAAAATGCCGGATATTACAACGGAATATGTAGGCCTACAACATGTTGCATATTACAGGAGATTCAGTGAGAGGAGTTTTTCAGAACTTGAGATGGGAATTTGTCGAGTCTTGTTCGGTACAAAATTGCTTGACTGATAAAACAGCAGAGATGTTTATTAGAATATTGAGAATATAATGGATGAACAAAAAATCAAATGAGGCAGTATTGAGAGACGAATCTGAAAAGATCATCAAGACAAGACAGAGGCAACATAAATTTCTATCGCACATCTGTCGCACATCTGTCGCCTCAATATCTAGCAGTCATAGGGAAGATCGAAGGCAGGAAAAGCAGGGGCAGACAGAGAAAAACTCTGAAAGTCTTTAATTCATGGACAACAAATAAACGTCACAGCAACAACAACTTTAGGTTGGCTGATGACAGATTCGAGTGGAGAGCCATGATCGCCAATGTCTGTTCCAGACAAGGCAACTGATGATGATGATACAGAACTTTTCCCTTTTTTTTTTCGTGACGATCAAGCGCTGGAATTCAAGCTCCCGCCCCCCCCCCCCCCGAAAAAAAAGGCGAAAGGCGCAAAGTGGCCATTACCGTGCCAAAGTGCCAATAAATCCAAACTCAAACTTAAAAGCATCCTGAAGTCCGCCACAAAATGTTACAGTACCTATAGAGAACGATAGACGGAGCGCAAACAGCCAAGGGACCTGTAATCACAATAATGCAAGTTTTTAGACCCAACGCCGTGCATACACCTCGCATTTGCGCGACATTTTGAAGGTGCCTTACTCCATCATGCGGAAGTTTCATTTTGAGATCTGGCAACTTGAAATCATGGGAACGGTTACCCTTTTTCTGGTTTGCTTTCTGTCGCTGATTTCACCCGCGATTTTTTTTTTCTTTTCTTAAGAACTCACGTTCACAGACGCAAGAGTCCATGCCATCATCACTTCCTGCAAAATGGTCGGTGCGTACAGTTGCACTCGGTGTACTGTTCTATCTACAATGTAAATTTTGTGGATGACCCTATGCCACTCGGCATCTATGAATATATTTTTGTTCATGCGGAAACCTTTCGGTCTGATGCGATGCATTTTGTCTTTACTGTCCGTAGAACGTGAGTTTCGTATGTGTGCAAAATTCCTTTGTGGAGCTGCAGAGCGCTTTTCATGACTTCGACCACCAAATCTAAAAACCCAGCAATACAGGGTATGACCTCTGTGCGTTTCGAATTTAGCTGACCATCTGTGACTTCTTTGTCTCTCAAAACTGTCCATCGTGTGCAAAACTCAGCAACACAGTGTGGACCTTTGTGCTTTTTGAATTTTAGTTGACCACCTGTAATTTCTTCCAAAACTGACCGTATCCAGAGCCCAATAATACAGAGTGTGGACATTTGTACGTCGTGTATCTAGCTGACCACCTGTGATTTTTTTCTCTCACCAATAAAGAGTGTGGACCATTGTGGGTTTTAGATGTACCTCACCAACTGTGAGTGAGAAAATCATGGTAAATATCGCTTGTACATTGGTCAAGGTTTATGCACAACATTCCACTTACCCCGACTACCGAGAAGAGCCCAGTTGTACAGAGTAAGGCTGTTGTGCATTTTGCATATCGACTGGATCAATGTTAGGAACGGACTTCAGTGACGAAGAATCCATACTTTACATACCGATCTTGTCAGGTTACCTCATTGCTTTGCACAACTTTTCTCAAACTTCGGCGACCAATTGGTAATTCAGCTGCGCAAAGTCCGGGTGGTTTACTATATTGTGCAAGTAAACAGCCCAAATCCTCACTTTACTTAATATTGTCAAGATCCCAGATTACTTGCACAACTTTTCTCAGACTTCGGTAATTAATTGGTAATTTACTACATTGTGCAAGTGAACAGGCAAAATTCTCATTTCACGAGCCAATGTTGTCAAGTTCCCACATTGCCTGCACAAGTTTTCTCAACTTCGGCGACCAATTGGTAATTCAGCGGCGCAAAGTCAGGATAATTTACTATATTGTGCAAGTAGCCAGAATCCTCACTTTACTTGATATTGTCAACATCCCACATTGCCTGCAGGACATTTCTCAAACTTCAGTAATTAATTGGTAATTAAGAAGCCCGAAGTCCGGTTGCTTATAATTATATTGGGTAAGTGGTCAGCCAGAATTCTCATTTCACGTGCCAATATTGTCAGGTTCCCTCATTGCTTGCAGAACTTTTCTCAAACTTCGGCGACCAATCAGTCATTCAGAGGCGCGAAGTCCGGATTGGTTAATATATTGTGGAAGTAAACAGAATCCTCACTTTATATGTTCTGATACTGTCAATTTTGCACATTGCCTGCCCAGTCTCACTCAAACTTCGGCGACCAGTTAGTATTTGGCGGCGCAAAGTCCGGACTGATTATTATATGATTTTATTTTGCAAGTAAACAGCCAGCACAGCACCGACGTGAACAACGACATATGTACAAAGCTGCTCGGACTCTGATAAAAATACCACACAGAAAATCTACACTCCGTTCTTCAGATTTTATCGCTAAAGATATGCCAAAATATTTCCAGTTATCTGGTGCAGGGTCATAAAGATGGTAATATTTATTATTGTCGCCGCATGATAGGTCAACTCCACCTACAGCCCTACATAGTAATGCTACAGCCCTACATAGTAATGTGAAGAACGACGAGAGAAGAACACAAGTTTCTATATCATGGTTTTTTTTTATTCTTGTCGACAATTTATGCTAAAGACAAATAGTAAACATAAAAGACTATTTTGTCCAAAAGGAGGTGTCCACGTAATTTATCATAAAAAACTGGGGCATTACAGTTTCATAATTTTTGGTCGCCTAGTTTTAGATGCTTACTTGCTCACCTTTTAGCTCCATGTAGTACGATTTTTTCATTTTAAACCAACCCTTTATCGTTGGTTAGACTGTACCTTTCTTGTTCCATCGATGACGTTTTTGTCAGTGAATCGTTCAGGGCGCAATATAACAGTTATGCAGCTAACGCTCCCTAAAACCTTGTCAAAAAAAAAAAAAAAAAGGAATCTCTCTCCCGCCCCCCCCCCCCCCAAATTTCTCATCTTCATCTTTACCAGAATATGTATGCCAGTTTTGATCCGTTTACCCCTGACAACTTTTCGAATGTAAATTTACCCCCACCCTGTTTTGTTATGTAATTTTAACTTTTAAGTTCAAATAACAATAGAAACATTAAAATATTTCATTAATTTAGAAAACTAATGTCGAACAGACAAGTATTTACGAAAAAAAAGTACAAATCCGGAATCAAATTTACCCCCTGGCTAGGTGAAATTCACGTCATGGGGGTAGTTTTACCCCCAGGCTGGGAACCTTTGGCCTATGAATACTGTAGCTACCTGTAGTTATGGTGGACAAATATAAGGACAAATGTAATCTAGAGCCAAAGACTATTCGACAAATCCCAAGTCCGTAGTCCGCTGAGATATTTTTGCCCCTCTTCCGAAAGTTTTAACGTTGCAGCCTCTGGCAGAATATATTTGGTATGTGGACCACTGGTCCTCATGACCTTAAAACGTATTTGGTCATTCAAAAAATATTTTGCATTTAGATTCTTTAGTTTAGGTTAAAGAAAAATGCCTCAGGCTTTCGGGATCGAAATTTAATACTTTTATAAAGTCACTTTTTCCGTTTACAAAATTGCACACTTCAGCTCCTGGACAAGAAAACAACCTTTGCGAGAATTTGCTTTTTTTTGTAAAGGACTTTAATGACTTCGATTAGTCAGCAATATTGAATATAGACGGTGGGACCAAAGCTGCAACTAGTCACGTTACGCACGCCCAGGGGAAAATCTTAATTTCTTGCATCCGAGTTCCAATATGATTAGAATCAGAAACAACCGATGCTGTCATTTCAAATGTAACTTTTTTTTTTAAAATGTAAATTATGTTTCAATTTCATATAAAAATTATAGAAAATGGTACAAGGGACTGAATATTTGATTCATTCACACGCACTTTTTGTATACAAACGCGCCCCCCCCCCCCCCCAAGAAAAAAAAACGAAATTGAAACTCTCGCGAACGGAACATGATAATGGAATGTGCGCATTTGCGAAATGATTTACGAGCGCTGTACGAATGACAACTTTTTCTTTTCTGTTCAATGTGATCACAGTGAACACACCTGTACCATATTTAGATTTTCCTTTTGGGGTGCGTAACGAAACTTCATTTAGAGACCTCGGATTTCATCCCCTGGCATAGTATGAAAATAAAATGAAATAAAATTGATGCATGTATACTGCAAGACTGAAAGTTAAAGTTACTTTTTTTAGTAATAAAAAATATGAGAACTTTGCTGCTCTGAAAAATGTACGTGGCATGTGGATTAACCGATCAGAAAATGTTCAGGTCATGGAAACTATGACTGAATACAACATTTACTGTAAGACAATCAGTTTTCGAGAAAATTGCAGGAGACTGACGGCACGAATTTCTAAACGCACGATAGTTCTGAAAACCAAGACATCTCACTCTGGATCTCATGTAATACACATTATGGTAAACATATCCCGTCATAATACCCGACACCGTTCGACCCCCTGTCCGCTGCCAGTCTTACCCCAATTCCCCATGGGTGTGATCTTGTTTTTCAGGCCGAATTTGCCCCATTGTTTCAGATGGTCGAGAGGGGAGAGAGTCTATGGGGATGCACAAGTTCAACAACCCATCATGAGAATGGGGAAAGCGAGGCATTACCCATGTTTTCCTGGGAGGGGTGGGGTGGGAACTCGAAAGCCTTGTCTATTTTGATTGGATTTGTCTTCTCATGTTTGCTCATGGGGGGGGGGGGAACGGAGACGGGACAGGAGGAGGGAAAAGTTTCGTCACTTGTCAGAGTTTTAAGGTACAGGCTCTATAGAACTTTCTGCCAGTACCTATTTCTAGACTAGTACTCCACAGAGTTACGGAAAAAAACTGGTATACATAAAACGAGGTAAAATTCACTTTTAACTATTTTATAGACTAAAATGTACTCCCATCTCTCTATGCGAGTTACATTTTTGTACGACAGTTTCTTTGCATTATCACAAAACGGAGAATGAACAAAGAAAGCAGGATGCAACGCAAATTTTTATCGTTTCTTGCGTATACAGTGTTTTTCCGTAAAACGGCAGCACTGTTTAAGCAGGTTGTCTTTGTATGCCTTCCAGTTATGAAGCAACGTTACTGCCAAAATGGAAAACAAAAATTTGGGAAATCCTGTTGCCTTGCCTTTATCAATAACTCAAACAAAAAGAATGGGACATGGATAAAACAGTTTTGATCAACGCCCCAAACTTAGATTTTAAAAAAATCCCGTGATGTTGCAACAAGGCTTGATACAAGTTAAAATGTGGCCAAAAACAGACAAAAAAAAATTACAATTCTGCGAGAATGAGAAATCAAAAAGTATAGATGTATTACAAAACCTGCAGAATATATTCCGGGTCTCATAAATTCGTTGTTTCTCGGTGGACTCAGCGGAAGGCTATTGGACCTCAGTGCACTGAATGCAGTTGTGGGGAATGTTACCCATGTCAAACATATTTATATAGAAAGGGAGACTTCCGAATGCGTCTGATGGCCAGCTTTTCTTACAGAAAGCCGAATAAACTATTCCAAACAGCGGGGGTGTAAGGATCCCTATAACTTTAGGAGTAGCCATGCACGCAGAGTTGCAGAAGTTTACTGTGGGGATGTCTGTATAGTTAACGTACATCTTGGGGATTCACTGCTGAGTACATTAAAGTTGCAATTTGGCATGAAACACGTTCGGAAGTCTTTCCGTGAATAAACTTACCCGATGTCCCAGCGCTGTTGGTTCCCAGTTTGACCACTAACAGAAAAGGTTGTCTCAGTTGCTGCTTCAGCCATGGAGCCACGTTTTTTTTTTATCTAGGTTTGTGCTGGTCAACACGTAACGCGAGTCGTGATCTGTAGTTGTTGGACCTTCACCTGGGCAGTTACTTGTTTTTCAACATCCTCAGCACAGCACAGCATGTACACAAAATCAGCGTATTAAACTGCTTTCCTGTTGAATCTCTCATTCTCCAGTTCCATTTTCCTCTTTCTCAAATTTACTTCTTTTAAAACACATAATATTATATATATCTATATATCGATGGCCTCGGGCACAAACCATCTAAGTCCGTAAACAAAAATTTTTCAGAGGAAGGAAAAAACTGATTTAACCATAACTAACCTCTTACAGCTATTTAGAAGTTTTGCCTATTTGATGGGTATCACCTCTAGGACTGTATGCTAGACTGGTTTAGTTTATTATGAATTTGTTTTTTATCTATCTATTTTAAGGAATAAAGCATCTAAAGAGTTGTCTGGACTTGGACGGTTCGTGCCCGAGGCCATCGATATATTATTATATTAATAAGATGTTCTTTCGGGAGATGTACAATTTTCTCCATGGCTGGATAAATACAGTGCAAGGCTCACCAGTAATACAGTTTACTTCAAAGCTTATAAACCACAAAGGGGATGAGTTCGATACGAGTTACACAATATGGATATTACAAGGACACGACGCGAGACTTTATGAGCGGCCGTGAGCGGTGTGTCGCTGTGGGGGGGGGGGGGGGGCAGATGGTCCTCTAGATGTAAGTTTTATAGTGAAAGCGCGCCTCGGCGATTAACACTTTGAACACGAAATGTGTTCGACTAAAGTTGTGTAACTCATATGGTACTCATTCCCACAAAAGATTATGCCATGGCGTTTTTCTTTCTGTCTAGATCTTTAGGGCTTGGAAAGATCGAAGGCAGTCTGGCAGTAGCACCATACAACGATTTTGCATTGACCAGTATGTCCCAACCCCTTTGAACTCCTGCAATTCTTCAGAGTATCTCAGTATTTTCTATCTGCTTTGTTTTTCCGAATGAAAGGTCAAGGGGTAGAGTTAGGAACAAGATTGGAATTAGGGTAAGGGATAAGGATGGGGTTCGAGATAGATTTAGAGACCGAGTGGGTGGTCGGGACATACAGAACTTTTTGGCCTTTGCATTGACGGATTTTTGGAAGACCGAGTGGTAAGCATGGTCCATTCAGCCACACACACAAATTGTTTTTGTGACCAAACATCTCGTTCCTTGTCCACTCAAGTATAATTATTGTAGGTTATATTACTTTAGTTACAAGGTGCACAATTAGCAGGCCCCTCGTTTACTTCAGAAAGTATACAAAAGTTCAGTATTTAGCTGGGATCAGGTACCTGTAACTTTTGACGACAGGCAGGCCTGAACGCGTCTCTCGGGTGTCGAAACTCTTGTGGACTTTCGTGCAAAGAATTAGACAAACGCGGAGTGCTCAGACGTGGGGATCAAAAAAAAAAAAAATCGCACACTTATAGAAGGGGGACTATGGAGCAAATGTACACTGTGGTCTTGAAAAATTTGCTTTCATTTAATCTACCTTTTCTGAGCAAGTTTAACTGGATTACATAAGAAAAAAATTCGAATGAAACAAATAGGCCAAGCAAAACACCTTTTAACATCTTGACATTAATGGAACCCGTTCCAGTTGAGTCAATTACAAGGACGAGTCTTTAGGATCGTTAATGGGGGGAGGGGGTGGGATTTAATCCCCCAGAGGGATGTTTTTATAGTAAATACATTACTAAGCGATTAACACTTAAAACAAAAATGTGCCAGTTAAAGCATAATGGTGCGCCTTCCACATTCGCCATTCTAATAGCCTTATGCTTGTAGGTGGCGGGTGGGGTTGGGGTGTAGATGCTAAGAGTATGAAAAGCGTGCATGTGGGAAAGACGGGGGGGGGGGGGGGAGCAGAGAGCCAAAATCGAGCGTACCTACTTCACGTTTTTCAGCCTACCGTACCAGAATGCAGGAAACATTTAGATCTAGATCTAGATATCTAGATCTAGACAATTATGAAACCAAGACCAAGAAAAAGGAAGGACTTCCGAATGCGTTCCATAGCCCGAGTGAAACAATACATAGCTACCATATACCCCGGCAGCTTTCCCTGATGTGTCAATCTGACTACTGCCCAGACGAACATCGGCCTACGGCCTCGATGATACAAACTGACCAGACCCCCACGTCGTTGCATATATATATATCAATCTGACAATGCCTGTACACTTGTCGAGCTATGGAAAGCATTCGGAAGTCCTCCCAAGAAAAATACAAATGTATGAACTTACTTTGTAGAAGAATTTCGTCTTCGTCAGGAATCTGCTTTTCATTCAGACTTGAAGAAGTTCAAACAAATGTTCAGACATTTGGGACGATCAACTGCGAAAAATCTTTCCCTTGCTCACACCCACATTGTCACTGTGAAGTACGGCTGCAGACTGACACGCTTTCTAACCACGTTGCATTTGGCCGGTGTGGCCTTGGCTCAAATCGAGGGAAGATCCGTGCATCCAGTGAGTGACTTCGTGAACTGTTCACCCATCGGCCAAAACAATGTATACAACATAAAATTGTCGAGCGTCGGATCATTAACCCATTTCGGCCCAATGCCGAATGGTTGCGATGTTAATTTTGTTACTGTTAC
Source organism: Onchidella celtica (assembly GCA_963931925.1). Taxonomy (NCBI): domain Eukaryota; kingdom Metazoa; phylum Mollusca; class Gastropoda; order Systellommatophora; family Onchidiidae; genus Onchidella; species Onchidella celtica. Next base: position 31,133,297 of record OZ007578.1, read on the forward strand.
ATTTAGAGAGGGGGTCATCCTTAAAGCACTTGCATTCAGAAGGGGAGGGGTTGGTGAGCCCCCCATGGGCGTATATGGGGTGGGGGGGGGTATTTGAAGGATACTTACCGTTTTCAGTTGTGGTAATAAAGTATAAAGAGTTTCGTTTTATTTCCCCATTCTTCAGAAAATCTAGTTGTTGGATAATTATTGTAATAAAAAAATATGTTTTTGATGAAGCAGTCAAAATGGTCCCTGCAAAGTGCCACTTAGTTTTCGAGCATCCAGGCTTTATCTCATAGACATTCACCATTCTAATGTCCGTACTCTTGTACAACGGGGAGGGAGCGTTGAGGCCAAGCGTATGAAAAGCCTTTAGGGAGAGAACATAGAGAACGCTTGACGCGCGAGAAAACTAGTGCGAGAGTGCAAGCGCCTTTTACCTGTTTTAAATATGCCACTAAATCTCTTGTGACACCCATAGAGAACGCTTGTACTTTCCAGCTTCAGGCGTGTCGCGTCGCTTGTCAAGTCGCGCTAGTTTTAAAGTATTGAAAGTTAATTCTTTTCTCGCGTTGAAGCTACTTGCTGCGAGTGTGTTGGCGTGCCGCTATTGATAAAATTGTTTTATTTCCTCTTACAGTGATAACTTGGGCATAAACAACTTCCACTGAGATACATTACAATGTGTTATTAGTAAAGTAAAACGAATTTTGATTATGTTTGCAGGTTTGTTGCATCAATTAAAAATAAACAAAAAGAACGTGGCACATCATTGTGATCGAATTTATAGCTTCTTTTTTTTTTTTATTATTTAAGGAAATGTGGAAAAGACTGCCTGCATATTAAATCCTGAAAATTGAAATGTATACATGTAGCTTGATGATCATTTACCGCAAAATGTGTTTCATAACATTAAAAAGTGAGCTACACGTTTGTTTGTCAAATAAAAGAAAACAATAATAAAGCAGAAGTATACATTTTTAAAAAGCAATGTTTTTCTTTGGTTTCTTTTCGTATTACGTGAAAATAACACGTTGTCAGGGTTATCACCAGCCTTTCTTCAGGCAGGATGGGAACATGCCAGTTACACCATGTCTTTGAAAGCCTTGGACTTATTTTGGTCTAGCATGTAATTGAACATTTCAAGGTTCATTCTGATGTAAGCGTAAAGTCTGTCAGGGTGATCCTTCAACTGACTGAAGAGGTGATATTCGTCAACGTCTCTCCTCTCTTTGTTAAGTTCATGCACAGTCATTCTTCTCCTTTTTTTAAACATAAGTTTTGGCAATGCACTGTCCACCAAGAAGTATTCGTCGCCTGAAGACGACGTCGTACTGAAACAATACCGGCACACAGCGGACTGCTGTTGATCACAGGGAACTAGGCCATGAAGCGCTAGATTCTCACGCGTTCTCTCTGTGCATCCTTGATCAATCAGGCGTTTGTTGAAAAGGCGTCTGTACTCTCGCGCTAGTTTTCTCGCGCATCAAGCGTTCTCCATGATTGTCCTCTGCCTTAAACGTGATGGGAAGGAAGGGGGCTAAAAATAATCGCCCAAATCGGGCACACCAGACTTTATGGATGGCCCCTAAGTAATGACCTTCTTCAGGAACTTCACCGGCAGAGGAAAAAAATTCTACTCATCCTTAACCCTCTTACTGTCAATAGTCAAATGAACGAATTAGTCTTACAAAACTGTCCCGAAGCAGTAACATAAACTTTCCGATCCAGCAATGCATGCAATTTTAGTTTGTTCAAGTTTCAGGTCAATGCAAGCACCAAATACCATATGCCCGAGATTAAAACTTGCAGATCAAAAGCTCTTGTCAGGACACAACAATTTCTCCTTGAGAGCAACACGGTTAACTCTTGATTTTGTTTTGATCGGCGTTTTTTCTTCTCCCCCTCACTACCCTCTCTCTCCTCAGTCTCACATTTTCTGTCCCCTCCCCCCCTACCCCCATCTAATTAATTATCAAGCTGAACGCCTGCAGTGGGCTTATTGAAAGGAGTCACAAAAAAGTTAATTATATTTTTCCGTCATAACTTTTTATAAAGAATGTCTGAAATGTCAATGAACAGAATAGTTCCACACAAACCGATTGGATCAGATTATTTGACACCTAAGAACATTCACTGTGTAATTTTGGAAACTGTTTAAGTGCTATTCAGGCTGCAGCATTGAACGAAAACAAGTGGCCAAAGTTCACCACAATGAAATTAATACTACCGCCACTATTTTTTTTTAAATATATTAACCCTTTGACTACCAAGGCCGTGAAAGCTAAGTTTTCTGAAATCTTGTAGGTATTTGTTATATTATGTTTTTCATTTACATATACGAGAGCCAATGTGAATCTAGATTATGACAGTCATCTGCAATTCAAAGTTATGAATTGAAAACCAAAATCGTGTAACTTGTGGAGCAGTAAAGGATTCTTAGCAATGCCGTGTCGGTATTGAACGGTTAATAACATGGAAAGTTCCTTTGCTTTTTGTTGTCACTGTGAGACTTCGTGACAAATAAAAGTACATAATTTCTCTTTGGTTTTTGTTCTTGGACACATCTGAACTTAGTGTTGAGTCACTCCACAGCGTTTCTTTTTTTCTTCTTTTGCTTTATGATATGACGATATTTTCACAAGCTCGGGCGTGCACGGGCCGATTTGGATCAGCCAACTGGTTGAATGGTGACGTGACGACAATTCTTTTCAATGAGACCCGGTGCACATGCGCGATTTGTCCTGCCATAGTTTTATGTCTGCAGATGTCCCTCAAGTAATCATTTCAATGAAATTCCAAGGTAATGCCGTTAACCCTCTGGTGCCCGGACATTGAATGTTTTATCCCAAACTTCGGAAATATTTACCCAAAAATTGACTCAAACTTCTCAGATTATTATATTGTCCAAAAATATTATGTTTTTAAGTGTAAAACACATTAATAAATTAGGAAGTGTATCCAAACAAAAACTATTAAAAAAAAAACAACAACTCATAAAATAGGACTCGAGGCTCCAGATGACTTGTTTCAAATATAGAGTTAATTTTTAATTTTTTTAGCATTCACGCGCGCACACACACACACACACGCACGCACGCACACGCACTTAATATACACACAGTGAGAAATACAAAGCTAGTCTTTCTCATGGGAACAACTGTATCCAACCACCTTTAAGGAAATCATTCTGTTTTATACTAGTTATATATACGAAGGCTGTTGTCACTTCTAAGTACGGTTCCCATGCGTTATGCGTATACGTACTTATTTCTAACCCAGCAGCCCTAAATCTTATCGAATCCCTAACTCTGCCCCCTATCCTTTCAACCAAAAAACCAGGTGGAAAACAAAAAGAAAATTTGAAAGAATAAATAATTATGGCTGTTGTTAGGAGTATTTTCGGAGGAGCTCTCTAGCTCTGGGGTCACAAAAGGCTTTAAAACACATACCTCTAGAGCAAAAACTTGGGGACCGTCCGTACTTGTAATAAACTTTCATATACGAAAGCTTTTTATGTCATTTGTAAGACGATTTTAATTGTGTTAAACCAGTGGTTCTCACCCTTTTCAGACAATCGCTCCATAGGCCCCACATTTTCTGTCATCGCGTCCTCCTCTCCCCAAACCCTTCTCCACCCTCTCCCCTCCCACCCCAACATGCAAACATAAGTACACAGACGACATACACGTTACTATGTTTTTCAAAGTTTTATTCAGTGGCTAGATGCGGTTCCCGGCATTATCCGGGATAAACTTGTGAACCCACCCTTCCATCTCTCTCTCTCTTTTTTGGTCTAGAAAGCTTCCCAGATTTTACAGCCTTACTACAGATTTCATGCGCACCAGAGCACTACGCACTCATGGTGCAGTGGGCTTACGACAGGGAGCCAAATCAAAGATCGTTGTATTTTACTTTTTTACGACTTTTAATTTAAAAATACCCGAAACTTGAATGAACATAATCGGTCGATACAAAAGTGATTGGACTGGAGTTGACACTTAGGAAAATCATAATTGTCGAAACTATCATTTAGGCTGTAGCGTCGATCAAAAATAGGGTCAAAATCGCACCACAATGAATTACTCCCGCCTCAATTACATTTGCCGAAAAAATATACCGAACGCCAATGTGTCGCAACATAGAAACTAATACAAACGTTCTGCGAGTTGTTAATTATTTTTTTATTTTCTGTGCCGGGGACACGACCACGGTCTATACTAAGCGCTGTATAAAATCTGAGGGCCACCAAATCAGCATTAACGGAGGAGTAGCGAAAGGCGCGCTGCAATTGTCCTAAGGTTTCACTTTTATTAATATAGATAGGCATTTTGATTATTCATGATAAAGAAGAGGAGGACGCATTCTCCTATTATTTTGGACTTTTTATCTGGAACCAGATACCCTTGAACATTCGTGAATCACCGAATCTTGAAAGCTTAAAAAAAAAAACGTAAAACACCACCTTTTCCTCTGAAACAGTTAAAATTTCAAAATTCTATTCTGTACTTTGATGTTATGATTGATTATATATAAGCTAGTGCCATGTGACTAAGAGCGTATATGTGTGTGAAACTGCGAGTGGTGTATGGATGAGAGTGCGTGTTTTAGTATGAGATTTGGAAAGTGTATACATGAATCACTGATGCAATTTACAGCGCATTGAGTAATAATTTTATTAGAAATGAGCTACAGGTAGAATGCGCATATCCACCATCTTGTCTGTCCGGACCCACTTAAGGCGTCGTGAACCAATCGGCGGCGAGTTTTTAAAAAGTTCACTATTGTAAACAATGACACGTGTGTATACACACACGGGAGACGTTCGGTCAATTCTTTCACGGATGGTATGGAATCTGACCAGCTTGGATACATCCTTTCCACCCCTGCCACAACAGTCAACTGCAATGCAACCAGCAAGCATTTTAACCTCTTAGACATATCTCGAATTTACACTCATCAGCTGATCCACCGGCCATCTTGTTTGGCGGAAGTACAAAACAAAAACTCTGTGACGCCATGCGCATTCTACCTATAGAAATTCTATTTATTATTATTATTCACCAAATGCGCCAAAAAACGTGGCCTTTCCCGCGCTCATAAAACCCATGCGGTAGGCTCCCTTGTCCTACAATCGGCTACTAGCAATACTGAATGATCGAGGAATTTGACTGCATTGTTTTGACAAGATTTGTTTCGTTTTGTCGAGAAACAGACTATCATAATAACAGACAAGATGCTATGTATAATTTGCAAGTTAAAAGAACAGACACTGTGCAGTATTGTAATCGTCTGTCAGTGAGGAAAATATTTACCCCCAAATCACCGTCTTCTACATTTTCGCCCCTCTCCCTTCGCCATATTCGCCCTTTTCTTCGTTTTCGTGAATTGGATTTTCGTCCCACCCACCCACACCCCCCCCGCCTTTTTTTTTTAACACTAGTGGAGAGCCCGCGACCTCACAGGTCAAGTACAAAAACCTACGTCGGACTGATGTAGGCTACGCCTGCTGTCTGGGGTTTTTAGCCTTGGTTCAGTATACTTGACTAAGGCCCACCTCGAAACTACGCTTCTTGCAGCCTAGCCTGACTGCTTGTAAAAGTTGTTCCTGCTGTCCAGAATGGACATGATGCAATCCTTCTCCCCCCCCCCCCCCCAGGTCCCCACCCCGCGACTGCTCCCTCTTTTCCTCCCCTATCAGAGCCTTCGGGAACAAACGACAGTCGCGTTTTCCAAATACAAAATTACCCTGTTCTGATGTATGATAGATGGGTTCTATGATCAATGGCCGCAGGTCACAGTTTCTGTTTTTGTTGTTGTTGGTGATCTTTGAAATGTCGAGGGCATCAACAATGGAATGCAATCTCTCTCTCTCTCTCTCTCTTTCTCTCTCTCTCTCTCTCTCTCTCTGTCTCTCTCTCTCTCTCTGTGTCTCTGTCTCTGTCTCTCTCTCCGTGTGTGTGTCTCCCCCCCCCCCCCCTTTCACCTCTCTTCCACACTCTTTTCCGTACTTTTCGTTCTTCAGATACATTTATACAAATGTAGGCCAGTATCCGACCCGACCCAGTAAAAACATGGACAGTAACAGTAATGATTGTGTCGTCATACACTATGTGAACAATGGCCGGAATGTGACCATACAATGCACCTCCTCAGAACCGACCATTCTACACCTTCCACAAGGCTTATGACGCTAGCTAAAATAAAATGAATAACAATAACAACCACGATGTTGGGATGACTGGGCAGCTCCTTTGGTGTCTAGTAGGGCTGGGCAGTGAATCGCTTTGGTGGTTAACTGGTTTTCCGAGCGATCCGAATGTGAAAAACTGGTTAACCGGTTCGCGAACCGAATTTTTAACAACTGACAAAAGTAAGTCCGGTTTTCAACGCGCTTGATTTTTTTTTTTTTTTGGCGGCAGTTTGGGACGGCCACCGCAGACAGGATGACGTCATCGGAATGTTTGGGGGGGGGGGAGGGGGGGGGGAGGGTCCCTTTTTTTTTTTTTTTGGCAGATTGGAAAAGTCGGCCAGTAAACAAGTAATACGTTGGTCAGATCGAAAAAATAATTGTATTTTTGAAATCTGCGTATCAAGACTATGAAAGCCTGCGCGTACACATCCCGTTTTAGTGCTTTGTTTAAAAGATATCAATTTCATGAGCATTACACAATTAATAGAACCAAATCTGAAACACGAGTTGAAAAGCGAGTCGAGTCCAAAATTTGGTATATCAGTTTCATCCGAATATCTGGTTAACCGATTCGCGAACCGGATCTTTGCCCAGGCCTAGTGTCTAGAGTTAATGAAGGGCGTAAGGAAAGTTCACTGATGTATTATGACCGTGCAAGGCAGGAATGGCCATCTGTCCAGTGCAAAATATCCAAGACCAACTGACTGTACATTCCGTACTAGGAAGATGTATCAACCCGTAGAGTGATGTTCAGACAGAACTTCTTTAAGGTTCTAGACCAGTGGTTCTCAACGTAGTGGATGTCGCCCCTTGGGAGCGGGAAGGGGCGATTTTAAGTTCCAGGAGCTGGGGGAGGGAGGGGGACAAAAAGAACGAAAAGGGCAACCTGGGAAACTCGAACGTGAAGTCAGTCCTGTTGTATGGATGTGAGACTTGGAATGCATCCCAGGCCTGCATAAAGAGAATCCAAGTTTTCATCAACAGATGTTTGAGGAAGCTACTTAAGATCAGATGGACAGACAAGGTCAGCAATGAAATTGTATGGAAAAGAACAAGACAGAGCCCAGTCAGAGAGGAAATTGGTAGGAGGCGATGGAGATGGATCGGCCACACTCTCAGGAGGCCAGGAAACAGCATCACGAAGAAGGTATTGGATTGGAATCCCCAGGGCAAGAGATCAAGAGGAAGGCCGCGCGGAACGTGGAGAAGAGCCAGAGAAAATGATGTGCAACGAAGCGGAAAGACTTGGAATAATGTAAAGAGGCTGGCCCATGATAGAGAGGGATGGAAAGTGTTTGTTGGTGGCCTATACCCTGATCCAGGGTGAGAAAGGCAATGATGATGATGATGGGAAGGGGGGTACCACGAAAGGGATGATTTGTGTGTGTGTGTGTGTGTGGGGGGGGGGGAGACTGACTGGATTACATGGGGGGGGGGGGTGAGTCGAGTACTTCACAGCCATCATGAAGACAGAAGTGTCTGTCTTTCACCCTATTCACTGTGTGATCAACAGCCAGCATCTCGTGGCCAAATGCCTCAGTGGCCCTCTCCACGAGACCTGCGGAAATATGGAAGGTCTATTTAATTGTTGGTCGCCTTTGATAAAAAATGCTCTCGGTTTTTCTTTATCTGGATGATCAAAACATATAGAGGCAATCAAAAAAGCTTGAAAAATCAACACTATAATCTATGTGTAATCCGTGTATTTGTGGGCGCTTCTTGGAGTCGTGTTGGGATAGGAGGGTAACTAAAGAAAATTTGGGGCCTGAGAATCACTGTTTCAGACTGAGCATTATGAGCTATGGCACACCAGTCGCACAAACACACGAGTTGATGACACATTAATTAACTGGGGACATACAAAAAAGCACCAGCCGTAGTCGAATTATTATTATTCTTGAATACACTTATATTTATAGGCATTGCTGTTGATACTTAGATAATAACCCAATCAATGGGTAAATCTAGGCTAGCATAAGTCTTCTGGACGTCTCTCAATCAGTGGGTAAACCTAGGTTAGCATATTAAGTCTTCTCGACCAGGCATGTCCTATCGAAATTCCCACACCAAAAATATGTCACAATGGGCGCGGACTACTCAGCTATGATGGAAGAAGATCCAGGCATTTGGCCTGACCACTGTCTACATAGACAAATCGTGTGGAGTTGTCGCTATTCTGAGAAAAGTTTTCAAATATTCAAAAGGTGTTCATACAAAATTTAACAGGCAATTTTCTCGAAACTCTCTGACAGGGAGATCGAATTAGGCAACAATTTTCTCGTCCGTACGTGCTCCACAAGGCACTGGGTTCAATGGTCGAGTTCATTCAACTGGCCATCAGTTGGTGCTCCGGGAGTCAGACTCAATGGAGTCCATAATATTGGAATGCCGACGGCCTGAGGTGCAAACGAGGCCATGCATTCAGGCCTATAATTTGAAGTATTTCACTTTAGACACGTGTTGTTGGCTTAAAAGACGAGTTACAGCTTTGGTCCCATGGTATAATGAAGAACAGTCTTATTATCATTTAACTATATCAAGCGTGACTAATAATTATTGTGTTATTTAAATTTTGATCTTTCGAATAAGGTACATGTAACTCTTTCAGACGGTGCTCTCTGTGTTGTCTGTTATTTTTGTCAGTTTCTTTTTTAAAAAACATTTCGTGCAAGGTATTCTTTATTTGCAACTGATCATGGCACATGTAGAACTATGCAGGAATTATATTCTTCTTCAAGTGCCGGCTCTGGAACGGATATCGACGATCATGGTTCGCCACTCATTCCTCCGCTCGCATGCTCTCAAAAAGCCCACATTGTCCTGGTTTTTCTCTATCGCCATCCTGTTCAAACTCTCTAGATATGTTATTCTTTGTCTACCTCTGCTGTTTTTGCACTCTATGTTTCCAGTTAGAGCTAGGTGTTTAAGGAGTTATATTAGATAACATGGACACAGTTGAAATGCCACAAACATAATGACACACAGAACTGCTCCAGTATAATAAAGTTTATACAGAAGTATTTAATTCTTTTCTGAAATTTAAGTTGATGAACCTCCGAATATCAAACATAAATAAAAGTACCCCTGAAAACGTGAAAGGCGTGGAGTGGCCGTTATCGTGCCGGGGCGCCGTAAAACTCAAACTCAAGCTCAAAAACACACATACACTTTGCCAGAAATGATGCGATTTCGTTGTCAGAGAATGGTAAAACGTCGGTGGTACACGAAGTATCCAGAAAATCTGAAAGGAGAGGGGGTGGGAAGGCTACAGTGTTCATCTCTATTGTTATAGACCTAAGTTTATTAGAGGCGGAGCTTGCTAGGCGTCTGGTTGGCCACGAATGGTGATGATTAAAATGTTGACAAAACCAGGAAAGAATAACAACAGCCTAGGTCCGTGCACAGGAGAGACAGTTGACACTATTCTGCTTGCTGATTTGAGTGCAGGAAACGTCGTAGTTTAGCACACATCATTGTTCTGTATCAAATTCGTGACTTTGGTTATTTCGTTCATATCCAGTGTCATGTCTGGCTGTGGTTCGACTGTGTTGTGAAGACTCCTGTCTTGTAAAACATTACCACCAGTCTTTCACGTGAGTAAACGTTTTTGTGTCAGTCTCTGCAGATGCCTATAGGTGAAATAAGATAAGAATCAGTTCGTTGTCCCATGACAGAAACTGTTTTACGTACCGTTTATGAGCACATAGCCTACATGATACATGCATCGTGGCATCGTTACATAATAAACATATACTCAATAACAGGCATACATTAAGTGACACGGTAAGGAACCATAGGTGCTATCCATACAGTACGTAAGCCGGGAAGGAGTTGGTGGGGGGGGGGGGTGGGGGGTGGGGGGGGGGCGTACCCCCGATTTATGAAAAGCATACTTCGGGGAGGGGAGGGGAGAGAGTCCTACGTACCTACGCTTTTCAGTTGCGGTCATGAATTAAAATATCGGTAGATTAGTTTTATTAATATTTTTTCAACAAAACAAGATATAGGATTATATTAAAATAAAATATAAGCTATGTTTCTCATGGACATTCAAATACCCAATGCAAAATGTCATTTAAGTTTCAGAATATCAACTATCATGGTCTTTACTATGGACATTCAACACATTAATGGCCACCGGCTCGCACAAGGAGGGGGGGGGGTGGAAGGAGGTTGTCACGGACGTAACTAAACAATAATAGAAACCAATATTAAATATCATCAATTTGCTGATGCAGTTGCACTCGCCCCCTGATTTTTTCTTATTCTTCTCAGCACGATAGCAACTGTTTCGAAGAGAAGTCAATGAAATGAAGGCTCGTGATCGTTTCCATCTCGTATCGACCCTTGCCATCATATCGGTCTTGTATCTGGCAACACTGGGACAAGAAGAAATGAGCACCACTGGAGGCAACCACACAAGTTACCACGTAAGCAACCACTTAAGTTACCGCGTAAGCAACCACACAAGTTACCACGTAAGCAACCACACAAGTTACCACGTAAGCAACCACACAAGTTACCACGTAAGCAACCACACCAGTTACTACGTAAGCAACCACACAAGTTACCACGTAAGCAACCACATAAGTTACCACGTAAGCAACCACACAAGTTACCACGTAAGCAACCACACAAGTTACCACGTAAGCAACCACACAAGTTACTACGTAAGCAACCACACTGTTACCACGTAAGCAACCACACAAGTTACTACGTAAGCAACCACACAAGTTACCACGTAAGCAACCACACAAGTTACCACGTAAGCAACCACACAAGTTACTACGTAAGCAACCACACAAGTTACCACGTAAGCAACCACACAAGATACCTATCACAGTCACCGTCATTGCAAGTTATCAAAATGCTCTATTCAGGGCTATACCACAGACACCTCATGCATGCAAGCAAATTTACATTGGTTTTTTGGAGCGGGGAAGGAAATACCTCACATTACAAAAGAATCTGCTCAGGGGTCCATAATGATATTAAGACAGCCCTGGCTACATGCCATTGTTTTAAACCCAATAAGCATGCAAGAAATACAAAATCCCTCTCGTACATTCACAGAGCAACAAAACATCTTCCAGTGGAGGCTGGGCGAGGGAAGATATGCAGACTTTTCGAGAGTTTCTGCTGAAGCAGGACGCGGCGGATATGATCAATTCCACAAGCTTCAAGGTTGAAAATGTAGAATTCACAAACATTTTCTTTCTTTTTCACCTTCTGTCTCCGTTTATGACTTTAACCAGATTTAAGACAAAGATAAACATAAGAATCATTGTATTATCCCAGGAAGCAAATTCACATTCACAGAGCATTCAAGCGTATATTAATTTGTATGTGTAAAGTGTCAATACATAAACATGTCATAACATTTATCAGGCGGTAGCAAAGAGAATAGATTTTTCAAAGGAGTCTTGCTGCTGTTGCTATTCCATGGGTGTAACATGAAATATCTCTGTAATCAGTCTGTGAGACCGTGTGATGGTATCAAGGGAGAACTGGGAAGGACTGGAGTTAGGAGGCAAGGTGGAGGGGCGATTGGTTTTACTAGGCAAATTTTTCAGGATTTTATTCATATGCAGGAAATTCAGGAGATTATAATGGACGAGGCCAGATATGTACTGCTACCGGACGGTGATGCCATTTCTACTCAGGTAAGCTGTAGAACTGTCTCCATTCATTACCGCTACCACTGAACATGGTAAGCGGGTAGTCATAGTGGTAGAGTTTTAGTATAATACCTCTCTTAGTCTCAGTTCTAGACTTTGCCCCTACCGGTAAAATTCCTGCAATCAACCTGATCTTTAACCGTATATGTCATCAATTGGCTGTCGACAACAAAACTCCACAAGTCCAGTCACTGAGAACATTGTCATTGTGTACATACAAGATTAGTATTTTGTTGCATTTTTTTTTTGTCTACCTTTCATACATTAAGCAAGGTTTTTACTTTAAGTAACAGCAACAACAATAACAACAAAAACAACAGAACAGTAGCTTGGGCATTTTCATGAAAAATTCCAAATCCAAAATATCAATATTTAACTACTACTCAATGCTAATTCAATGCCCCAGGGATGACATTCCAGAAGGAACAATTGAATCCAACTCCCCCAAAACATCAATTTGTATGACTAATAATATTACAGTCACGTGGCTTGAGCTTAGGCTATAGACCCTTTCAACTTCGGCGTTACGGTTGTTTGCGGGGAGCCGCACGGCTTCGAAAAGCACGGTGTAGAGCAAAAACCTCAACTTGCCTTGATGATGGCATCTGAATATGTGCACATTCAAAGCAAAGATGCATTTTTATGCCAGAACCATCACGTAACGGGTTTGTACAGTTGGGTGCCCAACAAGAGGATGGCATCGTTTCACCGTTGTCCATCGCTTCCGCCCTACAAGTGGGGCACGCCGCCATTTTGTATGCAAATCACGTGATATGGAGGACGGTAAATTAAAAGGGTCTATTGATGAAGATGTCTAGTAAAAAGTAAAAGGTTGTAAATTCTTTTAGATGGTTTATGCATGAAGCATCAAATGTTGGGAATATTTACGATGACATGAATACTGAATAATCTATAGGACTAACAATAGATTTAATTATTTATGTATTAATTTATTTGCTTACTTATTGTCGTTCAGGAAATCCGTCTCGCTATTTTACGGCTAGGCCTAACAAGAATTCTGAAAAGACTTCTAGCCAGAGGAAAATCACGTGGGGTTTTTCCTAAACCCAGTGACGTCAGCACTGCATGTTATGATGACGTCATGGAGTTTATTGACGGATTAATTGGTGTGCCTGGCAATGACTTTATTAGCACTCGGTGGGCCTTGCAGAGTGAGTTGATAGATTAGTGCCTAATGAATGGATACATCAGAAATCAGCCTGTTCTATCTATCTATCTATCTATCTATCTATCTATCTATCTATCTATCTATCTATCTATCTATCTATCTATCTATCTATCTATCTATCTATCTATCCTTCTATCTATCTATCTATCTATCTATCTATCTATCTATCTATCTAATCTATCTAATCTATCTATCTATCTATCTATCTATCTATCTATCTATCTATCTATCTATCTATCTATCTATCTATCTATCTATCTATCTATCTATCTATCTATCTATCTATGGGCTTTTCTGTCTGTCTGTATGTCTGGCTGGCTGCCTGCCTACCAACCTGCCTGTCTGGATCTACCTACTCCTACCCACCTACCTACCTACCTACCCACCCACCCACCTACCTATCTACGCCACTACCTCCCTATCCGCCCATCCACCCACCTACCTACCTACCTACCTACCTACCTACCTACCTACCTACCTACCTACCTACCTACCTACCTACCTACCTAACTACCTACCTGCCTACCTAGATACCTACCTACCTACCTACCTACCTACCTACCTACCTACTTACCTACCTATCTACCTACCTACCTACCCAGCTACCTACTTACATCAACATCAGCCTTATCTATCTATCTATCTATCTATCTATCTATCTATCTATCTATCTATCTATCTATCTATCTATCTATCTATCTATCTATCTATCTATCTATCTATCTATCTATCTATCTATCTATCTATCTGCCTGCCTGCCTGCCTGCCTGCCTGCCCGCCCGCCCGCCCGCCCGCCTGCCTACCTACCTACCTATGTGACTGTCCGTCTAATGAACAATAAACCTTCCCATGGTTAAATGATACTATATTATTTTCAAACCTTACTGTGCAGTGTTGGACGCCTATGGCAAACCTAGCGCCGGGATGCTGATGGGCGTACTACACTGGGTGGGCAATTATGAGGAATGTCTGGATACCCGAGCTCCGCCTTCACCTCGAATATACGAAAATAGCACACGCAGCAGACAAGTGGAGGGCAAATACTGCCGAGTTCTGATTCCTATTGGACACATAGTCAAGATGATCCTGCCGGTACAGGCTTTGTTTTCTCTTTAAGTCCTCGTATTATCCTCTGTCTGTCTATCTTCTTAGCTCTCTCTACCTCCCCCCTCCTCTTCCCCCTCCCCCCGACGTCTTTTCCTGGCCATTCGAATTATTTCCCCTCTTCATAGGTTTACATAATTTCACCCACTACTGTCTTAAGACATGATAGTGTCGATTTCCCATTGTATATATTATATTTTCATTCTTTCTTTGTTCATTATTATATATTCTATGATTTCTTGGGAGAAATTCTCCAAAAACCACTATGTCAACATCTTCTAAACATAATAATTATTATTCACACAGGATCAATACTTCAGGAAAGGCAACCGCTGTATTCACCATTTTATTCATTACTTCCCTTGGAATGATCACTCGCCTTTTCTTTGTCTTCCTACTGTCTCATGACATTCGGGGTCCGTTTTGCAATCGTTTCAATAGGGTGTAGCATCTGCAAGCTATCCCTTGCCCTCCCCCGTTTTCTTGTTACACTGGTGAGCATGTGTTCATTTCTTCTTTCATTTTATTGTTGACCACCGCCAGAGTGTGCTGTACTCCGTGACCTGACCTTCTTTTCTAGTGAGTAGTTTTTTTCCTCGCTCGCTTGTTGTCAGGTGTTTTGACTCGTTCAGTAAATATTAGTATGTTCCCGAATATTCGATAACGTTGTGGAAACGAATGTTTACGCCAGATTTGGCCTTGGGTGATGTAACCTGATGACGTATTGATGCGTGATTGGTTAGTTTGTGCGAGGGCAAAGGTAACGTTTATTTCGGGAACTTTCTATAGAAATGTTTATATATATAGACCTGTGTGAGTGGTTGGGCGGTGAGTAAGTGAGTTTCCTTTTGTGTGGCGTAGATATTTAGTTTCGCTGGTGTCTTCCTAGTAATTTATTGTTCACTATACAGTTATTAAACTTTAGTATTATTTAATCTATCGTCGGATCTCGTGTTTATTTATTTTACAGCTGTAATAGTTTCGTTTTCTAAAGGGTTGTAGTTAGATCAACTAACTCCCCCCCTACTATAACGTGCTAGAACAACCTCAGCTGTTACATATTGGGGGCTCGTCCGGGATCCGACCATGTTCGAGCGGACCAGATCAAAATTACAAGATTTATTTACATAGTTTATTGTAGAATATCATCGACAAGCTATCTACAACATGTCGGAGGTTATTGGAAGGCTTAGCCAGGAAGCGGACGCTATGGAGCTCACTGGGCAGGAGAGACGGGACTACCTCCGTGAAGGCCTAAAGGAGGAAAGAATGGAGCAACTGAAGATAGAGGCTCGGGAGAAGGAGATGAACCACGAGCTGGAGATGGAGAGGATCCGCCATCAGCGTGGAGGCGAGTCGACGCAGGGGACCAGCGACCACGCCAGTTCGAAGAGACCCAAGCTACCTGCATTTCAGGACAAGAAGGACGATCTGGATAGCTGGTTGCTGCGGTTTGAGAGGTTTGCTGAGACAGCTGAATGGCCCAGATCCACCTGGACGACATCACTGTCTGCCCTGCTGACCGGGAGAGCTTTGGAGTGCTTCTGCAGACTACCGATCGACGAAGCCAAGGACTACGACAAGGTCAAGGAAGCGTTGCAGAAGAGGTACAACCTGTCAGAGGACGGATACAGACTCATGTTCAGACAAGGTAAGCCTGAAGATGGAGAAGATGTTGGAATGTTTTTGACCAGGATCAAGACCTATCTAGAGAGGTGGATAAAGCTGTCGAAGACGGAGGAGACCTACGAAGGAGTGAGAGATCTGTTCGTCAGAGAGCAATTCATGGATGCCTGCCCACCAGACCTTGCAACCCATGTGAGGGAGAGGAAACCAAAGACGCTACAGGACATCGCAGATTCAGCAGAGGCGTACCTGGTAGCGAGGAACCGGACGCTCAGTGGGAGCACCAGACTGCAGAGCCGGCCAGTGCGACAGAGGCCCAACGGAGACAGAAGCCCACAGGTCTGCCATAGGTGCCAGAGGCCGGGACACAAGGCGACGGAGTGCCGTGCAAAGTTAAACGACAAAGGTGGGTTGAAATGTTACCTTTGTGGAAAGCCAGGCCACGTTCGGAGGATGTGTCCAGCCCAGAAGGATATGGGACGAGGCAAGCCGAACAAGGCGGCGGCGGCCGTAGTTATAGCGGCGGACGAGTCGTCAAGACAAGATGTGACGACGGCTGACACCAGCATCAACGTTCAAGCGGTAATGAAGGACGGGAAGCTACAGTTAGCGGTGCCTGTTACGTGCGGAGGATGCAGTGACGGAAGGACCGTGGAGAAGCTGAAGTTACCAGTGATGAAGGGCTTGATTGGAAATCGAGCGGTAGATGTCCTAAGAGATACCGGCTGTGAAGGTGTAGTGGTGCGGCGAGCACTGGTGGACGACGGACAGCTCACCGGTGGGAAGAAACTTATCGCGAGGATCGATAACTCCTTGCTAGCGGCGGAGGAAGCCGTTATCGACGTGAAGACGCCTTACCTGACGGGCAAAGTGACGGCGCTGTGTCTCCCGGAGACCATCTGCGACCTAGTAGTCGGGAACGTGGACGGAGCGAAGGATCCGTACGACCCTGATACTGAGGTGATGGTAGGAGCGGTGACCACGAGGGCCCAGGAGAAGAGGAAGGACCGGTCTACGTCGCTGAAGGTGCCGAGGGCAGAACGGCACGCGGGAGTGGATAGAGAGGAACTTATCCGACTCCAAGAAGAAGACGAAGTCATTAGGAAGTTAGAGCAGAAGAAGATCCCAACTAATAGAGGCAATAAATCTGTTCATTTTGAGAAACATGGAGGAGTACTGTACCGGATCTACAAGGACCTGAGACAGGCGACGGTTATAAGGCAAGTGGTACTACCCGAGAAACTGAGAGAGTATGTACTGAGTGTAGCCCACGACTCGATCGTCGGAGGACACCTCGGCGTGAAGAAAACCAAAGACAGAGTTATGAGCAATTTTTATTGGCCTGGAATTGAAGGTGACGTCGCGAGATACTGCCGCTCATGTGACATATGCCAGAGGACGGTGAACAAAGGAGCGACCCCAAAGGTGCACCTGCAGAGTATGCCAGTAGTGGACGTACCATTTAGGCGAGTGGCCGTGGACTTAGTAGGACCTATGGACCCCCCAAGTGAAGGTGGACATCGGTATATCCTGGTGTACATAGACTACGCTACTCGTTACCCCGAAGCCACACCCTTGAAGAAGATCGACGCAGAAACGGTAGCAGAAGCCTTAGTGAACATCTACAGCCGTTTGGGTGTGCCCGAAGAGATTTTGTCGGACCAAGGGACCCAGTTTATGTCAGATGTCATGAAGGAAACGAATAGACTACTGGGAATTCGACAGTCGACCACTACAGTCTACCACCCTATGTGCAACGGGTTGGTGGAGCGATTCAACGGCACACTGAAGAAAACATTGAGACGACTGTGCGCAGAGCAACCCAAGCAGTGGCACAGATACATCAACCCGCTGCTCTTCGCATATCGTGAAGTTCCCCAAGAGTCGACCAAGTTTGCCCCATTCGAGTTGCTGTATGGGAGAACTGTGAGAGGACCAATGCACATCTTACGACAACTATGGACCAAGGACGTAGAGGAGCCGGAAACGAAGACCAGTTACCAGTACGCCATGGAACTACGTGAGAGGCTGGAGGACACATGGAAGTTAGCGACGGAAGAACTCTCCAAGGCTCAAGGTAGACAGAAGACCTACTACGACCGGAAAGCGCGAGAGAGGAAGTTCCGCCCCGGAGATGAAGTGTTGGTGCTACTGCCGACGAACACTAACAAGCTCCTAGTCCAATGGAAGGGACCATATAAGGTAGTCTCAGTTGTCGGTGTTAACGACTATAGAGTCAAGATGGGTGCAAAAGAAAAGACCTTGCACGCCAACCTCCTCAAGAGATACATTCCAAGGACGTCAAAAGCAGCAGCAGTGGCAATGGAACCGAGACCTATTGTGACCAAGATGTGTGGGATGGACAACAGTAGGAGAGATACCACGCCTGAACATGTCAACGCCATAAAGGACGGCGGCGGTGATAGTGCTGAGACTGTACTGGCAGAGGACGACATGATGGACAAGAGTCAACCCGTGGAGTCAGCTGGCATGACAATCATCGAGGACTGCGACCTGGAAGGCGACAACGGTGGAACGACGGAGGACCTTGCCGACCTAGGAAGCTGGGACCAGAAGGAAAGCTACAGAGATGTCCAGTATGGAACGCAACTGACATCGGAACAACGTCAAGAACTCTGCGATGTGGTGAAGAATTACCAGCACGTCTTCACCAATCTCCCTGGATGCTGCCAGTTGGGTGAACATCGCATCGACCTGACGACAGAAGTACCAGTTCGTCAACGACCATACCCGGTGCCCTACGCTATGCGCGACTCATTGAAGGAGGAGCTTAGCACCATGCAACGGCTGGGCATCATTCGAAGGAGCTCATCAGCTTATGCTTCACCTATTGTTGTCGTCAAGAAGAAGGACGGATCCAACCGAGTCTGCATCGACTACAGGAGGTTAAACAAGATCACAGTATTCGACCCTCATCCGACAGCAGCGCCATTAGAAGTGTTTCAGAGTCTCTCGAGAGGAAAATTATTCTCTCGGATTGACCTGAGCAAGGGATACTGGCAAGTGAAAGTTCGAGAGCAAGACATTCCCAAGACGGCGTTCGTCACCATGGGCGAACACTATGAATTCATTCGGATGCCTTTTGGGATGATGAACTCAGGAGCCACACTGAACAGGATCGTAAAGCCATTGATCCGTGGAATGAACAATGTGACAGCATATGTGGACGACCTGCTGATTCATACAGAGACATTCGACGAGCATGTGAAGACTCTCAAGGACTTACTGCAGAGGATGGACCAAGCTGGATTAACTGCAAGACCATCGAAGTGTCTGATTGGAACGTCTGAAGTAGACTTTGTTGGACACTTAGTGGGAGAAGGTATGATTGGCCTGTTAGAAGAGAATGTATGTAAGGTACGAGACGCACCCAGACCCACCACTAAGAAGGAAGTGAAAGCATTCTTAGGATTAGTGGGATATTACCATGAATTTATTCCTAACTTTTCAGCGATTGCATCACCATTGTCTGATTTACTTAGAAAGGGTCAGCCCAATATAGTTCAGTGGGATGAAACGCAGGAGAAAGCGTACACCTCTTTGAAGAATGTCATTATCTCCAAACCCGTGTTATGTTTGCCAGATTTTTCCAAAGAGTTTGTCTTAGCAACTGATGCATCAGATCGCGGATTAGGCGCTAGTCTTATGCAGGAACACGAGGGAAAGTTGTACCCTGTGGCATATGCTAGTCGTAAGCTATTGCCTCGTGAGACAAAATATTCGGTCTCAGAGCGCGAATCTTTAGCTATTGTTTGGGCTGTAAAAAAGTTTACTTTGTATTTGTATGGAAAGGAGTTTGTGCTCCAAACTGACCATCGGTCATTAGAGTTTTGAACTCTGCCAAGTTTGACAGTCCAAAGTTATTACGATGGAGTTTATTTTTACAGTCTTATCGATTTAGGATTCACTACGTAAAAGGCAGAGAAAATGTCTGTGCCGATTTCCTGAGCAGGGTATTTTAAAGTAGTACACTATCAGTGAAATGCATTGTAACCCATACTTTTGCCTACTGGATGAATTTCTAGGACGGCAGTATTGTACTGTAATTGGGGACATAGTTCATCTGTGACTGAATATTGAATTGATGGCTGATAGAGAGTCATGATGTGTTAGTCACATTTTGATTTTATGCTATGTCATATTAGTTACCGATGGAACTTGGTGTAATTTTTGGAAAATGTAACCCAAATGGGGACTGCGAGCAAGCAGTGTTTGTGTTATATTGCATTGTTGTAACTTGTGTTGACCTAATATGATGAAGAAAAGACCCTAATCAGTGGTCGGTATGTATTGGTATTTTTGCCATTGTACGTATGAGTTATACATTTTGGAGATAACCATGTTATGTACAACAAGTTATATGCTATGGTTCATGCACGAAGCATTGTGTAAACGATGGGCCATCGTTTCACCTTATATGATTTGTAATAATATCATTGTTTCACCACAGTGGTGGCGTTGTGTTATTTTGACTAGTAGGCCTACTGTTAACCATTGGTTTGTCACAATGATGATACTGTATTAGTCGTTGTATTAGTGATGCAAAGGATACTGCATTTGTATTGTATTTGTGATGACATTCGGGAAGACACTGAAATTGTTATTAATTGTAATAGAATTAGCAACTACCTTTGTGAGATTGGGAATGCTATAAGATTATTTCAAGATATTGCAGACGCTGAATAATGTTTTGGAGTTGAAAAATATTCAACTTAAATTGGGGAGTT
This sequence comes from Onchidella celtica, assembly GCA_963931925.1. Taxonomy (NCBI): domain Eukaryota; kingdom Metazoa; phylum Mollusca; class Gastropoda; order Systellommatophora; family Onchidiidae; genus Onchidella; species Onchidella celtica. The sequence continues at coordinate 31,153,817 of OZ007578.1, forward strand.
GTGTAGCATCTGCAAGCTATCCCTTGCCCTCCCCCGTTTTCTTGTTACGCTGGTGAGCATGTGTTCATTTCTTCTTTCATTTTATTGTTGACCACCGCCAGAGTGTGCTGTACTCCGTGACCTGACCTTCTTTTCTAGTGAGTAGTTTTTTTCCTCGCTCGCTTGTTGTCAGGTGTTTTGACTCGTTCAGTAAATATTAGTATGTTCCCGAATATTCGATAACGTTGTGGAAACGAATGTTTACGCCAGATTTGGCCTTGGGTGATGTAACCTGATGACGTATTGATGCGTGATTGGTTAGTTTGTGCGAGGGCAAAGGTAACGTTTATTTCGGGAACTTTCTATAGAAATGTTTATATATATAGACCTGTGTGAGTGGTTGGGCGGTGAGTAAGTGAGTTTCCTTTTGTGTGGCGTAGATATTTAGTTTCGCTGGTGTCTTCCTAGTAATTTATTGTTCACTATACAGTTATTAAACTTTAGTATTATTTAATCTATCGTCGGATCTCGTGTTTATTTATTTTACAGCTGTAATAGTTTCGTTTTCTAAAGGGTTGTAGTTAGATCAACTAACTCCCCCCTACTATAACGTGCTGGAACAACCTCAGCTGTTACACAGGGTTATACAAATAAGGTAAAACAAGACTACAGTTGGTGTTTTTTTTTCGAGTCTGTGATCTATCAAGAAACTTTTTGTGATGCTAGGCAACAAGCATTAATCTTGCAAAGACTTAGACACTCATAGGTGAATTCAGATAATCACCCCATGGTATGAATTTCCCCGTTTACAGTCTGGCTACTTAATTGCGCAGTTCTTGTTCCTGGTTAGGCCTTGCCCACTCACTGCAGGATGTGGCCCTCCGCCAGAGATCTCCATTCTTCTCTGTTTTCCGTCCGTCTTGTCCATGCCTGACAACCTATCTGCACCAAATCCCCTCCTTATCGTATCTCGAGGCGACCTCTTGTTCTCTTTCCTTTTCTAAGCTTCCATTCAGTGCAACGTCTTGTCCATCTGTTATCGTTCTTTGTTTTTTTCAATATGACCGGCCCATTTCCATTTTTGTCGGAGTATAGATATCTCAATGTCTGTAACCTGAGTTTGTCGTTGAATTACTTGATTACTGAGTAAATAATTGTTAATGTCAGGTAGATGACAATGGTGCATCTAAGGGAATCTGAACTTTTTTTTTTATTTTGCCTTTCCTATTGAACGTTAATTAGAAAGAACTGGTCACTAGTCGCTACTTATCTATTTTACCAAGGGGTAGTTATGTCAAATTGTTTAATCCTGTCTAAGTAATCAGTTTTCGAAGGAGTCTGTAGGATAAGACAAAGGTGTCTGCCACCCCCACCTCTCTTTCCTCCTTCCCCAAATTCCAACACTGGCATGAAATGTATAAACCTAACCGCGGATTGCTCACATAATTGCAATCTGGGGCAGCACTGGTATGTTGTCGAACTCTTTATACATGGTCGCCTTTTGGAAGGTATACATACTTTCTCTCCAACCTCCTCGACACCCCTTTCCCCCCATGGGTGTTCCCTGTGTGTGTTAGTTATTGATACCTGTGTGCATGTGGCTGGTTTCATCAGGTAGATGTAAACAAATTTTGGCATGGACAGAACAACGTGCCTCAAGCTGTCAACTGGGGTGTATGTGTGCCGCATACTTGTTCACAAACTGACATTGTCTCTTTTCTCACCAATGGTAAGTGTTTGCATGTCTTCCTTTGTTATTCTGCAGTTTTGTGTCTTTTATAACACAAAACTATGTGTGAGTGTATATATATGAGCTCGTGTGTGGGTGTATATGTTCATAATGTGTATATTTTTTAAAATTTTATGTTTACGGCTAAAAAGACAGTAGAAAAAAAACCCAACAACTTTGTAGAGCAGATAATATGTGTAGCGTCTCACTGTTCCCGGTAAGGAAAGTGACGATCGATAGTGTCCCACCCCTTTCCGTGGCCCCAAGTCGTCCTCACACTCGTCGACCTTTCTTCCCCCTTCCCACCATGGTAGTCTATTTTTTCCTTTGATGTCTCGCGGCTTGACCTGTGTTTATTTTATTGTAGAAAATCTGGAATGTACTGTACCATTCGTGTCAGACTTGGTTGGCCTTGGAGTGGTGTAACATATTGACCTGTTCTCGTGCGATTGGCTGGTTTGCATGTGTCCCGAACCCTCTAGGTCAGTATCGTGCTAATTGGGCGGTCAGGCCACTCCGTGAATGTTCGGCCAGAACGTATATATATATATATATATGGGCGAGCCAGGCTAGCGTGCGGGTGTGCAATATCTAGTGTGGTTTCATTATTCAGATTTGAGTGCCTTCCCCGCTAGGCGTAAGTAAGTTGTGAGATATCCAGCTTTCATCTACAGTTATTAAACTCTAGTGTTAAGTGTCCATCGGATCCTGTTTTCATGCATCTTTACAACAGTTCGTGACGCTTTCGTTTTTAACGGGTAGCAATTCAGATCATCTAACTCTCCCTATTATAACGTGCTGAAATTTACATCAACTGTTACAATAATTATGCCTTACTTGATTGAAAATCGGTAATTCTCAAACGGAAGGAACATGGCTCCCAGAGGAGAAATTTCAAATCTATTTCAGTCAGAGGAGGAACTCTAGTCCATAACATCAAACGTATGAAGTTTTATGATCCACTCAGATAAGGATTTTTTTTTAATCATTTGATTGCAATAAATAAAGAAATTTAGTTTCATAAATGACTACTGAAAAAGTATAATGGTGAAAAAATTATTAGATGACTATTCCAAATGGGGGGGGGGGGGGGGGGAGGAGGAATTGCGGCAAAACAGCAAGGGGGAATATGAGGCCTGGGGCTCTGAGAATCACTAGTTACTAGTTTAAATAGTATAATCCTCTACAATCTGCTTTCTGCCTACCCCTGTCTGTGACAAAGGGACGCTAGGTGCCTTGAACATACCTGTTGCCAACGCCACCTGTTTTGAAGGGCCAGATTTCAGGGATGACCCCGCTGCCGTGGTTACAGTGTGAGTACAGACAAAACTTGCTGAGTAAAGTACTACAGAATTGTTTCCAGCAGTTTTCACCATTTTTTTTTTGGGTTTTGTTTCACGGTCACGTTCAAAGCTCTGCCTGACCATCTCACAAAAAAACTACTCTTAACGTAGCCCTTGCCTGTATCTCCCTTCCCCCCTCCCCCTCTCTCTCTCTCTCTCTCTCTCTCTCTGTCTCTCTCCATCTCTGGCTCTCTCTCATACCCACATACAGGCCAAAAGAAAGAAAGAAACACACACAGACTGTATTATACATTGAGAAAAACACATCTGCACACAGAGAGATGTTATTTGTATTTCAAATATGTGAGTGGATCAAGCGAAATCGAGCTTAAGGTGGAAGACCAAATTCCGAGGAAACCTCTCCAAAGGCGGAACATTTTTCTACGGCAATTGAAATTTACCTATAATTAATATAAAACATTAGCAAATTTTCTACGTTCATTTAAAACACAAAATATTTTGCCAGAAATTGTCTTAGAAATCTTTCATTTTGATTTTTTAAAGAGGTACATGTATAATAATTTCACCTCTAGCCCTTGTTTGCCAGCTCCACCCACATATTATGTAATATAAAAAGCACAGGGCTGAGCGAGATTAGTGTTTGAGTACATGATAAAATTTGTATTCATATAACATCACGCAACTATGATTAGGAAAAAAAACAGCAACAGTTAAATTTTCACTTATTAGGCTGTTTTCATGTGTGTGGAAACGGAAACGCCAAAATCCATCAATAGTAACAAGGACAGCATTTCCGTGCACATGAAAGCAATCTATCTATTTCACTAGTTGAAGGATATTTGACGTTTCCGTTACTCGTTTCCGTTTCCGCACACATGAAAACCCTGCTTTAAGTTTCTAGTCAAATATAAACAGCATGTTAAATGAGCTTCGAAAGAGCCTCTAATACATTTAATGCCGCATGTATTCCATTCTGCACTGTTACATCTTTCTGCCTAGTACCTTCCTGTGCGTCGTAGTTGCCATAGTGGTGGGCTGTACCGTTATAGACGTGTATGAGACGCATAAGCCATGGTTTGGCACTGAGGCAATCACACAGTACGGGAATGGTTATACTGGGAGGCGACAAAGCATAGAACTTCATCACACGGCGGATGGTAAGGCAAACCCTAACCCTTTCTTACGTTTGACTTTTCTCTTAGCGTATTAATTAAAGAAAAACAAAATGTCGAACTCAGTTTTCTCTCAGACAAGTAAAGTGGAGTTAATTAACCACTCTTTTATTTATAGGCCCTATTCTCCCTGTCTATATTTTAAATCTCATCAGACTTTTATCGGAATTTTTAGAATTCCGGCAGAACAAGGTCATGCGTGGGCTTACGTAAAATAGTGTGACGCAGGTGGTCGGTGGGAGTTTGTGAAAGAGTCTCCTTCTGTCCTATCAATCTATCATTGTGTTACAATATTATTCTGTCTCTCTATCGTCTTGCTTCTTCCTAGCACAGTGTGACTGTCATCATGTCGACGTGCTCTCTTCAACCTCAAACTCAAACATGCAGCAGTGTGACATTTTCCCCCCGTTAAAGAAAAACAACAACAACAAAACACTGCACCAAACATTATTTACCGTTTATATTCATCAGTGACCATCGACATGAGTGCTCCCGACCCACCTCAAGAGGAGGCAAATCAGCAGTCGGACCAAATCCCTTGCCAGGAAAAGACGAGCGCTACACTGGGTGACCAGACAACAAAGAACAGTAATTCCAACTTGGCGAATGGACAAAACCACGTAAACCATGGCTACAGTACGGACGAAAATGACCATCAAAGCCCCGATACTAGGGTACATGCGCTGTTACGGCATGGAGTAGTCATAAAACCATAGACATGTTCATGATGGTTAAATTCATAAACAGAATAAGAACAAGAACAAAATGCCACCGTTTTCCTTGTTTGTTCCAACTCCTCTTTCTGCACAGCTGAGAAATTCGACGTTAAATCTTTTGTGGCTTTAGTTTTACGATAAGGAGTTAAAATAAATCGGAACTGTGAAAAAGTTTGATTAGTGCCACCATACAGTTTAAACCAGTGCTAATGTGTGCATTTGTTACATCTCTACTACATATTAAAAGATCTCCCGTTCTTCAGAAATGGAGATGGAACAAACAGGAACTAAGGTTGTGAAAATTAACCTTGGGAAAGAATATCTCATGAAAATGTTGCATCATACTGTCTTTCTGTCACACTATTTCACATCGACTTTCATATTTAATTTTACGTCAAATTTTGCATTATCACTGAAATTTGGCAATTTTGTTTGTTCATTTGAAGTTCTTTAATGCTACTAAGGAATGAATCCTACATACACATATTTTGTTTGTTTGTTAAAAACAAAAGCAATGATTTACGTGTTTGTTCATTTGAAGTGCCCTTTACGCCCAGGCCCCCAAGGGTTTAATGCAAATATTTTTTGAGCATTTGCGTAGGGGGTGGGCCGCAGCCTATTATTTTGCTTAAGGCCCATGATGCTTTTAAGACGGCCCTGTCTTTAGGGCTAATGACTCTTACAAAACAAACTGACTTTGTTTTGTATGTATATTGCAAAAGAGACCGTGCTTTACTTGCCTATAAATGCTGCACAGCACCACGTGTAATCGCTGACCTATCATAATGATCATTAAGAATTTCCCACAGCACTCCGTCAAAGAGGAATCTGGATCTCCAAAGTATGAGGGTAATGGTGAGATCCCTGCCCAGTTAACAGAAGAGATAACTACGGTAAGAGAAGAACCACAGGCAAATGACGTACGTGGATCTGCCACTGGACAACAGGGCCAGAACAAGAAGAGCACAGGTAGACAAGGAAGTGGAAAGTGGTACATAGCCCCTTTGCTGCTCAGTGTGAATTTGGGGATAAAAGTTCCAAAGGTTATAATAAAAATGGCCACGTATCAAGCGTTGTCAACCACTATGTGTCATATCCAGTTTTAATCAATGCTCTAAAATGCCTGCAGATATCCAAGACACAAGGTGCGGGACTTTATTTCATAACCCAATAAAATTTTTCATGTGACCGTGTAGAAGTTCTTGCAATTATTTGAATTTTCATTGCAATTACAAATTTCAACTCGTTTTTCTCAATTTTCGAAATAATTATATAGATGATATAAGCCTGAAACAGCACTGTACTTCTTTTTATAGGGAGACAAATGATACAAAGTGTGTCTTTGTACAGAAACTTACAAACTTTACTTAGCACGCAGCGATCCAAAGCCACTTTTGACTCCATTCAGGTAAGTTTGTTTTCTTTCTTTCTTCTTCTTTTTTTTTTAATTTTGAGTTTTCCCGATCTACCTCAACATTCCGCGACAGCGTATCATATTGTCGTGTTTACATTTCAATTATTGTTCATTATTATTACGAATAATGAAAATATGAGTTTATTTAGTCTGAAATTTCTAATAGAAATAGTGTCCAGAAACCGTGACCACCACAGCCATCACTACAATGACCATCGTTTATTGACAAGTGTGAACATTTTTTTCTGTCACACATCGTCTTTGCCAATACGATGAATGCCTTAAGTCCTTTTTTTTTTTACCTGTTTCTGTAAATTCCAAGAACAAGAATAAAAAAAACAACAACTTTTATTTGGAAATCTGTTTTTCTCTCTGACTCCTATCTTCGTTATAGCTTTATACAAAATAAGTGAGAGGAGTACCCAAATCGTACTGCGATGTCACCTCAATAATGCCCCCCCTCCCCCCCCCCCCAAATGGCTTGTCATGTCTCACGAGCATGACAATACATTCATACTAGAGCTGACCTTTCACACAACCATAGATAGGATGGACATATGAAAAGGCTTAGAATCCCGGACTGCTTGGCACAGGTTAAGCTCTCTAGGAGTTTGAGTTCGAGTTTCGAGAAAGCAGGTCGGCACAATACCGGCCACGTCGTGTTAGGAAAAAGGCAAGACAATAGGCAGAAATAAAGCAGAACGATAAGACAGAAGGAGACCCTAGCAGAAGCGTCCACAACCACCCTCAGCTCTGTAGAAAGATCGGCTTGGACGGTTTAACCTGTATTAAACAGATTAGTTTACACAAGTCTTGAATTCATCCGCATTGGTAAGCGGATCTGGATTTCGCCAATTATCAGGTTTACTGCATTGATTTGAAGGGAGGGCTATTATTTTTTTCTCCAAAAAAACGCACAGGTTTCTAAGAAAGAAAATAAATTACACTGCATATGTTCGAGTATGTTAGTTATGTTGGTTTGCTCTAGAAAGGCACTAAGTCTCTTGAGACGATACAGTATCATACTACGATGGAGCAAGAGGGTCAATATGTAAGCACCTAAAACTTCACGATTACATGAGGAAAAAGTAAGAATCCTTGTGAACTACCTCAATTTTTCACGATATATTACGTGGACATACCCACCTCGAATAGAATTTAGTCTTTAATTTTGTTTATGTATATATATATTTTTTTTTTTGAGCCATAAAAAAGAGACACAATTTTGTCCGCGTAAAATGGAAAAGTATTATAGGAAGCGTCATTGTGACAAGTGACCTACATCATCATCATATAATAATGGAGCTTGGGCCCAACTTTGTTCCCGCAAAGGCTTTTTTACTACGCAACGTAGAGAAATGAAACTTGGCACATGTATGTAAAATTTATTAAGCCTGTACGTGTCGTGCTCATTTTGTCCCGAAACTCTTTACTTTTTCCAGAAATTCAGTTATAATTATCAGTTATCAATTCATGATTGCGAATACGACGTGATAATGTACTTCCCTCAATTTCGTCATTTCCGCCTCTTACCGGAAATGTAAACTCTCGAACTAGAGTTCACTTGGGATCCAACCACGCCAAGAAAATTTTGATATCAAATATAATGTTATACAGATGAGGTGAGTGCCATTCATTCATACCAAGAAAACTGTGTAGAAACATTTATAGTGTGCTTCAACCTCGAAATGAAATATTTTTATTATAGATCTAGATCTCGGAGTGTCAGTCATGCCAAGAAAACTTTGTCGAAAGGCTAGGCCTCTCACGCCTCGAACTCTAGAGCTAATGCTTAAAGAAAGGAAAATGTAATAATAATATAAAAAAAAGAATCACGGGATTTTGAACAAGATCTACTGCCGCTCACACAGCTCGGATTTGCGTGGAATTTTACATGTGCCTGCCCTGAGGCCCGCAAAAGGTTCCTTTTTAGATTTGGAGTCTTGAAAAGGTGGGGAAGTATTTTTTGAGTTTGCTTTATGACGCTAATTGTCTACTTTTGATCCTCCATTTTTTACGAACACATGAGCCCATGACGTCATCATTTCCTGAAAAATTCTCCTATCTATCTATTAATAGCCATTTTTTTTGTGGATGACCCAAAGTGTCTCGACATCAATGAATGTCTTTGTGCTGATTCCTTTCGGTCTGGAATGCTGTACTTAACCATTCGAAGAATGGGGCAATTACTAGTAATAATAAAAGCAGCATGACTCTGGTTGTGATTATGTTACCAGCGTTCAACGAACCCCATTTTGTCTAGAAGTATATGATTAGAGCAACTCATAGCTTTGAACTATTGATGGATCCATGAGCATACAAGCCTACCATCAGTTTGTCGCCAATATGTATCCCCAATAAAGACTGTCAATCACACCGCTTGGATTCCAATATTTTGTTCAGTTATTTATCTTCTAGATGATGATAAAGTAACATTAGTCTCACCCAGTATTCTGCAAAGTTACAGACACAAATTTGAAATATAAAACAAAAAAATAAGAATAAAGCTCAAGTGGACATACAAGCTGAAATATAATTGTTTTATTTGTAATGTAAATAATTTTGTTAACCAAATAGTGTTATATTACGGTAAGGCAACTTTTATTGAAAAGCAACTTCTAGCCCAATGTGCATATATTTTATTGTTTTGCTACAATTATTATAACAAAATTCAAATTCTTTTCTAAGTCTTACTGCGATCCCATTCATCTCTCCCTGTTGATTGTATTTTCCTCCGTTCATTTTCTTCAGCGGGCAAAATAAATAACTCAGTATCTATGGCATTTCTTGGTCCATTGACATAATTATGTGTTCCTTGTGAGATATAATTGTCTGTAATCACTGTTTGTTATGCTTCCCTCTCTACTCCCACGCTGGTAAAATCCTGATCAATAGGGTATCCGTGTAATCAGCATGGCTTGGATTGTAGTGGGTCATTGCTATACCTATGGAGGTATTCTGGACGAGACCAATCTGATGTTTAGTGAGTAATCAAAATCCATCTGTTCACCATTTATCTATTTGCCTGCCCATCCACCCATCCATTCGTCTAATTCTTTCATTCATTCACTCCGCCCGTCCATCCACCCGTGATCCATCCATCCATCCATCCATCCATCCATCCATCCATCCATCCATCCATCCATCCATCCATCTATCCATCCATCCATCCAATCATCCATCCATCCATCCATCCATCCATCCATCCATCCATTCATCCATCCAACCATCCATCCATCCATTCATGCATGCATGCATCCATACATCCATTCATCCATTCATCCCTCATCCATCCATCCATCCAACCAACCAACCATCCATCCGCCCATCTATCCATGCATTCATCCATCCATCCATCCATCCATCCATCCACTCCATCCATTCATCCGCCAACTCATCCATCCATCCATCCGTCCATCCACCCAACGAACTATCCATCCATTGATGCACCCATCCACCCACCCTGTCGTGGATGGAGCGTTGGTATTTTAATATGTTATATTGGGATGTGTGTTCGACTGCATATTTTTAATAACTAGAATCTAACCCTCACTCCCAGACCACGCCAAATACTAAAAAAACAAACTGAATAACTTTCAACAATCAGGCCTGCAGGGCCACACTTTAATTACGCTAGTTCCCAAACAATTTCAACTAGATCTATTCATGTAATAAGGATGAGAATCAACATCATAAAATCCAAAATCAATAGTACTTCATTATAAGTCTAGATCTAGGTTTCCCATAATATCAGTTAACTTTCATTCTAGCTAACTATCTAACTAGATTTAAATCAATTCCTTTCATTCTCATAGATCCCCCACTAAAGTAATAATAATGATTCCTAGTAACTTCTAGCTACTCTAAATATTTTCTGTTTCCAAGATCTGGACAGTTTACTGTATTACACTTGACATAGTCTCTGGAGACATCAGACTATCTCCAATACTTAAGTTCATAGCTGGCCTATCTCGCCAAGGAGACGTCGGCACAGTTAGATGTATAACTCTAGGATGAGCTGGCAATTCCCAGACTTACCCAGACAATTCAAATCACAGTTATATCTTATACATTAAATGTAGTTGTAGCTCTAGCCGAAGTTTAACCATTCATCTTCAATTCCTCGCACACTCATTCTTGGTGGAACATCTTCTCTCCTCTTCGAGGATAATCACGCACGCATCATCTTGGATTAGTAGTTAGCCTACATGTGCTTGATTCATCGAACAGTTACTTGGGGACGAGACTCACCATTGTGTTCTCAACCGGTTGGCTGAGAACAATTCATTACAAGCGTTCAGCACATTGTGCAAACATCAATAACCATAGATTCTCAAACTAGATCTACATCTAGGCATCTCTTTGGTAAATTCCCTCAGGCGGAATCACGCCGAGTCCTACGCAAATGGGATCTCTGCTTGGACTGAAGTCCCCACCAGACGAACAGCTGCTTTCCTAGTTCTACAAAGCGCTATTAATACGCCGGCCATCCATTGGCTGTCAATTTAACCGCCAAGTGACGTAGAAAAATATAATCCCACCCCCAAGTCTAAAACGGGGTGTTAATCTTTCATTAATGCCCTAGTGGCTTTTATCTAAGTATCCACCATTTCCCTTAGTATATATTCTTGCTGACTTGTTCTCGCCTATTAATAAAAATATCAGCGATATCCTATTTACTCTGTTTATCTCCGCTATCCTGTCACTCCATATTTTCACTCTCCTGGCTTAAAAAATTAGGCCAATACGGTACACTAATTGGGTTAATTCAATGGGGGAATATTAATCTTAGGCCACTATATTAAATCGGAGCTTGGCCCTTGACACATCCTCCCATCCATCATCCATCCATCCATCCATCCATCCATCCATCCAAACTTCGAGGCCTCCTTGCCCAAGCATAGGAAAAAAATCAATGATCTTCACGATGCCTATTAGTTAAGTTTAGGCTATGATTACAAGAGCATTGGCTCCATTAAGACATCATCCAGTTTGAACCACAATAACTAACTTAGATCTTTCATTGTTAGTGTCGACCTGATACAGATCTTGACAACGATGGCCATTTGTCAGGATATAGCTTCCACACGACTTCGTAGCTACGACAAAGCTATGAGATATAAACTACGTTTAAATGATTTAGTGAATCAACATTTAATACTGGCACAGCTCATGTCAATGCCCGTATCTCTGTGGTTGTTTAACGTGATTAATAAATTGTCTTTAGTGTTACTGCCTACCAGGGCCGGATTAAGACCTTTAGAGGCCCTAAGCACTTAATAAAAAATCTTGGTGCCCCCTTACACTGTTTATGGAATTTAAAATTGCGAAGGGCAATTTAAAAATGACAAAAAAAAAAGCGAGTCATATACCCTAGCAAACCATTGGTGTAATTCTCTAACCCTCTAAGTGCTTTTTACAAAATTTTAAAGAAGGGCAAAATAAAAAAATAAAAAAAACTATTTATTTCCGCCCCTGGGCAGAATTAGGTCATTTTTTAACACATTAATCACAAAATGATATCTTCAAAATGATGACAGATTTTTTTTTTTTTTTTTTGCGCCAAACTGTAGTATTATATACTACCTTATAGCTCTTACTAATATAATGTGAAGTTAGACGGTTAAAAAATTACACCGATGAAATACTTTAATTCTTTTCATTTACCATGGGAGCCCCTTCTTTGTGAAATATTATAAAAACCACAGAAAAACTGTGGGGTCGCACCCTGGTTCAGCTGCATCATTCCACCATATTATTATGGTCCAGGGTAAGTCCTGCAATGAAAGCGCCCCCCCCCCCCTTGCCTTTTCCATTGATGTCCTGAGCACGTAGGCTACTTATGTTGCTTAATGGTTAATCCAGCCCTTCTGCCTGTGGCAAATTACTGAGTGATCAGGGGCGAAGCGTGGCCCTCTGCAGAGGGTAATCAGAATTTAAGCTAGTAAGATCCTCATGATAGGTCGTATCACTACATCATATTTACATAATTATAAATGCAGCGACTAAAACAATGAAACGGTTGCTAGGCACTGCAAAATCTAAAGAGCGAATTATTCTTGTCAACAAGACAGGAATGCAGCAAATTTACAAGCTAAACTAATCTGAAAATACCATTCATTCATACTAACAGACTTATAAACGCAAATTTTCATCTATTTCTTAAAATATAATTTGAACGGCAAGTTTTCGTTGCCATATTCATAACCAGAGATTTTGTTATTCTGCCATCTCATAAAGTTTCTCGAAAAGGACCCATTAACGTTAAATGGCAGAAAGTGCTGGCATCTCTGTGACACAACGATGTGCAGCGATCTCGGAGAAGTGGCTATCTACCGTGATGTTCTTGATACGTTCGACTGATTTTGATCACAGTTGTCTAGATCTAGACTATATTATTATGCTTTGATAGCTCTTGCTGTGTGCGTAGAGTAAATTATTCTTAGATTACCTCAAACAAACAAAAAAATCCCTACAAACTCTTTCACTCTACTCCGTACGTGTTGATTAGGATGAAAACGACGGATAGTAAAAAACATGCATAAATCTAGGTAAAAATCAGGTCAAACTTTGATTATAAGCCTATTTTTATCCATACTATTCTGCTGTCTACGCGGCCGCGTCGACGAATACAGGCTATGCTCAAGACAGCTTCTGGGTGTAGTCAAGTCCTCTTTGTTTTTGTTAATCACTGATTATGGACCAGTTCATAAGGTGTAGGTCCCTATAAAGATGCTTTTCGGTGAGGGGTGTTGGACTATATAACAAACGCAAATAGCGAGGTAGAATTGAATGCCGAAATGACTAAATGGACTTGGAGTTGGGCTCGATCTGGAAAGCACAGTAATTCTAGAATTAATATTCGAAGGGTAATCACTGATTATTTGATTATGAGGAAGCCTCGCCCCTGTCAGTGATACATTGCAATGGCTCACATTTTATTATTTACCTGTTGTAGAGAATACAGTAGAGTTGGTCAATACCTCGGCTCGATTGTCCTTCCACATTGTCGGTTCTGCTCACCTCGCTGTCGACAGTTTCTTCATGATTAGGTACTGGGTGTTTCCTCTTGGATGTCTTTCTTTGATTTTCTTTTTCTTCTGTAACGATTTTTCCTTGTTAGCGTTATCTTCGTTACTCTTGTCCATTCATTGACAGGCTGCATCTATCTATCTATCTATCTATCTATCTATCTATCTATCTATCTATCTATCTATCTATCTATCTATCTATCTATCTATCTATCTATCTATCTATCTATCTATCTATCTATCTATCTATCTATCTATCTATCTATCTATCTATCTATCTATCTATCTATCTATCTATCTATCTATCTATCTATCTATCTATCTATCTATCTATCTATCTATCTATCTATCTATCTATCTATCTATCTATCTATCTATCTATCTATCTATCTATCTATCTATCTATCTATCTATCTATCTATCTATCTATCTATCTATCTATCTATCTATCTATCTATCTATCTATCTATCTATCTATCTATCTATCTATCTATCTATCTATCTATCTATCTATCTATCTATCTATCTATCTATCTATCTATCTATCTATCTATCTATCTATCTATCTATCTATCTATCTATCTATCTATCTATCTATCTATCTATCTATCTATCTATCTATCTATCTATCTATCTATCTATCTATCTATCTATCTATCTATCTATCTATCTATCTATCTATCTATCTATCTATCTATCTATCTATCTATCTATCTATCTATCTATCTATCTATCTATCTATCTATCTATCTATCTATCTATCTATCTATCTATCTATCTATCTATCTATCTATCTATCTATCTATCTATCTATCTATCTATCTATCTATCTATCTATCTATCTATCTATCTATCTATCTATCTATCTATCTATCTATCTATCTATCTATCTATCTATCTATCTATCTATCTATCTATCTATCTATCTATCTATCTATCTATCTATCTATCTATCTATCTATCTATCTATCTATCTATCTATCTATCTATCTATCTATCTATCTATCTATCTATCTATCTATCTATCTATCTATCTATCTATCTATCTATCTATCTATCTATCTATCTATCTATCTATCTTTCTGATTTTGTTTTCTGTCGGTCCATCTAACCACCCACCTGTCTCTTGATATATTTATCAATAATCCTTACATAAACCTAACTGTAAGGTTATCTATCTGCCCTTGTCTGCTCAGCCCAACTTGTGTGATTCAGAACCTGACCCCCCTTCCCCCTCCTATTTTTCTACCCTCACCTAGCGGTTGTCTGGTAATGCGGTTCACCCTGAAACAACTGGAGAGAAGACGTCGCAATCCTGCATTCTGGCTCTTGTTCTATTTCCATCGGTTTTGGAGGTAAAGCCACACCTTGTCTTACACATTCCAAACCACAATAATGTCAGTGAAAGCAACAATTACACATACCATCAGCATATTTTAACCCTCGAAAGCCAAGACATGGGTTCCCATAGAAAAAAAACAACAACAACAAAAAACAATATTGACTCTTGAAAAACTGATTGAAAGTGGTCAAGTCATTGCCAATCTACACATTACCTACTGTCTTCAAAAAGAGCCAAGAAGAGTTGATAATTCTTGAGAACAAAGATTCACTGATTTTTTTTTGTTTTTGCTAAGAACATAATTTGAATCGACAAACTCATTTTCCTGTCTGTTTCTTTGGCTTGAAAAGTCTGTGTAATATCCAAAGAGTGGTTCTCACAGGTCACTGTCACGAGTGGAGTGAGCGATAGTTAATAATTACGGGGGGAAAGGAGGAGAGTAAAATTAACGCACGTAGACAAGTAAGTTAAAGCGTGCATGTTGTGAGTGGTGGGGGGTCTGAATGAGGCGAAAGCGCTGTATTACTATCACTGCAAGTTAGAAGGTCCTACTGAACGGACGCTAGTAAGAGCCCAGCGGGCGAACATAAGGGGAGCAGTCGGAAGACGGATGAGAGTGTTTTTTCCAGTGATGACTGGTAGGTAGAACGTTGATTGATAATTATGATTGATGTATTATATTATATTCGTCTATTACCATGATGTAAATAAGTATATGTGAGGAATGTGGAAGTCCTTGATATTGGATATAGCAATGTGCGCCATGAGCGATAGATGAAAGTTGAGTTCATGGATTTGTAGCACGAGTGAGTATTGTGTACTCCGATGGAGGTGTGTTACCGTAAGATGTTTGGCGAGTGAAAGGTGAACTATTGTGTGTACGCTTCATGGGTTGTAAGGAGAGGTGGAGTGAATAGAAATGGTATGGTAGTATACCAATGTAATGTTATTCTTGTAGGTGTCGGGGACGGGCTAAAGAGCCGCCTCGGTGAGCACAGGGGATAGGCCAGCATAGGGCCGGAGGCCACACATAGGCCAGAAGTGAGGCTGTCGGTGCAGGACAGTAGAGGCACATAAAGTCGTGGCAGTCAGGCCACGGACAGGGACGTAGATATGAGCGTGAATGTGATAATGTACTATTGCCATGTTGATGGGCTATTGAAATGATAATGTGCTATTGCCATGTTGATGGGCTATTGAAATGATAATGTGCTATTGCCCTGCTGAGGGGCTAGTGGAATGCTAAGGTGTATGACAATAGGAAGGTGATATTGAGAGACTGCGGTGCCAGTGAATTATTAAGGTGCTATTAAGACCCTGAGGGGAGAGGCTGAGGCCGAAGTGCCTTTAGGAAGTAACTACCGGGTTGTGGATCCGAGGAAGAGTGCATGTGAGAATAAGGCCGTTGTACGGCAGTTAATTTCAATAATATAATGTATGTAATTGCGCTATTATCTGTATGATTATGTTTAAATAAATGTGTGAGTCTGATGGGTTGTTCTGTTAAGTGTTAAACTTGTTTGTTCGTGATTGTTGTCCTGTCATAAATTATTACATCTCCCAGTCTGGGATTTGTGACAGTCACATTCCTCCCATTGTGATCCCAGGTCTCCTCAATCTCCCTCCCACCCCCACCCTCTCCCCCCTTACCATTTTCAATAATCAACGAATATTTTTTTTTCATCACTGTACTTTTTAAAGGGAAATTACTGAAACAATTTATGAAATAAAATTTCAGTATTAAATCCTTAAAATAAGTACGCTCGATTCTGCCAGTACGTGACTGCCCTTCTGCCACGTACGCATTTCAACCCCCCCCCCCCCCCCCCCCGTGTACGACTAGCATACGGTCATCATTCAGATTGGTGACTGGCCGTTTCATTAGAAAGATCTTGTTGTTGTTGTTTTTTTTATAACTGGAGAGCTTAACTTTGGTCGAAAGAGGTAAATAAAAACTATTTAATTCATTATCATAACTGAAAAGCATAGCACACTCCCCAGACCTCCACCACCACTCCTCTCTGTTCGGTTTTCCTACTCCGGGGGCATTCGACCGCACCCCCTCCCTTATCCGAGTCTACACACTCAGTGGATGACCTCTAACAACACGCGACCATAATTCTTGTTTGTTCCAACCCTACGTTTTGAACAACAGTGAAATTAGACGTTAAACCCGATTGAGGCTTTAGTTACTATGATAAGGAGTTAGAATAAAGCGGAACGGTGAAACAGCTTGATAAGTGCCACAACGCATTTAAACATGTGTCAAAGTATGCAGTTGTTATATCTCTTCTACGTACTAAAAGATCTCCAGTTTTTCAGAAAACAGAGATAGAACAAACAAGAACTGAAGTCGCGTACAGTAGAGACAACAGTAGCTGCACCAATAGAAACAATAACAGCTCTACATTAACCGTCCTTTTATCGCTGAAGAAGTGTCTATCTATATTGCAGGTTGACGCCCATGTACATGACAGTACTAATGGTAGGCACCAATCTCTACCAGCACGCTGTCCAAGGTCCACTCAAGGCGGATCAGCTGGAGGAGTTCCATCAGTGTCGGCGCAAGTGGTGGGCTCACCTCCTTTACATCAACAACTTTTACAAGCCCCACCTTAAAGTCAGTGTCTCAGATTGAACAGTTGTTTTCTTTATCATCGTATTCAAAATCATCATTATGGTGTATGACATTCTATCTAACAAACTGATAAAGATCTATTTAGAATGTCATAAATAGAAACATAACGGGAAAAGTTTCGTATGAAATTATTTTATCTATTCTTCCTTTTGTTCTTGTTCGGCCTTGTCTGTCCACTGCAGGATGTAGCCCTCCGCCAATGATCTCTATTCTTCTCTGTTTTTCGTCCGCCTTGTCCATACCTGTCCACCTGTCTGCACAATATCATCTGTCCATCGCCTTTCTGGGCTTCCTCTTGTTCTCTGTCTTTTTCTAGGCCTTCATTCAGTGCAGCGCCGTGCCCATCTGATATCTTTCATTCCTCCCCTAAGGTCAGCTCATTGTCACTAATTTTATCTGTCGAGTTCTCATAATGTTTTTTTGTATTCTCTATACATACGTTGCTGCCTTTGCTGACTGTGTTGTCGCTGCTGACGTGGTTGCTGCAGTGTATGACATGGTCGTGGTTCATGGCTGTGGACATGCAGGTTTACATTATCTCCCCAATCTTCATCTACGCCGTGTACAGGTGAGTCCGCAACTCGCATCTTTAAATGATCACTGATCAAGGACATTTTGGTTAGAGAGACATGACAATACACACACTCGCCTTCTTTACTTTCAGTCAGAATTCCAGTTATCATCGAACCCGTGGCTGGATTGGACAGTTCTGTCGTGTCAAGGAAAATGACCGTATACGCTAACGTGGGTCAGATGCACATTTCAAGATCGCAATATAGAATGGAATGTACTCCGTCCTTCTGTCTTGGTTATAATTTATTACGACTTATAGTTTCTTCTGGTCTTCAAACAATGATAATTGAACAGAGAGTAAAGCGTGGCGAGAGGAGAAATTTTTATTACGTTTCTTTGGTCATTTACGGTCTTTTACCATAAATCTGCAGAGTTCCGTTTCAAAGCCGCCATAATTGTTGAGTTGTATATTATTTAGGATTAGGCTTTAACTGTGTTTAACGTAAAACGTGGTATTTTCTAACGAATATTGGGCACCAAGTTGCTCCAAACGTCCATATTTCAAAAGCCAGTACGCATTTTTTTAGTAAGAAATAGTCTAAAGCAATATGGCGTCCGTGGTACGGACTTGTTCAGTCTTAAAGCCTGTTTCCATGGTACATATTTTATACGTACGTAATACGTACATATCATGTACGCAGTTTGCTGATGCAGAAGAAATACGTATTTTTCGTTTCCATGGTCCGTAGTTTGATGCAGGTTACGCACGTGTTTTTCTGACATGTTTAACGTTTAATGACATGTTTAGTGTGAAACAAAATGTCTAGTCGGCGGCGACTTGGACTATTGATCTCGTTGACTGAAGAGGCCAGCCAAGAAGATATTTTACTATAGTTGGTTGTCCATATATTGTGGGCGTGAAGCATTGCACAGACATTGGTTGGCTATTACTAGTTCTATCAAACGTTCGTAGGTTTGCATGCAAAACTTTATGTCGTTCTGTTTCGAAATTTCGAACACAGCTTCTCGGAAGACTACTTAATGGCTATTTTTAGAAACGGTCGGGCATTGCCACTGCCGATGTTTGGCGGGGAAGAAGGCTCAGTTTCAAAGTACGTACGTATTTTGGAAAAAATAATCACTCCACTATCCATATTTTAAATTATACGTACGCATTACGTGCCACATTGCTTACAGTGATATTTGTAGGAGTCCGTATATTTTAAAAATACGTACGTATTCTGCACCTGCTAAGTACGTACGTAGTACGCATGCAAAATATGTACCATGGAAACACGCCTTTACCCCGCGTTAACACCAGAGGTCCGCTTAAGATCACATACTTGCTACTCACGAACGGATGGCGTAAATGTTTATGTCTCGCCTATTGCTGTGCTCACCTAACTCTCGTAATCGATCGTTTTCGAACGTTAATATTCGTACGTGAAATCTTTTTTTGAGGCCTCCCTAAGATTTGTCTCTCGTGAACTCAAGTGTCTTGGTGTGATGCGACAATACACGCCGTGCAAAGGGGGTGAAATCAAGCTTCAACATTGGTGCGGCACGACATGTATAGGTAGAATGCGCATATCCACCATCTTGTCTGTCCGGACCCAGTTAAGGCGTCGCGAACCAATCGGCGGCGAGTTTTAAAAAGTTCACTTCTGTAAACAATGACACGTGTGTATACGACGCACATGGGAGACGTTCGGTCGATTCTTTCACTTCCTTTCTCTTGTTTACACGGATGGTAGTTAATCTGACTAGCTTGGATCCATCCTTTCCACCCCTGTCACAACAGTCAACTGCAATGCAACCAGCAGGCATTTTAACCGCTTAGACACATCTCGAAGTTACACTCGTCAGCTGATCCACCGGCCGTCTTGTTTGGCGGAAGTACAAAACAAAAACTCTGTGATGTCATGCGCATTCTACCAATACATGCGTGCAGAGAATTACTGTTCAGCCTATCATTCCCACGTTGGCAGAAGGTACCCTTTCGAACCGACAGTTGTTCGTAAACATAGGTTCAGAAAACGAATTCACGGAAGCAGATATCTGGTGTGAACGTTCGGTTACAAAACTCAGAATGGACAAACTCATATTATTCACACCAACATTATACACCTCCATATAGATAAAGTTGGCTTGGGGCGGCAGGAAATCTATTAGGCTTCATCAAGGTGCTCAGGAAATTTGGACCCAGACAATCCTGTAGAGAGCGCTGACGTTAGTAAACAGAAGAAGGAAATGAATCATTATTAACAAGAGGTCAAAGATGGTCATAAAAGCGTAGACAATGAGGATCCTGTGCTTGAAAGCTTCTTGTGGTTTAATTAACTACTGTCTTCAGTTACACTCGTGGACAGCCTGGCGCTTGTCCTCTGTTAATGAATCCTACAACCCCCTACTCGAGAACAAAAGCTCGGATTAAAGAAAAATGTTACTTACATTCCGAACAATGAAAACGACTGGGGAGAAAACAGAAATGCTAACGAAGCTTAATGTTAATAAACATAATTCCAGGTAAGTATACACGTTCTTGTCTTAGCTTACAGTATCGTAAAAATTTCATCTGGCATAGCGCTTCAATTCAAATGTATAAAGTTCCATTTTATTTTCGCCCCCTCGTCAAAATCTCAACTAGCCGTGGGTGGATCTAGTCAAATATTGCCACAGGATATGATCAGTGAAGGAATTCGCCAATGTCTCTGATTATCAGGGAACACTCGAAAGTAATAACTGTCATCATCCGATTCATATTGATCTTTTTTTTTTTTTTCTAAGGGTAACCACACAAAGGCCATCGAATTCGGTCACCGAGCCACTAGGCGCTTTAGGTGAGAAGAATTGCACTAATAATTTCAGCAATTGCACATAGAGCCCACCTAGATTAGGTCCGTTTATATAGTGCAATTCTTCTCACCTAATGCGCCTAGTGGCTCGGTGACCGAATTCGGTGGCCTTTGTGTGGCTACCGTTAGAGTACAAACGCGTGACGGGATTTTAAATTGAGTTCATTACAAAGAAGGGAAAAACTGGAGGTTCAGAAACGTTCTAATCATGATTTGCTGTCCAGTGCAGGGCGAGCAAAGGTTTGCTTCCGTGACTCTTTACTTCTTATACACTAGAAAATGTATATCAAGACTTCCACCTGACAAATACATAAACCCAATGTCTGTATGTCCATGTGGACATTGCGATTTTTGTTTCATGTGTGCCTCACTCCTAAGTGTTTTTCTGTTTTGTTTTTGTGACTTTGTTTTTTAATCAGAATCCATTGCCTTAACAATTAATGACTGTCGTTTCTGTTTGACCTCCAGAAACCTGAAAGTGGGCGTGTCTCTTATTCTTTGTCTTCTTGTGGTCGGTATGGCGTCAGGGTTTGCCTCGGAGTACATCCATGGGGGACAGTTTGTCTTGTAAGTCGTTTTGTCAGAGGTACTGTTAGGAACGCAGATTTGGCAGTCATGGTAGTGGCTTTAATGACAGAGACAGAGAGTCTTGAAGAAGAATCATTAATGATTCGAAATATCGGCCTGTTTTCAATACATTGTACTGTATTTTTGTAACATGTAGATGGGGTGCTTTTTAAAACAAAAATGAGTAAGTTGATTAGGGATTTTTCTGCTTTTGTGAATATGATAATATGAAAAAAAAACGAGATTGTGGTTCTTGTGGTTGGACTTGTCAGTGCATACTGTAGATACTCGTGCTATTTTTATCTTCATCCAGGCACACAATGAGAGGAGGTAATTGTCTTTGCAATCCTAATACCCTGTCTGCTGTGCAGTGTTCTAGACGGTCAAGGGAATATCATTTACATCCTCAAATCCTAACTTTGAAAAGCTACTTTTTTTTCTCTCTTGTGTACCTCACACACCCACAGTGCTGCTTTTTCTCCACCCTCTCTCCTGACAGGATGGACATGAGTTTTCTAGACTACTGGAGCTATGTTTACACAATGCCTTGGGCTCGTGTGGGCGCCTTCGCTGTAGGCCTCTTGCTTGGCGTTATCCTGTACAACCATCCTAACCACCCAATCATGTCCAAGGTAAGGGTATTTAGTTCTTTGCAGGATCTGATGAAATTTGTCGGGAGCACTTGGTGGAGCTACTGTGTAGCTTTGACTAGTTCCTCATCTCTACTCTTAAATCTAGCTGTTGTGCCCCACTTGGACTCTTCCGAAACATCGGGTAACCTGATAAGGGAGCTGCAAAGATCTAGGGTATCGCCTATGGAAGCCTGTTCAAAGGTTGATCCGCCCTCTTAGTTACGGCGAAAACTGGCTAAATTAGACAAACTATTCAAGTTTTTCACGTTTCCTCATAATTTTCGCCATTTAAGACCCGTTTACATTAATGAAAATGTAGAAGTAAATATTTGATCATGGTATGAAATGAAAGTGGACGATGGAAATGAAATAAGTAGTGCCCACCGTAAATCCGTGATATGTGCAACTGTTATGTGTTTTATAACTTATGAAAATCTGCTTGTTCGTGTACAGAAGAAGGTAATCAGACTGCTCTGTCATCTCACACGAAACTTTTTTTCCCTAGCAAAAAGCGGCTTGCATTTGGCTATTGGCTATCTCAGTAGCCGTGTTCCTTGTTCTGATCAACCACCAGCAATGGAAGAATGGCTCCCAGCATTGGTCCAATGTAGCCCAAGGTTTCTATGAGGCTTTGGTTCGTCCAGTCTGGGCCCTTTGTGTGGCCTGGGCGGTTTATGCCTGTTGTACCGGACTTGGGGGTGAGTCCCCTTTACCTGGTTCTGTTACGATAATATCGCTACCTTCATTCTCGATTCGTTTTTTTCTAACTCCGTTTTCTGAAAAAACTGGAGATCTTTAAAAATATAAGAGGCTCAAAACAAATGCACACTTTGGCACTTCACTTGTCAAGCTGTTCCACATTTCCGATTTATTTGAACTCCTTATCATAATACGAAAGCCGCAAGGGTTTATCATTGAATTTCTCAGTTGTGCAAAAAGTGGATTTGGGATAAACAAGAATTAAGATCAGGATATCTAGATCTAGAATGTTCTCGTGCCGTCAACTACAGATTTTTTTTAAATGGTAAAACAGAAGCTATTTGGGCAACCTTTTTATCGACCAGTTTGTTACCAACTTCTGAGTAACGTTACTGCAGCCATTTGGCCAACGAAAAGGCTATTGTTGCCGGGGAGCGAAATCTGCGTCCTGACCAATGTTACAATTAGAAAATTAAGGATTATTTGTAGCATCTTCTAAATATATTTGTGGTAAAAAATTTTGACATGGTACCATATTAGTCGCTACAAACAGTCGTCGAAAAATAAGGTATTCGAAATTTTCAGATTTAAAAAAAATATATACAGAGTTTTGGACCCATTATATGCAGAATAATGAAAAAAACAACATATATGAACTTTCAATTCCTGGTTTTTCTACTTAGGGCAAGTGTGGAAAGTATCAAAGCTATTGGTAGAAATTCAAGAAAGTAGTGAATATTGTCTTAACCCCACCCCACCCCCTCCTTAAAATTGAGCCATGTTATCATAGTAAACTTGGAGACCGAATACCATCAACATACGAAATGCCACTCTTTAGCCAATTACTTGTATATTCAGCAGTTTCTTAGGCCCAGGTGATCACTTTAAATCAAAATACAACAAACAAAAGTATATTTTTCAGTGCAAAGTTCAGTGTTTATAATAAGACATAGAGCAAGTCAACTTGGACTTCATTCTCATTAATTCACCAAGACTTTTAGACTCCTACTTGGACCTCCTTGGTTGTTTCTAACAGCATTTTGCAAAGTACATGTAAGTTACAATTCTCTCTTTTGTTGTGTGTGCACATTTAAGTTTCAAAGCGTACAATTATAGCAGGTATGGTATTTCTGTCTTGCCAGGCTGTGTCAACAGTATCCTGGGCTGGGAGCCCTTCATTGTCCTGTCCAGACTGGCCTATTCGGTGTATTTACTGCACCCACTGGTCATCATGTTTGTGGTCTACAGTCGCCGAACGCCCATCTATCTACACCCTAATCATCTCAGCGTGGTAACCATTGTTGTCTTTAGCATATCGTCACTGCTCTAGGCTAATGGCATAAGGGAGGCATCGTACTAAACCCAGTCAGACACCGCCAGATCCTGCTAGCACAATGTGCACCAAAGAAATAGTGGCAGAAGCTGAGTGTGGCTGACTGGGCTTAGTGTGATAGGGTCTTCCCAGATTTACTAAAAAAATCAGGAAATTATGATGTGCACTTCTTGTCTGCCAGCATCTAACTCTGTCTGACCGGGCTTGGTATGATAACTCTCTAAGTCATTTTTGACACTTTTGAGATGTTGAAAAGAACTGTTTCTATTCCTGTCATTAGGTGACTTATGCCATGCCAGTTAGATTCTATTGAAGTTTTACATTTTTCCTACTTCGCGCAAATCTTTTTCAATAATATTATGTAATAGTTCTAGCTCATGCTCAGAAATACAATGAACCGCCAGCTGCTTTTTTGGTATAAGTCTGACATGTGCTATTATCGTAGAACAGTGACCACCAGTCTTCGGGTACAGGGCGGAGGTGGTGGGGAGGGGAGTTGTGGTGGTGGTGGTTTCAAACTTAGGATTGTTTTGTTAAAAAAATGATGCTACCGCAGGACAGACACACCCTAGAATGATGACTGTTGCTGGCAATTGTAAATCAACTTACGTTTTTGTCGTACATTATTATAAGTAAATGTGGTGAATAAGGAACAGGACTGAATGACACAGTTACTATATCTAGATTTATCGATGACGTCATGGGACGTTCGAACTGTTCAACGCGGTGTTTAAGCACAGTTGTTATGGACTCTGTAAAGGCGATACGAGGCACAAAGATCAACTGCACATGAAAAGTGTGTACAAAGTCCATAACTGTGCTTAACCGCCGCGTTGAACAGTTCGAATGTCCTATGACGTAAATCTAAATAGAGTAACTGTGTCATTCAGTCCCGTTCCCTATTGTGCCAGGCAGCAAGGAGCAGCGAGAGTGAATGCCCGGGTACGTTTTTGTTGTTGTAGTTGTCTTTTCCAATATTGTTTGCATGATTCTTGTGTATATTTTGAATCGGCCATCAGGCCTACAATAAACTTGAACTTGAAACTTGCTTAACTTCACCACATTCTCGTCCTCAGGCCTACAATTACATCGGCAATCTGACCATGACCTACTTATTGGCAGTGGTCTTCTACCTGGTCTTTGAAGTTCCTTTCACAGCCTTGGAGAAAATGCTCTTGCCTAGTCACTGACCGCACGGTCTGTCGATTATCTGACATCACAATGTGTCATCGCTCTTTACGTATCTTACAATGTATAGTTTCGTGATATATCTAATATTTATAATCACATATCGTTTCTTACATAACCTAATAACGTAAAATTTAATGATACCTCTGAACGACAGACAATTCTCTTGTCTGGCATTTGTATAATGTAAATACTAGATGATTGTGACTTGTCATAGCCCCCCAAAAAAGCAAATTTACCCAAGCGTAATGAGCGTATCACATCAGGCAGAAGCCAGCACTCCGCGACCTTATCTTTTGTTTTTGTTCCAGCTCCACTTTTTGGACAACTGAGAAATTCAACGTTAAACGTTGGAAGCTAAAGTTATTATGATAAGGAGTTGAAATAAATCAGAACTGCCATACCGCTTGACCAGTGCTACAACGCATTTCCAACAGCTGTCCAAGTATGCATTTGTTTTACATATTAAAGGATCCCTATTTTTCAGAAAATGGAGGTGGAAAAAACAAGAGCTCAAGTCACGACTCATGGTGGCTTTGTCCCCTCTTATCGTAAATACACCAAAAGTATAAACGCCGGTGAGCTACCAAGTCAGACACAAACACGCAAAGACGAAAGATCATTTTTCCGGTTTATAGGTGTCGTTACCAGTAAATACACCGATATTCGTCATTGAGCCTCCCAGTTCACGTCATTTGCAGGGAGGAAGCGAGGTGCGGGTGCAAGGGGGCTAGGAGGATGGAGATGCGAGGGGTGGAAGTTACCTAGACATCAGCAACCCCAGGGAAATTAAAGGCCTACCACTGACGTCAGGATTGCTCATAGAATGGCATCGTTCCTAGGGTAATCCGCTGGTTACGACATAGCGCCGCTGCTGTCGGTTTGACGTAGGGAACCGGCCCCTACGTAATCCTGCCAACCGTACTAAAACCCTAGTAAATTCCAGGAAATCTTTCTTGATGTAAGCCTGGAAAAAGGGGGGGGGGGGCTGAGAGGAAGAAGGGGGCATGGAACTGAGAACAGGGAAGTCCGAGACCTGAACTGGGAAACGAGGAACGCTAGTTATCAGGAAATTTCTGATGACGAGAGCTGGCTTTTGGCTGGAGGGGGTTGGGGGGGGGGGGGAATTAAGAAATCCTCAATGGTATCAGATGAAAAGAAACATATTTATATGTACATACACAGAAATGCCGCCTTCCCGTGCGAAATAGCTTTGCAAGACAAATATCGAGGATAAAGAATTTGAATAACCTGGCCCAGTCATTGACAACACACGATACTGGTTTTTATGTTTTAATCTTATATTAGAGGGCCTACAAATCTGTACATCATATACATACCAGGGGTGGCCAAACCGCGGCTGGCGAGCCACATGCGGCTTACCGTCCTCCAATATGTGGCTCGTGGAAATAAATTATGTTGGCTGAGCTCTTTTTTCATCACAACAGTTTAAAAAACCGCATACATTAGTAAACATTGTTGCTTACATGTGTTTCCTGATGGTTATATCCGAATATTTGTGTAAACGTTTTGTAACTAAATGTGTATGCAACTCTTTTGTTCATATGTAGTGACTCTTGAACATTTGAAGTTTATCGATTTTTTTTTGGTTGTAATTTTGTATTGTTTGTATTTTGTATACCGGTATCTCTTCAATCCCATTTGGGAAATTTGCCTTAGTGTCATTGCCGGTTGTGGCTTTTTTGTGTGGAGGGGGGGGTGGTAGGAATACATTTTGTTTAATCAATATTGCCCGGGCAGCGGCCTGTTCGGCCTGCTCTTCTCGAATTCTAACTGCCAAACACACCGTGCACACGTGCCCTCCGACTCCGGCCTTTTCGTCTTTATCCGAGAAGACTAGGTGCTCTATCCTTCCTACCATAGGATCAGGGACGTGAAAATATGAGAAAAATTCCCAAATTTCCAACATGCCTGCACTAGCCGGCACTCGGTACCTTCGGCATGAGAGGCGAGCAGGTTTGCCTCTAGACCACTGTGTACCATGTAGCTCTTACAGTAAAAGCAAGTTTGGCCACCTCTGGTATATATCAATCTGCGATACACATTGTCAAAACTTCATGAAAAGGTTACTTTTGTTAGTTTGTTTGTTGTTTTTTTTTTGCTTGTGCTTTGAAATTAGAAAGTAATAGAATAACATGCATGTATACTTTCACAACAGTGTTTGTCTTGTTAAAAGCATCCAATTATTTGTGGGTGGACCTGACAAAACCGGGCTAAAGCTGAAATTTCTATACCTTTCTATAAAACCAAAAAGAAATATTTCTAGGACGATTTCAAGTAAAATCTTTGAACGGAACGCAGAAAAACGGCTAATCTTTCATTTAAAAACCAAATCTCAAATTTCCATAGGAACATTTTCTCCCTTTGGAGGGGTTTACTCAGGAATTTGGTCGGTCTTTCACCATAAGCCTGACTTCCTCGGAGCCATTCACATTTTTATGCCTCCTTTCTTGTCTTATTGTTGTCTTCCTTTCTTCTTCTTTTCGTCTTTCTTTCTTTCCACCATTCATAATTTCTCTTCTTTTCAGAAGTGTTTTCACCATGACACCTTTCTCCCACACCAAAAAACCTATGCCTGCGGATCCATGAAAGAATTATTTTCTAACGTGGCCCCCACAGTGCGTCCTTTATGAGAGAGGCTAAGATCTACAACTGATTTTTAAACCTTTATACTCATTTACAAAACTTTTGTCAGATCCATACAAAACTTTTGAGAATTTTACCATTGTGATAAAATTTGTAGAGAACTACTTAATTCTGTTTATGATCATTTAGAAGCTCTGAAGACGAAACATAAATGAAGTAGGCTACCCAAATAGACCGTGATAGGGGCATAGCGGCCATTATCGTGCCGCCGCGCCGTGAAACCCAAAACTCAAACTCAAACTCTGCCGCCACACCTCAAACTCTATCCATATCGGGCTTTACATCTGGATATTTGTCACTATAGAGTTAGAAACTCTCACGGCACGAATGACGTTTTCATGTTCAACGACCCATATAATTTTGTTCCCTCACTGTATTTTTAATTTTTACCTTCTCTAGTTCTCTTTTGTCCGAGCTTTCATGTTCAATAATCCTACATTACGTAAAAACAAGTACCTTGTTGTATAACATCAAAGCTACAGATTCAAACGGTTAATTCTCATTAATCCATGACAGACTGCCTTATTTTTTCCCCTCTCACTTCGCCAGCTTGGCACCATTTTCACACGCCACCGCATCTTCACAATTACGTTCATTTTGACGCCGCACTCAGACACAAATCGGTTCTATTTTCATCGGCGGTCTGCAATGCTTTCAATGGTTTATATCTTAGGGCTGTGATGTACAAAATGTCACGTCAAAATGTGGCAAAAAGGAAGAGTAAAGACTCGCGGAAGAAACAATTCGTACTGCTTTTTCTCTTTGCCATTTTGACTTTACCCCTAGCCTTGCTGCGACCCCATAGATTTTCTGTGGTTTTTTTAAAAAGACATTTTGAGAAAACGTCAGCGTATTTACATAGAGCTACTCAAAAGTAAGTGACTAATATGAGATTTGTTTGCACGTTTTTTTGTTTCTGAAAGATCTAGAGTTAGGGCTAGGATAAATTTTAGCTGACTGGCCACCGCACACTTTTCATTGGCTACGTGGGCCCATGTTACAATATGCCTCCAAAATTGGTAGTGAAAGCTCTGCTGTGTGTATTTGGGCCACATAGGGTAATTAGTCATGGCCTGAAAGTATGTGTGTTGTTTTAGTGTAATTTATAGAAATATTAAATAATAAACAGAGGTTGAGAAGTCCAACTTTGTTTTCTGTTTTATGTAATGTTCACTTTCCTTGCGACTTGCTGACCATCGCAAAGCCTTGCATTTCTCTTTAATTTTGTTTCGCGCTATGGTAGGACTTTCCCCTTTCCTGTCGTTTCGTAGTTAATATTCTACCATCATTGCTCTACCTTATAGCTTTCTCCAGACTCAAAAACTCCTCCCATCCCATTCCCGTCACAGTGGGGAATATAAAACATGACTGCTCGCTTTGTTTCTAGTTGTTTTGAACTCTTTTTCTTTTTGATCTTCCTTAAATTGAGTTTCTGTGAGTATTTTCCAGCAAATAGTTGTGTCACTATGGAATGTTCTTCCCTCTTCCCCCCTTTCCCCTCTACTTTCTCTCCTA
The DNA here is from genome assembly GCA_963931925.1 of Onchidella celtica. Lineage (NCBI taxonomy): Eukaryota > Metazoa > Mollusca > Gastropoda > Systellommatophora > Onchidiidae > Onchidella > Onchidella celtica. The sequence continues at coordinate 31,183,111 of OZ007578.1, forward strand.
GGCACAGAAACACAATGAACAAACCAATAACACCAGCATCAGAATGGCGTTCATGTCCAACAATCACTTTGTTAATCAACAGTGCACAGAATTCCAATAATGTTGTTTACTGTAAACGCACGGGCCTGGCCATGGCTGAATGAGTTTGCATTCCATCATTCACTTCATTAATTGAATTTTACTTTTATTTAGACCTCTTCTGTCTCAGCACACATGGAAACACAAAACTTTATTTCTGCATTTCGTTTCCGCACTTGGTTGACGTTGCCATTTCTGTTTCCGTACACATCAAAATACAGTTTGAGTTTGAAGTCACAAGGGGTCCGTACAGACGTTTTAGCTAACAGATTTAGGAAAGGCACAGCCGGTGAACAGAATGCTGGTTAATATCAAACATAATCGAGAAAAGTTAGGAACAATAACAATGTGCACAACATTTAAACATTACAGACAACTTTCAAGTCTCACACATTGAAATATTCATGATTGCCCCTACTTGAGCAATCATTTCTATCCAAAGCTTAAAAGGAAAGTAAACTAGATCTACAAACACATGACTGAAAAACTTCCATTCCAACAAATGGGAGGAACCTGTGATATTGCGTGTCTACTATTCTTCAAGTCTTTGTAATTTGAACATTATCTAATTGCTTAGTGAGAACGGAAACAAACAAAAAAAATTCTCCGCCTAATCCCAGTGACTCCACACATCCGACACAAGCATGCTGCTAACTATTTCTCTTTCAAATTACCTACATCGTTCAGATTCTCTGCCACCAACTTACAGAACGTATGTCTGATCAGTGGGTAACACATTCTTCGTCCTCAGAACATTATTCGAATATAATAAGGTTTTATTATCCATAAGGAAACAACAGTTGTATAAAATCAGCAAAATATAAGGCACCAAAATCAAAGATTTCGGGCCAGTAGATTGATACTGAAAGACTGCAGTTTCTAATACGATAGTTGTGTTTTCAAAACTGAAGATAGCAAATCTGGGACAGGTTTTAGTTTCACTTCACGACCTCTAGACTTGTTTGTTCCAATTCCTCTTTTTGCGCAGCTGACAAATTAGACGTTCAACGTTGTCGGAATGAGAATAAGTCAGAACTGTGGCACAGCATGGTAAGTGCCACACCGGACTTCTTCTGAGTTCTTTCCAAGGCAGCATCATTGTCCACTAAACTACTCCCGGTAAGTTGTCCCTGAGTTTGATCATCCAGACTTTTCCTTGCATAGTATTCAAATGGTGTCAAAGTGTGCATGATGTTACATCTCTTTTACATACTAAAAGACTTCCAGTGTTTCAGAAAGTGGAGATAGAACAAACGAGAACTAAGATAGTGATTTCGGCATGCTGTTATGTTACAGGAGAAATCTCCACGACAATAGTCTCCTTTGTCCGTGGATGTTGGAAGGCTTTCTGGACCTTGAAGTTCTTGGACCTTCGCCTGCAGAACCCCAAGCAAGTCATGAACAAATTCCGATAGCCGGCTTTGAATCTTTTGTTCATGACACCGTAGACAATTGGGTTGACACAACTATTCAGGTATCCCAGTAATAATGATGTCATATCCAGAGGCCGAGAGGAATTCTCCGGGGTGAAAATAGAGACCAACATAGAAATACAGTACGGAAACCAGCAGATGATGAAGATAAGAATGACCACTAGGAGACTGGCTGATAGTTGAAATTCCTCCCTCTTTCTTTTCTCTGATTTGGAGGTAAGGCTACAATGCCTCGAACGTCGGCGGGGCGGGGCTAACAGATTGTCATTCCTTTTTCTTGAAGGTTTCAAATCTGAAGGTTGAGAGCGATTGGATTTAGGTTTCTGTTCGGATATCACTTTCCTGAATGTGGATGCAGGTTCATTTCTCGGTGAATTTTGTTGATATGGTGAGGACTCCAGCTGAAGGCCATTTGATTCCAAAAGAGATACCTCTTGGCAAGTTATCTGTCCAGCTTGAAAGTTCTCTTGATCTGGAGTGGAGCACAGATCCAGCGATATTTGCTGAGGTGGGAATAACGTAGGTTGCACATGATGCAGCGTAGGTTTTATTTCGGGTTTTTGTTCTGTAGAAGACCATGGCTGTTCTTGGTCGGTCGAGCATTTCTCCAAGTGGGATGGTGTTTGTTCTAAAGAATCTGAAGGCTGGCTGGAAGAATCTTTTTCCAGCTGAGGCGGTGTTTGATGTATGGAGGACAGTGATTGTACTTGATGGGTTGAGTGTTCTTCCAATTCAGTTTGTGTTTGTTCTTTAGAAGATGATATTTGTTCTTCGTGAGTCGAAGATTCTTCACCGACAGATGATGTTCGTTCTAAATGCAAACATATTTCAGGCATTTTTTTATCTCCACACTGTAAATTTTGTTCAGGATATGGGACAATTTTTTTAAAGTAAGGCATGGTCTTTTCTGATTGTTGTGATAACTGCACAAAGTGAGTAGTTGTATGTTCGGGGTAAAACGGGGTTTGTGACGCTGAGGACGATTGCATGTTCACAGTTGGCGTTGTTTCTTGCTGAGGAGTGGAAAATTGAAAATGTGAAGATGTTTCTTGGCAACTGGTTGACGAGACGTCTACGTGAGTCGATGCTTTTTGTGAGTAAGAACACGGGGGTGCCGAATTTGTTGGTTGTGGAAGAGGAACTAATTTACTGGCAAATGGCATTTCTTGCTGGGAATACGGCAAGAGTTGATGATGCGTATCATACGCTACGCCTTGCCGTAAATATAGTTCTGGATTGGCAATGATCATAGAGACTGCTGGCGATATAGACAGGGCGATCTCCAGAGGTCCAAGACGTGGGGGTTGAGTTGATGAGTGAGATTCAGCTGTAGAAGAGCAATGAATTGGTAATACTGCAACATTGAAATTGGCATTTGGTGACATGCCAAGAGATGATGAGGAGGACGGTGTTGGATGTGGTGCAACATAGTCCGTATTATAGCTAGTAGAAGCACCGGCTAGTGACGAACCAGAGCTTTGCACCACAGAAGATTTCAAAGGCAATTTGTATGCAACAGCGAGTAGTTGGGGTGTCATCTCTGAGTTGGTTAAATGACCGTGTGATGAAAAAGGCAAATGTATGGCACGCAGTGTGTCAGCAACTGTTGTCTTTAATTCTGATTTATCAGTTTGGGAATCATGTCCATGGGATGTCGATCCACTAGGTTTGGTACCCCTTCCGTAAAATGCTGGTGTATTACTTTCAGAATTACCAGAATGGGATGTAGGCTCACTGAATCCATTGTTTGAAGTCATAGTTCCACCCGGCTTGTGATCTGTCCAACCATTCACATACTGAGTTCTTTCCAAGGCAGCAGCATTGTCCACTAATCTACTCTCGGCAAGCTGTCCCTGAGTTTGATCATCCACACTATTCCTTGCATCCTCACAGTAATGATTTACTCCACAAATGGCATTAATCTCATTGGAGCGAACATTGAGTACTTCAGACTGAGGGTGAACTTTACTTGTGATTTTTAAATTTCTGCTCCATAGTTTTTGTAAGAAGCCAGGGAGAGTGTGAAAATAAGATGGAGTCTGCAATTCAGTTGGGACTTGATTATTTTCAGTAGTCGCTGAAGCGGTGGGTTCCGTAAGAGAAACACTGGAAAGTCGATTGTGAGTGGATTCATTTGGAAATGAAACAAGTGGTAATCGATGACCAGAATCTGAAACTTGTTCTACGGTTACAGACTTGCCCACTGGGAAGTCCATTATCCTTTTTTGACCGAGACGACCTTTCGCGCTTTGTCCCAACCCGGGTTGACGGTGAGCTACGAAAATCTTTTGCCTGTTGTAGTTTGACCAATCAGCACGCCCCTTACTAAGGCCATTGGCCTTGTTGTGTAATGCGTTATGTACCGGCAGCTCCAGAATCCTGTCTTCATGTATTGTCGTCAGCGATGACGATGCAACGTTAACGTAGTTATGGAGAAACATTCTCTTTTTCCTGGCTTTTTTATATCTAGTCCTGAAATAGCCACCTCCACGCGTGTCTGACCGAGACACCATGGGCGGGTTGGAAAATGGTCTAATGGAGAAGACATGTCCCTGAGAGGCTTGCTTGTTGTGGCTGGATAATGTCGATTGAGGGGACACTGATATCAATTGGTATTGTGTCGAATTCTTTCCCTGATTTATTGATCCTGGGACTTGTGATCTCCCTGACATCGAAAACAACGCCCCGGGTGATTCATAAACATTGGAAGTATCAAAAGAAGGGACAAGTTCCAAATCTGAATGAGCTTCCACAGGAAGAGACACATTATCACTTTCCGTCCGTTCCAGATAATTATCGGGGATTTGAAGGCAATTATCTATGGCTGGTCCACTAGGTATGCCAATCACTGCCAGCTGATCAATTTGTTGGCTGGAAGTGAATTTTGTACTTGTTTGGCTGGATCTGTTTGTCCCAGTGTCTGTAGTTAAATTTCCGCCAGTGGAATCTGCACTAGAAAACTGTCCTGAGATTTGACTAGAATCAACCAATTGTTTTAAATTCGATAAAGAACTGACATTTAGTTCACTAGTGTGTTCAAGTGGGAATTCTGTACAGTTAACATTACTAAGCTCTCCAGACTTTTCGTCCATTTCATCATTTCCCTCACGTTTAGGAAGAAACGTCTTGTTTCTTACGGTTTGATCAGTCTTTGAATCCATAACCGATGAACTCTGACCTGGTGTCTCTAGAAATACAATATCCTTCCTTGAATTTTCGCTGGCCGCCTCATAATTAGTTATGTCTGTTGTTGTTAATCTGAGATTTGTCAGAGATGTCACGTCTTTATGCCCACACACATCAACACTGACATCAGAAATCGACTGATCAGTATAAGTCTCCCCACACGTGCGTCCCTCGAAACTAATCTGGATGTGACTAGAGGGAAATGACGATTGTTTTTCGGAAAAACCAGCGTATTCTCTCGATGTGCTCTTATCCAAAAGCATATTTACACCTTTGTTTTTGTCTCTGTTACATATCTGATTGCTATTTATCTCTCCACTCACACATTCTGACTCTGCGACAATGTTATTTCTATTTTCCCCAAATGGAAGGTTTTCATAAGTACTAGAAGCTGCGCCAATTTTCACTGTAAACGCCTTGGCCCCATGGGAGACTTTACTATTCTGAGAACAATTCAGTTCATTACTGTCGCTGGTGGAGACTTGGCCAGTGATAGTGAGTTCATGACGAACAGATTCCGTTGTTGGCGTGTCGCTTTGTGTGAGCGAGATGGCTTCAGTGGAAATGTACTTCAAACCGTGAACTGAACCAGAATTGTCTTGCGTGTCATTAGATGATGAAACAAATCTTAATGAACGCCCATTTACAGATCTTTTCTCCTCGTCTTCTTTCTTTAGTTCAATGTTTTCAATTTCTCCGATCTGATGTTCAAATAAGGTACTGCTGGGCCCGGGAATCACTTCTATATCGTACTGTGAAGTTTGGGTAGAGATTGGGTTTGGTTCAGAACAGATTGGTTGTTCGTATTCCGACCCGTCTCCCGTGCTCATGCTCGAACTATTCTCGGATACCTGTTTAGTGCCGTTTTGTGAAGTCCCGTTTGAGATGGAATTTGACTGAGGCCAAATGGAGTCTCCCTGGTCCGATTCAAATTCAACTCGTGTACTATCGCTAAAATCATCCGGGGGGAGGTCTGTCGAAGAACAATTGTTGCCGATACCGAGGTAACGGCCAATGTTTCTCACACCATTACAACATCCGCCAGATGGTCCTGAATTGCTCATGTCATCGCCATTGCTGTCTTTCCTTGGGATCTCTCTATCCCTGAACGAGCGGAGCGTTTTTCGGCTCTGGAAGTAGGTCTTGAGAATGCTGACGTAACAGATGGTCATGACGGTGCAAGGCACGCAGAAACAAACCCCGATCATGAAAATGGCGTAGGACCAAGACGTTGACCAATCGCAGAAACAGAGTGAGGCGTAGGGGAGGTAACTGTAGACTGCCCAGCCTAGCAAGGGAGGTAATGACAATACACCGGATACCAGCCACACACCTGGGGATACAAGAAGATATCATATACTTCATCATACAATATCATTTCCTCTACTTGTCACCTGGCACAAGAAGCTGAAAATACTATTCGCAAAACCTGCGTAAAACTACGTGAATTTGTCCTTAAGATTAAGATAAATATAAAAATAAAAAATGTGTGAGATAAAATGTTGTCATAAGTTTGCAACAAGGAACATGAAAAAAAAATTGGAGCCTAAGGGAGCGATTGCCTGTTAAAGATTGAGAACCACTGCCTTAGGCTAAGGCTCCCGAGTCACGAAGATCTCACTTGTGAAAAAAAAACATTCCTAGGATGGCTTATGATGCAGTTATTTTGTTTTGTATGCTCCCCAACGATAATTTCGCCACACTGTCTACAACAGGGGCTCTCAACCTTTCCCTGGCAGTCACAACCCTTAAAATCCAAATTCCCACTTATCTCCCACCGGTGCGGTGCCTCTCCCCCCCCCCCCCCCCCGCAAAAAAAAAAATCACTCAATTTCAACAGATCAAATTCCCAAGAAGACATTCTTCACACAAATTATGATGTTACGTTTTTTCAAAACCTTTTTGGAAGACAATGACAATTTGCGTGTTGATTACATCATTGTAAAACAGAAAGCAATGTTTATCAAAATGCAATATTAATAATAATATTAAAGACTTTTTCTGTTTATAACACCCATTTAAACTCCATCTAAGCGTTCTCTTGAACAAGTCGGTGGCTGCCCTGTATTTGTCGCCAAATCGTCCTCCACTCATGTTTTCGCCACTCCCCTTAGCGTTTTCCCCTTCGGGAGGGGGGGGGGCGATATCGCGTTGAGAACCACTGATCTACACTTTTGCCACACATCATTATCACACTTCTATCACGCGCCCTTTCACCACACTACAAACATTGACATCATCAGCAATGAACAACAACAACAACTGTAAAAACCAGAACGAGAACAACGAAAAGGGACGGTAAAGTGCATTTCCTGGAACCACGGAAATCTCCACGTCTTCTTTCCTTGAATTAACTAATTAGGTCAGGTTGTCCTCCAGACACAAAGGCGTGACGGCCCCAAAGCAAACACCACTTTGTGAAACTATTTGCAGCATTTTGTAAGGTGTTTGCTTGCCCACCCTCTGAAATCCTTGCTCAGCCGTGATTAATTCATTTTCGTTTCTCGTCAGCTCAAACAGGACATTTCTGTCCATGGCTTGGATAAATCGTTTTAAAACAGCTTAAGTTCAGCATTTACAATAGCCAAGGGGCCGTCTATGAAGTACGTGCGTTCGGAATGAGGGGGGGGGGGCTGACCCCAGCGTACGAAGAGTATACAGGTGGGGGTGGGGCTCAGGGCCGTGGGGAGACTCCATACACTTTCCAATTATGGTAATGGGTTGAGAAGTTCAGGTTTATGTTACCTTTTTTTCAATAAAACAAGTAAAATATGATATAAAAATCGAATATTTTTCATATATTAAGTGTCTTATATTCTAATGAGACAAATCAAATAATCCATGGAAAAGGTCACTCAAAAGTTTTAAAACATCAAGGCCTCATTGTGGATACGTATCATACTAATGGTCGTACGCTCGTATAAAGGAGGTGAAACCAGTTAAGCGTATGAAAACCGTACACGGGAGTAGGGTTAAACATTGTCAAAACCGAGCGTACGCACTTTATGGATAGCCCCGAACTCAATCTTCAACCATTAAGATTATAGGGAATCACATAAGATCTGTAATTCACAGCCATGAAAGACAAGATTACATGTATTGCTATAGAATTATTTTTTATTGCCCTCTTTCAATGATAATGCAAGATGTTTTTGTCTCGTATGTTTGAACTATTACAGAGCGATTCCTAATCTCCAGGTAATAACTACTTTTAAAGTTCGGGGTCCAAAAAAAAAAAAATTACAGATGGAATGTAATGTCTTGTGCTTGGCCAATAGCGGCAAGAAATCACTAAGGCAAACAGCGGACTCAGAATTGAGATAAACAGCCAGCTGAACTTGCCGCTTCAGTTCAGTGTGAACTAACGTTGATCAAAAGGATGGGGAAATCAATGTGCATTTAAAACAACCGTCTGAAGATCTGAACATACTGGCAGGACTTGATGAAAGACAGATCTATAATGGGTGAAATGATGTACTTTTGGTACTCAAGTGATGAAGGGAAGACAGAATGAAACAGATAAAAGAGAAAGAAAGACTGACAAAAAGACCACTACAGTAAAAATAAGAAAAACACTACATTTTTCTGTCTGATAAGGAACGAGGTTCTGAATATAATAATTAATATAATAATAAATAACATTTATATAGCACTTCGACCCGCAATTCAAGCTCTAAGCGATTGTACCACTCACAATCACTTCACAAATAAAAGAACAACATTAAAATATGTGACAACGGTTAGAAATAGCTGTGATTGCAATCGATCAATTGAAAAGGTCTGTTTTAAGATGTTTCTTGCCAATTTCAGTACTTTGGACCTCTCTCAAGTTTTGAGACAGCGAATTCCGGGTATTTTGGCCAGAAAAAAAAATGTCAAAAGACTATTGACAGTGCTTGATGAAAGGGGGACCTGGGGGCGGGGGAGGGGACTTGAAGCGCTGATGGCAGTGAAAGACACTCAGATCATTAAAGGAGGAGATATTTAAAAAACAGAATAAAAAGCAAGTAAAAAAAAAAAAAAGAAGAAAGTGATATACTTCACGTGCACGTGGTTGGTGGACGCTTCTGCTAGGGTCTCCTTCTGTCCTTTCATTCCGCTATAATTTTATATTCTGTCTAGATCTATCGCCTGGCTTTTGCCTAGCACAGTGTGACCGTTATCGGTGTCGTCGTGCTTTCTCCTAATCTGAACTCAAAACTCAAAACTCCACTACACGTAAAGCTGGTTCTCGAGAAACTTTTTTTTTTGTACTTTTTGAATTAAGACCTCCACTGACGTGATTCTTCACAAATTGAATAGACCAACTTGACCCAGATAGGTGGTGAATTCAGCTTTGTTTTGAACACAGTGATGGAATTCAATTGAGTTTTTCTCTACGTCTCCAAAGTTCATATCATCATTATGGCAAAAAATTGCTTTCTATGGAATATCAGAATGCGAATGAGATGCTGAATATTTAAAACTGCGAGTCAGTCCTTGTCCATAGTTATGAAAGCTGTTATCTCCAACTGAGTACTCTTGAATGGCGCAACAAAAAAAATTAAACAGAAAGAGAGAGAGAGAGAGAACGGTTGGGTTTAAAGGCCCGCCAGCACGATAACTGCCACTTTGCGCAGAGAGAGAGAGAGAGAGAGAGAGAGAGAGAAGAGACAGAGAGAAGAGATAGAGAGAAAGAGAGAGAGGAGACACAGAGAGAGAGGGGAGACAGAGAGAGCGAGCGAGAGAGAGAGAGAACGTAGAACTAGAACATGTTTATGGCATTTGCTTTTGCAATAATACACGCACGCACACACATAATACACACACACCATATTCTTTCCCCTGGAAGCTAGGTTTAGTTCAGTATAAATATTATCTTTCGTTTGCAGTGAATTTGTGGCTCATACGATTCACCCAGATTCGAGGTTTAAATCCCATTCAGGGCGAGGTCCAGTCTACGTAATTTCTCGCAGTGTTTCTAAGGCCCACATAATAATTACATAGGACGTCATCCACCCAGCTCAAATCTCTTGTTGTGTACACTATAACTCTTGTCATGGATTGTCAGATTAAAGCCTATTATTCTAACATAGAAAGTTCAAAGTCCAATCGTTTATTAATGAACAGATAGAAAAACGTAAGCAGGCGAGGCTTCTTTGTTCCTTGTATTGATCTGTTCTGTGTCATTGAGAGACCACTTCATGTGATGTCGACGGGACTCATTATTGCCGAGACTTGAACATAAGAGAATGATGGAAGTAGTTCTTCTACAGTCGATTTACCATCTTAAAAGACATACACTCAGAAAAGACAGGCAGGTCAACATATCGGCGACAAAAAAAAAGAATAGTATTCGTCCATCCGTCTGTCTGTTCTCCACCATAAACATCGTCTGTTTGCCTGTCTGTCTGCCATCACCCATACACCGATCAACAAAACGTGGGGCACGCCTCACCCTTGAACCCCCTCCTCCCTCCCCCCATCCCAACCACCACACACATACACATCACAAGGTCTACTACAATTTTTCTCATGTCAGTTTTCCACACAAAAAACAATGTGCGCCCCATCATGACCTGACAAAGTTAGTATACAGTATATCATCATCATCAGTTACCTTGTCTGGAACAGACATTGGCAATCATGGCTCTTCAATGGGATCTGTCATCAGCCAACCTCAAGAAGGAGTTGTTGTTATGACGTTTGTTTGTTGTCCATAAATTAAGACTTTCAGTGAAAGTTTTTTCTCTGTCTACCCCTGCTTTTCCTGCCTTCGATCTTCCCTGTGACTGCTACAATTATTCGAGGCTCCTGGGGCGACCAATGTGTTCTAGAAACTTCAGTGGCCTCTGTCTTATTGTTTTAATTAATGATATTTTCAGATTAGAGTCTCTCAAGACTGACTCATTTGATTTTTTTTCTATCCATGATATTCTCAATATTCCTCTAATAAACCACATCTCTGCTGCTTCTATGTTTCCTCTCTGTTTCTTTGTTCGTCGTCCAACATTCACATCCGTATAAAAGCACTGACCACACACGTATGTTTTCAAGACTCTGATTTTGGTGGTCGTTGATATATTTCTGTTCATTAATATTGGTCTCATTTTTTTGGAATGAATCTTTAGCCATTATTATTCTTTTCCTTATTTCACTGACGCTCCTACCATCTGTTATCAAATAGGCTAGAAATTTGAATTTTGTAACTTGTTTGATTAAAGAAACATGACCTTCAGAAAAATAAACAAAGAAGTTTATCTATATAGTTACGTTAAAATACCATATGAAATTAAGATTTCTATGAAAAATCCCTACGCCCCATTTTGAAGTCCCACGCAGCCCCAACACCCACCAGAATACTGCCATGCCCCACTGACGGGGGCATGTGCCCCACCTTGCGAAACACTAGTCTACCACCTCACCTGCAAACATCAGCAGCACATTCCTGTAGGTGTAGATATCCACAAATAAATTTGGTCTGCAGATCTTGACGTAGCGGTTAATGCTGATAACCCCCAGGGACTGGACCGACGCTGTAAAAGTCAACATGTTGATGAAGCCAATGGCTGTACAGGTGTCACTGGAATCAAAATCATTTATCCAGATTTAATCAAAGAGAAATATAAGCTGATCTAACGAAATCAGACTTAAGGTGAAAGACCAGATTCTTGAGAAAACCCCTCCGGAGGGCAGAAATTTTCAACGGAAACTGAGATTTGCTTATAATGTGAAAGACTAGCCATTTTTCTGTATTCAGTTAAAATAATTATTTTGCTTGAGATCGTCTTAGAAATATTATATTTTGATTGTTTGATTGTTTATTGTTTAATGTTTTGTATAAAAAAATTCACATTTAGCCCGGTTTTTGTCCGATCCACCAATTACTTTTACAACACAGCTGAACACATGGTCTTACAACTTTCTTATTAGCTTTAATAGCATGCAGTTGTTACAGACGTTATTAATAAGCTACTCCAGACAGCCGTCACACAAAATTCCTCCAAAGAGCTTGTTAGAAACTGTATACGGCTAATTATATTTTCATTTTCCACCTTCATGGCGTTCACTTTTCAGGCGGATTCTCCATCCTCGTGTCTGTATTTTATTTCAATATCTTTGCTTTTGACTGTAATCTCTTTTCATGCAAATAATTATAATATCATATTTCTATAGTAATCGCAGAGAGAGTCATTACAGCCCTACGAATGATGCGCGTCGCAATTTAGTATATTTTTGTTCGTCAGAAATGGTTGTTCCTAGCGGTAAAGGAAAGAATCAGGGCGTAACAAAAGTTGATGTGGCCCAGGGTAAATAAAAATAATAACATCTTTCTAACAGTAGTAGTCGTAGAAAAAGTCATAATTATACAGTCTCAACCCTCCTAATGAGGCACGTCGTAATTTAATATTTCGTTCACCAGAAATGGTTGTGCCCAACAGAAAAGAGAGAACCTGAGGCGTAGCTGAGGTTGATGAAGAATATTGTTGTATATCAGGTGTGGGCAAGCTCTCATCAAGGTGTAAAGGGCCGGACACTCTCAACTCATGATTAAGGCCATTCTGTAAATGACCTGTTATTTGATATTTGAATGTTCCTTTTCAAAGAAACATTAAATTCTTGTTTAATTTTTTAAAACTTTTTTTTACAGAGAGAGATGGAGTGTGTATGTGTGTGTGTATATGTGTGTGTGTATGTGTGTTTATGTGTGTGTGTGTGTGTGTATGTGTGTATGTGTGTGTTTATGTGTGTGTGTGTCCACGCGCGCTTGCAAATGGGTCAAAATGGGACCAAATGGGGTAAAATAAAAGAACAGAATATAGAACTTGGGCTACTTGGGCCACGGAGCCAAAATACCTACGGGAGGGTTTTTGTTTCCAAAATTTATGGCCAATTTCCCAGAACGTTATAATGGCCGTGTAGCCAAGGAAAAGATGTTTGCCGCCAACACTGGTGGCCAAACCTACTCCTAGTTCTAATCCTACAAACTTCTAAACTTCACTGTGGAAACAACTCTCAATCTGGCCACATGATGCCAACTAGTACTACAGTCCCTTAACAACAACTCAATGCAAATAGCCACTCTAAACTGGACAAAAAGAAAAATGACGCTCCTTGAAAATAGTGTTCTGTAAAGGTCAGATGCTTTAAAAGACAAAAAACGGTCGCCCCCCCCCCCCCATGCCCACCTCCCCTCCTCACCCCAACGGCCGAAATTTGGCTCTCAATGCATGTGTTCCACATGCCCCCACCCTGGTTAAGCCACTAGCAAAGTACAGTACAACCTGGGCACGCTCTGGATGGTTTGGCTTGGCGGGCAAAATTGCAAGGTAGCGTCACGGCATTGTGTATCAATGAGATCCAACTAGTTGGCTCGTGTGGGAGATCTCATTGAAACTAACTGTCATAACCCTCTTAATCCAACCTGTCGATCCATCGGAATCGGCTAATGCACGCCTGTGTTTAATGATGGTATAATGCAAGGGTGGCCAAATTTGCCTAATGTATGAACCACATACGATAAACTTCAGATGTTCGAGACCCACAAGATATCAACAAAATATACACGCGCGTTTTTATTGTTACATACAGATTTTTTTTTTTTGGACAAATGTTTTATATAAATTTTAATATTAAAAAGTACATGTATGCAACAATATTTACTCAGGTGTGCAGTTCGTTAAACTGTTAATTAGTTTGTATTAGTGCCAGTAATCACAAAGTATATATTATATACATATCAAATGTTTTCAAACTGTTGACTGATGATTGTTTCAAAAATACTGAACACATTAAAAACTGCAATGAACCTAAGAAAAACGTGCGAATTTGCATTTCAGTGACACAGATAAGACTGCCAAAAATGAAACTAAAAGGGAAAATAAAAGATGTGATGCAGAAAGAGCTCATCCTACATATTTCCACGAGCCGCACATTGACGGCCAAAGAGCCACATGTGGCTAGCGAGCTGCGGTTCGGCCACCCCTGGTATTATATGAATGAGGCATCTTACCTGGAAAACTGCCAGCTGGCGGCGATGATGGTGGCTACTGTGATGGGCATGCTGACCACAGAGACCAGGAGGTCCGCCAGGGACAAACAGAGAATCAGGACATTGGACTCATTGCGCAGGTCACGTGATGTCAGGACGACCATCCACAGCAGCACATTGGCCGTCACAGCCACCACACAAATCGCTGACAAGATAATCCCTTCGATGATCGCTTCCGGTAGCGTGACGTTACTGTCGTAGACGCTCTCTGACGAAGAGCTGTTCATTACGTCATACTTAGTCGTCTACTTCCAGAACACCGTATATGTTACACCGTTTCCTGTAAATACAAACAGTGCACTGATCAACGTCTTTTAAATAAGGCCCTTGAAGGGCCATATATTGTGAACACGCAAGCACAAAGAATTACGGAAGGGAAGATGCTGAATATAAAACTACAAGATAAAGTGCCATGCTGTGAAATAAGAAAGTAGACGAGGATCAAAGACATATCAAACTACATTATGTACTCAAACAGAAATGGAAAATGGTAGGACACGTGTCTAGGTATAAAGACAATAGGTGGACAAAAAGGTGTACTGGTTGGCAACCAAGAACTGGGAAGAGATCCAGAGGAAGACCAACAAGAAGATGGCATGATGACAAAGCATGAGGGCACAACAGGGCAGAGACAGCCACGGGACAGAACTATATGGCAGAAGCCTGTGGAGGGCTGCGTCCTGCAGTGAATGAACACGCCTTGAAGGAGAAGAGGATTATGTACACGAAACTTTGAGATTTGAGTTTGAGTTTAACGGCGCGTCGGTTCAACAACGGCCACTTTTCACCTCTCACCGTTTTTTTCATTATCTCTCTTTTGGGCTAGCTTTCAGCCTCCAGATGCCTATAGGTAAGATCAAATAAAAGTGAAAGTGAAACATCTAACGGGAAAAAGCCCCGTACTGTAAAGTGTGTCTGTATCAATTTTTGTAAATCTGAGCCACTGAGACAATACGAGAGACAATGGCAACCTACGGCGGTCGCCACGTCAAATACATTCGGCCGGTTCAGAGGCTGATTTTAATGTACCTAACACATCAGGCACTGAGCTACAAAAAAATACTACACGTAGACGGATCCACACGCAGACACACACAAAGTCAGACAGAAACATAGACAGATTTTTTTATTTTTTTTTTAATTATACTACTTTAATCCCATTTTGGAAATTTGCCTTAGAGACATTGCAGCCCAGTTAAAAATGGAGCAGACACATCGTCGCCACATGGCAGCGCCGGTCGGCGGTTTTGGTGGGTTTTTTTTTTAGAGGAGGGGGGAGTGGTATAGATACATTTTAATTAATTTTGCCCCGACAGCGGCCTTTTCGACCTGCTCTTCTCGATTTCCAACTGCCAAAATATTTTTAACGTGCGCAACGTGCACACGAACCCTTGCTTTTCGTCCTTGTCCGAGAAGTCTAGGTGATCAGTCCTACCTACCATAGGATCAGGGACAGGAAAATATGAGAAAAATTCCAAAATTCCAACATGCCTGCACCGACCGGGATTCGAATGCGGTACCTTCGGCATGAGAAGCGAGCACCTTACCCCTAGACCACCGTGTCCCACAGGCAGACAGACAAACAGATACGCAAAAAGACACACACAGAGACAGACCTACACATATACACACACCCACACACTCCTTAAAAAAACAAAATTAAACAAAAAAACGTTTAATTCTTTTTTTAACTAAAAATCCAAATATTAAATCACCTGGCATTTTGTAGAAGGAACGTTAAAATGATTCGACAATTTCCGGTCATTAGGTAGCCCACGCCTGATGTACAACAATTCTTCATTTCAAATTCCATCTTCTATCAATTGTTATAGCTTTGTTCGCTCTGCTTTCCAGCAGGTCTCAATGGACAGACTCAGATCGATGCTTTAAATACATAATAGAAACTCATTCAAACAGGAAACAAAATGAAAAGAAATGCAAAAAAAAAACAAAAACACAAATTTCCTGTAGATAGTTCTGTATTCTTGTAAAATTAAACGATTCAACGGTGAGACATGCATTGAAAAGATAAGAGAGGGAATTGAGACCGGGCATTGGCTCGAAAATAATATTGTAAAAATCAATAACGTTCATTAATTGCAAATCTGGGGACGGGGGGTTGGGGCATATGGCACATCATAGTTCTTGTTCGTTCTATCTCCTTTCCCTGAACAAACAAACAAAATGAAGACCTTTTAGTATGCATTAAAGGTATAACAATGCAAATTTTTACACTTGTTTAAAAATGCTTTGTGGGCACTTATCAAGCTGTTCAGAGTTCCGATTTATTCTAACACCTTATCATAATACTAGTGTAGCCGCAAACTTTTAACCTCGAATTTCTCAGTTGTGCACAAAGTGGAGCTGGAAGGAGCAAGAACTGAAGTCGCGCTATAGGGACTTAACTTTCAGAGGTACCGAGAGAAAGAATGAGGGGCGGGGGGGGGGGGGGGAGGGCACGGCAAGCATTGCAAATGAAGTCCACGCCCATGCAATGGCAAACCTGCTCATGTCATTACTGATGAAATTAGACACTAAATACAGAAATTCAACACTCAAATCACATTGATTTTCTGATTCCGAGCCATAACAATCATTACTCTTGTACTGTATGAAAGTTTCAAGTTTAGTTTATTGTAGGCCTGGCGGCCAATTCAAAAACACACAAGAATCATGTAAACAATCTTTGAAAACATTAAACAAACAAACAAACAGACAAAATGCACGGTCATTCACTCTCTCCGCTCCCTGCAGCATTTATACACGTACTTATTATAGTATACAATCAAATACAACTTGTAATTGCCAGCAACAGTCATCATTTTCAATCCTCCCCCCCCCCCTAATTTACTACAATTGAAAATATCACTATAATTTATTTTTTCACACGAAGATGAATTTAGTTTAGAAAATCCTGAATAGGCAGGAAGTCACAATTGTATCTGCCGGTTTGCATTTTATCCCAAATAGGAAACAGCATTATGAAACGTGATTTTGGGATTAAATTTACTCGACTCTGCTCTCGAGCATCGAGACTGATGAAGCGAATCTGGCACGAAATCAAACGCCAGTGTACCATTTTTCAAGCTGAATATACCTGCATATCGCTATTTTATTTCACATTTTGCACAATTGAGAAATTCGATATTAAACGTTCGCAGCCTCAGTATTATGATAAGGAGCTAGAATAAATCAGAACTGTGAAGCAGCTTGATTAGTGCCACGACGCATTTTAAACAAGTGTCCATGTTTGCATTTGTTGTATCTCTTCTCTATACCGTACTAAAAGATCTCCGGCATTTCAGAAACTGGAGATAAAACAAACAGGAACTGAGGTCGCCATACGCTTAGGCTTACAAAAGAAAAAAAAGAAGAACAGATGCTTTGCACGGCAGCTTGATTAGCAGTATTTTGTGCCCCGTCGTGTGCATGCCCAACCACAGACTAATAAAATACCCAGACTGGATGATCCCATTGTGTGACGTCACAAAACAGCGAAAGGTCATGAACCATCCGCCATTATGGGTTTGCGGTAGCGGCCGACGCTTCAGCTTAGCTACAATTTTGAATGATACCATTTTGACGCGCCTACTGAACGCGGAAGTTTGGTTCCACACCAAGAAATTAATACATGTACAACCAATCTTGACAAATAAAAAGAAATTTCTACTGCCGATAGAACTAGAATCGGAATTCCCCGAGCGGCGGCCATGTTAGTTATACGGCCGCCGCTAGGGAAATTCCGTAAAAAACGACACAGCGCGAAGCTCGTGTTTCCAGTCTGGTTAATTTATTAGTCTGTGTGCCCACCTATCAAAAGATAACGTCACTGAGCTATTTACAGATATCGGTGGTGGTTAGTGGAGAATCGGATTTTTGAAAAAGTTTCCAAGGAAATCCACAGCCTCGAAATAAAATTTTATTTCCTATCTCATTATTTTTAAGACGAGTTTATCCAGACAGCCGTTCAGGACAAAACCTAACTTATTCACTACCTTTTCATCTCCGAAAGTTTCATGACTGTACATTCAGCCGTTTTGTCAAAAAGTGAGAACCTCTAGTCTTCATGTTCAAATTATAATACAAGTAGATTATTTCAGTTATTATCATTATTATTATCATAAAAGTCCAGTTTAGCCCTCCAAATAGTGTTAGACATTTTGATTACTTAGTATCAATTACTTTGGTTACTAAATGCACCCCTTCCCATTTGTTAAAATCATCTATAGGCCTAATTATCGATACTAGGTAATGAAAATGCCCAACACAGTTAGGGGGGGGGGGGGGGCTAAACAGCACTTTTATCTTTATCATTAATGCTTATATGACATTTTGTATCTTCTCAACTCAAAACGATAAAAACAGAACGCACTTGAAACACACCATGTCCAAGCTCTGAATGACGAGCGAAGGCGAAAAAAACCATTAAAACTGAGGTAGTCTTACGGTCTGTGAGTCTGAATATCCGCGGGCTTGTAAGTTGAGTTATCAGTCGATTAACTAAATTCATGTGGTCAGAAACAAGGGCGGAAAAAAAAATTAAGTGGAACGTGAGTGGGAGAGATGACAAAATAATGTCGAAGACGCAGGGCAGGGATGAGTAAAGTTGACGGCAAGTTGTCCGTCAGGAAACGAAGAATGTCTTCGTCATGAGGCACGGAGGATAATAATAATATAAAATAAATAATAACAAAAATAATAATTTAAAAATGTTTCCTTGAAATATCAAAATCCTAGAAGCCAATTCGGCTCAACGGCAGCCATGTGGATATCCTCAAGGAATGAACTGCTTTCGGAGTACACCAGCCATCACTAAACATTCGACCTCAACTGTACAAACCCGTTACGTGCTGGTTCTGGCATAAAAATGCATCTTTGCTTTGAATGTGCACATATTCAGATGCCATCACTAAGGCAAGTTGAGGTTTTTGCCTTACACGGTGCTTTTCGAAGCCGTGCGACTCCCCGCAAACAACCGTAACGCGGAAGTTGAAAGGATCTATACAGGTCGAAATGTTTCACTGTCCATACTAGAGTTCGTTACAGCCTTAGACCAGTTAAAAAAATAAGCTCAAAAGAAAATTGGCAGGACTCTCTTTAAACTAGTGCTTTGAGGCACCAGCACGTTTTCGGTGACGCGATTCCAGGCTCGGACACCGGAACTTCTTGTCGGAGAGGACGCCGATGCCAACTCCGTTAACAACCTACTCACAGAGCACGCACATAGTCTGCTAGTTCGCATAAACCCAAATGATACATCCATTATTACAGTAAATGTTGCACTAAATGCCGTGACAGGCATATAACATAAAACTCTCTTCAGACTTGATATTAAAAAAAACAAAAACATGAATGACACAAAAGCTTCCTTCAGACTTGGTAAAAAAAAAAAAAACTACCCCCAAACTGCTTTGATCCATTCATCGACGAAGCGTGACTGAAATAACTGTTGCTCGTTCGAGCTCACTGGTTACGTTAATCCCGAAACACAGGATACAAAGACGAATCAATTCGTCAGATTCCGTCCGTCGACTTGCGCGCGTATCATCGATGTCAATAATGCAACAATTTGCACCACAACCCTTCATAGTTTAACGTAAAAAGAGTAGCACTCACCGAATTTATACGCGCGCAATTTGTGGACATATTATTATAGTGGAAGAAGGAATTTTTCGTCTCGCCTCACCCTGTCCACAGACCCAGTACTGACCCGTTTGGTCTCGGGTTAACCGAAACAACGTGTAACAAAGAGTTCACACTAGTCCTCTTTTGTTTTGCATGGTTGTTTTTCCCATTGCAAATAAGATATTTACAGCCTAAAATCATTATAGAAATTCATTTTTACACATATTTATAAAAATGAAATACAATGTACGAATTACGCCTATAAGGAGTGTTTTAATTACGTGTCACAACGAGCTAACAGCAACAGTTCATAAGCATAGCCTTCCTTCAGTTTTGAATTTTAGCCCATTGGTCACAACTTAAGTTTCACAACTTACAATATAAAATAATAATGATAAAATATAAGATAATTATAATCCTTCACAGGTCAATGTTCGCAAACAGAATATTCGTAATTTTATCCAGAGAAGTGTTGTTTTAATGATTAACGTGAGACTCTGTCGGCGACTTAAAAGCGGTCATGAAAACAACCACTTTCTTCTCATTTGAGATACTTGGCCGCCGTGTGACGTGGCTTACAGTTCCATTCTCTCGTCTTATATTTCATCGTTAGCTGGTCAGAAAAAGAGGTTTTATGACAGTACTTAAAACCTGTAATCTAGAGAAACCTAGTAAATATACTTAACTCAAATTTCAGAAATCAGTAGTAAGAAAGTCATCCGGTGGAGTGAGATACCTGATGATCTTCAGAGGAAGAGTGAATTCTTTCATTATATATTTCGGCATTTAGCTTCCTGACATCTTCTAGAACCCTGGCCACACGAGATCATGACTCTCGGCGTTCGTCATCCACATTTTTTTTTCTCTGTCGCCGGGTTTTAGGTTTGAACCGGGACCGCTGGTTTCTGGTGCAGGTGTCTTATCCATTCTACCAAATACGGCCACTGGTTTTATTGTATTATACTTTTGGCTATGTGAACATAGAAAAACTGATTAATGAGCTTAAATGCACTCAAAACTCACTGACGTACTGGATTCATCCAGAGTAAAAGATAAAGATAAAATACAGTGAGATAAGAAACACTTTGTTATCGCATGCGGGAAATTCATTTTCCCAGGGCATTTTAGAGCATATGCGTAATACACATCTTACGTATTATTATGAAAATGTCACAACTCAATAACAGACAAAACACAAAGTAACATGGGTTGTAACCTCAAGATCCCAATAAAAGAGAGTTTTAGATATTTCGCATGAAATAAAGAAGGGATGTTTTGTATTTTTCATCTGCCAATTACATAAAACAAGGTTAAAATGTGGAAAATAGGAAGAAAGGGTTGTATTAACACAAAGCAAACATAGGTGTCATTATACACATTTCATTAATTTGTACGTGTCGGGTCGCACTTAGGCAGTTCATTGCCTGTATACACGGGACATGAGGCCGGGGCGCGTGATTTTTTCCATACGAGCTTTAGCAAATTCAGGAGTGGGGGCAGCAACAGACCCCCAAACACAGGACAGCTCCAATACATCCCAGGGATTTTCGGTGACGTTCAGAGTTATATCAAGCACAGTCCAGAGATTGTAACACCCATGGCAGTGTTCGATAAGACGAGAAATTCCTTAGCCGATGACCTGTGTTTGGGGGTGTGTTGCTGCAACGCTCCTGAATTAATTTTGCTAAAGCTCGTACGGAAAAAAATCCACACGGCCGGGGCATTCCCTGCATAGATGCCATTTTCCCGTAGTTCTAAACAATCATAACCTTTGACATATTGAAATGTTTTTAACACATCTTGTATCAAGGATTGTTGACTCAGCTTTGAATTTTGGGTTCATCGGCCGCGTTGGCACGATAATGTTTGTTTCGCGCCATTCGCGGTTTTTTTTTGGGGGGGGGGGGAGGCGAGGGAGGGGGGGAGGGCACTTTACTGTCGCTTGATTATCCGAGAAGGGTTTTTATTAAGGAACCATAATCCACATACCAAGCCAAACAGAGAAAATACAGAGTTGGGTTCACTGTTCAGCTCTAGATTCACCTTTCACCTTTCACCAAGGCGTTGTCAACCCACTGCAGGATGTAGGCTCTCCAACAATGCTTTTCCATTCGCTTCTGTCTGTTGTTTTCCTCATCCATGTTATTCCTCCTCTCATCGTAATGTCATCCTTCCATCTTCTTCCTGGTCGTCCTCTTGTTTTGTTTTTTTCCTGTCCATGGCTGCCATTCAGTGCAGCGTTTTGTCCACCTATTGTCATTCACCCTCCCCACCACGTCGTGTCCGGCCCAATTCCACGTATGTTGTAGCGTGAATTCCACTCTATCTTATAGTTTTGTCTGTCTGCTTATGTCAGGGTGGAGGATTCTATCTTGCAGGCTGATGTTAAACTTAAACATTTTTCTTTTCATTGCCCTCTGGGTAGTTCTTGGCTTATTCGTGAGCTGTTTTATGATCGGCCATGTTTTACTAATGTAAAATACTGCTGTCCCCAAACAACAGCCTTCTGGGAATGGACAACCAATTGTATCAATGAAAAGGGAGACTACAATTTCTGCCAGCGTACACAAGTACTAGGCCCGTATACCCTTTCAATTGCATCCCTTAGTCTGACAAGGATAACATTGACTGCCTTCCCCGTGGCGAAATGTAAAGGCGAGGACAGAAGAGAATCCCAACCAACATCACTACGTCAATCTGACGCAGATTTCTGTAGGACTGGTAGATTAAAATAGGGTGGGTTTCCTACATCAAACCGACGTCGGCGCGATGTCGTAACCAGCGGATCTACTTAGGAACGGTGTCATTCCTATGTGCAAACTTGACGTCGGTCCTAAGCGTTGGATTTCCGTAGGGGTTGCTGGCCGTATGCGATCGTCCCGACGCCAAGAGGTAGGCAGGATAGGGAACAATTATAGTATATAGCTGCGGCGTATACAGTTAGTCCGACGTAGTTGTGCCAACATTTACAGATTTACTAACCACAATGCTAAACTATCTTTTTTAAACCAGGGTAACGGGGATATCATACTAAGCCCGGTCAGACACAGTCAGATGCTGCCAGAAAATGTACACCAAAGAAAATCAAATGGCAGAAGCTGACTGTGTCTGAGACCGGGCTTAGTACGGTAGCCTCTTCCCGGATTTACTAAAGAAAGTATAGGAAATAATTGTGTGCAATTCTTGTCTGCCAGCATCTGACTGTGTCTGGCCGGGCTTAGCATGATACCTCCCTAAGTTTGCTTGTGTAAGCATCCCAAAACTCGATCACTATTGCACAGCTGTAATCTTATTGTAAAGAACAAATAGTGGCGAGAGTGGTTCATTGTGGAGCAATTTTGGCACTTTTTTTTTTTTCGCTCAAAGTTACAGCTTAAATGACAGTTCAAAAATATATAATTAATTTTCTCAACCAATTTAACCCAATCACTTTTGTATCGACCCATCGTGTTGATTCAAGTTTCAGACAAATTATTTTTCAAAAAGGACATTTTGAAAATAATGTAAAATACAATTATCTGTTTAGGTGATCCCTTTGATAGGCCTATAGCACTGAGAGACTGACTTTGACAAGGGCAGTGCCCTAACGCGCTTGAGTTCTTAAGCAAGACTGTGGATTGTTATAGGAAATTATCTAGATCAGAGAGAGAGGGAGAGAGAAAGGCGGAGACACCGGTTTATCTCGGATAATGCCGTCTACATCATCTGGTAATTACAAAAACAACCAAAATGTCATAACATAGACACGAGAGGGCTTGTCAATATTTCTACAATTATGTGCGCCTGAGAAATCGCTCAGCTGTCGAGGCGCTGGAGATAAATCGCTTCCTACAAGGACAACTCGGCCCATTAACCACAATCATTGAAATCTGAAAAATGATTGCAACAAAAATGAATAGATAATTAGCGACGCCAGCACGACTGTTGACAAGCAAAGGTCACATAGAAAATTACTGAAACTCGACATTTTTGAAGAAGAGGAGATATTATAATGATAATCTTATAATAATGGAGCTTGAGCCCAACTTTGTTCCCGCAAAGGCTTTTTTACTACGCAACGTAGAGAAATGAAACTTGGCACATGTATGTAAAATGTATAAAGCCTGTACGTGTCGAGCTCATTTTTTCCCGAAACCTTTTACTTTTTCCAGAAATTCAGTTATAATTATCAGTTATCAATTCATGATTGCGAATACGACGTGATAATGTACTTCCGTCAATGTCGTCATTTCCGCCTCTTACCGGAAATGCACTCTCGAACTAGGGTTCAGTTCCACCCGCGCCAAGTAGTGTCATACAGATGAGGCGAGTGCCATTCATTTACACCAAGAAAACCAAGAGTGTGCTTCAAGCTCGAAAGCTGTTGATTATATTATAGATCTAGATCTAGAAGTGTCGTCAGTCATGCCAAGAAAACTTTAGCAAAAGACTAGGCCTCTCACGCCTCGAACTAGAGCTAGATCTAGATCTAGATCTAGATTTAGATCTAGACTCTAGATCTAATGCTCAAAGAAAGGAAAATGTCCGTCACCGGCGGCAAGAAAATTTAGATCCAGAGGTAGGACAGGCTGTTCAACCTGAAGAAAATTTAGATCCAGAGGTAGGCCAAGCAGCTCAAGCTGAAGAAGAGGCACCTGAAATAAGAAATATTGAAACAATCGCTGAAAGAGAAGCAATTCAGACCCGCCAAAGGCAGGCATTGCGTGCGGCCGATGAGGCTACAGTGCCTGCTCGGAAAATTAGATTGCCTACTGGCTATGGGAGAACTGCTGCAAATTTTGATGAAAAATCATTGCAAGGAATAAAGCAAACCTGTGGCACACTAAGTGTTATGTGTCAACACTGCCAAGCTCTTCGATGGCCTTCAGAGCGTGTAGCATTTTGTTGCGGTAATGGGAAAGTTGTTCTTCCTCTACCTCCAGCTATGTTGCAATATTTTAATTTTAACTCTCCATTCCTTCCAATGAGCAGATCTTACAACAATGCTTTGGCACTTGCGTCCATTGGATGTCATGAAATAAGACAAGATGGTTTTAGTCCAACATTCACGATTCAAGGTAAACTGTGTTACAGGATAGGCCCACTTTTTCCAGCACCAGGAGATGCACCAAAATTTGCTCAACTTTTCTTTTTTGATACTGAACAGCAAGTTGATGCAAGACTTCACCATGCAGACAAACTAAACAGACACATTCTGCAAACGCTTCAATCTGAACTCTTGAAAATCAACACGTATGTTCAGTCCTTCAAGTCAGCTTTGGAATTAGTCCGCACTAATCCTGACATGGAGATCATTCTGCATGCAGAAAAGAAGACGCAGGTAAACCGGCACCCACGCACATTAATTTACCCTCAACTACTGAAGTAGCTGCCCTGATACCTGGAGACCAAGTGGGCAATTTGGACATTATTGTCCATTGCAGAGGTACAAATCATGAACTTAGGCGCATCCACCCATGCCACCGATATTACGACCCACTCCATTATGTTCTAATGTTCCCTTTTGGAACAGATGGTTGGTGTCTCGGATTAAAGAAGTCTGACAACAGAACACTAACAGCATCTGACTTTTACTGCCACAGGCTTCAAGTGCGTGCCACAACTTTCAACATTGTAATGAGAATGGGACGGCTGACCCAGCAGTACGCCGTTGATCAATGGGCCAAAATTGAGAGTGTGCGTTTAGAATGGGCTCGAAGTAATCAAAAAAGTATCCGTGCAGACAAGTACATGGGGATTTTGGATGCTGTTCAAGCAAGTGATAATGTGCGTACTGGAACAAAAGTGATATTGCCACCCACTATTTACGGTTCACCAAGATTTTATGCGGAAGCATTTCAGAATGCCATGGCAATCGTCAGGACTTAACGGTAAGCCAGACATGTTCATTACATTTACGTGTAACCCTAAATGGGAAGAAATTACAACAGCTTTGCAGAATGCAGAAAAAGCCTCTGACAGACCTGATCTTACATCTAGAGTTTTCAAGATGAAGTTTAACGCCTCATGGATGATCTCATCAAGCATGAACTTTTGGGCACATGCACAACTGAATTTCAGAAAAGGGGTCTCCCTCATGTGCACATTCTTCTCATCATGGCTAAGGATTCCACCAAAGGTAGAAAATGAAGCTTTGCTTGCCATTCAAAGTTTTCTGGATACTGATGGACTGGAACTGCAGAAAGAATTTCAACGTCGCCATGAGTCGAGTCGGCAGCAAAGGTGATTTAAGGATCCATACTGCAAGTGCAAATGATAGTTTGACTGACAATGTGGTGTACCACGAAGTTCTTCGGAATTAAGATCAAATAACACCAAAGGTAGAAAATGAAGCTTTGCTTGCCATTCAAAGGTTTCTGGATACTGATGGACTGGAATTGCAGAAGGAATTTCATTTACCCCGTGCAAAGAAAGAGGGACAAGTTTGATTAATGCACTCTTCAATCAAGATCAAAAACATGTGTTTGACACCATTTTATTCTGTGTGAGAGAAACGAATGGATTAACCCACAATGCGATGTACCACGAATTTCATCGGCGCGGAAGTAAATTGACATCAAATTGTGAGTTTGAATTTTTTTATTACTTTTTTGATGCATGTCTGTGCCTTGCATTCCTTATAAATCTATCCCGGTGCTCAAACTTTTATCTTTCTATCCTTTCCGTTCGTAGAACGGGAAACTTGCTTGTAATAATAATAATGAAAGTCATTTATGCAGCGCCAAATCCAAACAATTTGCACTAGGTACTTTACAGAAAGTCTTGTTCCCTCCATCTGCAACTCACCCCCCCTCCCCCCTTCTCTCCTTCTCCTTCCCTCTCTCACTCTACCTCTCTGTCCCTCTCTCTCCTTCTCTGTCTGTCTGTCTGTCTCTCTCCTTCTCTCTGTCTCTCTCTCACTCTGTCTGTCCGTCTCTCTCTCTCTCTCTCTCTATCTCAGTTTACTGCATAGTCTTATGCTACTTACATAAACGCAAACAGATAACGTAGGCTCATGAGGCAGAAATTAAACAATAAAACAGCATTAATAAAATGAATTGAGAAAATAAATGTATTGGGAAAATGAAATTTCACAACTGAAAAGTTTTTTTGTTTTTTTTTTAAAGTGGGTCTTTAAATCAGGTTTGAATTTTGACCCAGTAGATGGGCCTCGCATATATTTAAGATGCTTGTAGCCCTTGTGTTGTAAGTTGGGGGTTAAGCTCTGAAAACTACAGGTTCAATAGGATTTTGTTAAAATATCGTAACCATTAAGTCTGACAAAGAAAGTTGTTCAATTTTTTAATTCTCCTGAAAATGTGTAGAAGACGAGTTACGACAGTTTACTGTGCGAACCTCATGGTGAAATGAGGAGTTTCGATGAGAGAACGTAGCAAGTGCCATGGTCCGATGAGGAAACCGTACAAGTGCGATGGACTCTAGTTAAGGGACTAAAAAAAGAAACACACACTCAAATCCACTGTTTTACTTCAATGGAAGCAGACTTCAAATAGATATTCAGCAATGTAGATACATGTACAGCTATAGACAAATATTTTACCATCCGTCATTCGAAGCAGAAGTGTTTCCTGATGTGGTAAATGCTGTCATTAGTTTTCCTAACGGATTGTTCTGACAGTGTGTGTGTGTGTGTGTGTGTGTGAGTGCGTGTGTGTGTGTGAGAGGAATGTTTTTATTTGCTGGTAAAGTTGTGTGAGCAATTCGCGTGTGTGCGGCTTACGTTAGAGACCTGTGTGTTTTGTGTATTGTATGCATACTGATGCACTGTTACTTAAGTTGTGACAACAGATTTCCTGACAACAGTATAATAAAGTTACATTTTATCTTGTCTTATCTTACATATCCCACTAGTGACAAAAGAATTGTTTGACCCAGCTTCACATACCACCGCTTAAGTCGCAGGAGCCGAGAGAGGAAAAGGCACTTTATTGGACGAGGGTACTTTCAGTAACTCTGGAGTTTTCGTTGACTAATAAGATTTTTCATTAAGAGATTGATAATCTCTTCTTTGAGTATACAAAATACATTTCATAAATAACATGATAATATGAATTAAATAGACCTTCATATTAAGACGAAATCCAGCTGAACTACCGAAATGACTAAACAGTTCATCCGCTTTGTTTTTAATCGATTTACATTCCTTACATACAAAACTTCTGATACAGCTGTGATGGCAGCGTTACAAATTACAGAGTTAGCACGAGTCGATACTGCAAGTTCACCTCGGGATACAATTTCACTTCGAGTGGACCATCCCTGTTTACACAGTAAATAGCGTAAAGAAGGTGTGAGAGAAGAACTTCATTGCACATCTCATGTTTTTGGGACATTCAGTGTCGTGTTCAGTTGTGTAACCCTCTGCACTGGCCGAACCCTGAGGGCCGTCGAGTACCTGTCGCGTACGGACACACGCGGTACGCAATTCTGAGGGGTTGGAGTACGTTTAACTCAGAGGTTCCCAACCACGGGTAAATTTCGCCTAATTTCCATGATTTGTTGATCCTGTATCTGTACATATTCATAATTATATAATCCCATTTTTAAATATTACTAGGGAAGGTACCCGGCATGTCCGGGGATATACCGGTGTTCCTATCCTTCCTGATGTAGACAATTTCCCTCAATAATGCACAGCCCTGACCCAGACCTCATCTAAACGCTGATCAAACAGTTTCCTCGTCCAGTAGGCTTTTATCAAAAGGAGCACAAAAAGAGGTCATTGTATTTTTTCATTTTTACAACTTCTAAAAAAGATTTACCTGAAACTTGCATACACACAATAGATCGAAACAAAAGCGATTGAGTTAGATTAGTTAACACTTGAGAAATTAAGTTCTTAATCTTTGAAACTGTCTATTCCGTAGCGTTGAGCAAAATAAGGCCAAAATGGCAATACAATGAATCAAACCCGCCACAATTTTTTTGTTTTTAAATAATAAGACAATTGAAAAAAAAATGTACTCACATTACCGGACAAAACAGGGTGGGGGTAAATAAATTTACCTTCGAAAAGTTGCCAGGGGTAAACGGGACAAAAAGGGTTGGGAGCCTCTGGTTTAACGTCAAATAGTCTTTGAACATGCTGAATGAAAGAACCATGGCCTCTAATTCATGTCGTAAATGTGTTAGCTTGGCGGTAGTTAGGCCTATGGGGTGCACATAATACGGATGTTGGAGTTTCCTGCATATTATTATCTTAAACATGCGTTTCTCGCTCCTAATCGGAGCCCTAGCCTTGCTTTATTCTGTCTCCACTTTTAAATAAAAATGGACTAAGCCCAAAGGTAGCATAACAACACATAATAATTTTCTCATTCTTACAACAATCGTAAGGGTATCTCACCTTTGGAGTATATTTTAAAACAACTTTCAGTGATTCACAACAAAACTTTACGAATGCTTCCTCAAAACGCACTAATGTGGAGATAAAGCATGCGGAGAGATATGTCTGGAGATGCAGAAAAGGACAATCCTCCTTGATGACTGGCTTTCAACTCTACATTCCAAATAACCAAATACGCAGTCTGTCAACAAAGCACCGGGCATGTAATGTTCAATGCTGAACGGCCAGTGCACAAAAGCCGTAGGCAGTATGTTTTATCAGAGACAACGTCGTGGCCAAAGGTACTATCGCTGGTGGAGCCCTTTAAACTTTATTCCAATAATGATATAGGAATACACATTCCTTTCTCGCAAACGATTTACCAATCTGCATACTATTTACATGAAATTGGCGCTACCATTAACTTATTTTCATGTCTCCCTGACAGCTTGATACAACAAAACAGCACTGTCAATCAATGGCTCTCTAAGTAAGAGATCGTGTTCTCCGTTATCTCGCTATTCGGGCAGAATACATAGAGATTCTATCAACTATTCAGACAGAACACAGTGAGATTCCAGCAAATAATCAGACAAAATACTGTGAAAGTCCAGCAACTATAACTGGCCAACACTATGTCAGTTAAGTACAACGTGAGGGTTTTGGTCTTCATTGCCCGGCGTCCACACCTAAATGTACCTCTGGTTTTGTTAATGTGGATCCTCCAAATCACAATATTATTCATTACTAATGTTTGAATTTCAAGTTTTACCACTCAGAACTAACCCTAATTTGTATGCTTCGGGTACTTCATTTTATTCAAAATAAATTGTCTCATCACTATTACGATTAAGCTTTGTCTTTCGATGTCCATTTTTAATGATCAAATGAAACATAATAAATATTTCACCTGCGGTGGTTTTTTGCCATTTGTACTTTTTTTTCATGCACATTATTTGTTTCATGTAGATTACCCTAAAATAAATATTTACCGTTATTAAAAAATTAGAAATTAAGCTGCATTTTCTGTGCTTTTGGAGTAAATTGTTCCAGTGATAGAGTATGAAGCCCCCACGCTTGACGTCAAGGTGCTTTGGTTCAAAGAAAATCGGCTGGAAACGTAATCAGTGTATATAGAGATGCCCACATGCCGTCCTTTCAGATGTTTTAACTGAAGAACAAGCTAAGAATAGAATAGTAGGAATGACCCACATTATTATATTTTAACGTTCACTGTATTCGGCTGTAACGATTAACAGAAATGATTCTTGGTAGCCTTTCTCCTGTCTTTTCTGTTTGACATTTTAAAATTCTGCGTTTCTCAATTTCGCTTCCATCGAAATACCACTTTACGAAATAAATAAATAAAACGTCTCTCTTACCTCCATAGACGATGGGCATGCCACATTTTCCACTTCAAGAATGTCTTCACGACAATGAATTTACCTCTTGGATTGCCTACGACTTGACACAAGACAGTTCTATTCCCGCCTGGTCCCGAGATGTCAAATTTCACGGCGAAATGCACACGACACGGGCGCCACCATTATACAGGTCGATCGCACCGCACCGCGAGACGTCTATAAAGTCTTGAAAGCAACCAAAACTTTCCCTAGGCGTGTTTTCTTATCCAGTGTACACCCGTGCATCTTGTACATCTCAATGTCACGGATGGGTAAATAATTATAAATGTGTTGAAAACATGCCTGCTTCGCCTACAGTCAGCCAATACCATGGACCCGGTTACAAGCTTGCACGGAGCCATGCAAGGCAATGATTCTGAGTCGGATAAAATTATTCTGTTGTAAGGTGTGTTGCAGGAACGTCACTTGTCGTCACGGTCGTTTAACAATTCCCTAAGACATTTTTTTTTCTTTGGTGTTTTTTTTTTTTTTAACCTGTATACTTTGAATAAGAATCTGTGAGGTAATTATGGAAGTGTATATCCGTGCAACATGTTGTATGGATATGGACAATGCCTATCCGTACAACATGTTTACTAAAAAGCGCGACTGGTGAAGGATTGATGAAACAAAACTTGGTATGGTGTTCACGAATTTAAAGTGACAACACATGGAATAGTCAGATGGACCTGGGGGCGTGAGGGTCTAGTCAGCTTGTATCAACAGGCGGTAGTCAGATTGACTAATCAGGCGAAAAGGGGTTGGGGTAGCCATTGGTGATCGACGTACACTCAAGTATAATATTATTATTAGCGCAGATCACGCAATCTCCGAGCAGAAGACGGATTGTTTTGCTACTAAGCCGATTCATATTTTTAAAATATTTGAAATTTAAAAAAATTTCTAGACGGTGATTTTTATTTATGAAAAACACACACACACACACACACACACAACTAATTAAACCTAACTTTTTTTTTCAACTGACGCTTTTCCCGCTACACTTCCCCAATGCGACACTCTCTGTCGGCAGTACATAGCACATTCTATAAAGCTCGTGTACCACAATGACTGCAGTGACTTCCCGATTGAAAATGACATGACTGTACTAATTTCCAGAGTCATATTCTTGGGAAACCCGAACTGCTTCCATGAAAGACGAAAATCTCATCAGATTAATAAAATGTCTTATAAGAAAATAATAACGAAGGCTGGCCTCTTCCGACATTCATTTTATCTCTACACAACATGAATTCCATGACCTTTGCCACAGACTGTTAATTGTACATCTCGGAGATCATTAGGTTGATTTGCCTAGTTAAATAACGCGGTCAGTTCGGCCGGCAGTTCCTAATCAGACTGTGGAGGCGTCCAGGCCCCGGCCCTTTCATAACGCCTTATACCGAGCTAACGAATATTGATTCCTGTGGTCTTTGCTCAGCCCATTAACGCCAGGTCAGTTATGTTGACACATGTGACAATAACAACCACAAAAACAACAACAGCTGCGGTCGCAACAATAACAACAGTAAGAGGGGCTGCCACAGATTCCGTTCAACAACGACAACAGCAAAGACAACAACAAAGACTACAACAAAGACTACAACAAAGACTACAACAAAGACTACAACAAAAACAGCATTATCACCATCAACAACAGCAGCAGCAACAATTCCACCACCACCATAAAAAAAAAGTCAGTTATTTCGATACGTTTGACAACAACGAAACGAAAACAGCAACGGCAACAGCCACAACTACAAAAAGGATGGCGCGCTTCCGCAGAATCCTTTCATGTCCGTTTTTTCTTTTGTTTGTCAGAAATGGCTTTCCCTCCTGATAGTTCAATAATCTTTAGGATTTGACTGTAAGCTGTTCTTGACCAAAAAGCCTGATGGCCAGATCTAGATGAATCTTCCCCTGAGTACACAATTACCTAGGAATTTCAAGGTATCCAACGCCTTGAATAACCATATTGTAACATAATCAAGGAGACAAACTGGAAGTGGGGCTATTAATGTTTAAATCTGTCAAGATTCCATTGAATTGCCCCATATTAAGTGTGCTTATTATTTTAACCATCCAGTTCTATCCTTACAGCGTTATACAATACTAGCTGAGTTACCCGGCCCTGCCCGGGAGAAATATCTTTATTACTTATAATGATCTAGATCTAGTACACAAAGTAAAGTTCCTTCCACAGACAAAAAAAAATGCAATGACAGAATCAGTATCGACTCGGATACCGCGCCTGCTCTGGACTGGAGTTTGTTTACCCTTTTGCGGTAAAGTTTACGGGCGATCCATGTTTTCGTTAATCCACAATTTGCTTCCTTCAGCGAATGAACGATGAGGGGAACTGCGTCACGGTACTAAAAATAGATCATGATAGCGTGTCCCTGTTCTAAAAACTTGGAGTAGGAAGGATTTACTGTCGACCTGTGTAAAATTTGAAGCGTGTGGGCTAAGTATTAACGGAGGAGTAGGCTAACATAGCCTCCAAAGTTCACTTTTATAATAATAGATTTGCACTTTCGCTCTCTTTCACTTTCAACTTTAAAACAAACATAATACGCATGCGCAGCTTCAGTGAAACCTTAAAATGGCGAACCATGACTCGAAATAGATCTAAATGATGCCGAAACAATGAAAAATAAAACGTAGAAGCCTGAACATTTCATTATTTCTGATATAGCCCATGTTAATTTCGCCTTGACAATATGCTGTTGTGCAAAGTTTGAAGCCTGAGTGTGATGCGGTTCCTGAGCCTTAGGTGACCAAAGTTTCGAGTTACCAAAATATATATATATGGATAAATTCTACCGATCTCCCAAAACTGAATCGATGACAAATGCAAATTATCCTGTTTTCCTCAAAAGCAGTGCTAGCTTTCACGCTCTGACCTTCACAGTGACATAGACTCTACCCGAAATTTTGCGGCCTTTCCTCTTCTTCTACTTCTTTCTCGATCTATTTCAAATACCCGGAATTTCCTCTGAAGTTCGTAGTCAGCTGCAAGTCTGCTCATTTTGTATGTTCTATTTCCATTTTCTGAAAAACTGGGGATCTTTAATATGTAGAAGAAGAACAACAAATGCACACTTTGGCACTTATTTAAAACGGTTGCCCCATTTATCAAACTGTTCAGCAGTTCTCATTTATTCCAACTTCTTATCATAGTAAACTAAAGCTGCAAACGTTTTGTAATTGTGCAAAAAGTAGAGTTTGAACAAATTAAGGTCGCACTCTGTCGAAGGACGTAGTTTTCCCACCTGCTTTTTGCGTGGGTCATGTGTCACGAGTGGAGTGAGCGATAGTTAATAATTACGGGGGGAAAGGAGGAGAGTAAAATTAACGCACGTAGACAAGTAAGGGAAAGCGTGCATGTTATGAGTGGTGGGGGTCTGAATGAGGCGAGAGCGCTGTATTACTATCACTGCACACTAAGACGTCTGAGAAAGCGGACGCAGGAGAAAGCCCCAGAGGGCGAACATAAGGAGAGCAGTCGGAAGACTTGGGAGTAGTGTTTTTTCCAGTGATGGCTGGTAGGTGAAACGATGATTGATAATTATGATTGATGTATTATATTCGTCTATTACCATGATGTAAATAAGTATATGTGAGGAATGTGGAAGTCCTTGATACTGTATATAGCAATGTGCGCCATGAGCGATAGATGTAAGTTAAGTTCATGGATTTGTAGCGAGAGTGATTATTGTGTACTACGGTGGAGGTGTGTTACCGTAAGATGTTTGGTGAGTGAAATGTGAACTATTGTGTGTACGCTTCATGAGTTGTAATGAGGGGTGAAGTGAATAGAAGTGGTATGGTATTATACCAATGTAATGTTATTCTTGTAGGTGCCGGGGTCGGCCGCCTACGGTGAGCACAGGGGATAGGCCAGCATAGGGCCGGAGGCCACACATAGGCCAGGAGTGAAGCTGTCGGTGCAGGACAGTAGAGGCACATGAGTCGTGGCAGTCTGGCCACAGACAAGGATGTATATTTGATTGTGAATGTGCTATTGAAATGCTAATGTGCTATTGCCATGTTGATGTGCTATTGAAATGCTAATGTGCTATTGCCATGTTGATGTGCTATTGGAATGCTAATGTGTTATGGCAATAGGAAGGGGCTATTGGGAGACTGCGGTGCCAGTGAAATATTAATGTGCTATTAAGACAGGGAGAGGAGAAGCTGAGACCGAAGTGTCTTTAGGAAGTAACTACCGGGTTGTGGACCCGCGGAAGAGTGCATGTGGGAATAAGGCCGTTGGACGGCAGTAACTTGAATAATATAATGTATGTAGTTGCGCTATTATCCTTATGTTTATGTATAATAAATGTGTGAGTCTGATGGGTTGTTCTGTTAAGTGTTATACTTGTTCGTTCGTGATTGTTGTCTTGTTATAATTATTACATCTCCCAGTCTGGGATTTGTGACATCATGTTTCTGATGTTAAAACAGCATGATTATAATGGACAGGTCTGTCATAATGTGTGTCCTGGAGTTTGCTCATTAATTTTGTCTGGCAGCTTTTAACAACGTCAGCCAGGATAATGGAACTGGGTCAGCACGACACGATTTTGTGTTCATAAAAAAATCGATGAGTGCCAAAACCACGCAGCTTTGACAAATTTAATGAACATCACTTTGCCTTTAGCTTGAATCAGGCAAATTCCAACAAGTTTTTAATATAACTTTGTTTTCATATATCAGGTACAAATACATCAAACAACGACAGCAATCACGATGTCTGTTCATGAAATGACGACGACGGCAACGACAACGACAGTAACAACAACAACGACGACACAACGACAACAACAATAACAATACCAAAAACGACAATAATAACAATATCAACAGCAACTACTACTACCAAAAAAAACAAAACAAAAAAAACAACAACAGATATTGCCGTCCACCTTGAGAGTCTAACGTCAGAATACTTCACAGAGATCTTATAACAGCCTTTTAAAACTTAGAAAACATGCATGCTTTCCTGAAAGAGTTATCACTTGATCTCTTCCTGTACGTCCAGCAGCTGTTGCATGTAAATATATATTGCATAACAAACCCATGTTGTTATTGAATACATTAATCACTCACAAAGCACAATGTTAGGGAATAAAGCTGTTTCCGACACGGCTTTTCCCTCAAGTCACTAAATAATAAAACAATTGATCACTTTCCGTTTGGACTTGAGTATGAATAAAATATCAATAAACCACTTATATAACGTACCGGCAGCTTCAGTATTCATTGTCCACCCGGCTTGTTCAGGCTTTCGGATTCACACTGACATAATATCCAAAATATATCCCCGTTCTCAGTTTGTTCATATTCAAAAGCTCCACACAACTCATGTCACGACGCCAATGCCCAGTCGCCAGGGAATCATGACCCATGCCACAGGCAGCCTCACGCACGCGTGAGCAAAGCCGTCACAGCATAAAAATATACTCTCTCATTTGAAAACAACAACGCTGGAACGAAAGCAAGAGGAGTGACAAAAATAGTTATAAAAAGTGGCAGCAAATCGACTATTGGCGACCTTAGTTCTTGTTTGTTCTATCTCCATTTTCTGAAAAACTAGAGATCTTTCAGTACATAGAAGAGGTATAACAAAGGCACACTTCGACATTAATTTTGTCTAAAATGAGTTGTGGCACCTATCAAGCTGTTTCACGGTTCCGATTTATTCTAACCCCTTATCATAATACAAAGCCGGAAACGTGTTAACGTCGAAATTCTCAGTTGTGCATAAAGTAGAGTTGGAACAAATGAGAATTAAGACCGTGAAGACAAAGGGCTTACTTTGAGTAGTAGTTGGGTGGAACCCTTCACTCTTTACATGAGGTCCCGAACAGAGTCGGTTTAAAATGTGATTCTCAAAAGGGAGGCACTTGGCACCCGGGAGGGGAACTGAAGAGCGCTAAAACTGGGTGGGTCAAATTTTGCACCAGTTATGGCCCCTTTCAGATAGTCATTCAAAGTTAATGTAAGACGAGGTGTAATTGTTCAATTAACAATTTGCTATGTCCCGTCTTTATCCCGGGACGTAGACAGAACATAGCTAGTGTTAACTGAACACTGACATCGCAACTTACACTAATTTTGAATGATTATCTAAAAGGGGCCATAACTGAGGCAAAATTTGACCCACCCAGTTTTGAAAAACGCTCTTCAATTTCAGTCTAGGGGGTGGAAATTTAGCCTGGGGAGAAATTGCGTAGGAATTCCAGTCAGTGGAGGAACATGGGAAAGAATTTACTCTGCACACTATGTGTACGTATCAAGTGAAATTAGTACCAACATACCTAGAAACCCACTCCACAAGAACTCCCCAACCACAGCCCGGCCCATCACTTTCTACCCCTCTACACATCTGTCTCGGGAAACCCAAATAATTCCAAAAAGCGAGCAGCAGGGTATACCCGGAGACACAGAATATCGAGACGAACCTTTGCTTCTCCCACTATATGTCCACAAAATTGCGAGTGTATAAAATACGGTGTGTACTTTTCTTTTAAGATCAGTTATGAAGGGATGTGGTGCGAAGTGTTGCATTTGCTGACATGGATGACACGCGCGCAAGTCGATGGACGGAATATGACGAATTCATTCATCTCGGTACCCTGTTTCTCGAGTATACCTCTGTAGTGTGTTCTAATTTTAGCCGCGAGCACGTCGAATAATTTAAATCAGCTGGGAAGAAGTGCTGACGTCACGGGTAATGTGCTCGAGAAAAAAAAAAAAGGATTGCAGGCAAGCAGTCAGCGACACAATGTAAACTGAAAAAAAAAACAACAACTGAAAAACAAAACCAATTCTAAAAAAATCCAAACTTTGGAGTCCCCTCCACAGCATTTGAAACCTACATGTAAAATCTGTTTACTGTAGGTGGCCTGATAAGAAAGCCTTTTGTGGCCAAAGATGGAGAATTAGTGAATTGTGTTATATATATCTATCCAATTACAAGGGCAGTCATAACTTTACAAACCTCGTAAAAACTGCTCCTGTCAGACTGAACCCTGTTTAGGACTATTAAAAAAATTATTAGATGACAGTTTGACTTTGGTGGAGGAGTTGAGGAACCCTGGGATTGCAAGGAGAGGAATTTGGCCTGGGGCTTTGAGATACGCTGGTTTAAACTGTTAATGTCAAATCACAACACAATCACATAAAACTTTTTTTTAAGTTTAGACATCGCTCAGAAGGTTGGTATTTAAAACGAATTGAATGTAAATGTCACGGTGTTGTTGTACTTTAATAAATTAAGTATTGTTAGATGAAATGTCAATTTAAAATGTGTTGCTTGCCTTGGGGCATGTACTAATGGAATTGGAAATTTCTACATTTTGCTTCTCTGCCTCATTGTCGAGCCAACAAAACTCTGGTGCATTCACCCATCCATCCATCCATCCATCTATCCATCCATCCATCCATCCATCCATCTATCCATCCATCCATCCATCCATCCATCCATCCATCCATCCATCCATCCATCCATCCATCCATCCGTGCTTCCATTAATCCGCCCAGCCTTCCATAAATTAATTTATCCGTGGGTCCGTTCGTTCACCCGTTCCACCTCCTCTGTCCATCCATCCATCCATCCATCTCCACCCCCCACCCACACACACACATTTCGTTCTCATCAGTCATAAAGAGATTTACCATTTCCTTGTCCTCTTTCCACTACAGTGGACCAAAAATTGCAGAGTTTACAGTGAAAGCTGTCTTATTCTCAAAACAGGGAAACGTAACAGATCTCTCGTGGACCGTTTACGATTTATAGATATTTTTCTACCGATATTGCTATCAGGATTCTTCAAATATCTATCAGTC
Source organism: Onchidella celtica (assembly GCA_963931925.1). Lineage (NCBI taxonomy): Eukaryota > Metazoa > Mollusca > Gastropoda > Systellommatophora > Onchidiidae > Onchidella > Onchidella celtica. Next base: position 31,221,046 of record OZ007578.1, read on the forward strand.
CAACACTCAAAAAAAAAACAAACAAACAGTTCTTTTATCAACCCAAGCTCGTACTCTCTGAGATCAATAGCCCTATCTTTATGAGCCAAACAGCAAAGTGCAATAAAACATCAAAGCATTCACAATGTGGTAACCTATGCAACATACCTGACAGTCTTTGATCTGCCGTTAATTAATGAGCATTGAAATAACATTTAATATTTGCTTTTACTTTAAACGCGTTGTATCCATTTCCAGCCTGAGCACCTGAAAGGGTTCCTTCACTCCTTTCAGATTACTCACTGACGTGTCACGAGGGAAAAAAATTCACTATTATAATGAAACTTCATTGTTTGCTATATTAGGACGTGGAATAAAAAGGCTATTTCTTTTCACCAGAATAGACTATATTACAGTCCGAGTAGTGATCCTGGACTCCCTTCAGATCGTTATAATTTATTCATAAACATGCTTTTGGAAAAGGAGAAAGCACGCTAAATACGAAGAGACATACATAAAAAGCGTTGCTTAGCTCGACTGGCTGCTAACACAAGAAGAAAAAGAAGAATGCAGCCCTTTGTGGGGCCATTTTGAGGCCTAAGACAGAAGGTAGGAAAGGCCAAGAAGAGGGCAAGAAGCCCATTAGGGAGCTCTTTTGAGGGCTAAGAAAGCCAAGAGAATAACAGTAACAACAACAATAACAACAAAAATAAGAACAAGAAAAGGAGAGATGCAAGTGCCAATGGGCAGAGATCCTCAGGAAACAGATCTCAACACTGTAGGCTGCTCACCGTGCGAACCTTTGCTACCCTTCTAGCAGGATCAGCAGCCCACTACACTTTGCAACGCTTTTTAAACCCTATTTTGTTGTAAGTTCAGACTTGGGCACAACTTATTGGCTATTACTGAAACAATTTGTGTCTATTTTATTTTATGGCCACAAGGCCTGGAATTCGCTGCCTCAAAACCAAAGAGATGTACCAAATACTGAAATTTTCAAGAAACATCTTAAAACACACCTTTTCAATTGGTGAATGCAACCACATCTGTTTCTCACTGTTGCCTCATGCTTTAGTAGGTTCTTGTATTAATTATTAACCTGCTCCTGATTCTATGGTAGGTAAGTGTGATGTTTCCACTTTCTCTCACTAACTTTCTTCTGACACCAGCCGTGATGGGCACGGCACAAACACACTAAATAATCGACTATCTCTCTTCTATAAGTTATAACAAACGATATCTGTATTGCTTACATATATACAATAATTATTAATTCATTCAATAATAATAGGAACATAGGTCATACAATTTCATGTGAATTTCGATGGAATGAAGTTGATGCAAATCAGTACATGCTAATTAAATGGCTTCGTAATATTCAATTTCTAGCACATTTTATAAAACACATGGGAACATTCAGCATAAGGAAACCTCTCCCTTAGGGGTGTATGGCGCTATCTGGGCACTGGTTCTTCCTCTCTACCCTGGCTTGACTGCGCAGTTAGATCAACAGGTATCGGCAGGTACCAATAGGTCGGGAAGCCAAGAAGCCACGATGTCGTTAATCAAAGTACAAGAAGTTGAGAAGCCAAGAAGGTGTTGTTCTTCCTCCTCTGTAGAAAAACAATCGCAAAGTCCTAATCTACTGCTGGAAGGCATGACTTCCATACTTACTCCATGACGGATATTCATCATTAACACTTTTAACCGCTGACACTGTTATAAGTCAGGCTGCAGCTCCCATACTCCATAGGCTCCCATATAGGGAATAGAATAAACGATCAATACAGTTTTAATGATATTTACACGTTCCCCACGAAGAATAACGCTCTCTCTAACGGACCCCATCCTATAAGGTTTCGTAACATATATATAACGGCGTTTCCGTGACTCTCTCAGAGGCAGTAGTTATACCAAAGTAAACCCACTAGATTTAGGTTCTACAATCATGAACATTAAGTAAAATACACATACATCGTACAATTAACTTACCACTCAGCAACAGCTCAAATGCCGACAAGATACCAAAGATACCACGCTCTGACAAAGGATGTTTGCGGGTTCCCTGACCTTCCCCACTCACAAGACTAGTACAAAGTTACAGTTGCAGTTGTGGTCTCCTCTTCGGCACGAAGCTGGTGAGTGCTCTCAGCGGTCTGAAGTTGGAAGGAGCGTTCGGGGATTTATACCCAGTCAGGTAGCGTCCCAAGACGCCCACCGAGTGTGCATTAGTTATCCTAATAGCCACCCCCGTCGGCTCCACGTCAAATACTATTGAAACAGCTCTACCCCCCAAGCAATTCCCAGGTGATCTGATCGACAAGTACGGCGGTCAAGTAAACACTACCCTTTTTGGGTGTCAAAGCACTTCAGTTGCATCGGCTACTTTCCCCCTCTGGCCTACAATAACTCTGTCTCCCCGCCGTTAGCTATCTTCCCACGCTAGCTATACCTTGCCTGTCTGTCGCCCTGTTACAATCGCCCCCACTTAAGTCGATTTTCCCTGGCAAAATCGGCTAATAAAATTATTAATCTACTGGTAATCTAGATAGAGTGTCGGCCCATAGAGCGTCTCGCCCCCTGATGTTGCTGACTCGAAAGTTATATGGTTGCAGCGCCAGGTTCCATCTAGTTACCCTCGCGTTCTTCTGGTCTTTAGTTCGCATCCAAGTTAGAGGTCGGTGGTCCGTCTCTAACACGAAGTTTCTCCCATACAGATACGCCTGCAACTTACTAACGGCGAAAACTATGGCCAGGCATTCCTTTTCAATTGTTGAGTAGTTCTTCTCCGCAGGTTTCAACTTTCTGCTGACATATACAACTGGATACTTCGTACCCTCGTCTTCTTGAAGTAGGCAGCCACTCACTCCAAGGTTAGATGCGTCTGTCTGGAGAATCAGTTCCTTGTTCCAGTCTGGCATCCGTAGTATCGGCTCGGAACTCAAACAAATTTTTAGGGCATTGAACGCGTTCTCCTGCGCGTGTCCCCACGCGAACTTTGTGCCCTGGGACTTCTTTGTGAGGTCTGACAACGGCGCCGAGATTGCACTGTAATTTGGTACAAACTTCCGATAGTACCCCGTTAGCCCCAGGAAACTCCTCACTTGTGTCTTGGTCGTCGGTCGGTCACAGTCGACAATGGCTCGCACCTTACTCTCCTGCGGTCTTACAGTCCCCTGTCCCAGCTTATGGCCTAAGTACTCGACTTCTGTCATCCCTATTAGCGTCTTGGTAGGTCTAGCTTTTAAATTTGCCCGTCTCAGTCGCTCGAAGACATTCCGACAACGTTCCAAGTGGTCAGGCCAATTTGCACTGTGTATAAGACAGTCGTCTACAAATGCATCTACCCCTTCGCCAGCATCTTTTAATACTTTCCTCATGAGCCTGTTAAATGTGGCGGGGGATCCCTTCAACCCGAACGGCATGACCCTGTACTGGTATAGCCCAAACGGTGTGGCGAACGCCGTCAGGTGTTTATCTTCCTCGGCCATCGGAACTTGATAAAAGCCCTTTGTCAAGTCCAGCTTGGTGAAATATTTTGCCTCCGCTAGATTGGAAATAATGGCTTCTACCTCAGGCATCGGTTCGGCGTCATCGGCAGTCACAACATTTAGCCGCCTGTAGTCGTTGCAGAAACGATGTTGACCATCGGGCTTCTTAACTAATACAATTGGACTATTGTACGGGGACTCGGACGGTTCGATGATTCTGGCCGCAAGCATCTTGCCTACCTCAGCATTGACAGCTTCTCTAGTTGAGTACGGTAGTTGGTAGGGTCTTACCTTCACAGGTTTTTGATCTAGCAATGGGATTTTGTGCTTGATCAAGTCAGTGAGCCCCGGTACATCCGTAAATATATCTTTGTATTCTTCCATGAGCTCTTGCATCTGTTCTCTCTGATCCTGATCTAGCGTATCCCCTAACTGTACATCCCTGTAGGTTTCGGTCTGTTCTAGCCTAGGCATGACTGTCTCCAGAGGCATCGAAGTCGCTTCCTCTCCTTCATCGGTCTCGTCAATTATAGCTGCAGCCATTGTCTCTGTGTTTTCCTGTTCGTCCTCCCTCTCAATATACTTCTTCAGCATATTCGCGTGATACAATCGTCTCTTCCCCTTGACGTTCACCATGTAGTTCACTGACCCTCTCTGCTCTTCTACTTTGTAAGGCCCTTTCCAAGTCATCTGTAGTTTCGATCCGTCACTTGGGAGAAGTATGAGGACGGAATCGCCCACTTGGAATTTCCTCTGTTTGGCCCCCCTATCGTAGTATTTCTTCTGCCTGTGTTTTTCGACGCTGCTGTTCTCGGCTACGACTTTCATGGCATCCTCCAATCGTTCCCTCATATCTACCACGTATTCGTACGATGACCTCGTTTCTGACTCCGCTTCCCCAGTCCACAGATTCTTCAGTATTGCAAGTGGTCCTCTCACAGGGTGACCGAACACTAGTTCAAACAGCGAAAAACCTGTACTGGCCTGTGGGGTTTCGCGATACGCGAACAGCAGTGGACACAACATTCTGTCCCAGTCCTTGGGTCTGTCATGAGCTACTCGGCGAAGCATATTCTTCAGCACTCCGTTAAATCTTTCACACAGACCATTGGCCATCGCGTGGTAGGGCGAGCAGAATATCTGTTTCGTTTTGAGAAGTGCACTGACCTCTCTCATCAGCTCACCGGTAAACTGTGATCCCCTATCTGAAACTATTTCCTTTGGTATGCCCAACCGAGAAAATATTTCCATTAACGCTTCACTGACCTGCTCAGCTGATATCCCCCTTAAGGCTACGGCATCCGGGAAACGCGTGGCATAATCTACTAGCGTCAAAATATAACGCGATCTCCCATGTTCCGTACGCGGAAGTGGACCAACCAAATCTATGGCGACGCGCGAAAAGGGCGTGTCGATCAGGGGTGTCGGCACTAGGGGTACCTTTGTCACCCTACCTTTATTGGATGTCCTTTGACACGCGTCACACGATCGACAGAACGACCTACGTCCGCACCTATCCCAGGCCAAAAGAACGACTGCATTATTCTGTCCTGTGTGCGCGAAATTCCTAAGTGTCCCCCGAACACTCCTTCGTGAGCTATCTTCATCAGCTCACTTCGGTACTGCTTAGGTACCAACAACTGCTCCACATCAGCACGTCCAGCCCCGGCCTTCTTTACCCGATAGTAAATTCCCTTACTCTCCTTTATGTGAGTACCTACCTCAGCCGATTGCTCCAACGTGGCTCTCTCCCTTGAAACTCTCAAAGTTTCGTCCTCTCTCTGGGCCCGGGCTATCTCACCTGGTGTGAGTTCCCCTATCTTGGCCCCTACCCTTACCTTCTCCGTTGAGTTGCCCTTGGCCTCCTCATTATCTGTGGTCTGACTCACTTTCACACTCGCATTCTCACACTCATGCTCTTCCTTGTCAATCTCCACCTTGCGAGATCGCGTGAGTACCACACTTATCTTCTCAAGAGATGCCCCCTTTATGTTTCCTATAATCAAATCGGCCACTGGGTCTTCCACTACTAGCGCTTCGAGAAGCCCAGTATAAAATGGGGTTTCTACCCACATTTCCGCGACAGGAGCAGACCTTCTCGTCCCGTCCATCAGGACATAACTCCTGTTCTTCCCAGTTAAGCTGTTAGGAGGCAGTTTGTCCCTTTTTATAATCGCACACGTGCATCCCGTGTCACGAAGGATAGTAATCTCTTTATCCCCTATCCTCCCCTTCTCCAAAAATGGAGCGGATAAATCATTCTCCGGAACATCGTCTCCGGGCTCATGTTCTGTCGAACCTTCTAACTCAATACTCCTACCTTCCGTCTCCCAAGAAATGAAGGTCTGTGGCCCAACGCCCTGCTCAGCCCCTGGTTGAGTATTCGCCCTGCCCGATGACTCCCTCCGACTGTCATCGGCTTCCTCATCGCTGGTTAGTACGACTGCGGTCGTCTCTTTCTGTCTCTTCCTACAGAATCTCGCAATATGGAGAAGTGACCCACACACAAAACAACCACGCCCACTCTCACGCTGGGACTTACCTCGGTTGTCCTCGACAGTGGCAGCAGCACCCTTCTTCGTCCTGCCCTGGTCACACTGCCTACTCAGGTGATTGGGAGAGTCACAGTTGAAGCATACCGGTTTACTCACTCCTAAACCCTTACTTCTGCTCTCCTCGACCCTCTTACCTGACTTCTGCTGTTGCTCCAGCCCTCGCTTCGACTGATGAGCCTCACTATACAAGTCCGCCATCTCAACTAACTCATGCACGGACTTAGGGTCTCTCTCTTTCAAATATATGGAAAGATTACAGTCGACAATCTTCAACATCTGCTCCCTGACTAACAGATCCGTAATCCCTTCCATAGTTCTCTCTGCGTCTGAGAGGTCTACCCACCTCTCAAAATATCTCTGCAATCTCACGGACAGCTGCGTATAAGTTTCGTCCTTATCTAGACGACTCTCCCTAAACTTACGCCTATAACCCTCTGCCGTGAGGTGATACTTCTTGAACAACACCTTCTTTACCTTCTCGTAATCCCTACTGTCTTCATCGCTGAGACCGGAATAAACATCTAACGCCCTGCCAGTTAACAATGCCCCTAACATGTCTGCCCAGGTGTCTTCTTCCCAATCATTTGCCTGCGCGAGCCTTTCAAATCTTTTCAAATACGAGTCGAGATCCTCGCGCGAGTCATCAAAAATGGCAATTTTAGGTACCTTCGGGGCAGCAGATTTTCCATTCCCTTTACCATTGTGACACCCGTTTTTGGCTAGTTCCCGTTCGCATTCCATTCTCTCCCTTTCAAATTGTCTTTCCTTCTCCTTTTCTTCTCGTTCGCGCTCCTTTTCTTCTCGTTCGATAGCCCTTTGTTCTCGGTTTTGGGCTTTCTCTTCGTCCCACCTAATTTTGAATTCCTCATCACTAATGCCTTCTTGTCTGGCAAGCTTCAGTGCGCCCAGATAGTCCATCAGCAATTGACCTGTAAACAAAGCTAACAATAAAGCGTGGATCGTAACTGTGAAGTTAACAACAATATTCCTGCAATAGCAAACAACAATTTTCTCTGTGACAAAAGATAAAATTGAACAGTCAATGCACAGGTAAAATCAGAGCATGTCGCAGGTAGTAAATGTCAATCTCTCTCACTCGCCTCAGGGCAGATGACCTGTCCACACAATCACACAATAGCCTCTTGACACAACCAAGATCAAAATTAAATGTTATTTACTAGCAGGATCCCACTTCTGACACCATTGTGATGTTTCCACTTTCTCTCACTAACTTTCTTCTGACACCAGCCGTGATGGGCACGGCACAAACACACTAAATAATCGACTATCTCTCTTCTATAAGTTATAACAAACGATATCTGTATTGCTTACATATATACAATAATTATTAATTCATTCAATAATAATAGGAACATAGGTCATACAATTTCATGTGAATTTCGATGGAATGAAGTTGATGCAAATCAGTACATGCTAATTAAATGGCTTCGTAATATTCAATTTCTAGCACATTTTATAAAACACATGGGAACATTCAGCATAAGGAAACCTCTCCCTTAGGGGTGTATGGCGCTATCTGGGCACTGGTTCTTCCTCTCTACCCTGGCTTGACTGCGCAGTTAGATCAACAGGTATCGGCAGGTACCAATAGGTCGGGAAGCCAAGAAGCCACGATGTCGTTAATCAAAGTACAAGAAGTTGAGAAGCCAAGAAGGTGTTGTTCTTCCTCCTCTGTAGAAAAACAATCGCAAAGTCCTAATCTACTGCTGGAAGGCATGACTTCCATACTTACTCCATGACGGATATTCATCATTAACACTTTTAACCGCTGACACTGTTATAAGTCAGGCTGCAGCTCCCATACTCCATAGGCTCCCATATAGGGAATAGAATAAACGATCAATACAGTTTTAATGATATTTACACGTTCCCCACGAAGAATAACGCTCTCTCTAACGGACCCCATCCTATAAGGTTTCGTAACATATATATAACGGCGTTTCCGTGACTCTCTCAGAGGCAGTAGTTATACCAAAGTAAACCCACTAGATTTAGGTTCTACAATCATGAACATTAAGTAAAATACACATACATCGTACAATTAACTTACCACTCAGCAACAGCTCAAATGCCGACAAGATACCAAAGATACCACGCTCTGACAAAGGATGTTTGCGGGTTCCCTGACCTTCCCCACTCACAAGACTAGTACAAAGTTACAGTTGCAGTTGTGGTCTCCTCTTCGGCACGAAGCTGGTGAGTGCTCTCAGCGGTCTGAAGTTGGAAGGAGCGTTCGGGGATTTATACCCAGTCAGGTAGCGTCCCAAGACGCCCACCGAGTGTGCATTAGTTATCCTAATAGCCACCCCCGTCGGCTCCACGTCAAATACTATTGAAACAGCTCTACCCCCCAAGCAATTCCCAGGTGATCTGATCGACAAGTACGGCGGTCAAGTAAACACTACCCTTTTTGGGTGTCAAAGCACTTCAGTTGCATCGGCTACTTTCCCCCTCTGGCCTACAATAACTCTGTCTCCCCGCCGTTAGCTATCTTCCCACGCTAGCTATACCTTGCCTGTCTGTCGCCCTGTTACAGTAAGATCGAGCACATCGTCTTCTAGGATAAGGACGAAAAACTCGGAAGGCGCGTGTGCATGCTGCCCTCGTTAAAGATACCTTGGCAGTTGGAAATCGAAAAGTGTAGGCCGAGCAGGCCCGAGCAAAATTGAAGAAAAACCCAACTAATTCTTAACCCCCCACCCCCAAAGAAAAAAAACGCCGACCGGCGCTGCACTGTGGCGACGACGTGTGTGTTCCATTTGTAACTGGGCTGTAACCTAAGGTAAATCCCCAAATGGGATTAAAGAAGTATACAAAATACAAAATATGAAAAGACAAAAAATACGAAATTACGGGGTGAAGTGCTGTACACGAGTAAATTTGTAATTATTATTCATTATTTCAAAATGAGTAGCTGAGAGAGATCACTAACTCTGTTCAGATGTACTCGCCATCATGTAGTTGGAAAAAGATAAAGTATGATTAAAAAACAAAGCTTCCTTTTGATGTTAGACTTTGAATATATCTCATAATTTACTTTCACTAAAACAGGCTGTACTCTTATCTGTTCCATTTATGTCAGCTATTTAAGGGAATACTGAAGCCTTTCCAATAGGCTTCACCAATGTTACCAAAAATTCCCAAATTCTGTGACCTTAACCTTGCTCTTAAGTGAGACAAACATTGCATTTCGTACTAGTAAGTTGATATGAACGAGTAGTCTGAGCTTTACTAATGGCCAGTTGTTTGCCTCACCTTCTCCACTCACCACTCTATTTGATGACTGACCTACGTTCAACTAGCTGGGTTTTCCCCAAAAATCTTGTTTTCTACTATTTACTCATCAGACATGTCGTTGGAAAACGAGAAAGAGAGCTTAAAAAAAAAAACAAGCCCTGTAGTTGTCAGTTAAAATATCTTGAAATAATCTTATTTCCTTTCACCAAAACAGTTTGTCCAAATTCCAGTTTAGACTGCTGATGATAGGGACATTACACTGCCTACAGATTTCGTCATAGCTGGATGAAGCAAAAGTGTTATAAACACACTAAAGTTTTTGTTCGGGGAGTCCAATTACAAAGCTGAATAGTGAAATACTGAGTTGTGTTCACTGTTCATCTATAGCTCACTATGCTCCCCCTCCCCCCTCATCTCCCACCTCCCTCCCCCCCCCCCCCCAAAAAACCCGTCGACCGGCGCTGCACTGTGGCGACGACGTGCTTGCTCCAGTTATAACTGGATGCGATGACACAAGGGCAAATTCCCAAATGGGATTAAAAGTAGTATAAAAAATACAAAATACAAAAATACAACAAAAAAAATTACCTATCAAAATGCCTCTTGCTATTGTACAATTTGAGGAAATACCCAAAGAAACTTTGAGACAAAATTTTATGACTCAGTGTCTGTAAAAACTAAACTTCCATGATCCTTACAATTTCCCATAACATCAGAAAGTTCTAATCAGACAGGATAATAACAGTCACAATTAAGAACAAAAATCAACTCCTATAATTTGAGAAAATATGGAATTTGTAACAAAAAAACAAAAAAACTTCAAAGACACACACACATACCTGACGAGAGGGCATCGATCTCTTGATTTCCTTTCAACCTGCCAAGCCATTTGTTTATAGTTTCTACATTAGGCCAACCTCTTTATCTGTAACTCTGCCATAATTATCACTGGGCCTTTTGACGGTATGAACCTGTCCCGCGGTTTTATCTCTAGAGATCTGTTTCACTGATAGGTCCATGAATAAATAAAGAGACGAGGAGAAAGCTTGGATTTGAGTGACAGCTACATTATCTATGGTGAACAGCTCAGGACAATAGGAAAAAGAGCCAAGAGAAAGGAGGCGTGGGGGAGGAGGTGTGGGGGGGGGGTGGGGGGGGGGGGGAGAGGAGGACTTTCTAATTTCTTCTTCTTCCTCTCCTTCTTCTTTTTCTTCTAGGCGTTGTTCATCCGTTCCACAATGTTCCCCTCCGCAGACTTCTTCCTTCTGGTTCTGTTCCCTGCCTGTCTCTGTCATGCTGTGTCCTCGTGCTTTCTGATGTCATCCTGCCACCTTCTTGCTGGCCTTCCCCTGGATCTCTTCCCAGTTCTAATTTAATAAAATAGCATTTAATTCATTGTCATCAACATTTTTACATTTTCACAATCATTTTACTACCAGTTTTATAAGTTTCAGAATTTGTTTGTTCATTTGTTGTTGTTGTTTTTTTCAACGGCCATATATGTCTGGTCGAGAGAGGATGCAGACTAGGATGGAATACCTACGTTTTTTGCCACAGTTATAAATTAATTAAAGTTTTTATTTAATTAAAACAAATATTTTATGAAAATCAGATAAATTTATGACCGATTAAACATCAAATGAAATAAACAAAGGAGCTCGTTTCCATTACTGTAACGTGAGGGAATAAAGCAATCTGTTGTGTTCAGAGCAGATGATATCCCCATGGTAAGAGAGCAGGGTGATAAAGGGTTGTCTAGCTACGGTTGGCTGCTCTTCTACTGTGTCAAAATGACGACAATTTAAAGAGAAAAAAACATATTATTTCCCTTTCCATACATCATCTAACTCTAAATCAAAGTTAACGTTCGTGTTAATGATTAAACTTGCATTTCACTGAGAATTCTTAAAACATTACCACCAGTATGGCTCAGTATGGCTCGCAGGCATCATTATCTCGAAGACTTGTACATTAATTAGTTTCTGTTCATCATCTGCGTAAGTACCCCACGCCCCGGTGCCGTAAATGGCGATTGGCAGTATTAGTGATTTATACAGGCAAGACTTTCAGGTCCTGACCTGGCTGTTCGTTTTGCCATGCTGTTTGTGGCGACTGAAGTTCTGCTCTCCACGTCTTCGGCTTTATATAAACAGTGTAAATCTGTGCATGGGCCGGAGGTGGATGGGGGGGGGGGGGACTATAAGGGAGGGGTGCAAAAGGATAGGGGAGGGGGTGTGAGGATGCAAAAATACTCCCCCCTGGTAAAGGTAAAATGGGTATATTCATATTCTTTGATGAAAAGCATTGACATTGATGTTATAAAGGAAGTCGATGAAGAATATTGATGAAAGATTAATACAAATAGCATACAGATGAAAAAGTGCAAAAAAAACAACAACAACAATAACAATAACAGCATCTAATACCAAGGCGTTTTCCAAATGTACCATGTATCTCTATATTAAATTGAAAGGAAAATACTGTATGAGCAGTTTGAAATGGGGCCTACATCCATGAGCAACAGAATAATACACGTGAAAGCAAACAGAGAAAGATACAAAAAATGTTGTTGTTGTTTTTTTTTGCCGCCCGCAATTGGCCCCAACAAGACATTATAGCTAGGTGTGTGCCTTATTTCAGGAAGGTTCGTTACCACGTTACATCATAATAATTATGCTTGCTATTGAGTTTATAGGCCCATTGCGAATGACGTCACTGGGTGTTTTTTGTTTTGTACTTCCCACACCTAAAATGGCGGATGGATCAGCTGACGAGTGTAACTTCTAGATTTATTTCTAAGCGGTTAAAATACCTGCTAGTTGCATTGCAGTTGACTGTTATGACAGGGGTGGGAAGGATGGATCCAAGCTGGTCAGATTCCATACCATCCGTGTAAAACAATTTGTTTAACAAGGGAAAGGAAGTGAAAGAATTGACCGAACGTCTCCCGTGTGTGTGAACACATGTGTTATTGTTTACTTTTTTTTTTTTGCTCCGCCGATTGGTTCGCGACGCCTGAAGTGCTCACGGTGCAAATCAGCTAACGAATCAAAGTCAATGCTGCCATCGCCATGGTGAGACGTCGGGTTTGAGAACTAAAATGGCCGTTTTCCGCAATGGGCCTATTGAGCTATGAATGTTTATGTAATGATGCGTAACATATGTGTACCATGTATGTGCTCTTAAACGCTCTGTGAAAAAGAATTTCCCTCACCGGATAACAAAGTGATTCTTGACTTATATTATCCCACATTTCCCACCTGCCTAAGGCCTGTTACCACATTTGCACGGGCGTGGGTGAACGGATTGCAACTGGCGAGACTGAAAATGAGTGTTACCATCAGAATGTGAGGTGATTGGCCCACTTGATGGACATTTCGCGACGAATAAAATTTATCTTATCTTGTCTTATCTCATCTTATCTTAGTTCTTGTTTGTTCCAGCTCCACCTTTGGCGCGATTGAGAAACTCGGTGTGAAACGTTTGTGACTTTAGTATTATGATAAGGAGTTGGAATAAATCGAACTGTAAGAGAGTTTTATAAGTGTCACACTTCATTTTAAACAAGTGTCAAAGTGTGTATTTGTTATATCTTTTCTAGGTACTAAAACTTTCAGCTTTTCAGACAGTGGGGGATAGAAGAAACAAGAACTAAGGTCGCTATTTACTTGTTGTGATGACGTGACATCTGACCTTCCTCTTAGTGACAAGGAACACGTGTCCTGGCCATGTGATGAAAGACGCGGAGGAGATCACAATTCATGGTATGTTCCATTTATTTTAGGCACTAAAATTGAAATATTAATCTAGGCTTCCATGCAATGTTCTGGGGCCAATTTGAGTACTTAAATTTATTTTTAAAAAAGCCAAAAAAAAATAATAAAAATGGAGAAGCCCAGGTTTTCTGAGATCATACTAAACTAGTAACCAGTACACCGTTTTATTTCTGTAGTTTACCTAGTTAGGTCACCGGGGTGAAAATATTTAGAAACACAGTGGGCATGTTCATGTTCTAGTGTTAAGGTTACCATTTCGGCAATACAACATCGGAAACTTCTATAGGCCATACACAAATAGTGTTGAGTTTTGAGTATGAGACTGGGCGAGTCGACACGATTACGGCCACTTTGAGCCCTACATAGTTTTTTCGTTGCCTTACTTTGAGATAGCTTTCAGCCCTTAGATTCCTACAAGTAAGATCAAATTAAATTAAGTTAAAAATGTAACTGGGAAAGGTCCGCACCGTAATGTTTGTCTAGATGAACCTTGTAATAAAAATCTCTTTAATCAACTTGTTGACTTTGGCCTAGCTTCGAAACGACTAGATGCACTGCGGGTTTAAATCAGAAAATGGGAAAATCGTTGATAAGCCCCGGGACAGAATATCGAGACGAACCATTCCGTATTCCGCATCTCCACAACCTGTGCGCGTATAAATACGCTGAGTTCCCGGCCCTCTTTTTCATTCAATTATGAAGGAGTATGATGAGACCTGTTGCATTGTTGACATCGATGATACCCGCGCAAGTCTATGGACGAAATATGACAAACTGGTTCGTCTCGGCATCCTGTGTCTCGGATAAGCCAAACAAGCTGCTCACCTTGCTATACAAATTCAGTATTCCCGATTCGTCCCTTGACAAGAGGAAAAATGATGTGATAAATGATACAGTACATCCCCCATGGGCAATATACAATACATCCACAATATGCGAACAAAGTCGTATTCCTTTGTCAGGGCACAGATATTAATTATATATTATTATAAAAATCAAATACATCTACTATTGATTCAGAACACCGAGATAAGAGGAGCTGACTCAGCCGCAGTGTCCATGGGATTAGGCATTTCCGATGATGCAAGCTGTCTAAATAGGTGTGTGTTTAGGTACTTTCTGTGTAACAGATACATCATTATGACTGTGTCCTCTATCTAGTAGGGTCTTTGCACACTATGTGAGTTTCTAACGAATTGAAATCTGTCCTATTCCAAAAGGAACTATTGTGATTGGAAATTGCATTACTCGTCTATTCACTGAGCTTACCCAAATCAGATGACGAGATCCTAAAATGTTGGATTATTTTTATCATTATATTTATCTTATATCAGAGGGCTCGGTTAAATTTTAATGGTTCAAAGAGAACGAGTCTCCTGTGCAAAAGATCCATCTTTTCATCAATTGTTTTTATTCTTTTTTTTTTTATGTGCTACCTCTTCTAACTTCTCTTTTCATACTCTCATATTATTCTTTTTCTTTATGTCCTCTATACAAAGATCTCCCCCCCCCCCAACCCCCTTTCAAGCTTTTAACCGTATCGACCCCCCCCCCCCATTCTTTTTTACCCATTCTCTATTACCCATACAAAATTGGTGTCAGTGTGTTGTGTTCATAATAAAGGATTAGCCGACGAGCGCATTAACCGATTTTGCTCAGCTGCTGTCTATTTGGACGGTGATTTGACGACCTATAATTTCAATGAGACCTCCCTCACCAGCCAACTAATTTTTTTTTTTTTATTCCTCACTGAAACTCAAAACCGTGACGTCACCCACCACCCAGCTGTTTGGTCGATCAAAATTGGCTTGTACGTGTTGGGCCTAAATTAAGAATTTGATAGCCGTTCATACTTTGAGTTCGCAGTTGTTTACCTTCATAAAGTAAAAATGCATAACACTATTATACTCCTACTTTAGTTATTACCGTTATCTCTAAATACTTCCCCCATACTTAAGGCATGCCCACGGAAAAAGAAACAAAAATTGTCCCAACAAAGCTACCGTAACCAAAAACAAAACAAAAAAATAAAACCAATGAGGCCAGAGGGCGGTGGCCAACTGCGGTTAAAAACAACAAGGTAAGTGGAGACACGAAGACATGACTTCATGAAAGCCAGATCTGCTTATGTACAGCGGTGACCTTTTACGAGAGACTATCTCGCTGCGTGAGATTTGTATGAACAAAAACAATAGCTCAGCTTCTGTGTCTTGCATTTCGGAAGGACCCCAGTCGCTAAATGATAGTGCATTTTTTATTGTCTTCTTTCCATTGTTTGAAACTCGTCCCAAAACAACACGAATTCAAATTTCCGCATATCTTGAAAAGAATTCTTTTATCTATTGACTTGAGCATAAATAAAAGCGGCTGCACCAAATGATAGCAGTTCTGTCTGACATTAATGTTTGCTGGTGACTGTTTTCGAAAATGACGGAGACGTCTGTTGTGATCTTCATTTTTTGTGGTCTGTTCATGTATTTAAGATCATCTTTTCGTCATTATAATCTTGATAATTATGTAAAATTCGCAACCACAGTTCTTGTTTGTGCTAGCTCCACTTCTTGCACACCTGTGAGTTGAGACGTTAAACGTTAGCAGCTTTAGTTTTATAATAAGGAGTTAGACTAAATCGGAACTGTGAAACAACTTGATAACTGCACAACGCATTTTAAACATGTGTCAAAGTGTGCATTTGTTATACCTCTTCTACGTACTAAAAGATCTCCAGTTGTTCAGAAAATGGAGATAGAATAAACAAGAATAAGATCGCGAATTACCAAAAGTTAGGATTTCAAAATGGAATAATACTTTGCTATTTCTGTTGACAGATGTAGTAAATAAATAGTAAGGGCCATTTCGTAACCACATTTTACTACTACCACAACCATCGACATCGCTACAACCGACACTATCACTGCCACTATTACAACCACCAAGCCATCATCATTATGACTACAACCACCTCACCATTGGCATGGCCACAACAAATGAACAATCATAATTTTCCGTGGTGTCCACATTTCTCGTCAAAATACTCGCAACAGATTTTTGTTAGAGCTATCTCTGTGGCTAATTTTTGAAGATGGTTATTGCTGTGGTCATATCGACAGCTATAAGGTTAGTATTGTCAACTAGCCAGACCTAATATTATTCCTTAAAACTTCAAGTTATTTTACTTTGGGTTGGTTTTCAGCCTTCAGATTCTTGCAAATAAGATCAAGTAAAAGTGAAATACAAAAATCTAACGGGCAAAGGCCCCAACTGTAAAGTGTGTCTATAGGTCTGTATTACGAATTTTGCAAATACGATAAAAATCTGTTAAATCAACTTGTAGATTTCGGCATCGCAACTTTTCCGAAATTTTCACTGCGGAAACAAAGAGCAGGATTTAATATCGTAAAGAGTCACTCCGTAAATACATTGTAGAACGTTTTTCGTCTTTGTTTCATATTATCATCCGAGACACGGGATACGGAGACGGTTCAATTCGTCAAAATTCCGTCCGTCGACTTGCATGCGTATCAGCCATGTCAACAATGTAACAATTCGTATCACATCCCTTTATAATTGAACGAAAAAGACTAGTACCACAGTGCTCATCGTATTTATACCCGCTCAAGTTGTGGACATAATTATAATGAAAGAAGGAATGGTCCGTCTCGGTATTCTGTGTCTAGGATATCATTTTAGATACCGTCATGAAATTAATATCTTACCGGATCAGCCCCAGATATTTAGTCTGTAAGATACAATAATTTGAATCATAGCTGCATAGAAGTTATGTTTTCGTTATCTACCGGGGCTCTTCTGACAGGGTCTCCGTTCTGTTCTATCGTTCTGTCGGATTTTGTCTCCGGTCCTGCTTTTTCTTAGCACATCGTGACCGTTATTGTATAGACGTGCTTTCTCCAAACTCAGACTCAAAACCAGTGGATATTTTCACTTCTTGTATTTGTATTTTGTAGACTACTTTAATCCCATTTTGGGAAATTTGCCTTAGTGTCATTGCAGCCCAGTTACAACTGGAGCAGGCACGTCGTCGCCACAGTGCAGCGCCGGTCGACGTTGTTTTTTTCTGTGTGTGTGTGGGGGGGGGGGTTGTGGGGGGAGGGGGTATGAGGGGGAGGCGAGGGGGAGGGAGTGGTAGGGATGAATTTTATTTTGATTTTGCCGGAAAAGCGACCTGGTCGGCCGGCTCTTTTCGATTTCCAACTACCAAGGTATCTTTAACGTGCGCAACGTGCACACGGGCCCTCCGAAATTTTTCGTCCATATCCGAGACGACTAAGTACTCGATCAAAGTTATTTTCCGACACATTAACAAAATGGCGACCGGAGTCCAGTCGGACTTCACTTATTGCTCTCCTGGCGCGTGAGATTGCTCAATCTAATCTATTTTTATATCTATGGGTTTATAGGTCTCTTTGCCCAGATATCCACCACCTGGGCTTACGACTGCGAGATTGTGCAAGGGAGAGAACCCAACTATGAAGACGATTCTTGCGAGAGTTACTGGGAATGCGAAGATTATAATGGCACGTTGACCCGCTGCACTCAGGATGATCAATTCGATTTCAAGGAGCTGGAGTGTCTGCCAAATTCGGAGGTTTGGTGCCAATGGCAACATCTGAGGCTGCAGGAACCTAGCGGTGTGTCCATTGGTGGTGGCTCTTATCTGATTCCTAAACAGCCCAAGGTAAGTTCTCTTTCTCTCTCTCTCTCTGGCTCTTTCTCTCTCTTTCTCTCTCTCTCTCTCTCTCTGTGTCCCTCTCTTTCTCTGTCTCTCTGTCTTTCTGTCTCTTTCTGTCTGTCACTTTCTCTCTCTCTCTCTCTCTCTCTCTCTCTCTGGGACTGATACCAGTTTCAGAGATGACCTGTAAATAAATACCATCTGCTTTTCCCACGGCTTTCTCCGACAGTGGAACTGAACCAGCTAACTCAGCAGCCATGGTAAAAAAAAAATATTTGCTCTTTCAGAAGAACAAGTCCACAAAACTGGCAAATCTTGAGATAGTTTGAATCTGAGTTTGAGTTTGGGTTTAACAGCACGTCAACACGATAACGGCCAATTTGCGCCTTTCACGTTTTTTGGTGTTTTTTTCGTTATCTTATTTTGGGTTCGATTTCAGCTTTCAGATTCTTATAAATAAGATCAAATAAAAATAATGTTAAAAGTCTAACCACAGAGGCCGGTGTGGCATACATTCAGAACTTTTCTAGGATACATTTAGATCCTTTTCTAGATATGGGCTCTCCAGACCAAATATTACAATATATTATTAATACATAAGATAATATATTATATACAATACAAATGGACCCCCTCTTCTTCTCGTGGACCGGGGATATTCATTTAGTCGTACGCCAGGCAGTAGATTTGTCCCAGGGAAAAACAGTATCCTCTGATAGTTCTTTATAAATTTTGCTTTGCAACAATCTGCTTCTCCGGCCTTCCACAGGTTCTCCATGTCCATCATGTGACCCTTCTGAAAAAGGACGACAGTGAACAACCACAGATCAATGCTGTTGGCACGGACGAGCACGAACACCCACAGACCCCCACTGATCCAACCAGCCACACCCACCTTCACACCCACGCCGACGGTACGACCCACTCTCACCCACATACCCACGATGGCGATCTGGATGACCACAATCACACGCATGTGGTCACCCACCACCATCCCCACACCCACGCCGACGGCACCACCCACTCTCACCCACACACCCACGATGGCGACCTGGATAACCATAATCATTCACATACCCACATTCACCCCCACACCCACGCTGATGGTACCACCCACTCACACCCACATACCCACGACGGCGATCTGGAAGATCATGACCACTCCCACACTGTCACCCACACTCACCCACACACCCACGCTGACGGCACCACCCACTCACACCCACATACCCACGATGGCGACCTGGATAACCATAATCATTCACATACCCACATTCACCCCCACACCCATGCTGATGGCACCACCCACTCTCATCCACACACCCACGATGGCGATCTAAGTGATCACGACCACTCACATACCGTCACCCACACTCAACCACACACCCACGCTGACGGCACTACCCACTCTCACCCACACACCCACACTGGGAATATCGAAGTTCACGACCACGCCCATGCTGACTCTAACACCTATCCATTTACCCACGCCGCCCTCCGCGTGAGCAGTGACTACACGGCTCATCCTGAAACCATCAACGAAGTTCCCGGTCATCGTCATGACCGCAAGAGCCAGCATCTGGGGATGGTTTACGACGTGATGTCAGAGGTCTATGACGACAACCACATCAGCGGTCACCCCGGCCCCGACTACAACAGCGAATACGACTACAAAAATAGCAACAGTTACGATTACAATTACGAAGATGTCAAAACCTGGGGCTATGTGTGCATGAGCGAGTACGGACATGAGCCGAACCTGGCTGACTCTGCGTGCAGATCGCATTGGCGATGTGATAAATACAAAGGGAGCAAGGTCAGTACATCAGTAGACCAATCGTTGGCCCAATACAGATTAAAGCTGTATTTTCCTGTGTACGGAAACAGAAATGACAACGGAAATGTCAAAAATCCATCAATTAGTAATAAGAACGAGTGTTTCCATGTGTAGGGCAACATCATTTCTGTAAACTTTCTTTCTGTTTCATTACTACTATACTACTTGGCTCTTTTCGTCGTCTTGACAGACGGTCAGCAGCTAAATGCATTCCTTTCTCCCGCAGCTTCTTTCATGGCTTATCCTACCGATGTTGGATAAGCAGCTCCTATTACTGTGCTGGCAGGTAAGAGAGTTGCTGCGAGATTGTGGAGGTTTCTCCTTTCTTACTTGGCGCTTCTCAGTTTGGTCTGAGATGATGTTGTTCTCGAAGTGTTGGATTCCAGCATGTGACCTAGCCATCTCAGTCTTCATTTGCACAGGATGGTGTAGTTTAGCATGTGTGTGTGTGCAGTGGTCTTGCTCATATTTGCAGTGTCCTCCCTATTTTGTGCTGCATGCCTGGGCTGTGAGTATGGAGAAAGTGCCTAGCCCATGACGCACTTTCCCCCTCTCGACAGTGTTGCTTTGATCCATTGGAACGACATGGTCGATACACATGGAATCGACAGTGTTGCAGGAGCTGCCAGAAGACAGATTGGTGCATCCCTCCCTGTAGTCTGCCTTAGGGGCTCTCTCTCCGGATTTTCTGTTGGGGTTTACTCCCTTAGCCTTTCATGCTCCCGTATGCAACTACAAGGCAGTAGGACAGTTTCATTACTTGAAGGGTTTTTGACGTTTCCGTTTACGGGGCTCTCTCTCCGGATTTTCTGTTGGGGTTTACTCCCTTAGCCTTTCATGCTCCCGTATGCAACTACAAGGCAGTAGGACAGTTTCATTACTTGAAGGGTTTTTGACATTTCCGTGTACATTTCCGTACACACGTTGATCCAGTTTTAGGGGGAGATCATACTAAGTTCGGAACGGCACTAGAAGTGCACACCCTAATTTCCAGTATTTTCTTAGCAAATCCAGGAAGATCCTACCATACAAAGCCTGGTCAGACAAAGTTAGCTTCTGCCATAGTTTTTGGGTGTACATCTCGGTGGCAGCAATTGGCTGTGGCGTTCCGGGCTTAATATGATACTTCCCTAATTGTACCTCTATATCATGGAGTTTTGAAAAACAAAATGCTTGTAAAGTACAGTAATTTAAAGTTTGTAAAAGACCTACTTAACACTTTAAAATCTACTCCCGGAGGTGAAATATTTTCACGAATTTAGTAGAATGCTAGACAACACTTTGACACACCACCTTATGGTTTTATCTCAATTTTTGTACAAAAGTGAAGATGAAATGAAATGGCACTCCTCATTTCGGACACTTAAGAGACCTCTAAAGCCTTTGGAAGAAACAGAAATAATTAGTATAATTCAGACAATTAAAGACTGTGAATCCACTTTTCGCCCACCCTGTATTCTAGAATGAATCATTCTGATTGAATGCAAACACCACATGTCCACAGATATACTGTAAGCCTGGTCACGAGTACGATATCCACTCTACAGCGTGTCGGGCTGACCATCTAGTGGACTGTCATGGCCAGCTGACCAGCTACAAGAGTTCAGGACCTGGACACCACACACAGCTGGAGAACAGAGACGATGGAGTGACCGTTGTCCACCACTTCTATCACCAGGGATTCCAGCCTCCGGCAGGTAAAAAAACCCACTAATTCTGAAATGTTTGTTTCCGAAGAATGCTGAAAGTATCAATTCTATTGTATTTGTATTTGTTTACTTCTATAGTCCCTTTTGGGAAATTTGCCTTGGTGTCATTACAGTCCAGTTACAACTGGAGCAGGCAATTTGTCGTCACAGTGCAGCCCCGGTCGGTTTTTTTTGGGAGGGGGTGGGGTTAGTGGGTGAGTTGGGGAGGTGGGGGGAGTGGTAGGGATACATTTTAATCGATGGTTTAGCGATTTTAGAACCACACATCAACACCGGTAACAGTACCATCCTTAAGAGTCTATCTTTAAAGGTGCGTTTGACTTTGGCAATAATTTTACCCCCCCCCCCCTTTTGAACGAGCGTACAACATTAGAGTGGTGACATGAAATGTCAATGATAAGACTATAATTTTTTTTTAAATTTCAGGCGTTATGTGGCATATTATTATTACATTACACGGACTATTAAGATTTGACTTTTTCATTATATTATTCCATTTTTATGCAAGCCTCCAACTTCTGTTGACGAAATGCAAATGAATAAAACCGAAGTTTTTATTTCCCTGCCGTGATGTAAAACTCATACGTGCATACACTCCCCAGAACTCTCTCTTCCTTTCGTGTACGTTTTTCAGGCGTGGGGACCCCCAGCCCCCCCGCCCTCCACCAACCCCCTCAATTAATTTTTTTTTTAAAGTCGAGTTACGATAGTTTATCAAGCTACCCTTGCTTTAGTTCAATGTGACCCCATGGGTTGTCTGGTGCTGTGAATCTCATTGAAACTCATTGTCGTGACGTACGTCACCATCCAACTCGTGAGCCAATCAAAATCGGGATCGTGCACGGCGAGGCCACGTGAGAATTCGAACCACAATAAAGAAGGTCATTGAACGCTTGACGAGAGAATCACACCAATAACTACGACTCCCTTGTGAGATATAGAAATAAATAAAAAATACATTAACGTAATTGCTGGAAACAAATAATAAACCTGTGTTTCCATGTGTACGGGAACGGACACAGCAGTGGAAATGTCAAAAACCCATCAAGCAGTGAAAAAGAATGAATGCTTTCATGTGTTTCGAAACGCCGTTTCCGCACACATGGAAACACTCTTTCTTTTTACTACTTGGATTTTTAAACGTTTCCGTTTCCGTGCACATGACAAAACAGCTTAACAATAGAAACCCTGATTTCCATTCAAATAAGAAAGTTGGTGTGACTTGTAAATGAACTGTCTGTGCTCTGCAGCTAGACATTGAATTTAAACTTCAGCGACAGTAAAAATAAAATCTTTTCCCCAAAGAGTTTCTATTCGTCGCTGTTGTTGTTTTGTATTTTGCAAATGTCCATTTCAGAATATAAGTTTACTCACCCATGGTTTGGTATTATTATTTCCTTGCCTTTGACTTTTGAAGTGTGAAGATGATGATGATACCTGGGGAGATTTTTAATTCAATAACTGGAGTTGATCCGTAATCAAACAATGGAGAGCCGTTGCCATGGAGACATGTAGGCTGTCAATGATATTTCATCTGCTTGAAGACGCCGGTTTTGTCGTTGTGCTTTTGAAGGTTAGGCTGGTGGATTTGACCCTATAATTAACGCCACGTGGTGTCCTGGATGTGCTGTAAATATCTTAGTGGGAATAAGTCAAAACTGGGCAAAAAGAAAAGGTCGTATGTTGCGAAACCCTGCGTGAGAAATAAAACCCAAACAATACAAAGCAAACTAAAGAGAAGACAGACAATACACGTGCGACCCCACAGTTTTTCTGTGGTTTTTATGATACTTAGTGGGAATAAGTATAACTGATGTAATAAATTATATTTAAGTATAGCCTTTAAGCTAAGTATGCCCTGGATCTGCAAACATTAAACTGTTTTTGAGAAAACTGAGTTCGCATTTTTCCCCAGTAATTTAAATATTAGATGAACGAGAAAGACCAATAATAATTAGTTCATTTTGCCCCGGGGGGAGTTACACCTTTATTCCATTGAAAGACCTGAATGACATATACACGCTTATATACTTAGGCTCGTATCTCAGTTTTCAATAAACGTTATTTGAGTTTGGGTTCATCGGCAGGTCGGCGCAATTGCGGCCACTTTGTGCTTTTCACGTTGTTGTATTTTTTATTTTTTTTTCATTTTCTTACTGCGAATTAGTTTATATATTTCAGATTCTTGTGGTATAAAAGTGGAGTTAGATCACTCTTTTATTCATGGGCACAATTCATTTCTCTCTCCACCAGGTACCCCCGACATCGTCTACAGCACTGAGGACGACGATTACGTCTTCCACGACAGCTACCATTCCGATGGCGCCACTAGCGCTACATACGGAGATCTAGTTCTCGCCCCGCACACAGAGCACGTTGATGTCACCAGAGAGAGCCGTACTCTAGAGGACCTTGAGCCTGCCCCAGTCGCCTCTTTACTTAACCCTTTCAGCGCACTGGGTGTTTTGCTCAAGTCCACAAGAAATAGAAATACTCAAAATCTCACTGGGGACTTAGAAAACACTGTCGGAACGACAGGAGGTAAAGTTTCTGAAGGAATTGATGTTGCATCTCATATCATTCCATCGAACACATTAACGCCAAGGAATAGCCTTCTTCCTGATGCATCGAGAAATTCATCAGAACCTCAGTCGACATCCGCAATTCCCAAGACCTCCAACAGGCGGCCTCAGCATAGACTAAATAGAAGGAAGAATTCTGGTAGGAGACTAAGAGTTCCTACTCTGTATGGTGTCCGGTCAGGGCAACAGAACAACACTGCCAATAGGCGAAAGAATGGCGTATCAAGAAGACGGATTATCGTCTACCACCCCCTTAGAAACGAATCTCTGGATAACCAGCCACCTCAAGCTGGAAAAGCCACAGCTGACCCTCAGACTGACGGCCAGTCCTCACCTGCAGATTTTCATGCTAATATCTCTGAAATTTCAAATGAAACTGTTAACGATGAAGTTCCAGTGACGCCTGAGACATCTGACAATGCCCAGCCTGGTTCTGGACAAGCACCAGGTGAAGCTTCATCTAGCTCTGAGCAAAATTCTACTAAAACATCACCGTCACCATCACAGGCTACAGTTGATGATGCTCCATCAGCACTGAACCTGTCAAATGCTGCTTCCTCGCCCCAAACATCGTCCATCAGCAGTGGACAAGTGGCACCCTCCGCCTCAGCAACAACCATTGATACAATATCGCCAGTGGAGCCATCAACCACAACTGCCAGCACCGGCGGCGATAACGATAATGAAAACGGCGATAATAACAGCACTGACAGCACAGTAAATGGCACACCGGCATTCAAAGGTGCCGCTCCTGCCAGAATTGTCACGTGATCTCACATAAACTGGAAAGAAAAATGAATATTACTATGTATAACACGTGCAAACACCTACGGCCGTGATCGTCTCTAAATCAGGATCTTCGACTTGAAACCATGAAGAGAAAAAAAAATGCAAACGGTTTTCTTTTCACAAGATGATACTTTTTCTTTGACTTGTTGTAGATATTCATCTCTCTCATCAAGGGGCATTTCACCCAAAGACAAGGCTACTGGATGTTTAAAAAACTCCTCCCACCCACACTGATTTGCCGGCATTATAATAGGGACTTCTTGAATTAAGAGCAATTGTTTAACATTTCTCACGGGAAAATGTAGCATTTTATAGATTTTTTCAATGTTCAGACTTCGACCAGAGGAAAGAGGTGGCAATTTGGGATTCCAGTAGAGTGGACCCCGGCTTTCTTTGTGGTATTTGGATTGATTTAAAATGGCAAGGAGACGATTAGGGTGGTGATGTCTGTTTCGTATATTGTGTGTCCGGATTTTGGTGTGTAGGAAAATATTTGGCACCATAACAGATTGTGCAGCTTTTCCCGTGCCGAGGACGGTGCAATAATCAATGCGTGATAGCCTAGAGTCAAATAGTGATTTTCATGAAAAAGGAGAGAGAGAGAGAGGGACAGACAGACAGACAGAGAGGGGGGTCGGGGGGGGGGGGAGAAAGGCAATATAAATATTGATTGAGCAACTCCATGGAAAACGACAGGAAAATAAACTGACAATAAAGTGATGCTTAGGAATAGAGAACGGTTATAATTGGCAAGAGCAATGCTTGCATTCACCTTCAAGGGCTGCACATAAACAGGATGGTAGTTCCATACTCTTTCGCTGGGACAGCAAAGGGAATGGTGAGAAATTATTAATGACGGTTTTAATTTTTCATTGCACTTGAATACGGCAAGAATGAAAAAGATTATTTCTTTCGGCCTGAATGAATTCAAATAGCAGTTATTATACCCTATGGAAGGAATTAATGTGTTCTTGATACTCTGCAGACACAATGTCCCATTTGTCAAAGCCCTGATTTCATGAGGCAATTGAAGACATTGATGGAAAAACGAACATACTCACATATCCATGAAACTGAAAAAAATCCATTTTTTTTAAAGTTTGGAAGTCCCCAAGTGCATTGTTAGTGGAGATAAAGAAAAGGAACTTGTTTCATTAGAGGGAGGTTTTACTTAAGTAGAAAAAAACTGGGATTTGGCGCTAAAAATAGGCATTGTAATAGTCTTTTTAAATAACCGAAAAATCTTTATCATTGGACTATGGCCCTTCTTCCATCTGGTGTTAAGTTGTGTTTTGCACGGAAACGGAGACAGAGATGTCAAAAACTCTACAAGTGGTCAAATGGAAAGAATTTTTTTTTTTTTGCGTGCACGGAAACGGCATTTCAGTACACATGGGAACACTCTCTCCTTTTACTACTGGATGGATTTTGCCGTTTCCGCTTGCCGTTTTCGTTTCCGCTCACATGCAAACACAGATTATGGCTGGTGACGAACTGAGTCAAGTCTGTGTTGTCTCGGTGTAGTGTGAAATTGGAGTACCAATGCACATGTAATAGGGTCTCTCGCTCAATGGCGAGTCCGAAACGTATTTGTCCCAGGAGTTCGGGTCCGTCAAAACTGTCTCGAGTCAGCTCCTGGCAGAAAGAGAGACCTCCCGCACTGAGTTAAAAAAGACACAAATCAGAATTGACTCAGTGGGTCATTAGACTAAAAAGCATGTCAGCCAGGGACCTGTTTATAGCATGACTGCAGTTTAGTTTAACCGAGTAGTTGGGGAGACTCAATCTCACGTAAAGCTGGGACTATGTTTGATTTAGCGCCTCATTTGTCAAGAGGTCAACCAGTCATATGAGGTCAAGGTAAGGCTTATTTGTAGATAGAAAATAGCGCTGCAAATGGCAATAGTTTAATTGATCATTAATTGATCAGCAGTTTCTTCATAGTTAGAAGTGAGTGGAAGGGGTGGGGTGGAGATTGAACACAAGCAGCAAAGGAAGATTGAAATACAATCATTTCAAATCTTATACAGTCATGATTAAAAACTGCTTTTTATGGTACAACAGTAAGATCACTAACACAATCATGATAAGTGTTTGGATATTTAGATGTGGAAAGGCATTGCAGATATTTTCACACTGTGACACTGAGTTACATCTCTTTCCGTGATGCTATAGTCTTATTATATCAGGCCAGTGTCATGTATGATGTAAATAAAGATTCTGACCTGGTGGAACGACAGTAACAGTTATTTATATTATGGTAATGATAATAATGTGGCTTTATAAACGATTACAGAGGTTGTTAGACGTGTGGCATTATAACATTGTTGAATAAAATGGCAAGAAAAAAAAAACACCTGGATCTTTTGGATTATTTATGTTCACGAGAAATGAAAATAGATAATACATATATCTTTTTTTTTTATTTCACCGTGGAATTATGATGGAGTAGTCGGATTTGGGCACATTTTTGGCACGTCACTGCATAATATTCCCCCCGCTGCGAGAACTGAGCAGAGCCTTAATTGTGCGGCGTAGAGTTTTATGCATTTTGCATGTTGACCATACTGCCCAACATCCGTAAGTATGGACTTCACCGACAGAACCTTACATTCTTTACGCACTGATCTTCTTTACTTTTACCTGTACAATTTTTCTGAGACTTCGGCCGCAGAATGGTATTCATCAGTACAAAGCATGGATAGTTCAGTATATTGTGCAAGAAATAAGGTGTCCAAAAAGTCGGGGCCTCGAAAAACCTGGTTGCAAGGACTATATAGAGCTTACCACAGCGATCACCACAAAGTGGTCTTTCCATTTAGGTCTTAAGGAAATCATTCACAAAATATTATTTGAAAGTGGACGCAGGCAGAGATGGGGGGGGGGGGGGGGGGATTCGGGTATTTGTTGAGTGGATTTGTGAACAAAGATCAGAAATATCAGCCCCGTCTGGCAAACACTCCATTACACAATCGAAATTTAAGCCCTGGTTGGAGGTTGTCTTAATACTCCTAAACCACAACACTTACAAAGGGCAAAATGCGTTTCCTCACCGATGCCAAATCAGTCCTGCAAGCTCTCCAAGACCAAGGAGACTGTCAGATCAACAGACTGGCCACAGCCATAATCCAGTTACGAGACTCAGTAAAGTTGTATAAAAAGATCAGCAGCGAGTATACTACATGTGTATTACAAACTTTTTGATATGGAAGAACAAAAAAAAAAAAGATGAATAGCCAAGAATTAAGGGCGACAACAGAGATATTTCAATTAATAGTTATAAATCCGGGGTTACCTCCCACAACTGCTACGCCACAGCCACATTAAATTATTTATGCTATTGAAACTGATCTTGTCGAATAATCATCGAATAATCATGAGGCCAGAGATCTCTATAAAAATGTTCCCCCAAAACTGAAAACAAACAACCAGAAAAGAAATAAACAGAATATAAGTTTGGAGCAATAAGAAATTTGCCTCACAGCCGACGAAGTTGAATTCTTCAGTAAAAAATAAAAAAAAACCCATTAAGAACATTCTTGTTTTATTGTTAAAACTATGAACAAGTTATTATTTTCACTTATTTACAGCAATGAACTGATTAGACTGATGATCTATAATAGGAAAATACAATGTTCCTTAGGACAGAGTGCCTAAATTTGACTTTCAATAGTACAAGTCAGAATCATCAGTCTAAACTATTGCTTGCTATAGACAGTGTATCTATATCTAAAAACTTCAGTTAGTTTTACACACGTCAGCATACAACAGACTCAAACCCGACCATCAGTTACACAAGACAGTATACAGTACTCAAGTCAGTATACAGACAAGTAAACCCTACCATTAATTACTCAGATCAGTATATAGCGGACTCAAACTCGACCATCAGTTACACAAGAGTGTATAGACTCAGACTCGACCATCAGTTACAATGTCAGTATCCATTACCCTTAGACCCGAACATTAGTTACCCAAATCGGTATACAGTAGATTAAAATCCGACCATCAGTTACTCAGATCAGTATACAGTAGTCTCAAACTGACCCCCAGTTACATAAGTAAGTAAGTATACAGAAAACCTACCTCACCTCAACCTGAAACCTGAGACACGTTTTGAAAGACTTTACCAGCCCCTCCCCCTCTATATCTCTCTCTCTCTCTCTCTCTCTCTCTCTCTCTCCCGCTTTGTTACCGGGAGAGCCAGCTTCACTTCACTCTAAGCCTACAACCGAAACAACCATTAACTTATTAGCAAATCACTTTTCTGATATAATTATGATTCCAAATACAAACTCCTCCCAAGCCCCCCCCCCCCCACACACACACACATAAAAATCCTGCCGTCTCCCTTCCTTTTTTTTTTATTACTTCGTGTTTGTCCTTTGTAATTAACGGCAATGGCATTTACACTGCCTTTATTCTTTTGATTTATGATCTGTATGCAATGGGGCGTGGAAATCTAAAGTACGGGTACGTAATAAAGTAGGAGCCATCAAGTGCACGAGATTGCCTGCAGCGTACGAAAAGTGTACATTGGAGAAGTTGTGTTGTTGTTTGTTTTGTTTGTTGTTGTTTTTTTTTGGGGGGGGGGGGAGGGGGTGGTATCTAAGGAGCATATACGTGCTTTTCAATTACGGCAATACATTTACACACAAAAAAATAGATTTATCCACACGAGAGAGAGGCAGACTGAGAGGAAGGGAGGGAGAGAAGGGAGGAGGGCAGACACAGAGAGAAAGGAGATAGGAGGGAGAAAGAGAGAGAGAGAAGGTACAGCGGAAAAGCGGATAAAGAGGAAGATAAAGTATTGCTTCTAGTTCAGACAGCACCGGGCATGTCAACGGGGACATAAACAAATACATGTATCAGAAAAAAAAAATCATGTTTCTTATGAAATAGTCAAATGGTTCAATAGCATCAAGGCCTTATCATTTATCATCGGCATTCAACATTCTAATGGCAATACGCCTGTACAGGGGCCGTGTCAGGGCGGAGGTTAGGCCAAGGGTTTGAATAGAGTACACAATCATGGGAAAGGCGAGCTCACAGAAAGGAGGGGGTAAAATAGCCAAACTCGAGCAGCGCACATCATTCTGTTGTGCCTTACCATGTTCCTTTACTGAAAAGACTGCCCGCCTTGACCGGTGAAAGAAGCTAATATTTAATCATTTTTATTCCCCACTTATTTATCTATTTATCTATCTATCTATCTATCTATCTATCTATTTATCTAACTATCTATCTATCTATCTGTCTATCCATTTATCTAGGTCTATCTATCTATCTATCTATCTATCTATCTATCTATCTATCTATCTATCTATCTATCTATCTATCTATCTATCTATCTATCTATTTCTATCTATCTATCTATCTATCTATCTATCTATCTATCTATCTATCTATCTATCTATCTATCTATCTATTTCTATCTATCTATCTATCTATCTATCTATCTATCTATCTATCTATCTATCTATCTATCTATCTATCTATCTATCTATCTATCTATCTATTTCTATATATCTAGAGAACTGGAAAGAAAGAAAGTGAGAGTGATATGGTATTGAACCTTAGTGAAATGTGACACACATCTAACTATAGGTGTCTTCTTGTTTTTCTTGCGTGCCCTGGACAATTTTTGATTTTTGTTATTGCGGTGTTTTCCATACCATGGCAGGATAGCTTATGTTTTTTTTTTTATTGGTAGGCTGTCCACAATGACACCAGAGACCTTACAATAGCGAGACAGGTAACTGCCGGGGCCGCTCCATACGTTTGCACTGCAGTGCAGTGTGACAGGCCCAGCGTGACCCAGATACAGATAACGGCGGTCGCACAGTCAGCTGGGAGGCTGACAATAGTGGAATAAGAGGCGATGATGGGCACTATTTCTTTCAATTTACTGACGTTTAGATAAAGATGATAAATAGTTTTATGAGTGTGATAAAAGGAGGAAAGACTATCTTCAAAAACCTCAACTTTGTCATGTGTTGGGTCGTAACGAATACCATACTTGATGGCCATCTCATCAAATATAATAGCACATAATCTTTCCTTCTCTGCCATGGCCTTTACTTTAATTTTGAACATATTCAGAATATTCTGACATAGACCCGGTTGTATGTGAACATTTTTCATGGACAAAGACAGAGTTCTGGGTGACGGAAGGTGGAAAACCTTTTGCAGTAAGCTGTAAGCTTTTCTACTCGCATGGTACACGGACAACGCAAAGCTTTTATCGGCAAAAGTCCAGCGGCGTGCTCCTTTGGATAATTTAGAAACCCTGATCTGGGTTAAGACAAAGCGGAGGGCATCTTTTGACAAATGCGCTTTGAGTATTTCTTCCAAAGACCTGCCATCTTCTGTAATTGTTTCACTTGGTGCAGATTCTTCCCGAGACTTCTAAAGCTTTTTCTTAAGGCGCCAGATCTTTGTTCTCTGCGCTGTAAAAATTTTTTCGCAAAGAGTTTTTAATTGTTTCTACCCTTTCGTCGGCATCGCCTGTATTTGGGTATCCATAGGTTCATTTTGTTGTGATGAGGATACGGGGGGAGGAGAAGGTTGAATGATGCGTGTAGGCAATGGTCGATTTCCAGTGAGTTTGGGGGGGGGGGCGGATTTGGCACTTTGAAAATTGTTGGGACGGCGCCTTTCACCAATCGTTTTCTCGTTGTTGCTGTTGCGCTGAAACAGCATGGCTCAAAGTGCTCTGAACACAGAACATTGCTCTTGTGCAGTGCTTCAGCCGACTTCTCTAGATAAGCCCTTCGTGTATTCACTACCCACTTCTTGCATCTGGAGAAGGAATGACAATATGCCTTGCCACAAAGATGTCACGCTCAATCTAATGGATAATATTTTCTTTTCTTTCATTGCATAGACATCCACTATGCTTCCTTTTCAGCCCAACTTACATATTAGATCCGAAAGACACTCCAGAATGTTAATCACCGTCATGCATACGTTAAAAAAACCTGTCCATTACAATTAATCTTTCAATCTAACAATAATCTTAAAACAACCAAAGCGCCATAATTTACGAGAATAAAATAGTTTTAATTTTTTAAAGTACATTCAAAGTAATCAAGGATACCTTAACTTTAAGTCAATGCCAATGCATTACCATCCCTGACCAACATTTGACAATAATTTTGTAACAAATTGGACAATAAATGTATGCTGACTCGATGCTTTTAAAAAATTTTTTAAAAAGCCATGTAAAAGTTTATTACTTGACTGGGTCTAATGGAAAGGAGAAAAATGATAAATCCGGTCGTTTGTTCTTTGAATTAGTAAAGTACATAGCAGAACACCATTTACAGTGTGTGTTCTTAGTGCTCGCCATTGTTACAACTACCGAGAATCGAGGAGCTTACACCATTATACGGTATAACAATGTAAGCTTCTTGCCGAGAATAAAGACTTGTCATCTGTTACCGCCGTTAATGCCAACACGGATGCCTGACCCAGATACGCGGATCCAGCCACAGTTACCTGTCTCGCTATATAAGGTCTCTGATGACACCGTGCTCAGAACTAGGCCAGTTATAAAACATCCACAGCCATATTTTTCAGATCTGAAAGACGTCGCTGAACCATGACCAATGCCCGTACCGCCCCTGTGATAATGACGAACTCTAAGGAGAGAGACAGAGAGAGAGAGAGAGGGTGTGTGTGGGAGGGTAGTCTCAATAGAGGGTGTCGGTTCCGAAGGCTTTTTGACTGTTGTTGACATGCTAACTCTCATAGGTTTCATGGTGGTTGCTCTGAATAGCATGACCAATCTCCGGTATCGTCGTTGTGGTAATGATAAACTTCAAGCTGAGAGACACAGAGAGAGAGTGAGAGAGAGAGAGAGAGAGAGAGAGAGAGAGAGAGAGAGAGAGAGAGAGAGAAAGACGGGGATTTGTTAGTTTCAGTAGAGGGTGTCGATTGCAAAGGATTTGTAACTGTTGACATGGTAACTCTTATAGTTTTTACCTGTAGGTTACGAAGGGATTGGAACATTCAAGTAACGGTTACCGTTGGTAAGGGGTCGTCCATCAAATATGTATCCTCGATTTTGGCGATTTTAACCCCCCCCCCTCCTCCCTCACCTTTCCCCTATTCCCTCCCTTCCCTATACCTTCATGTAGGCTCTTCATGCACGGCACCAATCCCCTCCCCCTCCCTTCTTGTACGAGGGTTTGACCATGAGAATATAAAAATGGTGAATGCCCATGAAAAGGTTTTGAAGTTTTAAGGTATAAGATCTGAAAGTAGTAGTTTGGGTGGGCGGACGATTAAAATTTGACTGCTTCATTAGATACATGGCCTTTGTTCGATTTTTATGGAATCCTCTAGTTTTTTTTTAATAAAGTAAATTAAACCAAACTTTATGTTTTATATTTGTTACCGACATTGAAAACTGTAGTATGTATCCTTTCAAAACCCTCTCCTCCCCCAATATCTGTCTGTCTGTCTGTCTGTCTGTCTGTCTGTCTGTCTGTCTGTCTGTCTGTCTGTCTGTCTGTCTGTCTATCTATCTATCTATCTATCTATCTATCTATCTATCTATCTATCTATCTATCTGTCTGTCTGTCTGTATCTATCTATCTGTCTGTCTGTCTGTCTGTCTGTCTGTCTGTATCTATCTATCTATCTATCTATCTATCTATCTATCTATCTATCTATCTATCTATCTATCTATCTATCTATCTATATGTCGGTCTGCCTGTCTGTCTGTCTGTATCTATCTATCTATCTATCTATCTATCTATCTATCTATCTATCTATCTATCTATCTATCTATCTATCTATCTATCTATCTATCTATCTATCTATCTATCTATCTATTTGTCTGTCTGTCTGTCTGTATCTATCTATCTATTTATCTATCTGTCTGTCTGTCTGTCTGTCTGTCTATCTGTATCTATCTATCTATCTATCTATCTATCTAT
This sequence comes from Onchidella celtica, assembly GCA_963931925.1. NCBI lineage: Eukaryota > Metazoa > Mollusca > Gastropoda > Systellommatophora > Onchidiidae > Onchidella > Onchidella celtica. The sequence continues at coordinate 31,254,657 of OZ007578.1, forward strand.
CTATCTATCTATCTATCTATCTATCTATCTATCTATCTATCTATCTATCTATCTATCTATCTATCTATCTATCTATCCAGCCTGTCTGTCTATATATATTTCTATCTATCTGTCTGTCTCTCTGTCAAATCCACTCTCAGCATAAGTACTTATGGATAACCCCCAAGATCAAGACTGTGTCCCTGCCGTTCCCTATTGCAAACTTACCTTGACAGGTCGCAATGTTAGCACACAGAATTAACATGCCGGTAGTAGATTCAACAATGAGCTGGGAACCGTGGTAAACGATACAGTAGCAAGTGACACTTTAGAACAATTGTGACAAAAAGTAAGTATTTTGTTACACCCACGAGTAAATACAGAGCTGATTTTTTTTTAAAATACTTTTTTAAATCCCATTTGGTAAATTTACCTTTATATTGTCATTGCAGCCCAGTTACAACTGGAGCAGGCACATCGTCGTCACAGTGCAGCGACGGTCGGCGTTTTTTTGGTGTTTTTTTGGGGGGGAGGGGGGGATGAGGGAGGAGGGTTGGAGGGGGGGGGTAGGGATGAATTTTATTTAATTTTGCCCGGGCAGCGGCCTCTTCGGCCAAGGTATCTTTGTCGTGCACCACGTGTGCACACGGGCCCTCCAAGATTTTCGTCTTTATCCGAGAAGACTAGGTGCTCCATCCTACCTCCCACAGAATCAGGGACAGGAAAATATGAGAAAAATCCTAATATTCCAACGTGCCTGCGCTGACCGGGATTTGAACCCGGTACCTTCGGCATGAGAGGTGAGCACCTTGCCTGTAGACCACGGATTTAGCTGGCGGAAGGAGATTCCCCGCACACTGAGTCAAAACAGATTCAGAACAGATTCTATGTGGGGGTGTTTCCATGACATGGTTGACCGGGAAGGGTTGGGGGTTGGTGTGAAAAGGATGGCAGACCAGAAGGGTAAAAACTGTATTTTCATGTGTACAAAAACGGTAAAAAATTCATCAAGTAGATCTAGTGAAAAGAAAAAGATTTCAAGACAAAATTGAAATTTTTTGGTGACCCCGGGCCTTCATCCTGAACGAAAGTAGAGAGATAACGGCACTTATCGGAACATAACGGAATTAGACTAAGTGTTATGTCTTAATACGGATATCCTGGATGCCAAAATTATACTCAGCTAAAATATGTTTATCGTGTTTAGTGGCTGATATTGTGCGTTTTTCATAATTTATTTTAGAATCAACCCTCCCCCCCCCCGCCCTTTCATTCTCCGAGCGTTTTATACTATATTAATGGCCCCTCAGCAAATTTGACAGCGCCATTAGTAAGGGGATATACAACTTAGGTAAATCAAGCACAGGGATACAGCTTTCCCACTAACAGCGCAGAGAACTTTTGAACCTGACGTCACAGGATACAAAGTAATATCCGCCTCAGAATGTCAGAGATGTCAGGTCTCCCAGATAAAGTAAACCACTAATACATGTACCCCTCAAATAGGCACTGCATAAGTCTGACGGTATCCTGTTTTGGTATTTGCGAGAGTTATGAACAAAAATTATGATTGAGATACACGTCGCGCCCTTTGTTTGTATCAGTTTGTTTGTGTTACTACCGGATTCTATAACCCTGATTACAGTGCATGCCAGTATCAACAACATAATCGGTAATGTTTTTATCTTTAAAGTATGGCAGGAGTTTTACCTTTAAGGATTCATTCCATCAGTTAAAATCGTTTTTTGGGAAAGCCCAGATCTGATATTAAAATTATAATCTTTCTACGCATGCACGCCCTGTAACCCCCCCCCCCCGCCTTCCACCCCTCCTATTCGAATACCAAATCTAACACATTTGATTGATTTGAAGACCCCCCCCCCTCCCAAAACCACATACTACAGCCTACACAATAGATAAACACCCCGCTGTTGTTTATTTTGTATATTTATGCACTAAAGCCAACACAACATTCAAAGATCCGCCCCCTTCGCCCCCCAGTGGTTCTCAACCTAGGCGATATCGCCCCCCATCCCCCGGGGTGGTTTTTGTTTCCAGGGGCGAAAACAAAGAAAAGGGCGACAAGGAGAATAAAACTATGAAGGAGGGGGGGGGGTGATTTGGGGTGAGGTGGGGTCTGAATTGTCTTGACTTGTTCACCAATTCGGGTAGCTGGGTTTTATGGACACACAAAGCGTATTTTTAAATTATTTTTTTTAGTGCAGTTAAATGCTTTCTGCTTTATAATGAATAATCAACACGTCTAATGTCTCTGACAAGACTTTGAAAAACTTAACGTAATAACTAATGTGTGTGTGTGTGTAGTCTTGTCTTCTTGTGAAATGTATCTGTTGGGGTTTGGGTTGGGATTTCGGGGGCCGGGAGAGAGAGAAGGGGTCGATGTCGAAAGAAAAAATTGGAGCCTGAAGCTGGGATTTTCATATGTACGGAAACGGAAAAATAAACGGAAATGTCAAAAACCTTTCAAGTAGTGAAATACAGTCATGTAGTATGAATGTTTTCGCGTGTACTATAAGGCTGTTTCTGCAACACATGGAAACATTCTCTCTTTTAACTACTTGATGGATTTTTGACGTTTCCGCTTCCGTACACATAAAAACACTTCGAGCTTCCATGCTTTTGGCGGACGGACGTGCTTTGGTGCTGCTAACGAAGCAAGAACTCGCAGCTAAGTAAACTGTTTCACTTCGTTCCTGTTGAAGTCCTTTATTGTTCGTTTTTTTTTCACTTGAAAAAGGCGAAAGCCGAAAATTTGTGTATTTTTTGTCTTCTCTTTAGTTTGCTTTGTATTGTTTGGGTTTTATTTCTCACGCGGGGCTTTGCAACATACAACCTTTTCTTTTTGCCCAATTTTGACATATAAACACAGCTTAAGGATGCGATTGCTTGAAAAAGGCTGAGAACCACTGACTGCTCTATCCACTCGCTAACGTAACATTAAAAGATCCTCGACCCCTTCTTTTTCTTCCCCTCCCCCTCTTTTCTTCAAAGGCTATTCTTTTATTTCGTCAACCGTGCTACTCGTGTTTACGTGGGTGTGTAGAGCTAGCTAGCTGTAGAGCGAGAGGGTAGCCTGGGCCTATAAAAGCCGTGAAAACTGAGGTAAGCGAGGTGTAAATGCCAAGGGCAGCGAACCTCCGAAAATAAAGACCTCAAATCAGTAAGCGAGGACCTGTGTGTGTGTCTCAGGTAATTTTGTACTTGTGTGTTTGGGGGATAACATTTTGACGGAGTAAAACATAAACTTACAATCATAGTCAAACTTGTGTTCACAAATAAGGGACAAAGCCATTAACATTCATTTTTACACAATATACACCTTTTAAAATTCAAACGTGTGGATTCTTCACGTGTGGTGTATCCCGAGGCAAATGGTTTATTCCGAGACCCATGAGTTTCAAAAGGAAAACTTGTTTGCAGTGCGTTCGATGAGGAAGAGAATTGTGTCTAAATTAATGAAAATGGAATTGATTATCTTAGATGCCTGTGCTGATTATAGTCTGTCCTTGTCGAAAATCATTATCTGTTTCCTAGAGAACATCCATTCTGCCGCAGCTGTTGTTGTTTTTTTTTGTATGTTGGAAATATACACAGCCATTTCTTGCGTTTGTTTTGAAATATACTACGCAAAAGACTGGTGCCGTACTGAGTCAGATTTGTTTGTTTCTGTTTTGACGTAGTGGGCGAGATCTCTCTTTCCGCCAATTAACTCGAGACAATTTTGATGCATCTCGAACTAGAGACACAGACCTTTTAGTTTTGTGCTTGGTGCGGGTTTAACTCCATAGTTGTCATTTCACACTAAAACCAATACAAAAAGGACTTGACTCGGGTTGCCATCAGCCTTATATTAAAAATTTATTAAGCATTATGTGATTATGATATCGAGGGGTGTTTGCCATATTGTTGTATGCGACATGTCGCCGAGTTTGAGATTTTGCATGAAAGTTTTTCTGTCACTCCTGATTTCATCATGTGTAAGTGCCATTCCAATCGGTTAAAGACTTTTCGAGATATGTGTTTGTGACGTAATGTTTTATGCGTTTATAATGCCCTTTTGCAGACCAAACTCCAAACCTGATTTTCTCGCCAAGGCAAAGAGGCACATGCCAGAGTATGATAAATACCCGACGATATATTATTAGTAATGCTCTTATTTTGAGGTACCAAGGCAAAGAGGCACATGCCAAAATATGACAAATACCGGACGATATATTATTAGTAATGCTCATATTTTGAGGTACCAAGGCAAAGAGGCACATGCCAAAATATGACAAATAACCACTTCGTATATTATTAGTAATGCTCATATTTTGAGGTACCATAGGTGGAATGTTTTCATTCCGTGTGACTGTTTTCGGTTTAAGAGAGAAAAATGTGTGGGCCTAGTGTAGGCTACAACCTTTCCTTTCCTCCTGTGTGCGACCGGCTCCCATTATGAAAAAAAGTACATCCATGGGTAGCCTTGTGTCCTGGAGCAGGTCTGTCCGGTGCGACATACTTTAGGGCAGTGGTTCTCAATTTTTTCGCAGGCAATCCAAATTGGCTGTTGGCTCCAAATTTTCTTACATCGCCCCCTCTCCTCCCCCAAGTCCCTACTCAAAGCCAGCGGATACATTTTCCAAGAAGACACACTATGCACAAATTAAGATGTATTTCAAAGCCTTATTAAAATGACAGTAGGCTTGTTGATTATTCGTTATCAAACAGAAATGCACTTAAATATCAAATGCACTGAAAATTAAAAAAAAAAAAAAAAAGCCTTTTCTGTTCATAATACATGTACCATCTATGCGGGCTGTTGAATAAATCGGTGGCTCCATTGTATTTGCGTCCAAATCACCTTCCATTCATGTTTTCGACCCTCCTACCACCCACCGACCCCCTTCATTGTCTTCGCCCCCTCGTCGTTCTTTTCGTTGTCGCCCCTCGGAAATCAAAATCGCCCACGCTGAGAACCACTGCTTCAGGGTTTAGCCAAAGATTCTACATTCTTTGGTTCAGCCCACGGTTGACTAACAAGGCCATGCCTGGCTGCGGTGTACAGATAAATACAATGGAGAGGCCGGACTGAAACATGGTGTCTTTCTTAACCTTAACCCTCTTAGTACTGGGCTAGCCAACCTTGCAGGGAAGGAGAGCCGTACACGACATTTTCGAGAGAATTCAGCTCTTCGAGTTAGCCGCAACATTAATTTTTTTTGTTGTTTTTTTTACTGGCGACTGAGACAAGAGAAGAGACACAGATGAAAGCTAAAGGAGCCGAATGTGGGTCGCGAGTTGCTGTTTGCCGGCTACCACCGTTCTAATCGCCATTGTTTTATTTTCGGAACACGTTAGCTGTCATCCATAAAGCTCTTCGATGGAAGACTTAATTTCGCAGGGAAAATAAACAAACAAATAAGAATCAACAACCACAAAAACTGTTTAAGGGGGCTGTGGAGTATCATACTAAGCCCGGAAAGGCACAGCCAACTGCTGGCAGATAAGAAGTGTAGTGCACACCATAATTTCCTATATTTTTTTAGTAAATCCGGGAAGACTCTATCATACTAAGCCTGGTCAGATACAGTCAGTTTCTGCCATTATTTCTTGGGTGTACATTTTGCTGGTCACAGCTGGCTGTGACGTTCCGGGTTTAGTATGATACTCTCCTCATTTGAATTATATTCCTTGGCTTAACTACATTTTCAGTTATAAACATTTAAAATAGATGTATTATAGAACTGCCATGTCATCGATGGCAAAAATACAATTCCTTTGAGGATTTCTGGGAATATTTGGCTAAAAGGAGTGTCGCCCTCAGTTGTGTAAATACATGATTGTGGGTTTCATTATATAATCGGCGCCTTGCAAACTCTAAATGAATCATTCAGAACTTTAGATATTTATCTTTCATTATTTATTCCATCAGTTTAAATCGTTTTGTAAATGTCCCTGATTCCTGGACAAAGCAATCTGTATCTGAACGCAAGTGGGTTAAGATGTTCTTAAAGTAGGGAACGGCGTCCATTTGTAGCCACAGAACGGAACGATCCTTAAGTTTACCACAGTGGTTCTTAACCCTTGAAATCTGTTTCCCTGCACATTCATGATACATGGCTTGAGTTCTCCCCTGGCCAGTTTATAAAGAATATTTCAATCTTTCTTTTTGTACATGTGACTTCCATTAGCGATTTTTTCGGAAATTATTTAGCGGGTTCGATTTCAACGGCTTAAATTTAGCAACACAGATGAGGCAGCCTGGCTCACAGGATTCAAATAACAGAGTTTGCATTGCAAAGGGGTAGAGCCTGCTATGGGCAAAATGGAATCACTAAAGTAACTGCGACTTTCTACCTTCAAAATAATACCAAATGTGCATTGTTTAAGGCTGTTGCAGCACTGAGTCAAGGCTGGTGCAGCGTCTGTTTTGACCTAGTGAGCGACTCCTCTCTTTCTGCCAGTGAGCCAAGACAGTGTTGACGGGCATGAATTAGTCAGACAGACCTGTTTCGATGTCGCCAGTATGCAAGTTCCCGTTCAACTTCATAGTTCACATCTGTCACTAAAACTGAGACAAAACCAGACTTGACTCAGCGAGCCACCAGACTACCGAAATCCCGAACTTTGTCCCCTGCTAAGAACCATTGGTTTAGGTTTCTTAATACACCTGGTGGCACCGGAACAATAACCAGCCTATGCCCGTATTTTGCATGTAAGAGCGGTCAACACACCTGGGATTAGAGTTGGCGTGTTGACACTGTATAATAGTGTGTGAGTCGTTGAAAGCATTTAAGACTAGATTTTGTACGCAGATTTTATAATCATCGTGGGTGAGAGTATTAATTTTCTGTGATAGTCCTGTCTGGGAATTTGATAGGGATCAAAACAAAGAGATTCTGGTGGTCTAATTTGACCGGATCTCAGAGAAAAACAACCGACGTGTGTAAGAACAGTTACTTAGGAGAGCTTCAGAGTGTTTCTAAATTGAGTTTCAGCGGTTTTATGAGGAAGAGATTAAACTGATTCAAAAACGCCCGTGACAAAAAGTTCGTTTGTTCTGTCTCCATGTTGTGAAAAAAAATAACAACTGGGGACCTTTTAGTATGTGGAAAAAGTATAACAAATGCACATTTTGACACTTGTTTAAAATGCGCTGTGGCATTTATCAAGCTGTTTGACAGTTCCGATTTATTCTAACTCCTTATTATAATACTAAAGCCACAAACGTTTCATGTCAAATTTCTCAGTTGTGCAAAAAGTGGAGTTGGGACAAATAAGAAGCAAGGTCGCGATCCGTCCAGACACAAGAGTATTTGTCTGAATACTTCAAGGATGGAATTCCATAATAGTGTCCCGACCACTCTGAACTTTTACAATTCTTGACTGATTGTCTCGATATTTTCTTTTTGCTTTTTTTGGTTAAAATGGTCAGGAGTTGGGTTAGAGATAAGATAAGGTGTATATTAAGTGGGATAATGGAAAAGGTCAGGGATAGGTTTAGGATTAAAGATTGTCTTGGTGGTAGGGACGTACGGAACTCTTTCCTATTCAGACGGTAAATGAATTGGTGTGACCGGAGAGGTTATGGTTAGTTTTCAGGGTAAGGGATGTGGTGAACGTAAGAATCCGTCGATGCCGTTTGTTTTATGATTACAACATATTACGGCAAGGGAAGTGTAGGGCGTCATTATTAATGATTATTACCGCAGTGGGGTCGGTAGATCTGATTTACAAAGACAAGAATAGTTCCAGCTTTTTGCTTTACTTCACTTTTTCTTCTCACAGATCGAGTTTTAATTAGTTTTAATTTTCCGTTTAGTCTATCCAGCCTGTTGGATCCAATTGTAACATCCCAATTAAGTCTGCTACTGAAGGCGTCATTCTTTTAAAATTACATTCAGAATGATGGCAAAATAGTATGAACGTTATACTCAAGGGGCCATTCTGGATGGCATTGCCTGAGAGAACACGAGGTGTTGGTGATAAACAAATAAAGGCAAATTGACTGAATCCAGTTATTACGGTGGCGACTAAAGGACACGACTGTTTTGGCAATAAACAAAGGCAAGATTGCTGAATTCTTTTACTGCGATCGACTATTTGGTAGTAAGTAAAAGCAAGATTACTGAATTCTATTATACCCATCGACTATTGGTAATAAACAAAGGCAATGTTGCTGAATCCAGTTATTTGGATAGCGGCGTAAGGACTCGAGTAATGCATATTTATTATAATATATCTATGTGCGGGAGGTCGCAATGGGGCAGAGCCTACCTGACCAGTTAGTCCTTTTGATGGTTGCCTTTACCTTGAAGTTTTACGCGCTGCTTCGCAATTAACACAATACAGCCTTTAACAACCCTCAATGTCTGTCTCATTCTCTAGGTATCAAACGGCTGTTCTTTGACCTGAGACGAGAATCATTCCCCATCAACCTGGAATATTGTGTTTAGTGTGTTTCGATTAACTGCTGAGTTTGTGTGGATATCCCATTTTCCAACATGACCAACCGAGGTGGCTCTTACGACCTCTGGAAACACGGCACCAATGGGGTGAGTACAGGATTATTCACAATCATAGTTCTCCAGCGTTTAGATCAGTTGTTCTTACCCTGCGAAACTTTTTTACGTGTGCGTGTGTGAGGGGGTGGGGGTGGGCGGGTTCGTGTGAAACCATGTATGTGGGCCTTCAGAGTCTCTTCTACAGAGAGCTTTTCAGAGAGCATACATGGTACACACATCTTAGCACAATTACATAAAATATCATAACTCAATCAACTCAATAATAGGCATATTATATGAAGTACCATTTAGAGGAACCTTAGTGAAATATATGGCACACGTCTTAAGAAATATCGAGGGAGAATAAAATATGATATTATATTAATAACCAATTCTTGAATGTGTCTTCCGGCTATACAATACCGTGAACCAATTCTTTCAAATGGGCAGATGGAATTGCCAGAATAAAGTCCGATTCACTGACGGCTTCCCAGTTGAAAGGGTTTGAATGGCATCATGAGATCTGGACAGCTAAGTAGAATTCAAAGGTTTTCTCGACACGCGACTACGGCTCTGTGCCGAAAAACTGCGAAATAAATTCAGAAAAGAAACGTAGCTTTTTTACAAAAAATATTTTTGTTTAAACCTGCAGCCATTCAACCTGTGCACATTGCAGCAGTTTTGAACATTTCCATAGTGCAATATAAAACAAACATCCGCCACACATCCCACCCCACCCTCAACAAAATCAATCTTTAAAACTTTCTGTCGTGGGCTAAAAGAGCCCCTTTGAGAGCTCAAAAAGAGAGAAGAAGAGGAAGTCATAGAGAAACGAGAGCTCAGCTGTCCTGAATCGCACACTGCGTTTGGAATATTACAATAGCCTTCATTAGTCGTTATCGCTTCTGTCCCCTTGTATGAAGCCTTGTGTTTTTGCTGACTGTGCTAGAGAGGCGAAATAATAAACTACTCGAAAAGTTTCAGGTTGCAGCTGTGACGTATGACTGTATATGTAGGCCACGGGGTTGCAGAGGTAAAGATGTCAGTCGTTGACAGCGTTTTCAAAAATCCCAAGAATCCAGTGTAAAAAAATCCAAAGATGAGGTAAAAAATCCCAAGTCTTTGTTTTTCCAACCCAAAACGTACGTTTCGAATTAATTTACAGTTTCACATTACATTGAAGATTAGCTCGCAGATCATGCTGTGTAAAAAGATTCTCACATGGGCAATCTCAAACTTAATTTAGTTTTCAAGTCATCCTTTCAAGGCATTGAGAGGGGCGGGGCAGTTTTGTAATGTCATGTAATGAGAGTATTGTCGGTGCCTGGGATGAGAGGTCTCGGGATTTTTTTCTTTCACTGGTTTCTTTTGATCTTTTTCTTAAATAGATAAAAATATCAAATATGCAAAGGCCCCAACAATCTCAAGATCTTTGAAAAAAATGCCAAGATCCCTAGGTAGCCCCTAAAACCCCAAGGACCGGCAAGGCTGGGTCGGTGACATACCGACTCCTCCGCACAGTAGATTTTGCTCTTTTTTCTATTTTCGGGAAGAGAAGGTAATAAATGGCGCGACATTTTGATGAAGGGGTCTTGGATGTAGCGTCTATGTGGCATTTGAGAGTAAATCTTAGGTCAACCTAATACTCCCTGTGCTTGCTGTTTGCCGAATGGACTCATTTTTCATTACTCAAAGTGTCATTTCCAGCTTCTTGTCATGTTGACCCAACCTGACCTTAACTTTCAGTGGCGCGAGGATCTGGAAAGGTCAGACTCGTGGGGAAAATGGTGTCGGATAGTACGATTGTAAAGACAGACGTAGCAGTAAAATCAGGATTTGCTGTGGTCCTTTTAGTTTGTTCCTTGTAGCTCACAGAGAGAGCCGGATTTACACAGTCATAATGAGGCCCAAAGCTAAAGGACGCTGTAGAGACCTCCTTTGGCGAGTGTTAATAGAGAATAGGACTGTGTAATGACTGAACCTGGCAAGAATGCTACTGAGATATGTAAAAAGCCCGAGGGTTTCCTTATTAGACTTGAAAATGTGCCTTTAACAAATCAATGGTGAAACAATTCCAAAGAATTTTGAATTTTGAAATTTGACGAGGCCTTGAGCTACAGCTTATCCAGAATATGCCTAACCCGACCCTGCTCATCCATATGAATTTAATTATGGTTACCGTAACTGCTTTCCAAACCCTTTCAGAGCAGTATGAGATATGAACAAACCAGCAAGTTGAAGTAGAAACGTATCATATGAGCCAGACAGTCACTCACAGGACAGTGTAGATGTTCAATTTCAGATCTCTTCAGTATTGGTCTAGACGAGTATGATTTCATTTCAAACATAGTTTCTTTTCTTTTTTCAAATCTCTCATTTAGATCTCAATAGGGACAATTGTGAGGCAGTCTGAGAAGACCTTTTTGGCTGCGAAAATCCTAGTATTGAGTAATCCGCGTCCAAAGGTCCTTTGGGTGACCCTAGGTCTAAATTTAACTAAGGTCAGAACCGCATTCTACATCCATTCCTACATCTTGTCACTTGTGTGTACGTTTTTAGCATGAAAAAAAAAGGCTTCTAAATACTCTGATTTTGCATTTTAAATGTATGGGACCAAATTTGTTGACGTTACGTAATTTTACCGTTTTCATGGTTAACAACTTTGTCCTCTGAGCTTTGGACGCGCACTCATATTTTCCCGCTCTGTCACATCGTATACCAATGGAAAGGGAAAATCTACAGCTTTTTATTCATAAGTAGTACACATGAATACATTGGCTCTGTAGTATTTTGTAAGAGCTGCGCATCTTCGTAAACAAAAGATCACCGTCTGCTTTGAAGAGGCCAGCCTGATAAGATCGGTTTCTCAATTGATTTTAATTGCATTTCTATACTTAAATCTTTTAGCTACAAAGTAACGTTTTTTTTAAACAATATTCTAAGTGCAGAAATTTTTTATTTTAATTATACCTGCAAAAAAATGCAGTTGCTATCAACAAGATGGCGGACAGAGAGATAGATATAGAGCCAGCGAAACATCTGTTTTGACTCTACATTATGGGGAACAAAAAAATACCCGTTGCTTGAAATTTTGACTTTTGTGATGGTTATAAACTCAAATAATGGCATTATTTTGTTTTCCTGGTGAGAAAGATAGTTCAAAATGTATGAAGATATTTTTTTTTTTAATGTGTTAATTTTAGGCGCGATTTTCTCATTTTGTAACATCCGTGTGTTTTGTACATTTAAAATGTCACAACTTTGGTTCTAGTTGAGATATTTTAAAAATTTAAAAAGCAAAATGCTCTGCAAAACTTCTACTAAATGGTGGTGCAAAATCACTCCATTTGTGAAATTTTGGCGCCGTGACTGGTTTTCCCAAACTGGCTCACAAAAAATATCGAGGGACTCAAGTTAAACCGTCGTAACTCGGTGTTTACAAATTTTTCAGAAGGCGCAACAATCTCTATAACTTTCTTTATCAACGTTCATAGTTACGACATCAAAAAAAAAAAAAAAAAGAATCAATTGTTATTTAATCCTTAGTTTTCAGAATTGAACCTCCACCTAATAACACAACCCGCGGGGCTTACAGGGGCTACAGGCATGACAGATATCTCAAGTTCTCAGACAAAAAATCAAGTTACTATAGTTTACCGGGAACCCTCGATATGAGGTTTAAAAATGTAGGACTTATTCACATTCAACAACCCATTTACTCCATTAAAAATTGTCTTGTCAAAACACGGACTGGTGTAGAGTGTAGCATAACAGCAATGCACATAAAATTGAAGAAAGGAACAACATTTATTTGCAATAAAAGTCCCCATAGTCTGGCTGGGTTTAATACATATAATATAATATATAGCTCCCATTTTACAGTGTACTTGTAGTTTAATTTGCATTTCAGACCATTGAAACTTTATAGTACAGTAATATTCTCGGCCTCCCAAACTGTCCGGATTTGTGAAAGGAACCGTGAAATGAGATGTTTTCTTCGCACGAGAGATTATCAAGACTTCATCTCACGACCACAGTTCTCGTTTCTTCGATCTCCATTTTTTTTTTTTTTAAACTGGAGATCTTTTAGTATGTAGAAGAGGTATAACACATGCACACTTTGACACTTGTTTAAAATGCAATGTGGCACTTGTCAAGCTGTTTCACAGTTCCGATTTATTCTAACTCCTTATTATATATAATACTAAAATCGCAAACATTTATTTTAACGTCGAATTTCTCAGTTGTGCAGAAAGTGGAGTTGGAGCAAACAAGAATTTAGGTCGCGATCTACATCAGTGGTTCTTAAACTTTTGAAAACCTGTGTCTCCCTGCAATCATGGCATGGCTGTACTACTCCCCTTTGATTTCGTTTTATCTCTGTACATTTTGAGCTTTAGCTAGCGATTTGTGAGGGCTTGATTCCATAGACTTGGCAAGGGGGGGGGGGGGGCATCCCCGAAAAACGTACGCTGAGAGGGAGTTTGGGGGTAATTAGGCTCCCAGTGTACGAAAACCGTACATGGGTAGAGGGGATTCTGCGCAACGTACGTTCTTTTCATTTGTAGTCATGAATAGAAAAAGTTAGTTTTATTTACTTTTTTTCAGCAAATTAAGTTTAAGTTGTTGTATAATATGAAAATCTTGCATCCAATGAAGCAGTCAAATGGTCCACGCAAAATGCCACTAAAAGTATCAGAACATCAGTGTCTTATTATAGACATTGACCATTCTAATGACCCTACGCTCTTGAAAAGGGAGGTGGGGGAGGAGGGAGGCCGAGCGTACTCCAGAATGGAAAGTACATATAACTTTATAAATGATCCCAAACACTCATGGGACAGCTCATTGGAATGGGAGACTTTGCGATGATGATCATAGGACTACGTACCTTTAGCTTGCGGAAAACTAGATTTTAAAACAAAACCAAAAAAAAGGAGGTGGAACAGTGGAGATGACACCGGCTTTTTCCGTATCCATTGTGGCTTACCCAGCTCCGTGAGTCAAGCGTACATCATGTTTGCAAAATACACCTTGACTCGGAATGTCATGTAGTGGAGCCCTGTCTTGGTGACTAGAAGCAAAACTGCTCTGTACAAGGAGCTTGTTGTCTTGTATGTCTTGTACAGGCCCCAAATGACGAGAATGGGCTGTCCACTCCGGTGATAGCCATACGGTCAAAGCCGCTAAGTTGTAAATCTCATGTTGCATTATTCCGAAGTTACAAGAAGAAGAAGAATTATCCCCACCGTGTCATTACGTGCTTGAGACATTTCGCTTGTTGCCAAAATGCTCTTATTTTTTTAAAATCACTTTTCAATTGTTAGGTTGTTATTTTGACATCATTTAAATCAAAGTCAAAATATGGCAAAACGAAAAAGTTGATTAGGTCTTCCCTTTTCGTTTGCATTTTACAGTATCGTTCCTGTATTATTTCTTACGGGAGGCTTTGCTACCTACAACCTTTTCCTTTTACCATATTTGTCTTGGCTTCAAGACTTGCTGGGACCCCACAGATTTTCTGTGGCTTTTGTAATATTTAATCACTTTAAATTAAACAGCCTTGCACGGTTCCAACATTGTGGATAAGGAAGCAGTTTTTGCCCGGAGAATGAGGGTTTATAATATATAAATTACTAGCTGAGTTCCCGGCCCTGCCCGGGATAAATCGATTTATTAGTTTCAGTTCTGGGTGATTATTACGGATCTGCTTCATTTTGCCTGTTCCTTTAGCTTTATTTAATTTTTGTTTGTTTGTTTTTAGATACGTTTTACTGCTCTCCTTTTGCGCGTTGACGTCCTGCGCGTCCCTCCAGCATCCGTCAAATGGCTATGATTTGCGCACGGGTTAGTTTGTTTGCACATCGCCGGAAGTGATAATGTCATATTGTGTTAATGGAAAAGAAATATTATGATATTTTCCTCGGAATAATATTGAAAACACAAACCTGTACTTTTGGCCCTGCAGCGTCAATCTCCCAATTCCAGACCCTTTCTTTTTCCCAGTCTAGGCACATTGAGAACACTCAAACTTTTATACTAGATAGTCTTAGAACTCAATTTCATCATTCAAACGAGTCCTAACCGGAAGTTGTCTTGTGAGTGTGATACAGTCTATACCGGAACCAATCTTAGTTACATTAATTTGCCGAAAATATAGACTGAACGCCAATGTGTCGCAACCTAGAAACTAATACAAACGTTCTGCGAGTTATTAATTGTTTTTATATTTTCTGTGCCGGGGACACGACGACAGTCTATACTAAGCGTCGTATAAAATCTGAGGGCCACCGAATCAGCATTAACAGAGGAGTAGCGAAAGGCGCGCTGCAATTGTCGTAAGGTTTCACTTTTATTAATATAGATGTCAGTCGCGCATCTACCAAGAGAATGTATGAGGCGCAAAATTTAATGCCGAGGTTACACAGGCCTTCACTAAACATCATCACTAAGGCCTGTGTGCACTGAGTTCTGCCTGTTTTGCATCTGTTCTGACTCAGTGTTGGAGGTCTCTTTCCGCCCCCAAATTAGTGAGAGAGATGGCGACCTTAGTTCATATTTGTTCCATCTCCTTTTTCTGAAAAACTGGAGATCTTCTAGTGTGTAAAAGAGATATAATGCACACTTTGACACTTGTTTAAAATGCGTTGTGGCACTTATCAAGCTGTTTCACAGTGCAGATTCTAACTCCTTATCATAATACTAAAACCTCCAGCGTTTAACTCTGTTGTTCCCAGACGAACATTGACCGTTACAGAACTTCTGAAATAATGTGCTGCACTGAATTTAAATAGTCAGATTATTGCAAAAATATAAATGTGTAATTGAAAAAAAAATAATATTTGTCATTAAAGTAGGAAGAGTAAAGTATCAAAGATAGTGCATTTTCGTTCCAAGTAACCTATTTCAAATATGGCACACTGGGCGCTTGAGGGTTAAAATCGAATTTCTCAGTTGTGCTAATAGTGGAATTGGAACAAATTAGAACTAGGGTCGGGAGATTTGTCATTTAACTCCATAGTCCACATAATGACATTAAAACCGAGACAGAGAAGTCTTGACTCATTGTGCCATCACCCTAAAGAACCTGTGACAGAGCTGTTTAAACTAAAACTACTTAAGGGGTGGAAGATAGGGAGAGTGGTAGGTGAAATACAATAGTGTTCACGTCAGACTGAAGGTTTCTGATCATCAATTTTCTGTGCCAGTGTTGTTTGTGAAAGCGGATGAGCCCAGCAGTGCACGACACATTTTGTAATCAAGAAATAATAATAATGAAGAAACAAACAAGGACAGCCTCATATCTTTCATCCTTTTTCTCCCACAAAAGAACTGAATGAAATGAGAGACATAATACTATTTTTACCGTATATTCACCGAGTCTTGACGTCAGGTCGGGCCGAAGGAGCTGACAAGGTCCAATAGTTAAAATTGTTGCTATTCTTTGTTCAACCTGCAATGTGATGTTAGGTGTATGTTGCAATGTGCTGTTGTGTGTACACTTAGCAAGATAAATACCCCAGCATGGGGCCTTCTTTGGCGCGGGGGGTCCAACTAAAGCAATTAGCCCAGTTGGCTTAAAACCGGCCCTGCTTGACGCAGTGCTGACGGTGACACATTGGCTAACCCAGTGTTTCCCAGCCTTTGCCTCACTTCAATTTTTCCAAAACAACACGCCCCTCACCCATGGTCAGACAAACTTAGTGGACAGCACAAAGAAAAAGGTTGCGCATAACCATTACAGTCGTGTTAAGTTTGATGTTGTAGTCCGAGCTAAACAAAGAAAACACTGACGCGACATAAACAAACAACAAGTTATCTATGCGGTTAAGTTAAAATACACTATGACATTAAGATTTGTATGAAAAACCCCTAGGCCCCACTCTGAGGTCTCAAGCCCCACCAAAATATAGTCATGCCCCACATTGAGAAACCCCGGAGTGACTCTTTTGACGGATATCTTGCGTTATTTCCAATCTTTACACATTAAATCTGAAATATAACAACAGCTACAATAATAATGGCAGTGTCTTCATGTCAGGAAAGTCTGGGATAGATGGTCTGTTTTAGAGATCATGGAAATAGAAAGTGAATTATGAACTGATATGGAGAAATGAGCCATGCCGATTGTGAGCCATGGCCTAGTCGTGGTTGAGATTTGGCTTCCTAGAAGGCTTCGTAAGTGTTTTTTGTTGTTTTTTTTAAGCCTGGGCAGTATTTTGTGAGGGAATTAGACTTATTTTTTTCTTTTTTAGCAAAAAGGAGAGGCAAAATATGGAAAATGTAGGTGGGTGGGTTGGGAGGTTGGGGGAGATCCCGTTAACATTTTTGCAGGGTGGATGGGTGTAGGGGATACAAAAAAGAGGTGACGGGGGATTCATCTCGGAGCAAAGATGTCAGTGAAATCCTGGGATTTCAGGGGGATCCCCCTGTTCCTTTGGCCTTCTCAGCAATGTCACGACAATTGTAATAGATCCTGGTCTACCCCCCCCCCCCCCCTACGGTATCGACGTCTTAGTTTTGTGCATGCGTAGTTTCTGTCATTGTCAATTATCTGATGTATTCTGTTCCATTGTGTGCTGCTTACCTTGTCCACATAATACGACTATTGCTGTTTGAAGAGTCATGATTAAACGTCCTTGCCTTCCTTCTGTTTTCATTTCTCGATGTACTGTGAGCGTAGGCTTTGGGGTGGTCACGTATGACTCAACGGGGCTGAGATATAAAAAAAACTACAGTCGTTCTGCCCTCTTTAACTCACAGTTCACGAATTATTAGGGGCGTAGGCATTAGGGTGTGACTTGAGGCCTAGTCTGGTAGATGTGTGAGATTAATTACCAAGATTACGTTCTGCTTTCTGTAATTTGCATTTCTCAAAGTATCATGAACGTAAGCATTGGAATGGTGACGTATGGTTCAGGTCGGTAGGATAACCGACAAATTACCATTCCTACGACCTGCTTCCTGTGGCTTGCATTTCTCTGAGTATTATGGACGTAGGCATAGGAGTGGTGACATATGGTTCAAGGCGGCTAAGAGGGGTATCATACTAGGCCCGGAACGGTACAGTCAGCTGCTGGCGGGCAAGAAGTGCAGTGCACACCAGAAGTTCCTATATTTTCTGAGTAAATCCGGGAAGACCCAATCATACTAAGTCCAGTCAGACACAGTCAGCTTCTGCCATCATTTCGTGGGTTTACATTTTGCTGGCAGCAGCTGGTTGTGATGTTCCGGAGTAGGAATGATACCCCTTAAATTAAGAAGTGGGGTATCGCTTTTCTCTCGGCAGAAAATGTCTCCGTAAATTTTAAACTAACTTTCAAACTAATATATCATTCAACATCAGCTATCACGGTAACAATTAAAGTACATGTATGTCCACCGGAAGCCGGGCAAAGGGTCTCGGTCCCACTGGGATCTCCATGTCCTCAGTCCCACTGGGATCTCAGTTCCGTCCAGGAAATGTCAACAGCACTGTTAAATCATTGCAAAGCAAAAATGAGACCAGAGTATGATGAATGGGCGTAAACTGTAGACACTTCCACGGTCCATTTAAGATGATTGTTAATGATTTTCTCAAGTGCCAATATAAGATGTTCTTTCAGAGTACTTTGAATATATTATTGCAAAATACGTCAAATGTCCACAGCCGCCGTGTTTTATCGTCTCCTGTGAAATGACACCTTTTTTTAAAATTATTATTATCATTCATTTTCTCCCCCCAAAAGATCCTTTCTACTGCAGCATAGATGGAATTATATATAAAAAAAGAAAGTAGTTTTTTGTCAATTCATGCCACGCTTTCCTATTTACTTAGTGTGTTTACCCCCGTTTAGCCATGCATGATGAATGGCCAGCCGTCTAGTGCACACTGGTCCTTATTTGAAATGCATCACCGTGCCCAAAGTTCTCACGTGGAATAAAGTATCCATAAAGAATTTGTCAAGTCTTTTTCATGTTTTCTTTCTCTACTTTCATGTATCTGAATTTTCAACAGTTTACTGGAGGGCTTTGGTTTGCAGTAATTTTGTGTGCGGATAAGTTCAGTTAGTGTTGGAAATTTAGTTTTCTTGTTCATTATTTTTGCGTGGTCAGGATCAAGTTTCTGTCCTTGGTTGTGATAGTCAAGATTCTTCGACGTCTGTTTATCTGTCTATCTGTGTTTAGCATTCATAAGATTAACTATCGCTGGTTTCGATGGGGCCCACAAGAATTTAATATGATCACATCTACCTTTGCAAAACTGCAAGGCTGTTCCCGGGCCTTTTGTCGTGAGTGACGGACCCGACCAAATTTCACATGAATATTTTTCAAAAAGATTATTAAAAAAAAAAAAAAAAAAAAAAAAGTGGAGTCTTCAGGCATGTACATACGCATTGTCACAAGTACAGTTAGATATAGACACTTTAATATCCACACATATACCTTTTACAAATTACAAGACCTCTCCCTCTTTCTTTTCCCAGCGATTGTTTGGACATCACACTTAAAAGTGATCTTGAAGCGTCAGAGACATGATTGTGTCCCTGTGCAACAGAATCCAACATCTTGTCACCCCAGTTTATAACTGCTGTATGTCTGCTTTTTCACAAAAACATTGTGTCCATGTCATCAACGGGCGTCAGTTACGAACCCCTGGTGTTGTCTCCTACTACTTTCAAGTCTAAGACTGGCGACCTCAATTCTTGTTTGTTCCAGCTCCATTTTGTCCATAACTGAGAAATTCGGTGCTAAACGATTGCAGTTTTAGGATTACGATAAAGGGAGAAGACGCAATATTTCTTGTTTTTAGAGAAGATCAAACTTTGAAGCCAACTTTTTTAAAGTGAAGACAGGAGAGACAGGTTGAAGCCAACTTTCTTAAAAGTGAAGCCAGGAGAGACAGGTTGAAGCCAACTTTCTTAAAGTGAAGACAGGAGAGACAGGTTGAAGCCATCTTTCTTAAAAGTGAAGCCAGGAGAGACAGGTTGAAGCCAACTTTCTTAAAGTGAAGACAGGAGAGACAATTTGAAGCCAACTTTCTTAAAAGTGAAGCCAGGAGAGACAATTTGAAGCCAACTTTCTTGAAAGTGAAGCCAGGAGAGACAGGTTGAAGTCAACTTTCTTAAAGTGAAGACAGGGGAGACAGGTTGAAGCCAACTTTCTTAAAGTGAAGACAGGGGAGACAGGTTGAAGCCAACTTTCTTAAAGTGAAGACAGGGGGGACAGGTTGAAGCCAACTTTCTTAAAGTGAAGACAGGGGAGACAGGTTGAAGCCAACTTTCTTAAAGTGAAGACAGGGGAGACAGGTTGAAGCCAACTTTCTTAAAAGTGAAGCCAGGAGAGACAGGTTGAAGCCAACTTTCTTAAAAGTGAAGTCGAGGAGACAAGATCTTTGTATATTGGAGTAGCAGTCTATTCGTTTTTGCTCTGTGGTCTTTCTTGAGGCCATGATCACTCCTCTTCTCGCCGGGTTCCTCCCAACCTCTTCCCTCTTCCTAACCTCTCTCTCTTTGTGTTTTCAACACGATAAATACATAAGTCAAAATGAAAAGTTTTGAGAATTAACCAAGGAAAAAAAAATATTTCAACAGTCACATATAGCAGTTTTGATTGCAGATTATGATGGGTACCTTTAGGTTTTACTATCTATTAAGTACACGGAATGAGAATGATTTTTCTTGAAAACCAAATTAAGTTCTACGCCTATGAAACAGGCAGCTATAATTTTAACCCGCATAGACATTTATCCTCTACATAGCCGTATGTCACAAGTACAAAATGTTCACAACCTTTTTTTTTTTTCAAGTCGCTTGGGCCGTCTTTGTCCAGGATTTGTTCCATGGTGAAAATGACCTCATTTCTGAGTTATGTGGCCCGCTGAAAGACAAAAAACCAGTGTGCTTGGCAATGACAAAAGATTTGATGCGCTGGCCCTTTCATGAAACTGCACTAATTGCGAAGGATCTAATTTTATCGGAGAGGAAAAAAAAAAAAAAAAGAAACTGTTACATTACGAAATGTGTTCCTTAAACGCGCGGTATTTTGTTATAAACATTTTAAATGTTGTAGTCTTCATTAGTGACTGTGCGACTTTAGTTCTTGTTTGTTCCAACTCCATTTTTAAAATTTTTTTTTTGCCCACACCTGAGAAATTCGACGTTAAACGTTTGTGGCTGTAGTATTGTGATCTGGAGTTGAGTAAATCGGAATTGTGAAACAGCTCGGTAAGTGCCACAACGCATTTTAAACGAGTGTCAGGGTGCATTTGTTATACTTCTTCCACATACTAAAATATCCCCAGTTTTTTTCAGAAACTGGAGATGGAACAAACAAGAACTAAGGTTACGAATAGAAAAAATAATATTCCTCCAAGGTGTTCATAGGAATTTTGGGGGGGAAAAATGGATTGTAATCTGTAGTTGTGGGAACACACTTAATGTGCGGTTTCATCGTGGTGTCTTCCGGCCCTGTGCTTGACGCCTGTGACGTTTTGGCTATGACACTGTGAGAACCGCTTGACTCATGAGGGGAAAGCCTTTGCATCTTAAAACTTTATCCGATGGGCCATAACACTGTGAGAATCGCTGGATTCAAAGCAGTAAAGTTTCATTCAGGCGCGATGGTCTCCGTCTTTATGTAAAAAACTGGTTTAACTTGTTTCCTTATTTTCTCTTCCTTGACTTTTTAAACTGAACAGTGTTCGTGGCTTGGTGTTTGTGGGATCATTTACGATCTCCTGTGTGATTCATATCGTTCCCAGCTGTTTTTTACGGCGTCATTTCCCTTATAACGTGAGGTTCTGTGTCTCCCAATGCTACGTAAAGTTACTGGCAATACTAGTACAATGGTATTTTATCCGAACCTGTAAATGTGATATAAACATAACCTGTGGCTGTAATTAGCATGGAGGGATATAAAGTGCTTGCCATGGACACCAAATTTGGGGCTTTTTTTGGGGGGGGGGGGCGGGTAAGAATAGTGACTCCATTTTTTATGACTCAAAGAAAAAGTGGGTTTTTGGACCGTGTGGGCAAAACACTCATATAGGATTTTTTTTGTGTGTGTGTGAGCAGTTTGTGACCAACTTCCCAAAAACACAACTGCCGTGGCCATTTTGCCAACCAAAAGGGTAGTCAAGTAGCCAAACGTAACCTTTGCACTTTCTTAGAAAAAAAAAATCATGTTGTAAAGGAAACCCAATTCAGACACGTGAACCAATTAGTTGTCCTGTACAATGAAATGTTTGAAAAATTCACATTCCAAACGTTCCAAATAGTTTTCAAAGGCTACCTTGTGGGGGAGGGGCGCTTACAATCTGTAAAATACGCTTCTGAACACAACAGGTTCAGAAGGTACACTGACACTATGCACATTTAGTCAAGAGTGTCTTTTATGTTTAGAGGCGTCATCCCCTACTAGGCCTGGGGCTATTATCGTGGGATCAATTTCCCCACACAAAAAAAAACACACTATATCAGCAAATATTACAAGGCTACTAACATTGGCTCGATCAGGAAACAGCACATTGCACAAGTGAATTCGCCTGACTGCTGGTGACAAAATGTTTTCTCCCAAACAATTATTCTACATGTATAACATCCATGGAGGAATGTTCTTTTTGTTTCTTTTTCAGTCGATTTCAGTATTCCAACTGTTAATTTATATGACTATAAATGGCTTTTAGTTGGGTCAGATTCCCGGGATAATCTAGTCCTCATAGACAGCTATGAATTTCTTTACTTGTTTATCTACAAACGTATTTTTATTTTTCGTCTCCATCTAATCCCTTTTATCTTTTGCTATAATTTTTTTGTTTTTGTTTTATTGTTTTTCATCAGTCTGTATTTTTTTTTTCTTTTTTTCCTGGCTATTTATTCACGTTAAACGGTTTTACTTAATTGCATAGAAACATCTATCTACTTTTAATTCTGTTCTTTGAATTATGTACTTAACTGTCTGTTCAGTTCTCTGTAATCACCGAGTCAAGCACTGAATGAATACATTCCAAATCGTATTTCAGTCTGAGCTAAAAAAAAAAAAAAAATGTCTTCAAGGTAAGGAATACGTTACAAGTCATGTTCTTTGCCTTAGTTTTGTTTTGTTTTGTTCTATCTCCATTCTCTGAAAAATTAGAGATCTGTTAATATTTAGAACAGGTATAACAAATGCACATTATGAGCCACAGGTATTTAAAATATGTTGTGGTCACTTATCAAGCTGTTCCGATTTATTCTAACTCGTTATCATAATAACTAATGCCACAAACGTTTAACGTCGCATTTCTCAGTAGTGCAAAAAGTGGAGTTCGCGAACAAATATGCAAAGGTCACCAAGTTTTAAAAAACGTTTGTTTTGTATCTCTCGCTGTTAAGTCCCGTCCTTCACAGTCACACTTGTGCGTTTTATTTATTTTTTTTTGGTTGTTTTTTTTTGTTTGTTATGGTGGCCATGACTTATCTCCTCATTCGATTTAAGTTGTAAATGTAGCAAAAAGAAAAAGTTGTATATTATAAAGCCGCAACTAGGAAATCATACAGACACAGATACGATACAACAAAACTTGGAAGGGTCACAATTCGCTCGTTAGAAATTAGGTCAAATCGCTTCCGTTAATATGATCTCTTTTTTTTTTTGTTGTTTTAACTCCTCATTGTCTTTAGCATGTAAGATTTCAGCAGAAAACACTGTCTTTCTTTGGTACGTGGAGGATGAAGTGGGCACGGTTAAAGGCAGTAATAAATAATTATGGAGTTTTTGGAAAGTTAAGTGACTGAGTCATAAAAATGCCAAATTAATGTGCGCAGTTTTACTTTTTCTGTGAGAAAAAAATCGACATTCCGTCCGTCCCGGATGTTCTAATAATGGCTAACCTCCGCGGCGCACCTGAGCCCAGTAAAACTCTTTATCTGTTGATGTCAACATTCTTTGTGCTAGTACAGTAGGCCTACACAGAGTCGAGGCCTGTCTGTTTGTCTTTTATTCTCTCTCTCTCTCTCTCTCTCTCTCTCTCTCTCTCTCTCTCTCTCTCTCTCTCTCTCTCTCTCTCTCTCTCTCTCTCTCTCTCTCTCTCTCTCTCTGTGTGTGTCATATATATATATCTCTCTCTGTATTTTTCAGTCTCTCTCTCTCTCTCTATCTTTCCCTGTATCTCTTTCTCTATTTCTCGGTCTCACTCTCTCTCTCTCTCTCTCTGTATCCCTCTCTCTCTCTTGATGTTTCTCTCTCTTTCTCTCCCTTCTTCCCCCCTCTCCTTTCTTCCCCCTCTCCCTTCTTCACCCTCTTCATTTGTTCTTCCTCCACTCTTACGTTTTCCTTCTCCCTAAACCCCCTCTTCTTCCCATCTCTTCTTCAATCTCACTTTCTTACCCTTTCCACATCTCTGTCTTTTCTTTCATGCCTTCCTCTTTCCTCTTCTCCACATCTTCACCCACTGGCGTCTTCACCCTCTCCGTTCTTGTCTTCCCCGCCGTCTTTCTATCTTTACCTCACACTCCTCCTCCCTCCCCCTATTGTCTTCGCCCGTGTCACTTTCTTACCGTTTTGATACATTTCCTTTCACCAAATTGAGATTGAGTATGATTTTCTAATCTATCTATCTATCTATCTATCTATCTATCTATCTATCTATCTATCTATCTATCTATCTATCTATCTATCTATCTATCTATCTATCTATCTATCTATCTATCTACCTACCTATCTGTCAATCAATTAAAGCTATCTATCTATCTTTCTACCTATCTGTCTATCTATCTATCTATCTATCTATCTATCTATCTATCTATCTATCTATCTACCTACCTATCTGTCAATCAATTAAAGCTATCTATCTATCTATCTATCTATCTATCTATCTGTCTGTCTGTCTGTCTGTCTGTCTGTCTGTCGGCCTGTCTGCCTGTCTGTCTGTCTGTCTGTCTGTCCGCCCGTCCGTCCGTGTATCCATCCATCCATACATCCATCCATCCATTTTATCTGTGATCATCTATCAAAAGATCTCTCCCAATTATCTATCTGGTACTAAATCGATGTGTTTATATATTTGTCTGTCTGTCTGTCGGTCGGTGGGTCGGTCTGTCTGGCTGTCTGGCTGCTTGTCTAGTAGTGATAGGATATTAACACACTTAATCTTGAACTTTACATACCAGCAACCACAAGTTCATATAAAAGAAGAAAAAAAAATTGCACAGAAAAAGGAGACGGTGAATGGGGTCAGCGGGCGGGGGGCGGGCTCTATCATGTGAATGAGATTGTTTACATTTACTTACTGTTGTAGTACAAAAAGGCTTGAAAGAGAGAGAGAGAGGGGGGGGGGGAGAGAGAGAAGGAGGGAGGGAGACAGACAGACGGACAAATAGACAGACAGAGGGACAAGGAGATGGAGAGAGGGAGAGAAAGAGACAGAAGAGAAGGAGAGGAAAACACAGCGAGAGAGAGAAGGAGAGAGAGACACTGAGAGGCAGGCCAGACAGACAGAGAGGGTGAAAGAGGAGGAGACAGACAGAGAGACAAACAGAGAGAAAGAGAGAGGGAGGGAGAGAGAAAGAGAGAGAGAGAGATAGAATGAGACAGAATATCATGTGAATGAGGAACGTTCGCATAAGGCACCAAACTTCAGCAGATGGCAGGAGGCAGAGAAAACGGAGCAAGTATTTGAGATTTCAAATCTTTTGAGGCCAGAAAATTACAAGTAAATAGACCAGTTATTCTCTGTGTTCGAAACACCCCCTATCTGTGCCCGCCCTCTCTTCCTCGCCTCCTCTACTTCGATAAACACTTTTTCTTAGTTCCTGGCTAGTTCTGAGAAGACAGTGGAGTGTTCTGTTATTCTTTTTGTTTTATTTTACAAAGAACAATTGAGCCACTGAGAACAGCGTTGCTCTCAGTGCTGCTTTTCTAGTTTTGAGAAAACCAAGTTAGAAGGGAAATCAAATAATTTCACAGAATTGTTTGCTTTTTCGAAAAGTGATTGGATTCACATTTTCTAAGTGATTTTTGCAGTAAAAAGCAAAGTCTTTAAGCGAGTTTATGGGATGCTTTGGAGCCAGACCAGTGTTGTCCATCTCCAAAAAAACAAAATTAATCTGGCATATTGATTGGAGTTGTAGGACTTGGACCATTATTCACATGATAGATTAATAGACAAAATATTATAAAAACCACAGAAATACTGTGAGGTGCAGCAAGGCTATAAGCAAGGTCAAAAATTGGAAAAAAAGAAAAAGGTGTATGTAGCAAAGCCTCGCGCACGAAATAATACCCAAACGACACAATGAAACGCGAACTGAAAAGGTTGTGAGCAGCATTTTAGTGTGATGCATAATAATTAGGTGTTGAGCTACCAGTGTGGGGTCTACGCCAGTTTTGGTCTAGGATTCGCTGAACGCCGTGGTGTTCATAACTCAAAATAACCCATATTGGACTTAGACCAGTGTTGTTCTCGGTGGCTTATTTATTTGTCACCGCCCAGACCCATTCGCTTGCAAAGTGTATTCTACACCGATACAATGCCCCCAACTTCAGGTCCATACTTACCTGTAGAATGTGTTAGGTACAACCTGGGGAAAATTGAAGGCAAGGCGGGATATTGGAAAATTAGAGTGAAACAGGCAATAAATGACACTTGAATAAACATTTTAAAATTCCGGGTATGCCTCTGGCTGTCAGGAATAGATTCCATTGCGCTCTGTCCCTAGAGGATTGTGGGAAATTAATGTCAGGGGATTTGAATGACTGAATTTATGTGAAAAACAAAAGACAGACACTTCGTCTTAGCTCAAACGCTTTGTAATGGGAGCTTAAGGCTTTTTTGTCTGCTATACTATAGTATAGAAACTTAAACTTTCTGATAATGATGTATAAACTTTTACTAGTAAATTCGTTCGGTACAAGGAATAAATGGGATATTGGGGATGATGAGTTATTATTATATAATTATAATAGAGTACAAGTTGTTAATTCCTGTTTGTCTGTCGTCGTTCGTCGTCCGTCGTCTTACTAGCCCTCAAAAGGACTGTCTCAGTGTTTGTTAGCCCTCAAAAGGACCAAAATAGCCACTTCCTTACTTTGTTTGAGTTGTTACTTCTTTTTTGTCTGTTGTCCTTCGTCGTCATCTGAGCCCTCAAAATGGCTGTTTCAGTGTTTGTTAGCCCATAAAAGGGCCCAAATAGCCATCCCCTTACTTTATTTATAGAATAAATCAGTATACTGCCTAGGTTGCCCATCTGCCCCTTCTGACTCTGGACCTTGACGGGCAGTATGATGCCTCCTTTGAGAGGGTGAGACATTGATTTACACAGTGCTGTGTGCTATCTTTGCACTACCTGTAGCTGCACTGTGGTGATGGAAGACATGATATGTATGATTCATGCATGACATGTGACGAGTCGTGTTTGACACAGTTGACCCTGTCTTCTTTCCCACAGACGGGGTATTCTGTGTACTGTTTTCATACAGGCAATTTGCAAACTGCCTGACAGGCAGAAGGTACGTCTTTGTGTAACACGAGTATCTATGGCCGGTCGCCAAAGTGACACCTCCTTCCGCCCTATCTCCCTTCTATCCCAACGTATCTACTCCCCCCCCCCGCCCCCGTCCGTTCGTTTGTCGCTTCTTTGGGGGAGAAGGAGGGTGGGGGGGGGGGGGGAGATTGAGTTTGGAAAGTGCACAAACAAAATATTTATTTATTCCTTTGTTGTTGTTTTTTTACTACTCTCTGCGGGACTTTGAAATAACGCGTGACATGGACAAATGCACGACACAGTGTATAACATAGCGCGAGAAAAACGTAATTTTATTCGGCAGTTTGCGAAAAGAACATTCGCTTAGGTAATAAAATGCAGCGATTTGGCGTCGCCGAGTTACGTGACAGTTAAACCTGCTGCTTTCCCGTCCAGGAAGTCGTATGACCCTGGTATTTGTCGCTGCAACAGCATGACATCACTGACACATCATACAGCCGGCACTAACGGCCTCGACGGTAATATTTTGGGCAGGCGCGTGGCTTCCAGGGGCGGGACTTTTAAATCTAAGGTGAGAGATTTTAGTGTTCGGAGGAATTAGGGCAGAATTTCAGTCAGAGGAGAAATTCCAAGCTGGAAGAAGAAAAATCAAGTTCAATTTTTATGATCCACAGAAAAAAAAAGGATTTCTAATGTCATTTGTTTGCAATTAAAGAAGGAATCTACTTTAATAAATTGTTTCAATAATTGCCAGTGTAAAAGTATGGTAGTGAAAAATAATTATTTTATGAAAATTCCAAGTCGGAGAGGAACTGAAGAAACCTGGGATGGTAAGTGGAGTAATGTGAAAGACACTAGATACAATAAGATAGACATTAACAGAAATCCGCTTTGAGACCTAGCGGCGACTGCATGGAAATCATGAACAGTGTCGTATTTTACAAAGCCAAATTAGGGAAAATCATCTTTTTTTCTTTTTGTTCAGTGTTCAGCTAACGCTGTAGGCCTTGGTTAAAAGTCACTTATTTTGGAATTATAACTTCAATCACTGTAGGAAAATTCAATTTTTTTCTTTAGACGCATTGTCACTGTAACAAATCCGCATCATTAATTAATCATAATATTAAACATTCTTTTCATGCAATGTGCCATGGGCCCCGCCCCCGATCAGCGCGCAAACTGTTTGCACTATTTTTTCAGAGGCGCGAAGAAGAGAATGTCTCATCTTATCGTAGCTAGTATCTTTGGTAATGTGGCCTGGGACTCTGAGAGCCGCTGGTGTAGGCCGAATGACGTACACAGAATTCATAGTGCCATGAAATCTGTACTGGAGTCGCTCAATACACAAAACGGTGCCTGAATTTGATGGTTTTATTGACCAGGGAAGTCACGCCGTAGCTTTGATTTTGTCGTAAATGTTGCTGAGGGGGAGATCTGTGGGTTGTTTAAAGTTTGTTTACCGGGAGATTCTCTTCCTCCTGTGTTGTCGTTCTCTCGAGAGCTTCAAATTGCGTTTATTTGTCCGTAGCAATGCTGCTTTCCCGTCCAGAATGTAGCACGATCCTGATATGTGTCACTGCAATATCAAGATATCACCGGTAGATGCGCCTCTGGATGTCAATATTGCAATGTCGGCAACCAACTTGCATCAGAATAGATGAATCACTACACACCTACCAGAGCTATCGTGTGAAGACTGATAGCGTGGCGCATTGAGTCGTCTGTTTTGTTGCAGTTTTAGTGTGAGTTATGAACCACGACGTTAAATGGGACCTAGGGTACTGGCGAGACACAGAACAAGTCTGTCTCACGAGTAGGCAAGGTCCTCGCCTCTCGTGCCGAAAGTACCGTGTTCAAATCCCGGTCGGTGCAGGCATGTTGGAATTTGGAATTTTTTTCATAGTTTCCTGTCCCTGATTCTATGGGAGGTAGGATCGAGCACCTAGTCTTCTCGGATAGGACGAAAAATTCGGAGGGCCCGTTTGCACGTTGCGCACGTTAAAGATACCTCGGCAGTTGGAAATAGAAAAGAGCAAGCCGAACAGGCTGCTGCCTGGGTAAAATTCTGAAAAAACGAATCCCTACCACAACAAGAAAATAAAAGTAAGAAAAGTGAGGTGTAAATGCCAAGGGCAGCGAAACCTCCTAAAATAAAGACCTAAACACAGTTGAGGCGCGTCAAAATTGTCTTGAGTCAGCTGGTGGAAAGAGAAACCATCGATCACCGAGTCGAAACAAAATTATTAAGGCAAAACAAGACTTGACTCAGTGTGTCACCAGCTTAAGCCTTGGTAAAACATGCAGGTGTTAAGGGTGCGAGGTTGCGAAAACTTCGGGAATGATGAATGCTGACTGAGGGTTTTTGGTGCACAGGACTGGGTGTCAAAATGAAAGTTCAGATTCACCTTTCGGTAACCCCATCACGAAACCGTGCAAGTGCGAAAGGCCTAATTTTACAAAAGAGGAAGACAACTTTTCTATTTTACTTGAAATGTGTTCCTTATCTTGATTGCTCAAATGTTTTCAGTTATGTAAATAATTCGCAGCCTCTAAACCTTAAACAAAACAGTGAATTGCTTAAGAAGCGGCCTAGAACACACCGTGCAACCGTTGCTGCTTCTGAGTGTTGTCCCATGCTAGTATAATATATTCTTTGAACTGGTGAATTGAATATGAGTTGAAAAATAATTGTAATGCGAGTAGAGCTTGCGTTTAGGGACGAACCGCTTTATAAATTATTATTTATTATCATTATTATTCAATAAAAAATCAAAATATTTAACTCCCCTTTAACTCCTTCACTGCCTGGCCCGGAAGATTTCTCAGCCAGCAAATCTGAAAGCAATTATTAAAATAATGCTAGGAAAAAAAGTAATGTTTTTGCAGAATCTCCCTCTTAAATTTCGCAACTATATTCCCGTGGTCAGGTAAGATTTTGAGGAGTTCCTGGTATTGGCCACAAAATGCTTTTTTTTTTCGTCATGTGGCATTACTCACTAATAACAGTGAAGGGGTTAAATTCAATAGCAAAAAGAAATAGAATTCCTCGAAGGAGTTTGTCACAAATCCCAGACTGGGAGATGTAATAGTTTATGACAGGACGACAATCACGAACAAACAAGTTTAACACTTAACAAAACAACCCATCAGACTCACACATTTATTAAACATAATTATACATATAATAGCGCAATTACATACATTGTATTATGGAAATGAACTGCCGTACAACGGCCTTATTCTCACACACACTCTCCCTCGGATCCACAATCCGGTAGTTACTCCTAACGGCACTTCGGCCTCAGCCTCTCCCCTCAGGGTCTTAATAGTACATTAATGATTCACTGGCACCACAGTCTCTCAACATCACCTTCCTATTGTCATACAACTTATCAGTTCACGTGCCCATCATCATGGCAATAATATAGTATCTCATTCACTCTCATATCTACGTCCCTGTCCGTGGCCTGACTGCCACGACTTTATGTGCTTCTACTGTCCTGCACTGACAGCCTCACTTCTGGCCTATGTGTGGCCTCCGGCCCTATGCTGGCCTATCCCCTGTGCTCATCGAGGTGGCTCTGCGGCCCGTCCTCGACACCTACAAGAATAACATTACATTGGTATAATACCCTACCATTTCTATTCACTCCACCTCTCCTTACAATCCATAAAGCGTACACACACTAGTTCACCTTTCACTCACCACACATCTTACGGTAACACACCTCCATCGGAGTACACACTACTCACTCGCGCTACAAATCCATGACTCACTTTCATCTATCGCTCATGGCGCACATTGCTATATCCAATATCAAGGACTTCCACATTCCTCACATATACTTATTCACACCATGGTAATAGACGAATATAATATAATACATCAATCATAATAATCAATCAACGTCCTACATACCAGTCATTACTGGAAAGACTCCCTCACTAGTCTTCTCGACTGCTCCCTTTATGTCCGCCCGATGGGCTCTTATTCACAGGTCCGCTCCGTCGGACCTTCTAACTTGCAGTGATAGTAATACCGCGCTTTCGCCTCATTCAGACCCTCCCACTACTCACAACAGCACGCTTAACTTGCTGTCTACTGTGAGCCCTTCTTACTCTACACCCGCTCTGTAGCAATCCCTTTAATTGCACTCACTCCACTCGTGACAGAGTTTATACAGTACTTTGCCAAAAAAAAAAAAAAAAGAATAAGCCATGTATTCTGCCGTGCAAAGGCAGGGCGATGTATCTGCTCATTTCATACTTTTGAGAAAAACGCAATGTGTGGCATAACCATATAAATGCTTCTATTTATGCGGTTGCCACACTAGAAACTACTATTTCGGTAGCAGATACGTCTATCTGCTTTTGACATAAAAGAATTAAGTGCGAGGCAAGTTCATAGAGACAATAAAGTAGAAAAAGGCCAGTCTGTCAGTTACGTCTCTCTGTCTTTGGACGGCAGTATTAATTTGCCACCATGTGTAGTTTTGTGAATACACTTATGGGGTTTCATGATAGGGCCAGTGACACAGCTACCAGTGTGTGCATTGTTGTGGCTGTAGGAATTGCATTATTCATGAAGCTCAGGTAACATTGCAAGCACGGTGAATGCCACAATATCTACGAATAAAACGTGATCAGTATCATTTGTCAACTGTGGCTGGTACTTTTCTAAAGGTACTTTTTATTTACTTCAGAGAGCTGGTACAAATTTAGCCTAACCTCTTTCAAACCGGTTTCCACAAGCAGAACATTCAAAGGCTCGCTGGGCTAACAAAGATCGAATTCCTTCCTAATAGAGCACTGGGTAAAGTCTTATAAATTCAGATTTCAGTCAGCCGTCCGCGGTATATCGATGGCGGCCAAGAGCACAAGTTGCGAGCCCTCTAAATTCAAATCCATTGAACTAACGTTCACAAAATCAGCCTCATGTGAAATAATTATGGGGCCACCCTGAGTATATTATGCGCCTTATTTTGGCTATTGGCTATTTTTCACAGCCCCCCCCCCCCCCCAACCAAACCACATATACGTTTTTCATACACTTAGTCTCACCACCTCCCTGACCTCCTTGTACAAATGTCCAGCCATTAGAATAGTAGAGAGGTCCACGATAGTGTTTGAAAACTAAATTTAGTGACATTTTGCATGGGTGTATGACTGTTCCAATAGAAACACGATTTCTGGATAGTCTAACAACTTAATTTGCTAAAAAAAAAAAAAAAAGGAAATTAAACCATATGTTTTAATTCATTACAATAATTGAAAAGAATTTGTACGCTCCACAGAAATATCTCCACCCCCCCCCCCCCCCACGAGATACACTTTTGGTACGCTTTGGGCGGAGTGGGGAGGGGGAAGGGGGAGAACCCTCCTCCGAGCGTACCTAGTTATGAATGGTCCCAAAGATTGTATCCGCCTGAATTTTTTTTTCTTTTCTATTGTTGTCAGCACAAACTGCCGTCAAATGTTTTAATCCCGTGTCAAAACGTTAAATGTTCGCAACCAGATTATTGTGTCGGTGTCTCCTTTTTTATATCGAGTTTAAGCAAATATCAGATCAGATGTCATCATTCTGTCATAGGCGGAGACAGATTTAGATTGACATGAAGCAGAGGCTTCCTGATAAAAAAACAACTTGTATAATTATTCAAAACTTGGTCATGGGTGGCTCGCTGGGTTAAACTTGGTATGCATGCAGACAGTGACGTATCTAAGGTATTGCGGGTATGGCGCTAGCCTCCGGCGGGCGCCAGTGTGTATGTGTGGTGGTGGTGTGGGGGGGGGGGCGCTAAGCAATTCCATCCTCTTACAATGACAAGGTCCTATCTTCACCTTTTGGCTGAACTGAGTTACACACTACACACTACTTCTGCAGGCCTTCTCCAGTGTGTGTCAAAGTATCAAACCGTTACCAGAGAGTAAACAAAAAATGATTTTCTTCAGATGCATGACTTGTCATTTGATTAAAAGATGCCCATCTTGTGCCTTTGAGCTGATATAATGCTAAAGTTATCTGAAAGATGGGTGTCAGATGTGGTTGAGAGAGGGGGTCAGAAAGTACCAAAAATTGAGCGTACGTACTATATGGATGCCTGCAACCCCTCCGCCCACCCAAAATGAATAAACGAACTTAAGGGGATTTACGGTGGTAAGAATTGCTTCTTAGTTACCTGTGTTCTTTCAGAGTTGACATCTCTCTTATTCCTTGATCAGTCTTTATGAAATTTTGAATGAATATTCCTTTTGTGTGTAGTAACAAATGTACAACTGCTTTTTCTGATATTTTAACTGAATTTTTTAATTTGCATCTTTTTATAGCTCAGAGTCTACTTTTTTGGTGATCCGATTTGTGTGTCCAATAAAAAAAATCATAAAAAAATAAATATCAACCCTAGCTTGAAAAACAGTTGTAGATATTTAAAAATAATCTCAAGGTACCTGTATGCAAAGTTTTAAAAAATATACGCAAGTAGATTTTGAGATATACTTTGTTGAAAATTCCAAAATGGCCGATAAACATTGTTACGTAATCACAGCAGTAATGAACAAACTTTGTTGGTAACACTTAATATTCAGTTCCAACCACGTAAGAAGTAAATTGATCTAGTTAATTTATCGTTAACGGCCAAAATAACAAAAAAAAATGAAGTTACCGCCAGTTACGAACTTAAACCAGCCACTAATATATTACTGCTCTTTCCGCCAATCACGACACACGACTGGTGGCGCTGATGCGGACCAGTGGAAAACAAGACAGTGGTGACATCATGGCTTACCTGGCCATGGTATCGGTTGTTACATACATAATAATTATATTGTGATTCTGACTTACAAATGAGCAGTCAGGTGTGGCCACTGAGGTGTGCTGAGACAAGCCTGAGTCCGCATAGGACAGACGAAGGTTTGCATTTTCCGCGCCGCTCATATTATTCTGGAATGGATCATGCACATACATAATAATAGGCGTCTGTCTGTCTCTCTGTATGTCAGTATGTTTGCCTGTCTGCCTGTTTCTCTGCCTCCGTATCTGTCTCTTTCTGTCTCTCTCCTCTGTCTCTCTCTGTTTCTTTCTTACTGCCTTTGCCTCTCTCTTTCTCCCCCAATCAATCTTCATTGCTTCTTCTCAGACAAAACTATATGGTGTCCAAATAAATAAATAAAATTGTAAAAATCTATACTTTGAACAAGGTACAGGGAATTAGTTTATCTATGAAGAACAAAAGAGCTACCCAAGGCTTCTTAATTTGCCCCCCCCCCCCAACTCCTCTCTCTCTCTCTCTCTCTCTCTGTCTCTCTGTCTCTCTCTGTCTCTCTCTCTCTCTCTGTCTCTCTCTCTCTCTCTTTCTCATATGTTGTTGTTGTCTTTGGTCAACGATGTACTTGATAGTGTGGGATAACTTGGAATAATCTGAGTTTATATTTGTCTCCTTTTTCTTTGTCCATCTTTTATTATTATTTGTATTAGTATTAATTAAAAAAATTCCCGATGCCACTTTTTAATTTACCCTGTTTATCTACTAATACTGTAATAGTTCACAAACGGGAAGAGATTCTAACACTCAGATTTGACTCGACTCCTGTGGTAACTTTGAGCTTCTTTTCTTAACTCAGCCCTGTCTTATTGAAAGAGCAGAGCTTTGACAGTCTGGACTTCCGTCTCCGAATTATTTTGACTTGCTTTAGAATTCACAACCTTTTTGGAGTGTATTGGGATGAAACCATGCTCATAATTTATTCAGATTCGATTGCATGAAATGAAGAACGGCCGGGTGTGACCCAGCCCCCAACCCCCCACCCCCTGCCTAAATCCTACACCCCCCTCCCCAAAACTCGTAACCACTTGATTCTGCCTCTTGAGGCAAACACGTTTTATCATGTATACTTCTGTCAATAGTCAATGGTGTGTTTAAAATGCAGGCTGTGCCGTCTTAAATGGGGATGACTTGAACCTGTTAGAATAGCATATTGTGTGGCTGAACATGTTTAATCTTGAATGCTGAAAATATCAGTGTATTTGAATCAGGATTTACAGTCGCTTCACCATGTCTGAAATGAAGGGACTCAAAAAGGGGGTGGATTGATATTATTTAGATATTTATTTCCCATTCATTCCCTTAGAAGGACAAGGTTCTATCTCCAGTTTTTGGCTGAAATGAGTTACACAAAAAATGATTTTCTTCAGATGCATGACTTGTCATTTGATTAAAAGATGCCCATCTTGTGCCTACTTCTACGGGCCTTCTCCATTGTGTGTCAAAGCTTCAAGCGGATTCGGTGTGTAGTTTGTAAGTATTGCTAAAAGAAAAGAAAAAAAAATCGTAGCACTAAAAGCTATGAGCACACGAAACTTTAATCATCAATTTATGGAAAGTTGAAGGAAGGGAGTTCAAGCCTTGTCATTTTAGGGGAACGCAACGCTGGTGTAGGGAGGCTATGTCGGACTATGCTTAACGGCATCAGCCCTGGCCATGACATAGCTGATCAGAGGGGTTGGAAGGTTGTAAAAGCTGTGGCGATCTCTGAAGACAATGTTATTATCCAGTTTAAGGGGCAGTCAAAGCCGTCAGTCTGGTACTGAAGTGGATTTTACTGGCTTACGATGACGGGTGAGGGTCCCACATCATAAAATTGAAGGCATTCAAAACATGGCGACGCCTTTTGCTTGAGCTGTCATGGCGTTAAATTTGCATGATAAAATAATAATAAAATTGTGAAGTATCGTTGTATCAACAAAATTGTTTTATGGATGAATATTAAATGAAGACAAGCCGGGGAATTAGTTATGGGTTATGAAATGGAAATCATTCTCAAGCATGTATATACAGTATACCTGAATGTATGGACACGGAGGTGCATGCAAGCGATATGCACTCTTGATCTTACTTGGATACAAAGTCACGCAGCTGAAACAGAGTTTACTAAATATATGTACTTAGAGAGTTCAAAGAATAAGCGATGTGTCATATTTTATACCTATGCGTCATTCCCAGGGCTGGATTAAATATTAAGCAAAACAATCATGTGCTTAGGGGATTAAAGGAAGGGGGGAGGGGGGGGGGCACCACAGATATTTGACATTGCCGGATTTACCATGGATTATATTGTGCAAAACTACAAATGGTGCAGCTGAACCAGAGTCCACAAAAGAGGCCCCCACAATAAATAAATGAAAAAAAAAATTAAAATATTTGCCGGCGTGTAAGACTCATTTTAAAATTTTTTTTTTTTTTTATGATTTACGTTTATTTATATCTTGAATTACACAATTATACAATACTAGATGACCTACCGGGCATTGCCCGGAATAAACAGTCATGTGCCTCTCTCTCTCTCTCTCTCTCTCTCTATCTCATAAAATAAAAGTAATATAAACTACACGAAATATCATAAAAACCACAGAAAAACTGTGGGGTCGCAGCAGGGCTATAAGCAAAGTCAAAATTGGGCAAAAAGAAAAGGTTGTATGTTGCAAAGCCCCGCGTGAGAAATAAAACCCAAACAATACAAAGCACCTCTTTGTATTGTTTGGGTTTTATTTCTCACGCGGGGCTTTGTAATAAACTACAGTCTTGCTTCAGAAGTCATGCGCACCACAACATTACGCACCAAACTGAACACTTGATACGGTTACTTTTTATGACATGCACGGTACTATAATATTACGAAACAAACGTGCAAGTATACAGATACCTCATATCAATAAACATTGTTATTTTTTTAAAATAGATGCTTGAAGTAAACGACTTTTAATTATAGCCATCATCTTCCTTATCTCAATTGCCACCTTGCTGCCAAATTTAAGGCCTGAAGAGTGTATAGTTTGGTCAGTTAGTCATGCCAAAGGTTGCAAGTTACTGAAATATATAATAGATATGGGGATACCAGAATATTTTTATGTACTTAGGGCCTCTAAAGGTCTTAGTCCGGCCCCGGTCATTCACTACGCATGCTGCATTCGTAAACCTTTAATCCTCTTCCATATTTCCTACCAGCTCCTCGCAATGTTCGGTCATAATTAGTTTCTGTGAGATATGCTTGTCTTCGCTTGTTTTACAAGTGTAACGCGATGTGAGCCTGTTTGACATGGGCGTCCAAACTGCAGTTTTGTTGTTGTTTTTGACGGCAATCACAAAACGGGAGAAACGCTAGATTGACGGTCCCCTTAAAATGACAAGGTTCTGTCTCCATTTTTTGGCTGAACTGAGTGCTACACTACACACTACTCCTACAGGCCTTCTCCTTAGTGTGTCAAGTATTCAAGTATAATTGAAAAGAAAAACAGTCGTGTCTCTAAAGGTTATGAACACATGAAACTTCAGTCATCAATCTCTCAAAAGTTGAAGGAAGGGCGTCAGAACCTTGTCATTCTAAGGGGATGAAAGGGTAAAATTGTATTGTTCTGACACAGTGTGACTGTTCGTTGCCTTCGTAACTACACTGTAGTTACGAAGGCCACGGACTGTTGCGGTGCCCTATAAAGGTTGTCCCGGGGCGTAGTGTTAGCTTACCGAAAGAAAGCTCTGACGTTTTGAATTTACGTCTCCGAATTTGGCTCATGGCACACCGAGTCAAGTCTGTGTCAGTTTTAGTATTAGATGTGGACTATGGTGACAAACGAGACCTGGCACACTGGCGAGATGGAAGTAAGTCTGCCTCACTTGTTCGGGCGTCAAAATCTGCCGTGAATCAGCCAGTGAAGAGTGGAGACGCGCATTTTGAGTCAAAACAGACGCGAAACGGACTTGCTCCACTGGCATAAGAGTCAACCTTTTGGAACTCACTGAGATGAAACCATCCGGAATGATCTTATCCATAGAACTTTTATTTGGATTTCCATGCATGGAGAATGTTGTGCATTTGTAGGCTACCTGTGTGGTTTTTCCCCTCGCCCACATGATTCTGTCTCTTGTATACTTGTAACACACCTGCCCCCAACGTGCTTCATCACAGCTGCTTAGTCAGTTAGAAGCAATTTACATTACCGCCTTGCGCACAAAACAACAACAATAACAACAAAAACGATCCTGGCAATCTAGATCTAGGTCGATTCGCGTCATTATTTAGAGTGAAATAATATTAAGCTATGCCTTTCGTTCTACTAGCAGATCATTATAATTTTGTTTTTACAATTCATAGTTTCTGTTGATCATCGCTTAATGGAGAAGCTTGAGTTACCATGAGACCTTTTTTTTTTTTTTTTCATGCCAGTATTACACCTGCACAATGGTACCTTCATAATGATTCGGCAGTGAACATTATTATTTGTTCTGAATAAATTACATATTTCTGCCGCAATATTATAAAAACCACAGAAAAACTATGGTGTCGCAGCAAGGCTAGTTAAGCATTGTCAGAACTGAGCAAAAAGAAAACGTTGTTTGTAGCAAAGTCTCGGGTAAGAAATGATACCCAAACGATGCAATGCAAACTAAACGAGAAGGCAGAAAATGGCAAATATTTCTTACGCGAAGCTTTGCTACATACAACTTTTTCTTTTTGCCCAATTTTGATATTTCTGCCGCCCTTGGTCGAATAAAAATGTGTCGTAAAAATAGCAATAATTGCAGATTAAATCAGAATGAATCCTTAACCATTCATCCACACGCAATCAAACACTTAAGTTAATACGACCAGCCTGCCATTGATGTGGCTGATAAAGCTGCAAAGTTGAGATGAAAAACATGGTCTTATGGGGATATCATACTAAGCCTGGAAGGACACAGTCAGCGGCTGGCCGACAAAAAGTGCACACCATAATTTCCTATATTTTCTTAGTAAATTTAGGAAGACCCTATCACATAAAGTTCGGTCATCAGACACAGTCAGCTTCTGCCATTATGTCTTGGTTATACATTTTGCTGGCAGTGATGTTCTGGGCTTGTTATGATACCCCCACCCCCCCCCCCTTTTTTTTATCTCTTTATCAGGTGCTTCTTGTGGCTCTTTGACTTTTTAGAGTCTCTCTCTATGGAAATGAGTCTTTCTGTTTTGAATTCATTTACAATGGCTATTGCACCTTGAAGAACACCAGCCCTGCATTTCCCAAAGGCTGAAAGGAGAGCCATAATACGAATATACATTATTCCGTTGCGTTAAGGTCGTTGTTTTTGGACGATCTCTGCCCTTGGCATTTACACCTCTCTTTTTCCTGTTGTTTTTCTGTTGTTTGTTTTTCTTTTTCTTGTTTCTGTGCGTTTTTGTGGTAGGGATTAGTTTTCTTTTGTTGTTGTTTTTTAAATGTTGTCTTTGTTAGGCCTGCTCTTCTCGACTTTCAGCTGCCAAAGTACGTTTAACGTGCGCAACGTCCTCATGGGCCCCTCCGAGTTTTTCTTTCTTATTCGAGAAGACTAGGTGCTCGATCCTACTTACCATAGTATTAGGGACAGGAAATTTTCCCCATATTTCCAGCATGCCTGCACTGACCGGGAATTGAACCCGGTACCTTCGGCATGACAGGCAAGCACATTGCCTCTAGATCAACGTGTCTCCCATTATTCCATTGTGAATGAGCCTTTTTTTTTTTTTTTAAATCTAAACAGAGCAACAATCCTCCGCCATACAACAATGAAGGCGTGGCCCCTTACGATGCCGCAGATCCTGAGGCTGCGCCAAGTGAAGACATCAGTGAGACTTCGGATGACAGAGGAACCTGGGGCAACAAGGCAGAGTTCCTTCTCTCATGCATCGGTCTGTCTGTCGGCCTGGGCAATGTCTGGAGATTTCCCTATCTAGCCTATGAAAATGGCGGAGGTGAGATCATCAATTCTGTCTGTTTAGTCTTGCTTTTTGTTGTTTTTGTGTCTGTGTATAATTTTCTTCTTATTTTTTTTTCTATTGGCTCGCTTGGTTTCTGTATAATCGAAGAGGTTAGTTCAAGAACGAGGCTAAGTCACATTTTGCTAAAAATAGAACTGTTCATATCAGTGGAAACTAGATAAAAAGGGACCATATTCTCATAGTAACATCATCCTTCGATCGTTAACAGACGCTGAGAAAGTTTGATTTGAAACTGGGCCACACCAAATGCAAGAAGAAGGTTAAATCCAAATTTGTCTTTGCTTTCTTCTCGAAATGTCTCAAATGTGACTTAACCCGGGTCTTGTGCTAACCTTTTCAGGACAGTGTTTGCAAGGATAAGTTTCGTGTTTGGTTGGTATTGGTAAGGAGAGATATTTGTGTCGGGAAAATGTGAAGACAATGATTATGTTCTTGTTGATATTATTATGCATTTTTATATTATTATATGGAACAATATGACTTTTATACATATTTAAGTACAATCCTTCTATCAACAATTTGAACAGTTCATTGCACAGTAAAAAGAGTTGTACATCTTAAAACTATCATTTATGGAAAGACCATTCATCTTTATTTTGCCACTGCTTTGTTGAAAAATTAATACAGTTTTCGTGAATCCACTTATGTAGAGTGCGCAGCTTAGTTTTCGATCTTTCTGTGATAAATTGAAATACATTATAGAGAGATTTACGATTCTGTCAACTCCACAGCGGCCTTTGTCATCGCATATTTCGTTCTCCAACTCCTCATTGGCAAGCCGATGTATTTCATGGAGCTGGTGATGGGCCAGTTTTCTGCCAAAGGACCAACCAAAGTGTGGGAGATGAATCCATCTGCCAAGGGTGAGCATTTTACTTTGTCCATTTGTCTGTCTTTGCGTTATAAACAGTGAAAAAGAGATTGTCAATGGAAGTTAAAAATGAGACACAACAACATTTTCAATAAAATCACTTTAATCTCCAGATGACTTCCAGTCGTTACCCCAAACCTATTTTTTCTAAACCAATCATGTCTCCTTTTCAAGGAAAACAACAATAACAGTATTTTAAACTTTTTTTTTCTTCTCCCATTCTCTCTCTCGCTCTCTCTCTCTCTCTCATTCTCTCTCTCTCTCTCTCTCTCTCTCTCCCCATCTCTCCTTTGTCTCTCTTTTATTCTTTTTCGTATGGTCATATGTGTAATGTGTTTTGGTTATTATGTATATTTGTATGTTTACCTTTGGATAATGCTTTCGAAATTCTTTTCAATGAACACTAATGGGCAGTTTGAATCTCTTGTGAGATGAATGGACTCCAGCTGTGGTCGCAGAGATTGCAGTGAAGCCATTTATACATGATAGTAATAAGAGTATCATGTTCACACACACACACACACACACACACCTACAGCTGATTTCATAAATTTCTATTGGTCTATAGTTTTTATCTTGTGTGTGGTTATTCTTCCACAATTGATTTCAAAAATTTCTATGGGTTGATAGTTTTTATAGTGTGTGCGGTTATTCTTCGTATAAAGATAACAAAGATGATTATATGGATGTTTGTGGTTTCAGGTATTGGTGTCTCTATGTGCATCATCTCTCTGATCGTGGCTATCTACTACAACGTCATCATGGCCTACACACTCTACTACTTCTTCTCCTCAATGCAGTCCACTCTACCTTGGACGAAATGTGATTCGGTAAGGTTCTGTTTGTAGCATCATATTACGCATAAAAAGACGTAAAGGTGTACGTAGGCATCTTTTGAAAGGTCTCGAAGTTCGTTATACTTTTAGTACTTTCGTATTTTTTTTTTTAAGCCACAACTGAGTTGAACAGATGAAAGTGTTCCGACATTTTCAGCCGAAAAAAAAAAAAAACGCATTTTTTGCGAGTAGAATTAATACGAATGACAGGAAATTTCGTTCTGTGCCTTAATTTACACATTGGTGATCGAAATCAAATTTTAAATATCACATAATATATTTGTGTTCCCCGAGTCAGCAGGCCAAGTGGTAGTTACTGTAAATATCGTTAAGCTGAGTTTTCATGTGTACACATGAAAACACTCTTTCTTTTTACTACTTGATGGATTTTTGACGTTTCCGTTGCCGTTTCTGTTTCGTACACATTAAAAAAACACAGCTTCACCGTTGCTAAATGTAGACTGACGATGCATCGAATCCGGTCCGTCTTATTCGTCTGTTTTGACTAAGTCTGCGAGGTCTGTCTTTCGGCCAGATGGTTCAAGACAGTTTTGACGCGCCTGAAGTAGTGAGGTCGACTTATTTCTGTCTTTGCCAGTGCGTGGGATCCCGTTTAACTTGACAGGCCACATCTCACGCTAAAACAGTCGAAACAGACGACTCGGAGTGCCGCCAGCCTGATATCGGCATCTTACCTACAGGCAACTGAGGGCTGAACGCTAGCCCGAAGGGAGAGAACGGAAAAAACCGTGAGAGGCGAAAAGTGACCGTTGTCGTGCGGACGCGCCCTTAAACTCAAACTCAAATGCAAAGTCACCGTGTTAAAATAATGGTTGTCACAAAGCGCAGGTGCAGACAATGGTCCTGCAAATGCGGTTTGCAACCTTGGGATGTTCCGGCCTATGAGTGACTACAACACACCAATGGAAACAAGTGCTTTACAGTTATACACACAATAAATTTATTGGGACACGTGGGATGGGGGCTTAATTAATGTTAGTAAAATAGTCTAAATAACGTGACAGAAAGGATGGACAAATATTTCATACAGATATTAAAATGGCAATGATCCAAAGATAATAAATGTGACAACAATAACCTAAACTAACTACCCTGAAAGAAGAGGTTTCTGATTAATACAATAGAATGACAATGAAATGGATTATAATATGTTACACTAAAACGCAGATAAAAAGGTAGTTGTATATCTCACCAGCTCTGCACTCAAAGAACGTTTCACACAGGATATATCCACACTCTTCCAATAATTACTCTAACTAAAACGTTACTAAAACTTGTCCTATATCTTGAATCTGTGAACTTGACGATGATGGTCCTAAACGAAGAATGTCTGGTCTCTTGAAAACTGGACTCCACAAAGATAATGTTCTCTTAAATTCACTACAGGTAACACTGTCAATACTGTCCTGGGCACAGCTACAGGATACACTTAATTACAAATATGTCCTTACTCCACATAAAAAGCACTGTTCACATCCACAAGATGACTACTAGATCTATATATAACTAATGTCCTGATAAGGCTCTGGTCACAGTCACAGGATACATAACAGGATCGAAATGTTCTAACAATATGCACAGGATACTTTAAAACAGGTGGTTACTTTATGGTCTTGGCCTCTAGCCTTCCCGCTGTTCTGCACAATGCACAGAAACGCCGGGTACAATGCTCTACACGCGGACAGAAGCCTGCCTGGTCACGCTGAGACTTACAGGTCTAACACTGCCTCAAGAAGCGAGTACAACACTGGAAATTAACGAGTTCCTTAAGAACTTAAGATATGTGCAATATATGCACCGCGTACATGAGCTAACTTTAACTTTAAGCTTAGACTCACACGCCGCTCTAACTGAGCTTATTTCGTGCTTTGACAAAGCAAAAAATACAGTAATTTACTATGACTAAGTCCTACGCGAACTTGAAAGTCATAAACGCTCTATACACGAGCTAACTTAACACACCGCATAGGCTATGTTAATATACGTCTGTGTCTTACAATAAGAACGACAGACAGGTACACCACTCTACGTGAGCAGGACCTCGCTCCTTACGAGCTAAATTTTATTACAGGCCTTAGTAGACACTGTAAATACACGCCTGAGTTCTACAGGCAGGTACACTGCTTCGCACGAGCAGGACCTCGCAGTGAGTCTATCGCAAGCGGACTGACGACTCCAGATTTGCTTTGGAATATATACAGAAACTCAAAATTACAGAAAATTACAGAGGGGAAAACTGGGAGGTTCTACCTAGCTCAAATTCATGAGCCATAAAAACGTGCACAAAGATTCTACGGTGGCCAAACTCGGACGCTGGGGTAT
Source organism: Onchidella celtica (assembly GCA_963931925.1). Lineage (NCBI taxonomy): Eukaryota > Metazoa > Mollusca > Gastropoda > Systellommatophora > Onchidiidae > Onchidella > Onchidella celtica. Next base: position 31,298,422 of record OZ007578.1, read on the forward strand.
TAGGTGGACGGGTCAGAGATAATTGCTCTACCCGCAGGTAGCCTGAGACATAACTTCGAACAATAGTTCAGGAAGGTGGACCGATCGAACGGGCAAGTGGACGGTCATTACGCGGCATTTCGTTACAATGGTCTATCTCACTTTTCATAGTTTCGAGAATTGTGTCCTTGTTGTTGTTCTTTAAAGTTAAGTATCAAGGCCAGAACCGGTTTTTTTTTCTTATATCAGTTGTTTCATATTCCATTGTTGGGTGCACGCCGTGGCGTGTCTGTTTTTGTGTTCACAAGTTGGAACTGACCACAAGAAAACGATGGAAGTCTATAAGGCTGTCATGAGTTGTGTTTGGCTTAGACAGTGGGGTGAGAGAGGACATGAGAGCAAGTGGTTAACAACTTTTGTTGTCCTCAATCTGTTTGTTTCTGGTTAACAAGCTTGAGCTGGTTTTTATTTTTCAGCCCTGGTTACCACTCAAGAGATATGTATACAAATTCAAAAATATAGCAAACCAGAACTGCACGAGATACTGATTCTGATCATTCATGCTGTTGTAGAAAAACAAAGTTTTAACCATGATATAGCCTTTAAGCCACGTCGTGAGTTTAGCAATGTGCCAGTGAGACGGTCGGTTGCACTGTCAGTGTGTCAGTGGGTAGTCACCAGAGCCATCTAAACGCATGGGCACATTGAACAGTTGTCCGGGGGCCCCACGGGTTTCGGGGGGAGGGGGGGGGCATGCATGCTAATTTACATAGGTTTTTGACGCGGGAAAGTAAATCCCGGGCGTTACAAAACAATCTGAGTAGAGAGGCCCGCAATGATATTAAGACGACCCTGGTAGGTACGGCCAGTGAATGAGTGAAGCCGGATGTCAAGATTTCTTTGGTTATCCTGTGTTATGCCCATGGTTTATTGCAGGACTGGGGAAATGTCACGTGTGTAACCAAGCGCGTTGCTGCTCCTGATGATTGCACCGGTAACATCACGTATAATGAACTGTTGGGTGAGTGCACCTGCACTGGCAACGCTACCATCGACAATAGCATGCAGTACCAGTGCACACCCTCTTATGTCAACGCTTCCACGGCCGCTGATCTGTTCTTCAAGTGAGTTGACATTAGAGTAATTTGAGTAACAAGGTGATCTTTTAAGTTAGTTGTCATCTTTTCGTATTTAATACTAATCAGGACGAAACCCCTTAAATATCAAAACGTATATTTTTTCGAATTAGTAAATTCTCCCAATAATGCTCGTGGTTGGTGGGCGCTTCTGTCCTATTGTTTTGTTATATTCTGTTTATCGTCTTGCTTTTTCCTGGCATGTGATCGTTAACCGGTCGACTTGCTTCCCCCAGATTCAAAATTAATATTCCCAAAGGATATATTTATTGATTTATACGTAAACTTGGCCAGTATTATCGAAAAAGACGCCGTCGACAATGCAGATTTGACAGGTGAAGATATGAGCTTTGCTACAGGGCTAAATTAGGTAGTTTGTAGTTTTAACACTGAATTAATAGTAATCATATTAATACAAAGCATTTATATAGCGGTCCATCCGCGTAACGACGAAGCTGTATGCACTTTTCAACATTATACATCTATGCCGAATCATACACACTTCATACAAATAAATCTTATAAAGAAATTAAAAGGAAAAGAACCCAAACCTTCCCGAGTATTCAGAGTATTAGAAGATGATGTTTTAAAAGCCATAACATTTTTAATCTGTTTCAAAGAGTGGCAGGGCTGGGGCAGAAAATTCCAAACCCGAGGCCCTTGAAACGAAAAGGATTTTTCACCTATGACCTTTTTTTTGGTTGTTGTTGTTGGAATTTTAAACTTCACCAATTTTACCAAATATTCCCAAATTCAGTGACCTTAACCTTGCTCTTAAGTGAGACAAACATTGCATTTCGTACAAGTCAGTTGATATGAGTGGTCTGAGCCAGTTGTTTGCCCCACTTTCCCCACCCACCACTCTTCTTGATGGCTGACCTACACTCAACTAGCTGGTTTTTTCCACAAAATCTTGTTTTCTACTATTGGATTAAGGGAGTAAAGGCCCGTCCATACTTACCCGCTTGATAATTATTCACAGATGCCAGTGTTCACACTTGTCAGTTCCCCGCAACCCCGACACCTCCAATTAATGATCCCTGACATCAACTTTTTGGAGTGATTGGTGGCCGCATGTGGCAGAGTCTCCTTCTGTCCAATCATTCTGTTATACTTTGTCTACCGTCTTGCTTTTTTCCAGCACAGTGTGATCGTTATTGTGTCGATGTATTTTCTCCAAAAATAAGTGCTCGAATTGAGTGAATATTCTACACATTTAATTTTTTAAAATATTTTGTTTAGTTGGTCCAATTTTTTGTTGTTGTTGTTGTTTTTTTTTTGGGGGGGGGGGGGGGGGGGCATATTTTGACTTTTCTCCGAACTCAAACTCATCAAATTTTTCTGTCTACTTTCGTGCATACCCAGTCTGGAGGTTATCCAGAAATCCTCAGGAGTGGAGCCCGAGAACATGGGAAGACCACTGTGGAAGTTGGCCTTGTGCTTACTGCTGTCCTGGATTATTGTGGTCATCTGTTTGATCAAAGGCATCAAAAGTTCGGGCAAGGTAAGTTTTGGTCTGTATTAATACCAAAGACAATGGCATGTCTTTTATGATGAGTTATGAAAGAAAGAATGAACGAACGAAGGAACGAACGAACGGACGAAATGAATGAACGAAGGATTACTGTTTTATATTGTTTACTTGGCAAGAGATAGAATTCAGTGTCATTATTTAATAGTTTTTCGTCTTTAAAACCGTATTAACTCAATAACATTAATTTCACATTCGAAAGTGTTGTCAAAGTGTCAGTGTTGGCATTCAAAAATATCATTTAAGTGCCAGTGTAGGCATTCGAAACTGTTGACAAAGTCTCGGTGATGGCATTCGAAAATATTGTCAAAGTGTCAGTTTTGTCATTCAAAACTGTTGACCTTCGGAATTGTTGTCATTCAAAACGGTTGTCAGAGTGTCAATGTTGTCATTCAAAACTGTTGTCAAAGTGTCAATGTTGCCATTCAAAACTGTTGTCAAAGTGTCAATGTTGTCATTCAAAACTGTTGACCTTCGGAATTGTTGTCATTCAAAACTGTTGACCTTCAAAATTGTTGTCATAGAGTCAATGTTGATATTCGAAACTGTTGTCATTGTGTAAAATGTTCCTTACAGGTTGTGTACTTCACCGCCACTTTCCCGTACATCATTTTGATTATCCTTCTGATCCGTGGCTCCCTGCTGGATGGTGCTATTGATGGTGTGGAATATTTCATCGTGCCGAAATGGGACAAACTGAAAGATCTGAAGGTAAATACATGGGCTTAAGAACTGGCCTAATACTACGGCTGGCCCAGAAATTCCATGGGCTCAGAAATTGGATTAATGTTAAGGCGGGCCTAGAAATTCCATGGGCTTGGGAAATGGCCTAGTGTTAAGGCTGGCCTAGGAATCACATGGTGGGCTTAGGAACTGGTCAGATGTTAACTAACACCCGCCTAGAATTGCATGGGCTTAGGAACTGGTCTAATATTAAGGCTGGCCTAGGAATTACATGGGCTTAAGAACTGGTCTATGTTAAGGCTGGCTCAGATATTGCATGGGCTTAAGATCTGGTCTAATGTTATGATTGGTTACTTATTGCAGAGGTTTGCAATTATTAATCACGCAAGCCAGCCTAGACTGATCTAGTGCAAAGGCTATCCTGGCATTGGATACTGTGTGGATACGGGAAGTAATTAGACTATGCAAGCATGATCCGGTGTTAGTTTTTTGACGTAGTTGTTTTAGTTGACCTTGTAGCTAATCACGTAGTCTCTGGGACTTATCTGGCGCTAAGGTTGACTTAGTTAATGGATCTGATCTTGAGGAATCGGCAGATAACTACATAAGGGATAGGCTGACATAGGTCATTGGATGGATCTGGAGGAACCCGCAGATTTTTAACTATGTAGGCTTAGGCTGGTCTAGTCAAAGGGGCTGATCTTGAGGAATCTGCAGATAACTACATAAGACATAGGCTGACGTAGGTCATTGGATGGATCTGGAGGAATCCGCAGATTTTTAACTACGTAGGCTTAGGCTGGTCTAGTGAAAGAGGCTGATCTTGAGGAATCCACAGATATTTCTAACTACATAAGGTTTATGCTGCCTTAGTTGAGGGGGCTGATCTTGGCGAATCGGCAGGTTGCCACATGCTCAGGCTGACTAATTGAGGTTTATCTTAAATGACGTAATGCCAGCGAGCAACTACTGGGTTTACATAGCTTTTTGATATATTTGTGTAGGCAGAGAACTGAGATATAAATGTGCAAACCTTCTGCCCGAATTCTAATCGTGTCAATCTGTGCTCTTTGACGAAGCACCCAAGTCTGAAGACAATGACAAAAGAGGTTATTTAATTTCGAAGTAACAAAAATGTTCGCGCGAAAGTAATTTGACTCACTGAACAAAAATTGCATTCAGAGCACGTTGCGGCAGTATAAAAGTCTGCATTTGTTGCATCTCTTCTACACACTAAAACATCTCCAGTGTTGTTGTTTTTTTTTTAAGAAAATGGAGATAGAACAATCAAGAACTAAAGTTGCGATATGTGCAAACCTTCTGCACGGATATAAATCATGTCAGTCTGTATTGTTTAGCGTCGCACCCAAGTCTGAAGAAAATGACAAAAGAGGTTAATTCCAAAGTAACAGAAATGTTCGCACGAAAGTAATTTGACTCGCTGAACAAAAATCGCATGCAGAGCAAGGCTTATTCAGCAGACAATACCATGAAAAGATCCACCACTTAAAAAGTAATTTTGTCTTTCCCAGGGGGGTAAGATCTTACAGGAGTGTAAACTTATCTATATTATTGCACTGTCGCGGGTAGATAGTGGGCGCTTCCAGTAGTCTCCTTCAAACTGTGCTATTGTTCTATTAATTTCTTTACCGTCTTGCTTTTCCTAGGTCAATGTGACCATTGTCGTGATGACGTGCTTTCTCCAAACCCATACAGTAACCAGCGAGTGTAGATGTATAGAGAGATCTCACTTCCGCCAAATCGCGAAACTAGCTCGCTGCGGTAAACAAGAAATTGAAGAATTGAAAGACATTCATTACGGATAGTGTGCATGTGTGTTTACTGTTATTTGTTCATACTTTAGGGCAGATTGAAACCATTTACAGCCGTTTGTAAGCTCTTACACCCCGTGAAAATGCACAAACGGATATTGTTTATCGTAGCGGCCTACTTTCCGCTCCATGCTAACATCATAATGGTTTCGCGAAGCCTCCCGTGTCTCGCAGTGCAAATCGACCAATAGTGAAACCGCTCTATACATACATACTCTCTGCAGTAACTCATTAATTAATGCACTGTCGTTTTTGCTCAGGTGTGGGTGGCAGCAGGCGGTCAGATGTTCTTCTCTCTCAGCGTCTCTTTCGGAGGTATCATCATGTTTGGCAGTTATAATAAATTCAAGAATCAAGTGTACTAGTAAGTTGTGTTCTGTGATGTTGTTGTTACATAGCTGGTGTGGTGACAGAGGGAGAGAAGGAAAAGAGAGAGAGAGAGAGAGAGAGAGAGAGAGGGGGGGGGGAAAGAGAGAGAGAATGAATGAGGCAGGAAAAGAAGAACTGAGACAAATACTGAGAGAGGAGAGGAGACAGACAGACAAAGAAAGAAACATAGAGAGGGAGAGAGAATGAAGAAGATGGGCTAGAGAAATGGAGAAGGAAGGATAAGAAGGGAGGAGACAAATACTGAGAGAGAGAGAGGAGACAGACAGACAGACAAAGAAAGAAGAGAGAGGGGAAGAGAAAAAGAGAGGGAAAGAGAAAGGAAGAGAAGGAGGAGGGGGGAGAAAGAGAGAGAGAGAGAGAGCTGTTCACCCTTGACAAGATGATGCACTGATTCTACAAAGGGCATTTATTATGCAGCATGATATTTTCACCATTCATGAATAATTGTTTTTGTCTTTCATGTCACTCATCGATGAAAAAAATGAAACCAAAAACATGCATTCAGCTCTCTCTCTCTCTCTCTCTCTCTTTCGTCTTCATTAACTATATTGTATTTCACTGAACACGGCGCTCTTGTCTAGGTCTCTTTCTATGTCAGATTTTTTCCTGGGCCTTCTTTCTTCTTTGGCTTTGCTTTGCCATGTCGCCTCATTGGTTCGGTCATTCCCTCGCTAGTGGTTGGTGGGCCGTTCTGGTAGGACCTCCTTATGTCCTGTCGTTCTGTTAAAATATTCTGTCAATCGCCTAGCTTTTTCCTAGCACAATGTGACCGTTATCCGGTCGAAGTGCTTTCTTCAAACTCAAGCTCGTCCACAAAGCCATCTTCCTTTTTTTTCATACTCGTGCCATTATTTGCTTTGTAGATCAAACACGTAGGCATCTTTCGTCGGTGTCTTTCATTTTATCAACGTGACATCCTGTTTCCTACGTTTAAGGGGCGAAACAGGCACTGATGGCTTGGCTTGGCGCCCATAAATTTTGCTTCACACGAACACAATAGGCACTGCCCATACCGTGGCCTACGCCAGCCTTGCTCTGTTTCGCCCCTAAACCTAGAACGCGCAGTAGCCCATTAATTTGATTCGCCGACTAAGTTGGATGGTGACGTCACGACAGGACTGAGTGAATGTGACATCAAAGATACTAGAAACGCTAAGATGAGACACTGTCTTCTTCGCACCACTAAAAAAAAAACGTGCACACAGTTTTGCGCGCTGATCGGGGGCGGGGCCCATGGCGCATAATATGAAAAAAATGCTTGATATAATGGTCAATTTATGATGCAAAATTGTGACAGTGCTACTGCGGCTAAAAAATATAAAAAAATAGCCAGAGCTTTCCCACAGCGATTGAGGTTATAATTCCACAATAGGTGACGTCAATCAAGGCCTATAGAGATAGCTGAACAGCGAACAAAATTCAATATTTTCTCTATTTGGCTTTGTAAAATACGGCACTTTTCATGACTTCCGCGCGTTTACTGATAGGTGGCGATGCGAAATCTGTGCACGCTGAAAGCACTAGCTGTCTTATCATGTCAATTCTAGTATCTTTGGTGACATTCAACTAGTTGGCTAGTGAGCAAGGTCTCTTATTGAAACCAGCTATCGCGACTCCACCACCTGACTCATCGGCCGAACAAACATGGCTGGGGTGCGCCTTGGCAAACCAGAGACATTTTCCTGTGTCATGATAGTCTAGTTTTCTAATTTTTATAGCTTCACATTTTCGTTCGTTTAAAATTTCATCCATTGGGATATTGACTCATTCCACGAAAAACCCACGAGCCGAATATTTGGCTTTCCGTAGCGAATGAGTTAAATCCCTGTTACCTTAAAGTCTGTTATATCTGCCTCATGTTCTTTTTCTGTTTCGAGTGTATTTGCCACCACACCATGATTGTATGCGACATTTTGCCGATTTTGAGTTTTGTCATGAAAGCGATTTTATCACTCCTATTATTGTAAAGTGTCATATGGGTGTATTTTTCGTGGGCATTTCTGTACAAGTTTTGAACAAACTCTGATTTTCACAACTCTTTAAACTTTCAGTCCTCATGCCTCGAAGAGGCCAATCTGCACATACACAACCGATGATTTGTGCATTCCTGGTCTGAGCTTAAAAGTTAAAATTTAGATTGCCCTACCTTAGAAATAACCAACAGTGGAACCACCCAGCCGGCAACCCTGCGTTAATCCAACAGAGATTTCCGTAGGATTGGCAGCATTACTGTAAGGACGGGTTCTCTGCATCAAACTAACGTTGGTGAGACATCGTAACCAGCTGATCTACGTAGGAACAACCTCGTTCCCATGTGCAAACTTGAGGTCAATCCTGCCGTCAGATTCCGTCGGGTTGCTGGCTAGGTATATAATAAAATTAAAAAGAATGAAAACAAAAGAAAGTGCTGATTTTCTGTCACAAAAGACATTTAAATTTTGTTAGGCTAAAAAAAAACAAAAAACAAACAATAATTAAAAATTATCTTTGAAGAAATTTTCTGAAATGAATTTATTATACGAATGGCTTGAATACATTTTCAGGATTTTATTTATTTATTTTTTTTTCAATTTGCGCCATCTTTCTACTGCCAAGTGGTCATTATGCAATTCCTGTCTTTTTCCAGTGACTCCTTGTTGATCAGCGTCATGGATCTGGTGACCAGTTTGATCGCGGGCTTTGTTGTCTTCACCACTCTGGGTGGCATGGCTAAGACTATCAACAAGAAAGTTACTGATGTGGCACAAGGCGGTAAGGAACCTAGAAATTGAAAGAGGGAGCGGGGGGGGGGTGTGTTTTATAGTAAACTATAGAGAGCCGGATGCTTAGAGCCTGGCTGATAATGGGTTGGGGTGTTATATAAAATGCTATGAATTATTATCATTATTATTATTATTATTGATATTGTTGTTACTAGCTAAAGTACCGTTTTCTTGAATGGTGGTCAGAGGGTCACAATGCAATTTCCGATCCTACTTTTCCATGCTCCTCGACGAAATTTAGCTCTTCTTTGCCGCTCACAAAAGTCGTAAATAAATGATATTAAAGACTGAATTCTGTCCAAAACGGATGTGGCCACTTAGTTTATCGTCAAAAATTGAGGCATTATACAAAGTTTCATAACTTTTGTTCAGGTACGGTAGTCAGGAACTTTCAGGTGCTTACATATTCGGAAAAATCGGAATCCGAAGACTTTTTGGGCACCGCATTGAATCTGTCAAGGACATCCAGCTTGGACCTGTTTTCAGGCTCATACACCCACACTGAACTAAACCTTGCCTACAGTACTTTTGTAATTTATGAGATAATCAAAGTATATCGCACATCTATCTATTATATATTTCAGTAACTTGCAACCTTTGGCATGAGTAACTGACCAAACTATACACTCTTCAGGCCTTAAATTTGGCAGGAAGGTGACAATTGAGATAAGGAAGATGATGGCTATAATTAAAAGTTGTTTACTTCAAGCATGTATTTTTTAAAAATGACAATATTTATTTCTATGTAACATCTGCATTTTTGCACGTTTGTTTCGTAATTTATAGTACCGTGCATGTCATAAAAGAACCGTATGAAGTGTTCAGTTTGGTGCGTAGTGTTCTGGTACGCATGAGTTCTGAAGCATGAGAGAGGAGGGGGGGGGGGGGAACACATGATTGTTTATTCCGGGCAATGCCCGGTAGGTAATCTAGTATTATTATATTTTGCAAAGTACACGAAAAGTAACCCAAAGCCTGGTGCTCTGTAAAGAATTCACTTGTGATTTTCCTACACTGGGATACGAAATGCTTTGCGCCAGAGGACATGGGGTTTTTGTTTAATAATGTATTAGGGTATGGGTGCATGTGTTTATTTGTGGATTTTCTACATCGTTTTCGATAATGTATACACTGCTGTCGTTGAAAATAAAATGAAGCCCGATGGGGAAAGAAGTAGGGAGGGAGAAAGACAGAGAGGGGGGAGGCGAGACAGAGGGAGAGAGAGGAGAAGAGCGCGAGGGAGAAGGGAGAAAGATGAGAGAGAGAGAGAGAGAGAGAAAGGGAGAAAAGTGAGAGGAAGAGAGAGAGGGAGAGAGGAGGGGAGAAAGAGAGAGTGAGAAAGGAGGGGAGAAGAAGCGAATGAGGGAGAGAGAGAACAGGGAGGAGAGAGAGAGAGAGAAAGGAGAGCACAGAGAGAGAGAGAGAGTGAGTGAGAAAGAGAAAGAAGGGGGAGAGAGACTGAGAGAGAGAGAGGGAGAGAGAGAGGGTCATGTTCATTGAGAGTTGTCTCTATACTGAATAAAATGGGCTAAAATATTTTGTTCCTTCTCGTCACCAGGTTATGGCCTGGCATTTGTGGTGTACCCGGAGGCGTTGTCCAATCTACCACCAGGACAATTATGGTCCATTCTCTTCTTTTTCATGCTGTTCACACTGGGCCTGGACTCTGAGGTAACTTGTACTGGGCATCACACATAATCTGCCTATAATACAGTACTCAAGATGCCAGGCATACTGTGGTTACCATTGTCCATGGGCATTTGGGGCATTAGATATTCTCTATGTCCCACTGTGCATAACGTATTTTGGGCATCAGACGTATTCAATTACCACCTATAAGTATTTATTTAGGGCATTAGATATTCTCTATATCCCATTGTGCATGAAGTATTTTGGGCTTCAGACATTTTCTGGTTACCATCGCCCATAGGCCGGGAACTTGGGACCATCACATATTCTCGATATTCCATTGTCCGTAAAGAATTTTGGGGCATCAGACTTCCCCTGGTTATCATTGTCCAAGAACTGTTTGGGGCATGCAACATTTGATTACCATTCTCTGTTGTTAGGAGACCGTAGCCTGATTACAAAACCAAATAGTGAAAAATTCTCAGTTTGTGTCCACAGTTCAACAGTGGCTTACAAAGTAACATACCACAGTCCCTTAATACCAGCCAATTAAGACTAAAGCATTTATCAGGAGGCAGTGTTGGGATGTTTGCAGACCCTCATTTTCTGACAAACGTATCATTAATCTTAATTATCATTGAAAATTTGTTTTGAAACCACTGCGAAAGTCAATCGTAGATGTGTTCATTGAGCTAGGGGAAATCGTAACATCTTTTGTGCTTTTCTCTCTGAGCAGTTTGGTCTGATGGAGACGATACTGACTTGTATACAAGATGAGCTCCCGAAGACCAGGAAGTACAAGAGTATCATTTGCGTGGTTCTAGGGATAGCCTGCTTTTTCTTGGCCCTCCCCTGCACGTGTCCGGTGAGTGACTAGAAACATAGTTATGGATGGTCCTATTGCGAAACCAGGCAAGTGCGAAAGAGCCTTAGTTTTACAAGAGAAAAAAGGCCTTACTTGAATATATTCCTTATCCTGAAATAAATATTGCTTGAAGTAACGTGGCATGGAACCTTGGTGAAATATGTCTAGCTAAATGTCTTTATAATGTCTTGTTGAGGCGAATTGAGGAGGGCAAAAACGATGTTATGTATTCTTTCTCAGTTTGCTTTGGTGTGTGTTATTCTGTTACTCCTGGGTGATGTAGAAAATTGATGAAACAAGGGACAGTGACTGTCATTTAAGATGGATATAAATGTCTTTACACAAGCACTTGAGTACATACGGTCAAAACCGAATAATGCCGTGTCTTTTAAGCTTTCATGTTGCATGTTTTCTTGATGACTGTGGTGTTAATTTTGTTCTTGTCCTTCCCCTGGCATTGCCTTCCCATGCTGTAATACAGTACTTTTTCTGCGTTATTATTTAAATCACTCAAGTGGAAAGGACGGCAAATGGGAGGAATGATTATAGTGCTGCATGGTTTCAGATAGGTAGAATGTCTGATTAGTAAGTCCAAAGACTTTGTAAGATACTCTAGCAGGTGTTAGATAGTTGTAATGATATGTGAGTGGATTTTTGCGAAATCGAGTTTAGGGTAAAATTGTTGTACCTCCTTAAAAGAATGAAAATTAAATTATTGTTCTAAGGCGATTTCAAGCAAAATATTTTACCTGAGTGCAGAAAAATGGCTAATCTTTCGTTTTACAAGTACAACTCAATTTCCATAGGAAATTTTACTCCTTTGGAGTGGTTTTCTCAGGAATTTGGTCTTTCGCTTTAAGCCCAATTTCGCCAAATCCACTAATATATAATTATGTACACTGTATTCAGTTCTTCCTATGTCTTCCCCTGTTGGACTCGTGTGTGGAGAGATCCAATAATGCTGACTGATCCATTTACCGCATGTTTTCTGCATGTCCAGGGAGGAGATTATGTGGTCACAATCATGGATCACTACGGAGCTGACTTCTCTGTGCTCTTTCTGTCCTGCTTCGAGGTGGTCTCTGTCATGTGGGTGTATGGTGAGTTACATACATTGGGGTGTGTGCCACGGCAGCTTTAACATCAGTTTGGGTCCCTTGGCAAAGCACTAGCTGCGGCCCGCCCCCTGCTCAAGTACTCAGAAATTTGCATGCATGGGGCTTTCTAAATCCTTGGGGCCGCTGGGCCACCGCTCGGTGTGTCCACTAGCGCCCAGTGTACCATATTTGAAATAGGTTATCTGGAGCCACATGGCTCTATCTTTGGCACACTTACTCTTCCTATTTTATTAACAAATAATTTTTCCAGTTACATATTTATATTTTGCCAATACTCTATTTAAAATCAGCTCAGCATATTATTTCAGAAGTTTTAGGATTGGCAATTTTCGTCTATGCACTAGAGGGTTAAAACAGTTCTGGTTTGTGGCCATGGTCGTCTTTACATCATTATGGGGCCCCCGGGCAGAGCAATAGGCTTTTCTTCTCCAAAAACCAATGTAAATTTCCATGCCTGGGACCCCCTGGATGACTGCCCAGTGTGCCCATGCTTTAGGGGAGTTGTGTTTGTGGTCTTTATTTTTCGAGGAATTTAGCCTTGGGCTATTTCAACTCATTTCCTAGTTTTGATTTCTTTTAATTGTTGTTGTTTTGCAGTGTTGTTACAGTGTCAGTAAAAAGCCATAATGTTATGTCAACTCAAGGAAAGCCTACCCTTTTCATCAACGAAACAATGAACGATCGCTCATCCAATCTTTCCTTAATCATTTCCATCGATCGTCAACTTCATGCTCATTGTCATTAACCCATATCAGTTAATCCGACAGTCAATCAAACAATCAATAAACGAACCAAACAGCCCATCAGGGATCAATCAGCCAATCAGTCAATTAAATAACCAATTAACCAACCAATCAACCAGCTAGTCAGTCGATCAGTAGATCAGTCTGTCTGTGGTCACAATCGGCATAGATTGCCCTGTTACCACACAGCACAAATCTCAGACAGTTACGATTTCAGTACTGGTTTTTGTATTGCAGGTGTGATGCGGTTTATCAAAGACATCGAATACATGCTGGGATCAAAACCTCACGGATGGCCCTATTGGGTGTTCTGTTGGTCCGTCACATGTCCGATCTTGATCGCTGTGAGTACTGACATCGTCGCAGTTATCATCATTCCCATCAACGTCATCACATCGCGTCCTTAGTTCTTGTTTGTTCTGGTACCTCCACTTTCTGAAAAAAACTGGATATCTTTTAGTATGTAGATGAGGCATAAGGAATGCACACTTTAACACTTGTTTAAAATGCATTGTGGCACTTACCAAGGTGTTTCACAGTTCCGATTTATTCCAACTCCTTATATCGTAATACTATAGCCGCAAACGTGTAACATCAGATTTTTCAGTCGTGCAAACAGTGGAGTTGGAGCAAACGAGAACTAAGATCGCGACATAGGAGCTTGGGTGGGCACTGGCAAACATTGGCCAGCCAGTTAGGAGGCTGGTGTGCTCACGACACTGAGATTCAATGAGGCCTCGGGCACCTGCCAACCAGTTGGGATTTCATTGGAATTCAAATTCGTGACGTCACCATTGGGCCCCTTATTTTTTTTATCACGCCAGTTAATACCTGTGCTTTTTCATCGCATTACCAATTGTTTAATACATGTGATTTTTCATCATATTACCAGTTAATACCTGTGTTTTTTCATTGCATTGCCAATTGCTTGATACCTGTGGCTTTTTCATCATATTACCAGTTAATACCTATGTGTGTGTGTGTTTTTTTAATCACATTTCTATGTAATACCTGTGTTTTTTCATCATATTGCCAGCAGTTTAATTCCTGTGATATGTCATCTTATTACCAATTGTTTAATACCTACTGTTTTGCTTTTTCATCATATTGTCAATTGTTTTTTACCCGTGTTTTTTTCATCACATTACCAGTTGGTTAATACCTGTGTTATTTCATCATAAGATAAGATAAGATAAGATAAGAAAAGATAAGATATGACTTTATTATCCTGTTTCCAGGCAATTTGTTGTCACAGCATTCAGTAACAGTACAACAGCAAATACAATATCCAAGACCTACAAGTCTTTACACCACACACACGCACATTGCTCACACAACATTACCAACAAGTAAGAACATTGCTTATACACACAAACACACACACACACACACAAACACACACTCTGTAAGAACAATCCATTAGGAAAAACTAACAACAGCATACTACATCAGGAAACACTGCTACTTCGAATTGCGGATGGTAAAAAAGATCGTCTATAGCGCTCTCTGTTTGTTTTTAAATACAGTATTCGTCCACTTCTTTGGGATCGGACTATCTGATGGAACAAGGGGTGGGAGCAATCAATTAGAACTGATTTTAGTTTCTGTTTGCACGAATGCACAAATATTACCAGTTGTTTAATTCCGGTGTTTTCTTCATCAGATTACAGTTTAATAGCTGTTTTTTCTCCTGTTCCCAGCTGCTGTTTACCTACCGTATGATCAGCTACTCCGGCCCCACTTATAGTGACGGAACAGAATTCCCCGACTTTGCACAAAGTATAGGTTGGGCACTGTTGGCACTGGCGCTGTGTCCAGTCCCACTGTGGTTTCTGTATCGCCTTATCAGAACCTTTACCAACCCTGCATTGACCACTTTCAAACAGGTGAGGAGAGTCGTGCTATGGTATTTTTTAGACTTCAGATTATGCTCTTATAATATAATACGATACTGTCCGTTTCTGATGTTCTTCTGAAAATCTGACTCATCAGCTTGAACATTGGTTTGTCTTGTCTGTATCTCTTGTATTGATAAATTATTATCTCTGTTGTTTGACGCCATCTGTTATTTTCGTGTTAGGGGGGTATTATAATAGCCGGGAACATCACAGTCAGCTGCTGACAAACAAGAAGTGCACATCATAATTCCCTATATTTTCTTAGTAAATCCGGGAAGACGCTTTCATACTAAGTCTGGTCAGACACAGTCAGCTTCTCCAGAATAGACCTGTGAACGCACCGTTCTATCTCTCTCTCTCTCTCTCTTTTTGGTCTAGAAAGCTTCGCATATTCAAAAGTCTTACTACAGATTTCATGCGCACCAGAGCACTACGTACTCATTTCTGGTAGGGAAATTGCGCGTTCGCAATTGAACGCATATTAATATCGTTTCCGGTGCAGTGGGCTTATTGCAGGGAGCCAAAACAAGGGTCATTGTATTTTACGTTTTTACAACTTTTGTTTAAACACACACGAAACTTGAATCAACGCAATCGGACGATACAAAAGCGATTGGACTGGATTAGTTGACACTTAACAAAATTAATTGAAGTTGTCATTTAGGTTGTTTGTAGCGACGGGCAAAAAAAGGCCAGAATTGCTCCACAATGAATTACTCCCGCCACCTTTTTTTTTTTTTTTTTTGATAATAAGATCTTAAAGATAAGATAAGATAGATAAGAATCACTTTGTTATCCCATGAGGTAAAATCATTTTCACGGAGCGTCTAAGAGCATGACATAATATCGTCACTGCCCTACGCTAATGACATAATTAGTCATTTTTGACACTTTTGAAATATTAAGATCAAAACTGTTTATTTTCCGGTTGTTTTTTTGTTGACTTATGCCATTATGATTCTATTTGATTGTTACATTTTTCTATCGGTGCTTTTCTTTTTCTATAATAGTATTTGATAGCCCCCATGCTGAGGAATACAATGAACCGTTACTTGCATTTTGGCACAAGTCTGACATTATATGCAATTATCGTAGAGCAATGACGGTATAATAATATATGATACACACATCTCACCTATGGTTTCATAAACATGTCGTCATTCAATAACTGACATCACACATAAAGTAACAGGGCATAGCTGTGACTTAGTTATGATATCAGGCTCCTCGATTAGTCTCTGTAATGTGAGATCCTCATGTCCCTCTGATTTATTTACTCCCACAGAAATTCCACTTCATGTTCTCCCCAACTGCCGAATGGGTGCCCAATGACGGTCGTCACAGGTACTTACTACCTGAGGGTACCAAACCAGGCCAGGGCTATGCTATGGATGATCAGCCGACCTTCGCGTATGACAATCCTGCCATGGTGCCAGATAAGGTCTGATGAAGCGACTTCTACAAAGCACACTGTCAAACAATCTGGCAATGTACTTCAAGGACAGATCCCAGATATATATTTGAAGACTCCACTGGAAAAATGGGCATAAACACATTTTTGATAATTTGAATTATAGTCTAAAATCTTTCTGGCAGCATCAGTTGAAAATGAGTTATCAGCGCCCCAGATGAATAATTTTTCACTGAAATACACAGCAAAATTTGTATTTGTATTCTGTGTACTTCTTTAATCCCATTTGGGAAATTTGCCTTTGTGTCATTGCAGCCTAGTTACAACTGGAGTAGATACGTCGTCGCCACATTGCAGCGCCAGTTGGCGGGGGGGGGGGGCGGAGGGGGAGGGAGTGATAGTTTCCCAGGAAAACTACATTTGTTCTTTGAGCTTTCAAAGTTAAATATTCATTTTTCTCAGACGAATATAATTATCTTTGACAATGCCTGTTTTTTCCAGTGGAGTCCTCATTTTGTTAAGATGACTTAAAGAGTCATGTCACATTGGCTGTGTGGTCGTGGGACCTCAAATGTTACAACTGGTCACGACCGCTGTATCCAATGGCCCTAACAGAGAGCAAGCGTGCGGCACAGTGTGTCTAGAGCCATTGGGTTCAATGATGGAGTTCTGTCGTTCTACTGGAGGTCGCACGACATCACTGCCAGTTTGACATTGCTGTAAGGCGTGAAAGATGCCAAAGCTGGTGTAGGCTCCAGACCGCTGCATCCCTCTGGGTAGCAGTGTAGGCAGTGCCTATTGTGTTAGTATGAAGCAAAATTTATGGGAGGCGAGCCACCGGTCTTCAGCAGCTTTGGTCTGTTTCACCGCTAAGGAAAACAGGAGGGGAAAACCGTGGACTGTTCTGTGTCCAGGATACAGTGGTCGAGCCCCCCCCCCCCCCCTGACCAACATGAGATTATACAAATAGGAACAGGTCTGTAGCCTTCTACATTCAAGGAAACTATAACACTCAGATCCACAAATAAAACACACGCGATCTGCCTGTAGAACTTCGTAATATAGGGACTTTTTATTATTTGAACGAACCAAGTTTTTACATGAAATGTTGTATATTGATACCCAGCTCTACAGTTCTGCCTTGCCATGCGATGTTGACAGCCTTCTGCAGCAGGCTGGAAACTGTATAACAGAAATTAAAAGCTGGATGAACCAAAACAAACTGGCTCTAAATGAGGATAAAACTGAGGTTATTTTATTAGGCCGTGAGCGGGTTCTGCAAGAAGTGGACAGAACTGAGATGATAATTGGCACCAATTCAATAGAAATTTCAAAAAAAGTAAAAAACCTAGGGGTTTACATTGATTCGAATCTTTCTATGTCATCTCAGGTTAGTCACCTCATTCGCATTCTATACATGGAAATCTGGAAAATCGGTAAAATCAGACATCTTATTTCAACTGAAACTGCGGCTGTTTTAGTAAATTCTTTTGTACTTTCAAAGCTTGACTATTGCAACTCCCTTTTGGCTGGAATTTCACAAAAAAATATTAGAAAACTCCAAATTGCTCAAAACAATGCAGCGAGACTTGTTTTGAAGAAAAAGAAAAGAGATTCAGCACTGCCACTTCTGCAGAGTTTGCACTGGCTGCCAGTTGAGAAAAGAATAATGTACAAATTGTCATCCATTTGTCACAAATGTGTCAATAATACTGCTCCATCGTACCTAGTTGATTTAACTGATTACTATGTTCCATCTCGTCAATTAAGATCATCATCTGACACTACAAAATTGAAAGTACCTAAAATGAATCTGTCCACTGTAGGAGAAAAGTCCTTTTCATTTCTTGGCCCTACCATCTGGAACACTCTTCCAAAGACAACCAGGGAAATTAATGACATTGGTTCTTTCAAATGCCATCTGAAGACCCATTTCTTTCAGACAAACTAGGCTGGGTGTTTTTCGGCAGGAACAATAGTAAATATTTTGAATTTCTTTTGTGTATGCGTGTGTGTGTGTAAGAGTTTGTTAAAGCGCCCAGAGCTTGTCATCGACGGGGTTGGGCGCTATATAAATGCAATATATTATTATTATTATTATATTTTAACTGTTGGCAATTTTGAATACTTATCGTTGTACATTTATTATTTATACATCTCAGTTTTGATTATTCACCAGTGGCTCATGGGGAAAATTGTACTGTATTTGTACAAAGAAACAAAATCTTCCTTTCAGTTCTGGTCAATACAAAATCCTTTTCTTGTTGCGGGGGGGGGGGGGGGGGGGAGAGCAATTTTGGCCACATTTCGATTCTGTACCAGTCCCTACTGATAGCCCTGCAGCTTTCCTGCTGCTTTTTTTTAATGTTAATTTTCATTTTTAAATTGTCCATGTTGATACATATTATTATTGATATCTTCTTCCAAACCCACTTCTATAAAAGTTGGCTAAATATTATTGGGTATTTGTAAAAAGAAAACAAACCAATTCGATACTGGTATTCTTGAACGCAGTACGAGACATAAAAGTAGTTCAGGTTTGCATATATTTTTATGACATTTTATACTTTTGTTGTTAATTTTTACCCTCTGACAAAATATGGACAGTGAGGTTGATGATGTTTTGTAACTTCGGTAGACTAGTTCACGTTTTGCTCACGTTCAATTATGGCATTCCAGTTCTTGACAATTTTAAATGCTCATTTGGGATTATGTTATTAATAAATGAATGTTTAACTTTGAGTTAAACATTTGTTTATAGACATTATAGAGAAATGTTTATATTGAAAAAACGAAAGGATAATTCTTGTATGTACCATTATTTTGTGTCTTCATCATAGAACCTAGCGATGATGGTACCGGTTTGAATGATGGGGGCTGGACGATCCGAATTTCGCAAGGAAAATGGAAAGGGATTGTTGATGAACAGAGTTCTAGAATTTAACACAAATTGTATTTTAGTTTTGATCTTGTAGTACACTCTATGGGCCTGCAAAGACTGAGATTTTAAGATAAAATGCTGGTTTTGTTTTCTTCTTGCTTTTACATGGTGTTAAATGAAGTTTTATGTTTGCTAAAATTCGAGGTTGCCTTGGAAAAGGGGGAAGGCCGGGCATCAAACTGTATAGGACTTCAAGAAAGTTCTTTTCCTTCCATAGAACATGGATATTGGCTCAACGTAATGGTCCTTTTTATCAAGGGGGAGGAAAGTATAGGGAGGACAGGGAGTTCGAAATGGTGCCTAGAACTGATAAGAAGAGAGAAAACTGAAAGATGTAACATGTGGTTTATTTTGTGTTGAACTGCAAAAAAGCACAATATAATAATTTGGTAACAATACTCTCGATACATACTTGCAGTGTTGCTGTATAAGATTACTTCATTTATGCGTCATTTTTCTTGCAGTTTTTTTATTCGTTATCTTGCCAACAACAGCCTTTGGGGAATGTTTCAACAGTTCAGGTACAAGTTAGCATTGGCAACCTGTAGCAATTTGTATGGTGCTCATAATTGTTTCATTCCCACTTTCTGTTGGGTCATATTATGCCAGTGTGACCGTCTGTTTCTGATTTCTTTTTCCATAATTATGTTGGCTCATAAATTTTTATTTTTTCTTAATTTTCTTTCGTGTTGTGGACTTTCCCTACAGAAAAGAACGTCGATATTCTTTCCTACCGTTTTGATAATACATGTATACATGTCCTGTTTGCTGTGTTGTCGTCCATCTCTGCTGTTCCGGCAGGCAATTGTAATTTGTAAAGAGACTAAGATAGCCCAATAATGGTACATGTAGTTCCAAGTGATGGAGACTACAAACTTTCTGTTTGTTTCACATTCACCTTTCATGTAACTTCGACATTCTACACGATCACATAGAATCTGGATTTGTCACTTTTACGTTAGTACAAGCAGAATAGCCCGGCGTAGATCCAGGGCTTACTACAAATAAAGCTCTCTTCTCCATCCTGATTCCTAATCCTATTGTTTTAAACACCGTGATAATTTAATGTTGCCCCGAAAAGTGTTGCCAAACCAGAGAGTACAGATCAGATGCATTTGGGAGAAAAAGTTTGCGACGGCTCTAAATACTGTAGTTTCAATTAACCCCCCAAATACTGAAAACCACAGCAAGTAGATCAGCACTCTCTCAATGATACAGATGGCCCCTTCCAATTCTCATTACCGCAGTGGCCTAGTTTCGCGATTTTGCAGAAGTGATTGCCCTTTTCACATTGTATACAATTAATATGTCGTACCCGCTGGTCAAACTACCGAAAGATGACAATAGAAGAAAAAACTCTTTTGTCCAAAGTAAGGTCTAGAAAAGCTAGGTATAAAGGACGGAGTGGAATAGGTGGGCCTGAACCTTGAAAATTGTCCTCGCTGAGGTGCATATTGTTAACGCAAATGTGTAATGTGTACATGTTTATGAGACGCAGAATTTCATTCGTTCGTCGCAAAATACACGGGCCCTATAATGCATATATAAAACTAGCCTTTCCAGGTTTTTTGATTGTCTCGGACTTTTTCGGCTAAATTTTGCAACTCGCTCTTTATATTGGTTGTAGATAAACGCATATGAACAGAGGTCAGGAATTCTGGAGCTCTAAGATCGGCCCAGATTCTAACTTTCTCTGGAACTTCGCTTTCGCCATTTCAACACTTTTAGTTCCAATTTGTTCAACTACTCTTTTACACATTCTAATTTTTTTTCACTACTTGTAAATGATAAATCACGAGAGAAGTACCTTTGTAGGCCTACTTTACATCAAAGTTCAACTTACTGCATTGTGCTTTTTGAAACTTCGGTTTACAGTTCATAAGCATTACAACCATGCCGTTTACCATGTTTTCAATCAGCTGTGCTCGTACCAGGGATAATGGTGTTCTTCAATTCCCCACAAACAGGCAGTAATACTCCTCCATCCATGGTTGATATACCGCTAAATCCTCCCTCTTAGGTTTGTCCACAGTTCTTAAACATGCCCATCGATTGTGCATAACTTTGTACTAGAAGGGCCAGAAAGTTCTGGGACTCTGAGGAATTCGGGTGGCATAAATGTAGGCCTGGTACAGCTGGTTGGTCCTGACAATTTTTAAAAAATCATGATAAGGTCCTCAAATCTCTGTCACCCTGGATATATTCTCACATTCTAATCTGTTGCATGCACAATTTTTATCATTCCATTTTTACGACTTTGTTGATATTTTTATACAGCGCCAAATCTGGTATGGAATAAATTTTCACTGTATAGTTTGTTTTATGATATTCTCATCATATTTTTGTGCACATGCACGTGTGTGATTGCAGCAGCCGAGCGATTTGAAGGCATTGTGCTGTGTGTGTATATGTGAGTGAATATGAGAGAGACACAGACAAACAAAGAGCGTGAGTGTGTGTTTCTGTGAGTACTGTGTGAGAGAGGTTCTGTCTCTTCGAGCCGGCAGTTCATTCCCGCCTCATGACCATTGTGCCATACATAGCCCAAAATGGCAGACAACTTTTCACACAAGCATGTATCAAAGTGTCCGACGGGGAGACACCCACCCACGCACGCACACAGAGAGAGAGAGAGAGGGGGGGGGGGGGAGGCGACGCAGGATTGTTTGTATGTGAAATAACTCAACTCAGAAGAAATGATCTGACATTAAATTGTAAATTGATTGTCCAGAACATTGAAAGAAAAAATACAAATAGATTCATGTATCAATGTTGACTAACAGGAAAAGTTCATCTCTAGATCTTAACGATCTTAACCTTCGTCTTCCCCGAGACACTTCCGTCTCCATAGGTTCCCAAACTTTCATCATGGACAACCACAGAATCACCATCTCCTTTAAAACTGAATGACAACATTGTTAGTTCAAAAATTGTAACCAAAGACATTTTTTCCTCAATTATATCTCTTCCCTCCTCATCTCGTTTCAAAAACAACTAAAATAAAACACGAGGGTTTATCACACACTGGCTGGGAATAGGTATTTGAAAAGAAAAAAAAAAAGCCAAACTTAAAAACTGATAAAGTGATGAAGGGCCAAAAATTTCACCAAAAAATGACACTCAATTCTGTTCTGCAGATCAAGTTTGCCAAGTTAGTCCGGAGATACACTGTATATCTATGTGGCACCTTGAAAGGGAAACAACTGGTCTGGAGCCCCTGAATGGTGCATTAGAATAGATAATTATATGTGAGTGACCTGGGAGCTCTGCTCTTTATGAAGGAAATCTTGAAACGATAGGAGTCGGGATACATTTTTTTCTATCATGTAGAAGACAAAGATCTGCAGATTTTTCTCTTTCCCACTGGGGTCTTTGATTTAAAAAAAAACAACAAAAACACTTATCGTGCCAAGGGGACAGCCTGAGGCAATTTTCAGTAATTTTTAGCCAGTCTTAAAATTTTTTATTATCAGTCAAGGTTGCATTTCATGCAGGCAAGATTGTGGTAAAGTCCGCTTATCAGCATTTGAATATATACCTCTAAAACTCATTGAGACAGCGACTCTGACGATGCTTGTTTTATGTACTTAGATATATTCTAAAACTATAAAACAAACGCAAACAATAATAACAAAACAGCAAATGGACTAATACTGCATAATGACATATTATTATATTGATGAATCTAGCTCTAAAGCATTCCACTGCCAAAAGAACATAACATAAGAAGTAAATAACAAAAAGAAGTAAAGGCCAATTCATAACTTCAGGAGAACAACTACAGCAGTTCCAGCGCTTGAAAAACATTTGATGGAAGATGGCATGAAGGGTTTCCATAAAAATTAACAAAGAAACAAAATGAAAGCAAAGAAATAAACTGCAAATTGCTTGATTCTTCAACAATGATATGGGGTCAGGGGTTGTGAATTTTAACCTATATATGTGTTACATTTCAGCATAACTATTTTGATGCTGGAAATCTGAACTCTTTTGAGGGACAGGAAACCAAATAAACAGAATCTCCATTCTGAAATCCAAATTCTCGGAGCTGATTTTGCACTGACAAATGCCAATGAATTATATTTTTTTTTCACAAGCTCTTTTTCTTCTTTGGTAAAAAATTTTTTTTAAAAAAAGGAACAAGAAAACAGAAGGACCAAATACACACAATATGTATTACAGAGTGTGGCTGACACGATACAAAAGGGATACAACTTTTGTTTGACAACTCGGGCTCCCTGATTAATAAACTCTGATTATCTGCCTTGAATAGTTTACGAGTTTCCCCTCGCCCATGTACATGTATTGTAAAACCTTGGAACTGCTTTAATGTAAATAAAAATGTCCATCTTCACAATTTCGTCCTTATTGATGTAACAGTCCAGTTCCAATTTTGCTAGAGGGCCTAGGGCAAAAGTATAAAAACAATTATTCTGGTGCAGAGGAGGATGCACACTGACCGTTATGGCCCTGATGCGCCGTTAACTCAAACTAGCAAAGAGGAGAGGCAGTGATCTTTATGCATGCATATTAATGTTCCTACACTAAATACTAAAAGCCACTCCTTTAATAAACTGTCTGTTTAATCACTCAGATCAGCTTCTGCCAACACCTCTCACTGTCACAAGAGACACAAGCAATAGCATTCCAAACTCCGCAGTATCAACCTATGGGGGAAGCACTTTCAAGTCAACACTGATGACAAAAAGCTTTTAAAAGAAATTAATATGCTGTGATATCCCTCTCTTCTCTGCCTAGAACAAGTCAAATTTACATCATAAAATGCAAACACGGAAAAGGAAACAATATAAAGAAAAAGAAAATAATAAAAAGCATTGACTTAGAATCATATTCATGGCTTATTGTAGTTCAGCTTCAAGCGAAATCTGCGCCAATGTCACTTTTATGCATTGTTTTAAAAGCAAAGAAACAAAAATGGTAAAGTTCACTGACACAATGCAACACCCTACAGGATGTGCAGATTTAAAGCTTGCCCGTTCCAAATTCACTGGACCCACCCATCTGCTTTCCCACCTTCCCCTCATCCCCCACTGTTCCAGCTCACCACAATAACAACACCGATGAATAAACAACAATAAAAATCTAAAACAACACTGACTACTGACATTACTCATAACACAACTGATATCCATAAAATCTTCGGTATAATAATAATAATAATATATAATATGTCAATAAAACAAAAGTCTTGAAGAAAAGCTGGGACACAAGTCAGCTCAATCATCGAATGAATACACAGCTCTTTAAAAAAACACATGAGGAAAACGTGGATTTCTTCTTTGGTTTTCAAAACAATCACAATCATAACAGATTTACAACATCGTCATCTTAGGTTTGAAGTAATGCTTGATTAGCACTGGGAAGTTGTCAGTAATAACACAAGTCAACAAACTGGTCAGCTTTGCCCAGGAGCATGAAGGTGGCAAGACCAAAGTTAGTTACAGTCAAACATGCTATCTGAGGAACTCAAGTAAAAATTAATTCTGACTCAACAGAAATAACTTCAAAATCAACATAATCTTATTTTGTTTTTCTTTCACTATTGTGAGTTCTCTGCCACAAGGACCTTTCACAGCTCCACCACACAAAATCTCATTCTTTGGGAGTTTCATCTGCACTTAAAACCATTTACTCCTAAAGTTTCAGTGTGCAGTTTTACTTGTGCACAATATCAAAATGGTTCATTAAAATGAAGCAAAGTCATTGTACATGGCACAAGCAATGGACACCTGTAGTGCTTATTCTACTGCCTTCAAGCTCTACAGTCTCGATGGTTCATTACAAAATTCTTAAGGATTGTCTAGTAAGGCGCAAACATTAAAAATACCAAAAACTAGGGCTACATAAAGAAACAAAAAATATCTCATGATATTTCTGATTAACGTCACTCACTTCTATATCATCTATTAAATAGCAGCACAATTTCAAAAGAAATAACAGCTGGTTTGCAATCTTTGAAGGGTCAGTTAACAGAATTGCTGTTTAAAGAAAGTACGTGTATGAACAGTTTTTGGCAAGAATTTCTGAATAATAAAGTAAGAAAAAAAAGAGGGTTTCGAAACTTTGCATGGCACAATGAAAATACTGCAGTACATACCAGTGCTTCTCTTCATCAATAACCACTTTCAGGTATATAGATAAACTACAGCATTGTTATTTCTGTAATAAGACACCAACAACCAAGGTTTCCTCTAATTATTCCTAATTTTCCAGACATTCCTGATTTTTTGATGTACAAAGTAATTGATCAGAATGTTCAGTGCTGTGCCAGTGTAAGCGAATCAATTCACATGCACAAGCCGCAATAACAAAATACATATAGATACTCCACATTCTTCCTCTTCGTCTTGTTATTTTTGTGTACTAATTCCAGTGCCTCAGATTGGAAAAACTACTACAATAGCAATTTTACAAATACACAATATTTGAGTTATCAGTATTATAAAATATTTCATTATAACCTTCAGCCTTTTTCTCCCCTGTCCTTTTCTAAAGCGGTTGATACAAAACAATTGTGATATGAGGCTTGCAAAGATACTCAACAGGTTATTTTTCTCAGAGAAACAAAAGTAAAGGCCAGATCCAGTATTTTTGATGATGATTTATGTAGGTTGGAAACTGTCAATTGGTGGGATGACATAGCCCCAGGTCTGATCCGTATCCCAGCTCTACCCTGGGCTGACCAAAGATGAATGTGGGGAACAAAGTCACAAATGGACAGACAGACATAAAAGGACAAGCAGACAGAGTTACAGATAGACAGCCAGTCACTGATGGACAGATTAAAGAGCCAGAAGAATCAGACAAAAGTAACAGATGATCAAAACTACAGAGCTTGCAGAGACAGCACTACCGTTACGGTTCACACCAGCCTTTGGTAGCTTTATGGGACCAACTATTACTCTACATCATTATAATTATGATATGACACATCTGAAGCAGCTTTTCAGCAGCATTCATATTATCTACAATAATACAAAGTTCTTTTCAACATACTTTCAGCCTTATCTTTTTTTTTTCCTCCTATTCTGCTCTCACAACTCCCTCGTCAATTAAATTCACAAAAATGGCTAAGTTAATGTGGCAAGGACTGCACCAGATAATATATGTGGCATTATATGATTTTCCTTAAAACTCAATACAACAAGACATTTTAGATCTGAAGAATGAACAGGCTGTTATTAACAACAGATCTTAAGTGTATGACAAGTTTATCTGTGCTTCTAAAACTAAACTTCTGGCTCTTGGAAAAACCAAGTACATAACTAGTTATACCAGTATCCATATCAGAAAACTGAAAGGGATCGCAGCATAGTGTCTAGTTACATATCTTGACTTAACTCAGCAATACAATGTATATTCTAGCACCGTATTAGGTGCAAAACTAGTTGGTATTCAGAGTGGGCTTTAGCGCAAAAGCAATTCATTTGTTTGTTTTTTTTAAATACATTTTTCTGAAACACCACTACATTCAACGTGCAACAGAAATGCCTGACTCCTATGGCCAACACGGATGCTAGAACAATGATGAATGACTAAGAACAGGTCAACTTCATGGACTGTCCACACAGACTTCAAGGTGACAGGAAACAGGCTATTCTCGCTTTTCTGAATCTTCCTAGAGATAACTCTATTAAGCATAGAATGATAAAGGCTGCGCAATTGCGCCCATGCACAAAAGAGTGAAGTAAGTCCATTCTTGTTGATAACTGAGACAACCCAATGCGCATACACAAGACCTTCTAATCTTTTAATGGAAAAAAGGTGTAATCTCTTAAGAAGAAACAGACAAATCATTCTGTGTCTTTTTTCTCAGCCAACTATTCGTACCATACAAAAAAACAATGAAAACTAGATTTTTTTGAAAAGCAAAATGGAATCAGACCATTTTACAAATCATGGGCACAATTCATAGGTGTTCTTTTTGGGTGCAAGACATGATTTTTGTTTGTTTGTCTTTGTTTTGTTTTTTTAATTATACACTTTAAATACACCAAAATGGCTACATTTCTTTGGTAATCCTGTGACAAATTGAAATATCAAGCAATGACAAGCATGGTCGCTATCGAGATGGGTAAGAATATGGGTAATGCAAAATCCAGCGGTTCAAAAAGCAACTTAACTAACCAAGATCAAGAAGCTTGAACTGCAACTTAAGCACCACCTGAAATGCAAAAAAAAAAAATTCCGGATAACACTCAGATTCATGATCTAGGGGTAGCCTAGCCCCATATAGTGAAAAAGGGAAGTCAAGGGCCGAACTGCTTGTGTTGTTCGACTGCGGTTCTCTTTCTCTGAAATCACCTGTGGTCTTCCTCTCCCAAGAATTTCTTTATCTCAAAATGAGTTACATAAGCAATGTTTTGGGTGCACCAGTATTGAGGGCAAAACAAAATGTGGGCAGTGCCTATTGGAGTAGTGTGAAGCAAAATTTATGGGCGGCGAGCCACCAGACTGGGGCCTATACCTGCCTCTGTCTGTATCATCCATTAAAGATATTCAGCAAAAACCATGTGGGGCAAGGAGAAACAGGACAGCAGGAAGCAAAACTAATACCACAAAATTGCTGAACACTGACCAAACTGTACAGTCAATACTGAAGTCACTGGACTGGGACATGGAATAAATAATGGTATCATTAAAGCTCATCTTCCCAGAAGCAAACACCCCAAAAAACAAAACAAAATGGACTTGTATCTGTTTAAACGGAAGCTTGTAAGTTTACAACAAAATCAATCATGTATCATGTCATCCATGGAAAAGCAGCATCAATAATTTATGGATTGTCATTAAAAATATGTTCTCTTATAAAGCTGTGTTTGATAAATATGGCATTTTGTGATATAAATAGACACCCAAGAAAACAACATGGTTGCATCAGCCAATACAAATCACAACTTTCTGTGTACGTACATTCACTCACACCATAAGATTTAAACAATAACAACAACAACAAAAAAATACAAAATATACAGTAATTACCTCCAATGGTAAATTCACATGAATGGGCAGTCACCATACCCAAAAGAGGTATAACTACATCACATAATTCCCTATAATGACTGCTCTCTAGCCCAACAATTCTTTCTTTATTTCTTCTGTACTTGCATGTTCTTCTCGGTTACTCTTCCTGATATCCCCTATGCTGCAAAAATCTGTTTTTCTTCAATTATCTACAAAAAAAAAAAAAGCCTGAATTTCTTTCTTTGGCATATCAAAACAACATAACATGGCTTTCCTATAAAATACCTTCTCAGTGCAATCACATACATTTTTCTCAAAGGAATTATTAACAAGATGTTTCAGTCATATTCTAGAAATGATAAACAGACCCCAAAAAAAAAGTAGTCACAGAAATGCATGCTTTCTCTATTTTTTTTTTCTTCAGAGAGACTGGCTTGAAGGTCTATAGAGAGAGAGAGGGGGGAAGAGGGAGAGAGAGAGAGAGAGAGAGCTAGAAGGAGAGAGAGAGAGAGAAAAAGACAGAGAGAGAGAGAGAGAAAAAGACAGAGAGAGAGAGAGGGGGGGGGGGGGAAATGGAGAGAGAGAGCTAACATACTGCTGTTGAAATCTGTGGAGATATCATATGTTTTTACACTCTTTAGCCAAAACACTGGACATAAACAATTGCAATACACAATAGCAGAATAATATTACTTATAAATGGCAGTATTATAATGTTTGACAATTTCAAGTCTCTGAACAATTAAATAACAAAAAAAAAGTAAAGAAGAGAAAATAATGTTGAAAGATCATTTATAGATCTGTTTATCTTGACCTTTTTCACACTGACAGAATAGTTTAAGAAACCTCAGAAAATCTGTGGGAGTGCTGCAGGGCTTGGAAAAAAGTTATTTACTATATAGTTTTGTTGGTTGTTTTTTTTTCAGCATTTCTTTCTAAATTGGAGTTCGTGACATACATTTTTTTTTTTTTTTGTGGCCACATTGTAATCACTATTGCATAATGTGAATGCACCATGACAGGCCAAATCATTTTTTTTTCTTCACAGGGCAGACTCAGAAATTATGTAAAAATCTGCTCAATAAATTTTCCTTCTCTTATCAACTGAGGTCAATGTAAATGAGGAAAAATGTCAAGAGTGAGACAGCTTTTCTAACAGAGAAGTTTTCTTGAAAAAACGTGATTCATAATGCCATGAATCCAAAGCATTCAACTTTCATTGGAGAAACTCAAACAATGTCTTCAAAAAAATTTTCAAGCATAATTATAATGATTGTGTTACTCTGTAATAATTTGCCTGTGCCCTGTGAGTGCTCCTTCCCTCCATTCATACTTTCCTATGGTGTACTGACATCACTAGAACAGTGGTTCTCAAAGTGGTCGATATCAATCCCCAGAAGTATCAAAAAGACGATCCAGGAGGCTGAAAAACCCCATCGGTCAATTAAGTTTTGGGGGCTAGAAGGTTATTAAAGAAGATAAAAATGTCTGTCTGGACTCATTTTAATTTTGGAACAGATCACACATATAATGGCTTAAATGTCTGTTTCATACATTGTCCTATACAAGTGTATGTTATTGTAACATTTTACACTGTAACAAAAACAGCGGTTCTATTTTATTTGTTGTTTTTTTAATTGCTCGGGGTTGGGGGAGTGTCAATATCAATGTAACATTGAAAGATCAACAATTTCATAAAACACTTACAAAAAAGTTCAGGAACCCCCTGCCCTAGAGGTAAGTGTTTTCTCCTGTTTTCTAATGGACAAATACAAGACGAATAGACAGTTGAGGTTCAGGCTTGCATGAGAATAAATGACAAGATATTTTAAACTATGGTAATAGTGGCAAGGTTTACCCTTGGCAGAGATACACATAGCATGAAAATTAAGCAACCAACACCAAAGCAAAAAGGCTCTTTATGAGAATGGCGAGACTAAATAAATAAAGAGGCAAAAAAAGACATGATAAGATAAGATAAGAAAATGCTGCTTGTCATAATGATGAAGCCTTCAAGAAAATTATACATGCAAGTTTTAATCATTTTTCCCCCAGTGAGACTGCATCAGGGTATCAAGAGAAGCAGAAAAGTTTACAACAAAAAAAATGTTGTCCAAGCATGTTTCAAGCCATGTATCAACGCTGTGGACTTGCTGCTTTTAATTGGCAAAGAACGAAATAAACAGATTAATTCTAAATACAGCATGTTTCATTCATGAATATGTATTAGAATTCTCAAATGACTGCTTCAGAAATGGTTGCAATCAGATGATTAGTGTGTGAAATAAAACTAGAACAGATGAGTTGGTGCCATTCACATGTGATCAAACCAGAAAAAGGGAATTTCTGTGAAATGCCAAGACCTGACAAGAACATTCACATCCTCTCAATTTCAGTTCTTTTTCACATAATGTTTAAGGCAAAATAGCATGTTCAACAGGCGGTCGAAACCACATGCACAGCTTTGAATAGACTGAAACATATGCTTGTGAAAGCCTTTGAATGCAGCTACTGAAACAATGCAGTTTAAGGTAACTGATCAGATCTGAACTAGGTTATATATATGTCATTCAATGTATCACTGGCACTCACTGGCAGCCCAATATTATACCTATTTTCAAAGACATTCCAGTGCATGTGACCTGCGCTTCTAAAAGTATTTTAAACTGCATAATCTGAGCTCAGGTAAAGATGGTAAGAAATGCCAGGTATAAATCCCCCAAAGAAAATATTTTGTTAACGAAAGAAAGAAAAAAAAAATGTTCTTTCGTAAGTGTATACAAATTTCCAGTTAGGTAGCTTAGGATCTTCAGTCTGGCATGCAATGGTCATCCTAGCTGACGCTCAGTTCCTCATCTGAGGCTCCAGGAAAAGAACGATACTGAATAGCCTTTGACCACAGGACATCCACTCTGTGTAGGTTAAAGATCTGAATGGATGAAGGGCGACCGATCAGGATCTGCTTCAATCAATGGTTGAAAACAATGATGGACTGATTGTCATGCGTAGACAAATCTTTGGTTTACAGCTAATAATACAGGATATTGGCATAAGTTTCAACAAGGTAAACAAAGAACATAGGAATACATATTTGCAAAACAGTTTTAGATAATATAAAAAATAAAATTCTAAAACTGAAATTAAAAATGGATTGGATATACACAATATCCCCCGGGCAATCAGACAGTAGCTCTTCAAGCTGGCACAGAAAATGCCTGCAGTTCCCTCTGAAATACACACACCCCCAACAATTTTAAGACATGTGTTTTACCCAGCTGCACATCGAAATACAGCTCAACACTGAACACCTTCATTCAATAGTCAATGAATGTGAGGTGAACATACTCTTGTTCTGACTTACTTTTCAAATAGGATTTTCTAAAAAAACTGGTTTTTAGCCGCTGCTTAGCTAGCATCTACTTTTTTTTCATTTCTTGATTAATTTTCTTCAGATTTGGTGTAAAATACATGTTCATATACAATGCAGCCCGATTTTTACCAAAGCAGTTTTTCCTGCTTTCGGTGGTTTTTGAGATTTCTGAGACTTCAGTTCGAAAGTTTAAAAAAAAATGAGTTTCTGAATAACAAGATATGCTTGGGAAAAAGTATGAAAATAATAATATAAAAAGCAATTTCTTTCCATTTGATTTCAATTATTGGTCTGACTCACACTGTATTTCAGATCAAATTATTAAGTGCTCACTGCATTCTATCTTTAATCTGACAATTCTGATTTCTGGTGGTATTAATGCCTGTCAAACTACTGGCACGATGTGAGTGCCCAGCTTACCTCCCACAAAATAAACAACATAATTATGGAGTGCATGTTTAGTGCCCTTCAAGCATACAAAGAGTGAAGACTCCAGTACAAAAACTGAGTTAAAATTTAAATAAAATTAAAGCATAGGCAGATTAGAAAAGCATGTTTGTGCTGCAATTAAACTATGTTCTTTCATGCTTCTATCAAAGAATTACTGACAAATGATCCGCTTGATGACAGAGTAATCACAGGAAGTTTCTGTCTACCTGTAAAGTGAAATCAGCAATGAAACTAACCAACTTCCTTTTCATTTTACCAAAAAAATTCCTGTAACATCTGTGGTGAAAACACTGGAAAAGAAAAAAATGTACTGTCTCCTATAACCCTGAAGTATCTCCCTGCTTTATATGATGAGAGCCGTTTATTGGTACAGAAAAATAGCATGATAAAGTGAGATTACATGGCAGCGAAACAGCTAAAAAAAAAACAAATCACATTCAGGAATGTGTTCTGTTCTACTACCCATCCCAAACTTTGGAAGAGATTCTAAGCTGGCGCGCAGAGTTACTGTCTGATTGCCCATATTCACATCACAAAATATCCAGTCTTGTATGACTTGATCACGTCATATTATCTTTGGTAAAATTTGGAATTCAGACACTAAACAGTCTACTTAAAGCCATTGTTTTGGGAGGTTACTGATGGGGGAAAGGGGGGTGGGAAAGAATTCACAGTTAGGCAAACATAAGAACACAATTACTTCTTTGATAACCTCAAGTTCACTGACAGAATACTTTTCCTGAATCTGAACATTGTCTGTATACAGAAGCTCGGTTTCAGTTGACATGATTAAATCTACTGATAATTTATTAATTCATCATTCTTCACATTTTAGCCACATTAATTTCTTTTTCAGAAATAAATTATCAGATCAAGTGACTCCCTGCAACCAAAGGGGAATAAGAATTTCCATATAACAGACGCTGAATTGTTCCCCTTACTGAGGAAAACAAAGCAGGGAAAAATTCCAGGCTGCCCAAGTAAAAATACCACTAGACCCAATGGTGCAGGTAATTCATGAAGAATGCACAACCAACCCACACAACAACCAAGCAGTCTCAAACATAGCTTCACAGTAGACTACTCTGCCATGTGATGGAAAAAAGACCATATATGCCAAAAATAGAACTTCCCAGGACACAAAAAATATTGCACTGTGCCCTCTTCTATTCCTTGTTCAATTTCTATCTTGCCATGACCACAAGAAACTATTACTAGTATCAGTCATACAAAATATAACCCAGACAGAGAAAGATTAACCCTGAAGTGCCCAGCACTCCATATTTGAAACACGTCACCACAGACCAATTTTCCAAAATTGAAATTTTTCTTAATTTATCAACAAAATAATGATTTTCCTTGACAAATATTTATATTTCTGCATTCATCTGACGAGTTTAATATAGTTTTGCAAAATCCAAAAATTGTTGTGTTGGCTGATGGAATACATGACTGGGCATCAAAGGGTTAAGCACATTTCTTTCTATAAAGTGATCTTAGAAAGTGAATTTGACCTCTGCTGGAATATATGGTCTTTTTCCCGCTGCAACATGACAGCACTGCTAGCTGGCAAACCATATAACAGCCAAACCAACTGGCTAATGTTTATAATCCTTCACCACAGAAGCGACAGCTCCGACTGGCTCCGCCCATCTTGCCAACTTTTGATTAACAAACAAAGGCAAAGATGTCAAGTAATGCTTGAGAAGACAACTTACATTTACAAAAGTACATGATATAATTATTACAACAATTGATAATGCTATCTGGCAGTCATATAGTGTAAATTTTGATTGTGAATGCTAGTAAAACATTAGGCATAATATTATAATCAATTAAATAATGCTTTCACATGGACATCAGATGATTTGAATGAATTGAATCCCCAAACACAAAAACCATGAAGCTGGGTCGTAAGGGCAGCGGGGTTAAGGGACATCATGACACATACACCTTGTGTAACCATGGCAACTACTATTTGCAAATTTACAACAAAAACAAAGAAATTTACCAATATACCACACAAGTTCACTGACAAAATAAAAAAAACAAAAAAAACATGTTACCTTATGTATATATAAATATAACCTTGTAAATAATATAATATATATGTATATATATATGTATTATTTGTATGCACTATTGACTGATGCACCATGCACATCCACGTGTATTGGGGTCAATGCACTCACAGGATTTCGAGAGACTAGCAAGTTCACATATAAACTTCAAATAATACAACATTGACTATCAATACGGGCTCCAGTTCGATGCTTCTACCAATCCATCCCTCAACATTTTGCACAACCAATATCCAGCTAAGGAATTTGCATGAAACTTGTGTTCTGTGTATCCATCACCCTGAAATCCTCATGAATTTCATTCTGCAACAGGAATCCTTTACTTCCATCTTTCCATGACTAGATCCCCTACCCAGCAAATCACATCCACATTCTGTAAAAGCCAGCATTCCACAGCATCTTCAATTCCAAATCACAATCTCTATCACTAGTACCAATCATTTCTCCTTGCTCATCACAGTCTTTCGACACTGATCAGCAAACTACAACTCTTTTCACCAACACATCAACACCAGCCCCAAGCCAAAGTTACACAGAATCCCATATGTGGGAAAATTACAGGGGAAAAAAAAGCATAATTCACAGCACATAGAAGTCAATGTGCCGATTTCAGCATACTAGATAACAGTGAATACTCTTTGGTTAAAGCTTCATCTTCTCGCACCATCAGAGGCACGGGACCACCTCCATTGGTACCATAACCATCACCGGCAGCACCATAGCCAGAGTCTGTCTCACAGCTGGCCAGTTTCTGCTGACGTTGAGGCTCTCCCACTTCCTGGTCTGATAAGCAGTTCTCCGTGCTGGAACATCCTGTCCCGGGAGATCCCGCAGCCCTCACTTTCAACATATCCTCATGTTTATGCCTTTGGGCAGTAGTGGGCGTGGACGATGCAGGAGTGGATGATGAGGCTTGAACAATACTGGGCAAGTTTTCAGCTAAAGTTGACAACAATAACGATGATGATAATGATGATGATGGTAAAGCTGATGAGGAGTGATTAACCGATTTTGATTCAGTTCCACCAGAATCAAGCAGGAAGTTGGGCAAGTTCACGGCCATTGCAAGATCAGTCTTTTTCTTCTCCAATTCACAGGTTTTCACTTGTATAATCTCTCTCTCTTCTGTTTGTCTGTTTTCATCCATTATCTTAGCACATTTGCTTGGTGATGGGGAACAGGCAGAGTCAGTATCATCTAGCTTACTGGATTTCCTTGGTGATTTTCTCCCCTCTCCTCCAGCAAGAGACACTGCTGTTTCCTCCCCTTCCCCATCCTCTCGCTTGACAGAACTTGAAACAGGGCAATCTGATCTGTCCCGACTTGAGCCACAGCCCTCCCCACATGTGCAGTTCTCTGTAGAAGAATTGGCTTCCAGAACAATGGTGGCTGAATCACACATAGGGCTAGATTTTTTCAAATTGGCCTGAGCAATTCTCAGCAGGTCTGTCTCATTCCTCACCACCCACCTCAGCTTCCCCACAGACATGATCTCCACCTCCTGATCACCAAAGAGAAGAATATTCTTCTCATATTTAGCTTTGCTGGATATGCTGGATTCTACAGACTTGGATGCAGCGTCTGGATATGTTTCTTTACCTGTCTTATCAATATCTCTGCCAGTACTGTCTGAAAGCTTTTCATGACCTCTCCCAGCTAAGGGCTTCTCACTTGTGTTTCTAGTGCTGGTTTTGTTAGTCTTATTAATACCACCTCTCACCCCTCTCCTGGGTATATCCTTGCTGTGCTGGCTTGGTTGGGACAATGGTTGAGGCGGGGTGTCAATGGCAGGCTTTTTCACAGTTTCTTTGCCCTGCCCACTGGTGTCTATGGCAGCCTTATCACCAGGTTCAGTTTTGACTTTATCTTTGTTGGGGGATGACAGATCTAAGGGTGTGGGGACATTCAGACTGGCAGCCGGTGTTCCAATAGCCACAGTCCCAGTGCTGCCCCACATGGGCTGAAGAGGGAAATAGCTCATGAGAAATGGTTGAGACGTTGCCATGTGCGGCTGGGCAAAGTGAGGATTGGCTGCCATAATGGAGGCTGTGGCAGAGGAAAGGCCTCGGTCAGGCAGGTTGTAGTCATACACCGCTGGCAGGATAGGACTGTAAGGCAGCGGGAACAGAGAGGCATTGGGAGGGGCTACAGCTGGGGGCCGGGTTGTGGATGCCACAGTTGTCACTGCAGTGTTAGGGCCTTTACTGCCTGTGGTACTGCGAGTGCCATTGGTTGCTGAGGGGCTGTTGCTGTTGTCCCTGGTTCCACCAGTAGATTTCCGGGCTCGTCGTCGAGTGGGTGGATGGTGTACAGTCCCAGATGTTGGAGTAGTGGGAGAGCTTGTGACTGACATTTGCCTCTGAGGGTCACTGGAAGCAGTAGTAGATAACCCAATGACTGGGACAGACTGGCTGGTGGGAGTTGCAACTGTGCTGACACTGGGGTCTGTGCTAGGCTGAGAAAACCATGAGGGTTTACTAGTTGTATTAGATTTCTCCTCCGAAGGTTTGTTGTTCACTGCCTCAGGTCTTTCATCTCCACTGACACTGCTGGCCAGTTTACACCATAGTACCGATGACTCCAATGCGGAAGTCAGTGAAGATGAAGGCAATGACACTGATGCAGACGATGCAGTAGCTAATTCATTACACAATGCAACACCTTGAGATAAATTAGATATGACATCATTCAGACTAGGACGAGAGCCTTCAGGTTTGGCTCTTTTCAGATTTTCACCAGTGGTGGCAGTACCACTGGATCTAGCACCACCTTTCCTGCTCCCCTTGCTAATCTCACAGCTCCCGTTACTCTTTGGCTCTGCATCAGCACTTGGTTGGAGATCACGTTTTCCAACACTTAACACCAAGACTTCTTTCTCTTCTTCTTGATTTATCTCTTCCTTATTACTTCTTTCCTCACCACCTTCATTCATCTCTTGCTTCACAACAACAACTTCATCATCCTCCTGTGATGCTGCACCATCACAACCGACCTCAAGAACACAAGCTGTGTTAGCACCAGATAAAAGAGAATGTTTGTCCTGTTCCTCTGCTGTGGTCACAGATGTTGAGGACAGACACTGACTAGATTCAATACCACTGCCACATTTACCACCGGCTGGACTATCTGACAGGACCGGGCTGCTGGTGACTACAGCTGACTTCTCAACTTGACCTCCTGACTTCCCAAGATCAATAACCTCTGTGGACGGCTGGTGACCGTCAGCCTTTGGGCTGTGAGTACTGGTGGAGGGAGAGGTGGAGGTGGAATGGAAGGAGGACAACTCTGCAGTCATGTGTGGCATGGTGGCAATGTAACGCTGCATGGCTTCTGCATCCAAGCCAAGGTCATCCATCTGGAACAGAAAAACAATGGATTGTGAGAAAATAATATACTCTGCCCAAATACTAAATTACTCTTAGTAATAACAGAAAACCCTAAAAATAAGTAATTAAGCTCAGTATTAGCTACAAGAGTGAAGCCATTTTTCATTATGAAAGCAAGAATAGGCTGATGTAAGCCTCTGCACTGCATTATATAAAAGTATCAAATTCTATTCGTGAAATTGAGTTTCATGAAGCTCTGAATATCAAACCTGAACAAAATACCAAGAAAAAAAGTCAAAG
Organism: Onchidella celtica; assembly: GCA_963931925.1. Classification (NCBI taxonomy): domain Eukaryota; kingdom Metazoa; phylum Mollusca; class Gastropoda; order Systellommatophora; family Onchidiidae; genus Onchidella; species Onchidella celtica. Next base: position 31,335,853 of record OZ007578.1, read on the forward strand.
GTGCAAAGTGGCCATCATTGTGCCAACAAGCCATAACACCTTAACGAGGGTATCATAATATTGTTTACTTATTAAACCTTCAACCATTCGTCTTACTTCATCTCCATCTCCATGATCGAAGCCACGCCGATGTGTCAGTGTTTTATCACGGATAATGCGGTTGATAGATGAAATACTGGGGATGTTCTTCTCCGAGCAGATACTATCCTGCAGCAGCCTGCAATTCAAGACACACAGTTTTAAAAGACTTCATTTTAGGACAGAAGAACAGTTAAACATAAACTTCCGGATCAATAATTAACCCTCTCAGTAATACGTGAAACTGCTTCCAGTTGTCCCTTGGTTGATAGACCTATGCAAACTCTGGGAAAACCCTGCAACTTAAGCACTAAAACTAACAAGCTATGTCACAAACGATGATACTGGGGGTTTATCAACTAGGCCCCGAGAAGGTGGTAACACAAATTCTTGGCCATATTATTGGTGGACAAGGGAAAATGATCACGGTACCGTGGGCTAAGCAACTAGGGCCTGGGAAGAGAGAACTATATTATCGTGGTCTTATCAGCAGTCGACACGGAGAGAAAAAAATTACGATATCATGGCCTAAATGCTGCGAGAGTAACCCTTGCACTGCCCAGTGGACATTCACTGCACGTCCAAAAATTGGTAGTGCAAGTATTCTATGGACTTATGACCTACCAAAAACCATGACACCTGTAAGTGCATGCACAATGTAATATTTTATCAGCATGCTTCAGGGAAAAACATACCGTGCTGAAGGAGCCATTCAAGAAACCAGTTTGTAATCAACCGTGATCATCACTTCTTTTATCATTTAAGACTCAAACTACTCTTGATGGTTTCAGAAAAGCCTTTCACATGAAATGCTATCACTGACATAGCTCTTTCTTTAGCCTATTTTTTTTTCATCTCTGAGCCTGTGACAGAAGGTTGTTGCTTCAAAATTTTGTCCAGCATTACATTCACTGTATGTATTTAGATATATATATATATATATATATATTACAGTAATATCACAAATTAATTATCTTATTTCTGACCATATTTTGAAAACCTGATTTTTTATATTATTTTACAAGTAAGAATAGTACACACTTTGTCCAAGAAATCACATTCATGGCCATGACTTTTTACTGCATTTTTTTCTTTAATTATTATGATTCCTTGCTTGCTTGTTGTTCTCCACATGAAAGTACCTCGAGTTATTCAGGATGTTGGTCTAAACAATTATATTTAAGAAACTGCACGTACGTCGAGGAAGTTTATTTGCATTTATTATTATTTCAGTACACATCCATATTACACGATGAATAAATGCTCACTTTTGTCTGATCTCCCAGGCAAACATCTGTGGGTTGTCCAGCTTGTATTGTTTGACCATACTGACCACATCTGGAGTGGTCACTTTTGGCTTGCTACCACCAATCTGGCCTGGGTTGATACTGCCTGTCTTTCTATACCTGTCAACAGACACAAAAAAATGTGAAACAAACAATGAATTCAATAAGTAAAAACAAAGAAAAATGATGACAAGAAACAGAGAAAATGGTGCAATCAATCATATGTAAGGTGACTTGGGTGACTATATAAAATCTGTTGCAACCGTCCTAGTTGAGAAAATCAAGCCAACTGATGGGACAAAAACTGACTATTTTGTTAATGTCATGTAATGTATTGTAGTAATTTGCTTGTGCAATGCTAAATCCACAAAAAATTTTTTTTTTTAAATGATATGCTCTAAAGCACTGAACTAAAATTACAAACAGAATTAACTCATCATCAATTTACCATGCTCACACTCACATATGTTGACCAAACTTAATCTGTCCTCAAACCTCTGAGGCCAAAAAGGGACATCGTTCAGTTTTAAAGAAAACAGTCCTTGACCCGCTAGTCCACTGTAGTGTTTCATCACTCCCAGGCCCGGCTTGTATGCAAATTAGCCTGTGTTAGTCAGCGACTTTCTTTGCCCGACTACGTGATCACCTTGCATGCGCGCTTTTTGTCAGTTGATTTTGAAAAAGAAATTTGAAGCCGTAAGTATTGTTATGACTTCTAACATTGCACTGTACTTTGAATGATGTAGTTATCTTTGGTATTACATGTATAGCAAGTAGGTTTGTGCTTTAAAACAACCAAACTATTGAATTAGGGCCTTTGACCCAGATTGCTACGACACTACATGTTGTGATTCATGTTGTGGTTCATGTTCTGATTCCGGTTGTGATTCAGGTTGTGGTTCACGTTGTGATTCATGTTGTGGTTCACGTTGTGGTTCACGTTGTGGTTCATGTTGTGATTCATGTTGTAATTCATGTTGTGATTCATGTTGTGGTTCACATTGTGGTTCATGTTGTGATTCATGTTGTAATTCATGTTGTGATTCATGTTGTGGTTACGTTCTGGTTCATGTTGTGATTCATGTTGTAATTCATGTTGTGGTTCATGTTGTGATTCATGTTGCGGTTCATGTTGTGGTTCATGTTGTGATTCATGTTGTAGTGATTTCTTAACTGTACGAAGTTCTCAAAATTAGGTCACTAGGACTAATCTTGCGTTTGCCTGCAGTGCACTCAGTGGACGAGGCTAGGTTTTGTCAGGTGAACACCGTAGTTTGACGTCACGTTTCATCCTGGCTTGGGAGTGACAAAAAACACCAGTGGACGAGGGGTCTAACCAGTTCAGTATTATTCAGCCCATAATTAAATGTGATGATGATGTCCTCAAATTGGAAAATCCTCACAGGGCCGAAAACGGACTAAAACCACTCAACAGGCCAGAATCTAGCTGTACGCTTGCATATTTCATATTTTTATGAATACATGATTATAAACAAGCCGAGGGCAGATAAAACTCGCAATAGGGATGAGAGTCCATCCCGAGGCAGGAAATGCCCATCAATGTAAACAAAAATAAAGAAGTTACCAATCAGCTGGATGATGTACTGACCTGTTAAGAATTTTACTGACGCAACCATGAGACACCTGCAGCTGGCGACTAATCTCACAGGGGCGGATGCCTTGGAGAGCCAGTTGAAGGATTTGAACCCTCAGATGATCAGGCAGTGGCCGGCCATTGGTGAACTCTCGTCCATACTGGTTTATGTTTCGCCCACCTGGCAATATCAACCATCCTAGTCACAAATGTATCTTTTTTGGGGGTGATGCACTTGTTGAAAAAATTTGCAAAAACAACTGCAATATTTCTTTAGACAATTCAGTTAAAATTCTCTCATGCTGGCAGTGATTTAGCCTATCAATTCAAAAAAAAAACAACAACTGTCATTCATGAGCACAGCAGGTCTTGGGATCCCCCCATGGCACCACTTAGCTCTTGGGTTGCCTTCCCTTCCCACAGACTTCTCTGAGGCAGGAATTCATCCTAAGGTTTAGCTTAACTCTATTTTACATTCAGTCAGGGGTTATTATAATGAAAAGAGTGAGTGTTTGGGATCTGTTAAAACCTGAGTGTAAAATAGCATTAAATTACCACACATGACATTCCTTACGACCAGAAAGACAATCTGACCCATATTCAATGGAAGAACTAAAGAATTAAATAATACCAGTCATCCTGAGGTTTAGCTAGAGTTGCCCTATAGGTCAGCCCTTCCCATTAGAAAGACAAATAATACCCATACCCAATGGAAGGACTAAAAAGCGAACAAATACCAGCTATCCTGATGTTTAGCTAAAGTAATGATATAAGTGATCCCTTACTACCAGAATGACGAATCCGACTCCGTCCTTCCTTCTTGGTGGAGTCTGATCCATCATCGTCCATAATACTGTTATCATCCATGTCAAAGCTGTCATCACTCCCCTCTTCCCCAGCTCCTCCTCCCCCTCCTCCTCCATTCACACCAGTGCAAGAGGATTGGCCTCCTCCTCCTCCTCCCCCACCTGGGCTTTTCTCTCCATCCTTTGCCTCCGCTGCCTGAAACAAAAGAATTTCAGAGAAACAAAAATAATGATTTGGAAACACAGACTATACTTCATCAATCACTGGAAATTTTTCTAAGTCAAATATTTCTGGAACACCCCTGTCTTTGGCATTTTGAATCAGAACACTATATGGCATCATTTTATATTATTATGACCTTACTGACATGAAAAAATGGTATGCTGACCATTATACTTATAATTCAGCCATTTGTAAACCTGATTTACGTACAAAATAAAAATATGATGTATACAAGTGTACTCTGTCGCCTCAGGAGCCTCGAACATCTAGCAGTCACAGGGAAGACCGAAGGCAGGAAAAGCAGGTGTAGACAGAGAAAAACTTTCACTGAAAGTCAATTCATGGACAACTAACAAATGTCACGACAACAACTCCTTCTTGTGATTGGATGATGACAGATCTGAGTGGAGAGCCATGATCGCCAATGTCTGTTCCAGACACGGCAACTGATGATGATGATACTTTGCATATAAACCTTACAACAAAAGGTCTACATGAACAAGTCCTTTTCCGGGCTACAACAGCTCTTTTGAGGGGCTCACGAAGAGAAGGACTAAGACAAAAATGAAGAAAAAGCCACACATAGTTAAACAAAAGAAAAAAAGAAAGAATGATACAAGAAAAATGAAGTACAAATGTTTAAGGCACAGCATCTCGAAAAACAAAGATCATTTGTTGGACATAAACCCTCTAGTGCTCTGCCATCTAAAGGAAAAATGACACAGCTGACAGCATGGTCTTTTTATACTTTATTGTCTCTGATCATGAACAGTCACTGACATTGGTTTGTGGCTGGTTTTGTTAGCAGATGCGTCTATCTGCCTTTGACATAAAAGAGCTATGTCTGAGACAAGTTCATAGAGACAATAAAGTAGAAAAAGGCCATATTGCCAGTTACATCGCTTTCCCCTTGGGCTGCAGTGCTGCTTATACGGTCAAATTATAGGGTCATAAATAAACACCAATAGTTCCCCTACCTGTGCTGATGTTGCCAGAGCTATGGAAGATACCAACTGATGTTGCTGTTGTTGTTGCTGCTGCTGTATGAGCTGCTGCTGAAGCTGAAGGTAATGCAGGTATGGTTGCGGGATGACCAGCTGGGATCCCCCAGTGATGGGCAGTCCATTGGTTTCCATGGGCTCTGTCTGGGACACAGGGGAGCTTTCCCCCTCGGACTTCCTCCCATCCTTCTTCTCCTCATCAGACACAGCTGCTGCTGTTGCCGCGGTCGTGGCTGCTGCGGTTGAAGACAATGATGATGACGATGATGGCTGTGATGTAGTTAATGCTGCATCTGCTGATGTTATCAATTGTGTGCCAGTGGACATCTGTTTGATTTCCCTGTGGCCTCCACTCTCGAGTGTGTAGTGTTCCAAAACACGAGTCTCACCATGCAGAACAGGAGCACAAGATTAGATAACTGCCAGATATAAAATAATTGTATTTCATTAAATATGAAAGCCACTGACATGGTTAGCTCAATTTTTCACTGTTGCTGGGAAAAATTAAACAAAATTAAATGACAAACTGGTAACATTAGACTGTTCACCTCCATTTGCATGCTAATCACAGAGCAGGTTTGAGTTAACCCTCTTGGCCCCATGTATCACAAGTGATGCACAAATTTATCACTCCGCTGCTGTTCCCACAAGAACCCAGGGTGAGAAAGTTAGTTTTCAGTCATTTCTACAATAAAACGAAAACCCATTAATTGTGCCTCAAAGAACAAATTTTCACAAAATCGGAATTTTCCCACAAGCAGAAATGGGGGGGGGGACATAAAGAGTTAAGCCATGGTATGCTGAGCACAGCTGATCTCCCAGAGGAGATGAAAGGAGAGCAGAAAAGATGAGAGAAGACAAAATAGGACAAGATGAGATGAGACCAGACATGAACAAATAAAAGACAGAACAAGATAATGGCAACTGTCCCGTCGAATTCAACTACTTTTGAAATAGATGACCCAGTCAATCAGTCAGTCAGGCAAAACAACAGCCAGCAAATAAAGGGCAAGCAAGTCCTGTCATCTTTGTACACAGCAAATCTGATGCACACAACAACACTTTCATTTCCACACTCATTTCTCACCTCAATGGTAACTGACTACAGACAGTTGCCATATTTCACCACCAACTGTCAATAGTTCTGTATCTAGCTGGTCTCTGTGACAGGGGGTTTGGCAAAGGTTCTTAGTGCCAGTGTACTTGTTGACTTTCTGGGGAAATACAGATAATGAAATACATCAGTGACAACAATAAAAGATTTGTATTTGTATACTTCTTGATCCCATTTGGGAAATTTGCCTTGCTGCCATTGCAGCCCTGTTACAACTGGAGCAAACACATGCCATTGCCACAGTGCAGCGCTGGATGGATGATTAACTTTGGAAGGGGGGTTAATTTGCCCGGGCAGCCAGCCTTGTAAGGCCTGCTCTTCTTTGACTGGACTTCCAACTGCCAAGGTATCTTTAACATGTACAATGTGCACATTGGCCATCAGAGCTTTCCATCCTCACCCAAGAAGACAACATACTCGATCCCACCCACCACAGGATCAGGGACAGGAAAATTTGAGAAAAATCCCAAAATTCCAATATGCCAGTGGTGACCAGGAATCGAACCCGGTACCTCTGGCATGAAAGGCAAACACCTTACCTCCACACCAACTGTCTCACCCTTTAGGGTGACGGTTGCTTTTGCCTGCTATTATAGCAGTGGTCGGCAACCTTTCAGAGAAGAAGAGATTTTCGATAGAATTCAATTTAAAAATGAGCTGCAACACACATGAAAGTCTGTATATATACCACCAGTATTTTTTGTTACTACAAGTTGTTTTGCTCGCAATTAAGAAAAGAGAGAGCCGTCGATGAGAATGCTATAACAGCCACATGTGGCTCAAACCGCTGGCTGCCAACTCCTTGCCCAAATGGAAATTTATACAGCCTCTAAAAATGGTCGACGGCCAGTTATGATGTCAGCGTTGGGCCAATATATCCAGTGGTGGCAGTGAACTCAAAAGGTGTGCCGTGTCTCATTGTTTGTTTTGATGTCATTTGTGTGTTTCATGATGGAAATGACAATACAACACTGATTCACTTTTTTTCTTTTGTTGAGAAATTCGTCCACAGGGCACCAAAATTGGTGAAAATAGAATTTGGTACTTGCATGCTCAATCCATGACTGGACATAACTGTTCTGCCTACCACATATATGGTCTGAGATGGTCAGACATTGAGTACATCAAATTATGTGGCTTTTGAAATTTATTCTCCCGATATGTTCCAAAATGACCAGCTTTCTGAGACTAAGTAAAGAACACCATTTACTGTCCAAAGTTTGAAGGGGCACTGGATCACAGTTGAATTGAACTTGCTCTCATCATTTAAACATGAAGTTAATCATATTCATAAGAAAATTCCGTCCTGTACCTTCACCCTCTCTCTTTCTTTAATTGACTTTGGACAAAAAGTCGCCAGGCCAAATTTCAGCCCATACGTCAATGTTACAATCAAATCATGGCTTGATATTGCAATACGCCCTGCATCTGGCTAGTGAACATCTTGCCTGATTGTCTTTCTGCCCTATTAATAGTTCACTCCTGGTCAGCCACTCCACCCATCCTTCAACACTCCCTACTTCCCTCCCTCTTTGCATGACCCAGGCCTGATTAAAACCAAACCTGTGTCTCCGGGCGGAGTTATGGCCCTTGCCTGCCATCATTAAAGACGCTAAACAACATCTGAAATCAATAAAGGGGCAACAGGAGGCCTATCACAGGACCTTAGAAATATTGATCCTCTCATTTGGTTTATCACCTCCACAACTTCGTCACACAAAACATCCATGTTGAGACACACTACAGTAAACGATTTGCAGGTTTGCATTGGGGGGCTGGCTCCAGTATCCATTCAGGCGACATGACCTCAAACTTGAATAAATTATAAATGCTTCCTATTCCCTCCTTCTACCTTCACCTACAGCCAAAGCTTTGCTAGCCGGTGAAAGATCAGAACTGCTGCAGACAGTGCCTTAAATGTCAGGTGCTCATGTGAAGGTCACCTGACTTGAGAATAACAGGACAAAAGTGGCAGCCAAGACTTGAAGCAAAATGACAGGACAGGGTAGATGTCCTACAATTGTGTTTCAGTGCATGCACACGACACTGTGGTTCTCTTCCTGGGAAAATTCTGAAATCCCCTCTCGTTTTCTCTCATCCTCTCCCTTTCTCTCTAACACAAACACACATATTTCCTCATGCTTGTAATATCCACATGATGTCTGATTTCCACCGTGTGTTAAAAGCAACAAGCGTAAATTCTCTGTGGTGGATCATGGAATGCCAAGACCACAGAGTAATCATAAAGTAGAAAGACAGACAAAGGACTCACAAAACCTTAGGCTGAAACGCCCATGAAACAAAGAAACTACATGTACATCTTCACCACTCACTGTGGTAAAATACCATGCCCAGTCGTACATCTACCAACTATCCATAAAACATTTTTTGGTGACAAAATTAACATTGCTTTCTATAAAATCATAAAATTGTTGAATAAAATTATTTGACTTTGGGTTTGACGGCGAGGCAAGCACGATAACGACCACTTTAAGTCTTTCACTGTACTTTGGGTGTACTTGACTGTACATACCGGTAGATGGGATTGCCATAATGCAGAAACTATACAAGCAAAAAACCAATGGATAAGGGAAGACAATTTCTTTGCGTTTTGTTGTATCGTTTTCGTATTATTTCTAATGTGAGGCTTTGCGTTATACAACTTTTTCTTTTTGCCACGTTCTGACTTTCCTTCAAGCCTTGATGCCAGCCCACAGATTTTGTATGGTTTATATACTATTTCGGTGGATGGATTGTCAGAGCCTCTCAAAGACCGGAAGTGACACAACCCTAGTTTTGAGAAAAACGCTTTAAAAGTTTCAGCTTAGAAATACAAAATTATTGATGGTGACTCGATTAAAAGTCAATTTTGAGGCATTTACCGTTCTCAACGAGCATTTGTCATTTGGAAAAAGAACAGTAAAGAGGTTAAACTTTTCAAAAATACTGAAAAATCAAAATCGATTAAATTGATCCTATGATGCCTTTTGACGATTTCCTCGCATCGGGCAGTGCCGAGATACGCTTCATTTTGTCAGGCGGATACACATACATGTATATATAATTTTATGCCTCCAGCTGGTTGCATTTACAGATTAAAGTCAGTGTGTCAGCTCTAGGTAGGCAGATATGCATGACGAGCTAGTGTGACTTGAGCTGGGTGTGGCTCTAATGCATGTCATTACTGCTGAAACCTTTGCCAGTGTCCACGGTTCGCTACCATGGTTCAAATGAAGCATGTAGCACAAGCGGTGAAATGAACAAGACAGTAATTCAATATTAACATGAATTATACATGCTGGGTCATAACTCATTAGTGAGTGTTATAAAAGTATGACGGAGACAGCGATGCAATAGAGGCAGCCTGAGACAAATCATCCCCTTACAATGACAAGGTTCTGACTCCCTTCCATAAACTTTTAAGAAATAGCGATTGAAGTTTCATGTGCTCACAGCTTTCAGAGATTCCACCTTTTTTTTTTCTCTTGTTCAGTAATACTTACAAATTACACACCAAATCCGCTTGATACTTTGACACACAACAGAGAAAGCCTGTGGAAGTAGTGTACATATATACACAGTGTGTAACCCAGTTCAGCCCACAAAAATGGAGACAGAACCTTGTCATTTTAAGTGGTCGAATTATAGTGAAGTTCATTTTAGAAGCTAAGTCTTTTGTTGTTGTTGTTTTTCCCTTTCTTCAGATCATTTCTCCTCCGTTTTGTTTTGTTTTGTTTTTCGCTTTTCTTTTTCACCATTCATTATTATTTGACAATAAAGCGTTATCTATAATGTGTGCCAAAATTGACAATTAAAAACGTTCGGACTGTATTTCCAGGCCTTCTGCCACGAGTCACAATACCCAATTAACATGCCAGCAAAGCCGCCCCCCCCCCCCCCAACTGAAAATGCTGGGGGGAAACGTGTGACTTAAGAATAATCGTCCACACGGATTGTGTTCAGTCTATTCTTTTTGGTTGCTCACTATTGGTGCACGCGTGCCGGAGGAAAAACTTTTATGAACAATCAAACAACTAGAGCAAAAGACAGAGAAACAAATAAAGTTTTTGAAGGGGCATAAACCTGTTGTTGTGAGATGTTAGGGAGTGTCACTTCAAATAATAAAACTTCAGAATCACAAATTCTGGACGGAAGATAGAAGCAGTCTCAGGCCTGCCAAACAACTGATCATTTCAGTGGGACACACCACATGGCACAATGAATCGCACCTATTCCCTATAAAGGCAAACGTTATGATTTTCACAGAATGAAAAACTCGAATATAAACACGCTATAATACACTTCACGGTTGGCCTAATACACCATAAAATAAGTGTTATAATAAAAGGTGGTCATAATCAATGTCTGGCTGGAACAACAAAAAATGAAAGTCAAATTTCTACTATTAAGAAAGGCAAAAGCCACGTTTTTTGTTGGTTTTTTGTTTTTTTCACATTACCAGACAGCCAACAATGTTGCTTATGCCGCAGCACAGTTAAACCACAACGGTGGACGTTTTCCAATGTCACCGTTCATAATTCCCATGTTGACCATCTGAAAATTGCCCTTTAATTTCAATCACCCATCCCAATGGGGGGAAAGGAAAGCATTTCTGTAGAAATTTTGATTTTTAATTAACTGTTTTCTGAGCCTGCAGAATGTGATGCAACTTGGACCGCTTGTACATGGAGCTGTAAACCCACTGAATTGTTTCACGACGTACACATATATCAGACTGTTCCAAAGAAGAATACGACGCCACAACTGACCGAGTGTGATACCAATCTTGTTCAAAAGCACATGCACAAATGAAGCCAGACATGCTTGCCGGGCATAATGTCATTAACTCGCCACACACAGAACAAAGGCAATGATAAAAACGGACTCTCTGGATTATCTAACCTCCGACTATCACCAAAGAAAATGTCTGGATTTTAACTTTAAACAATACCCTCTAGATCTGGCTACAATAAAAATAAAAAAAAAAGTTGGTTTGAACTACCGAAGCTGTCTATGGCTGTTTACCTGTATTGTTCATGCAAAATAGAAAGGATGTTACACCAACTGTCCTTCCACTTAAAGCCACGTGAATCAACTGCACACTTTGTGTATTTCAGGGTGTCAGCAGCTTGCAAGCAAAAAGCGACCACCTGCTCCATAGAGAGTAAAGGTGTTTAGAACCGTTTGGTCGTGAGGTCACGGTGTGTCAAGGAAGGCGCTAGTAGATTTCGCCACGAGAAAACAAAAGGGCCCGAGCTTCGACAGGGGAAAATAAACTGCGCCCTGGAAATAATGAGCTTGTCACCTTGATCAGCTTACCCGTCCGTCTGTCTGTGTGTATGTGTTCGTGGTCTGGCGGGAGCTTCCTCCTTCACTACCGCCACTGGAAAAAGTGTCCAACTCTTTCTGGGGCACTAAATTAGGAGCTGGGGGAGGGGGGGGGAGGGGGTTGAGAAGAGATAACGGTGTGTTACGGCTCAGGTCTATGCAAACATGGGACTCCGACGGGCTCGCTCCGCTGGAGGGAGGAAGAAAGACCAAAGAGGAAGGAAAGGAAAGATAACGCCGACGTGATCTCTGATTGTAGGCCTAGTGTGACGGAGCTGGGACCGTGTACGGACCGTGTACGGTCCGTGCAAATCAGGACTGTTACCGTGTTCACATCACTACAATGTCATATTATCAGCCAATTTTCTGACACGCCTTGAGGTAATATAAACTGGTTGCGCCACTCCGTTCAACCCTCAAATTCACCATACAACTTCATATAAAACTGGATCTTGACAAAAGTTTAAAAAGCTATCTCCTTCCACATTTTCTTCTTAAAGTCTGTAAACGAAACTCTCATTTTCAATTTTCCAGCTTCGTTTCCCTGTTCTCTCAGACGTCTTCATCCTCCTTGGTGAACGTGAAATTCCCGGATAGTGAATTCTTCAGAATAACCTACTTCCATAAATTATACTGCATTAGCGGAATGCCCCAGATTATCCCCGAATTCGTCTTGATTCCGCTTATACACAGTGGGAGATGAATGCTGCCCCGCAGAGTGTCCTGAAACCACCTAAAGTTGACACCGGAAAAACTTTTTTCTTTTTTTCAAAACACGGACCGGAAAAGCTTCGAATATTAGGCTACAAAATGTGACGCGCAAAAGGTAGTGCTCTTCTTTAAAAATCGTCCTCGCTGAATAATACGAATATGTACCCACAATTTCATTAGTCCATCGCAAAGTACATTTTTTTAATGGAATGTAGGCGAAAACCGGCATTTTTCTTGGTTTGTGGTTGTCTCGGAGTTCTCGGCTAAGTTTGCAACTCGCTCTAATTAACGGGGATATCATATTAAGCCCAGAACGGCTGGCAGACAGAAGGGGTACACCATAATTTTGTTTTCTTAGTAAATCTGGGAAGACCCTACACCATGTTAAGCCCAGTCATACACCGTCACCTTCTGCCAGTGTTTCTTGGGTGTACATTTTGCTGGCAGCAACTGGCTGTGACGTTCCGGGCTTAGTTTGATACCACCCTAAAATGTACGGACGAAGACGGCCGGTTGAAGCAAGAAGACAAAGACATATTATAGCTATACAGTCAAAATGATAAAAGCGAAAGTGTGCATATTATTGTATTTACAAGTATTATCTCAGCAGATTTCTGTATTGTGAAAAGACATCATATTGGTCTCATTCGATATTCACAATGCTCCTTGCAGTAGGAGTCAAGAGAGCAAATAAGAGTAAAGTTCCGAACAAATGAGGTAATCATAGCCCCTCATAAAGGGATGGGGAAAGGAACAATTAAATGTGAATTTGATAGTCTCCATAGAAAAGCAGAATTATGTGGCGTTACTGCGTTCACCTGTATTTCACATCGGACTCTCTGGAGCTTGCTTCTGATTGCACAGCTATAATTAACCCCAACAGCTTTATTATTCTGCTTATTATTCACGCACTAGTGATACCACATTAAAGTTTGATCAGTTCTAAGCACATGCTATAACTTGTTTTTCTTTCTTTAAAAAATGAGGTAGAGAATTACTTATACATGCAAAACACATAACAAAACGGGTGTGAAGATCTGGCAAAGGTGTGAAGCGGTATTAAACGCTGATAGCATTTTAACATAAACAGTGTGCTGGGGTAAGCAGTGAAGACTAGCAAACCCTGACTTGGTATGTGCACGGGGCAAGGTTCTCAGCCGGTGTAACAACAATAGGTGATATCAAAATGTCAATCAGTTAACTGCTTCACTGTGTCAGGCGTCAAAATACCACTTCTTCCATTTTCTATGTCGGTGTATAACAAAATAACGAATCGAATACACATATCGTCGGGTATAAGCCATGTTGTTGTATGTGTATTTTTACCTTTTTTAGAAAATGAGGATTGAAGTTTGGTCGCAAAGGGGCTAAAACGCATAAAACATTACGTCACAAGCACATGTCTCGAAAAGTTTTTAACCGATTGGAATGACACTTACTTACACATAATGAAGTTAGGAGTGAGAGAACGGCTTTCATGACAAAACCTCAAAATCGGCCAAATGTCGCTTACAACAATATAGCAACACCCCTCGATACATGACAAAACAGTGAATCGTATATAACTTTTTTTTTTTCATTGTTTCTTGAGTTGCACAATGTGTAAAACTGAATAATCGAGTCAAAATGAAAAAGTTTTATGTAGCAAAGCCTTGCATAAAATTTTGATACAGAAACGATACAATAAAACACAAAGGAAAAGGAAAGACAAATCAAGCTTTAGGTACAATAACCTTCTTCAAGGAAAAAATATTATATACAACAAGAGAAAAAGTTTAATAAATAAAAAAAATTCAGCACATACAAAATCGTGGAATTTTTAACCAACACGAATACTTCACATTTTGGGAGTCCCAAACCTGGATGGTCTGAGCGCAGTACGTCCGTGATGTTTAATGTTGTCGTTCCTGTGTTGCGTTGTGGTTCCTGAATTAAATACTGTTTGCTTTTGAAAAATGGGCGCAAGACATCTGCCATATCACAAATACCTGATCTTGATATCTTACAGTGACACGCCAAGCCTATTTCGTCTACTCACAATGCGTGCCGTTTTAAAATGTATGTAAAAATTCGGCAGCAGACGGTTTCAATAAACAATATCTCGTTGCCTGCAACAGGCTTTGCTTGCCATTGGACCGTCATGGACACAAAACCCAAAATTCGTTTCATAAGAGTCAACAGTTTTTATGAATTGAAAATCCAGATGAATGATAACAGGTTGGCTTCAGAGAAGGGCGTTCATGCATCAGCAAGCATGACACTATCTATTGACTGGAACAAACGCCCAAACTTCATTGCAGCTATTGTAGTTAAGTTGCATGCGGGTTTGAACAATGCTGGTATAAAAATCATTGATGCAATGTGGGAATAGTGGCGTGAACGAGCCATGAGTCAACTCTTGGACACGGCCAAAGACAAGTGTGACGCCCGGCCAAACACGAGCACGCACCACTGATAAGATAACTGTGCCCGGCAGCCGGCAAGAAGTGATAAGGGCCAGGCTGCAGACACACTGACCGTCACACTGGTAAACTCACAGAACAGCAGTTACACTGTTACATCCTTGACTGACAAGGCAGGTGATGGAGAGATCGACAGAGAGAGACAGAGACAGACAGACAGACAGAGAGACAGACAGACAGACAGACAGAGGGGGGTGGACAGAGAGAGAGAGAGAGAGAGAGAGAGAGAGAGAGAGAGAGAGAGAGAGAGAGAGAGAGAGAGAGAGGCAGAGAGGCAAAGAAAGACGCAGAGAGATGGGGGGAGAGAGAGGGAGAGACGGACGAGAGAGATCATGAGAAGAGCTCGCTGACACAGGTAATTCCACCTGGAATGAAACGGGAAACAAAAAACAGGTACAAGAGAGAAGACAATAAAACAGAAAAGCTGGTGGCATCAGAAAATTAATGTGCAATTGAATTTGGGTATTTTTCTTTAAATGAAAAAATTCCAACACTCACAGTTGACATCGTGCAGCCGTGCAAGACACACAGAAGTTCACTAGGTACAGAGAATGAAGAGGAGATAACACACACATTGATGATTTAATGACACGCACTAGAAAGAAAAGGAGGTACTCCAATTGGCCAGGAGGAAGACAGAGATACAGTAGGGCGAGTGAAGAACTGGCATTGAAAAATTTGTTTTAAAATTGCAAAGCTTCATAATGCAGTGCAACTAAGATAATCGTGATGCAACTTCTCCTCAGCAGAATTGCTCCCCTCTCCCGAGCTCAAATATTTATTTCTTTTTAACTTCATACATTGCACGTTTACCGCAGCTGAAGATGCTGTGCCATGCAGTACAGTCTCTCTCTTCAATTTCTGAGTTATTGTTTGTCTTTTTGTTTCAAATATGCTTGTCACTTTATTATTCCACTGTATCTTGCCACTTGTCCTGGTTGTCAATCATATTAAGACTGTCCACAACAACTGTGTTCAATGAATTGGCGGATTTAAAGAAAAACATTCTCCAAGTCTGGCCAATATCACGGCAGACTGATTATTCTTGCTCAAATGTTCTGTAATTTCAAGAAACTTTTGGCTGTTCCTTTATATCTGCGTCACAACTCATCCCTCGATATCCGTTTTACTACTCACAGACAACATAAACAGCACGCAGACCATTTCAGAGTCGGCGCGTCTGAGCAGCTCCGCTTCAGCACCCCAATTTCATACTCTACATAACACAGTAATTACTTTACTGCGCCTCTGCCCAGGTGAGTGTGATGGGCTTTCATGCACGACTCGTTTTGTGAGTGAGCTGCTGACTTCTCTGAGCCCAAAGTGCGCCCATTCTGTGCGACAACTTGTGACATCATGACATTCACGCCCCTTCCCCTTTCGACTAAATAAATTCCACCCCGTTCACTAACATTCTGTCATTCAGGTGGGCAGTCACGGTATATGGGGCTCAAACAACTGATAACCCTGGCCTACAGGTGGGCGGAGTCGATATTCTGTGATCAATAACGCGGGCAGAAGTTTCAGAAAACTAAGTCAAAACGGCCTCACGGGAATGGACCGTTCATCACTGCTCTAGGCTAATGGCATATATGTCCGACTTATGCCACAAAGCAACTGACCAGTTCATTGCGTTCCTGAGCATGGGAGCTATCAGATAAAATATTTATAGAAAAAGAAATGCGCCAATAAGAAAATGTAATAATCCAATAGAATCATAATGACATAAGTCACCAAATGATCGGAAAAAAAGAAAGAGTTTTTTCTCAATATCTCAAAAGTGTCCAAAAAGCCCCATGCCAATACCTAGAGCAGTGGACGGTACACGGTTCCTGCAGAACATAGATACCTGCAGGATTATTTAAATTCGGCATCGCCGCGAGTCTGTATTGACCGACTACTATCAGAATTACATACTGGCCTATTGTACCAGTGAAATCACAAATAATTTATACTGAAGGTATTCGCTGGGAGAAAGAGAAACTCCCTGTGAAATGCAGGTCTAAGTTTACTGACAAAAGATTCAACAAGAAGATGGTCAATTCAAGGTCATGAAAAAAATAATAAATAAAGGTCGCAAGAGATATAATTGTGTAAACATTGAAATAGTACCCCATCAGCAGCTTCCACCCAAGTTCTATACCAATGTTACAGTCTCATATTATTATATTCATAGCATGACAGGGTTGGAAGCCTTCAACTAACTCCTGGTTCTCCACCCCTTCCCCCTTTTTTTAAACACCTCAGTACTCCCAAAAGTTCGCCTTTTGCTGACCAGAATGTTGTGTCTACTCCCCCCCCCCCCTCCTGTTTTCCCTCCTACTGATCATATGACTAGCCATACCAGTATCACGTGCAACTCCAGCATTTCATAAAGTATCCTTATCAGTTACTCAAATAGGCTTAAACCTTACGAGGACGATTTAACAAAACTTCATGACTGAATAAAGAAAGGAAAACGTTTCAAATCGTGGTAATGAAGAAAAGCTGTTCAGTCCTGCCATGTAGACTTTTAGCCTATCTGTGCAACCCAACCTCGATATTTCAGACAGGTAAATAAACATCTCAATAAAAAACAATTTTTAAAAACTCGGCATTCACATTTCGAGTGAGAGATGAGAGAAGACCCGAAAGCCGGCGTTTAATGCTGGAAAGCAGCCAAATCCGTTGGCTCTTTCTTCATCAACTTATCACGCCCATTCTTGTAAACAAATTTCAAGCCTCGGGCGGTTAAATTTCATGAAAATTACATTTCAAATCGTCGAGTATTTTCCATAATGTTGTGTGTGCATTTTTGCCTTTTCGAGAAAATCAGGGCTGAACGTTTTAAGAGTTGTGTAAAATCGGGGTCTTTGTTCAAATCGCTTCAAAATGTTAACTTGTATAAAAATGCACACGAAAAAAGAAAACCCTGTGACACTTAGACATAATAAAATTAGGAGTTAGAGAACCACTTTCATGACTAAGCCTCAAAATCTGCAAAATGTCGCATACAACAATATGGTAAAATACCCCTCGAAGTTGAGTTGTTCTAAATATTTCCTCAATAGTTCCGAATTTAACACAGAACAGCTGTAAAACTTACTACCAGGCTTCAAAGTATTGACTTTTAAAGCATTGAATATTATCTTATTTGCGAGTGACTTGGCCATAAAATCTGGAACGAAATTATGTCCAGATTTTAACGTAAAACAGGCAGAACTAACGATCTATCGCACTCCACCGTGTCGACGTTAAAAGCATTTAATATTATCTTATTTATCGAGTGATTTGGCTATAAAATCTCGAATGAAATTGTGTTCTGAAAACCTCTTCGGTTGAGCTACGTTGTGTAATATTAATATAGAGCCAACACTGTCCACCAGAATCTAAAGTGTTGACTTTTAAAGCATTCAACTTTTATCTTACCACCAGCAAGTGGGTTAGGCTGTAAAAAGTTCAGGTCTCCACACACTTCTGTTATCGGATCCTTGGCCGAGTTAACGGCCGCGGCTGCCTGGTTCCACTGATAACTCTAACGCTGAACCAATGGGCCAGAACCTCAGTGTAGCGAGAAATTGGTCTCAGGTATTCTAGAACACGCTTTGTCCCGGCCCTGACGCCAGAAATGGCTTTTGGCCACGCAATTTCCTACAGACCACTCCCTAAACTTAAAATAGAAAAACAAAGTCCAAACCGAGACTAGGGTGCGATACATGAATCCCCCCCCCCCCTCCCCAGGATACACAGGCAGATGCTGTTTCACGGTTACTCAACAAAAATCCGCCTGAACTTCATAAATCTATCTGTGCCCGTTCGGTTTACCGTAATTGATAACTTGGTTCCTGAGAGACAGCATAAATTAAAGCAATCTCTCTCTCTCTCTCTCATTCTCTCTCTGTCCCCCCCCCCCCTTCTTCCCGGGGAAACAACAACAATGACAACAAAACGCCCATCTCTTACCTTAATGGAGACCGAAAGTGAACGAGGAATGGTTTTGAAACGCACTAAAACATTATTGATAAGGCCTTTTTTGATTCTTCCCCTGATCGTTTTTTAAAGAATAAAACATTACGGATCTGTATCCGTTTGTGTCGACACCAATCGTTAGTTTCGCGTTTTTTGTAGGGGGGGGGCGATGGTGAGGGGTTGAGTGGGGGTGGAATGGAGTGGGGGGGCGGGGGGGGGGGGAAGCTGTCAGCAAGTTGCATATTCATGCCACATCTCTTAACTCGTGTCACGAAATTTTCTTCAAAATCCGGTTTCTCACGCTGGGATTTGCTTCCGGAATCAACCCACATTGTGTGTCAAAGCGACATCCCTAGGTGTTGATAAACACAGTGCAAAATATTCGGTGCAAAATACGGGGCTGATTATCAACATTAAGCCTTTTTATTTCAAAATACAAAATGTGCTTTTCTTGCCTTGTAAAAGACGTTGTTATTCCGTGGTAAAAGTTCTGAACGGAAAGTTTACCACGGCAACATGAAAGTCAGTGAGGTAAGGTAAATCTAAACACCGGTCAGCTGATCGCCTACAGAAGTTTCAGTGCGCTTTCACAAGCAGCAGCACAAGTCTCTGTCTCCCCATCTGGCCCTGAAAACACATGTAACGATAGTGTTATGTTTTAGATTGATGTCGCACTGAGTCAAGTATGTTTTGTGGACGTTTTTACTGTGAGATGTGGCCTATAGCGTTAAACTGTCGAAAACTGTCGAAAACCGAGTGAAACAAGTCTGGGTCACCAGTTCATGTATCTCAAAGCTGTCTTGAGTCTGTCTCTCTGGCTGTTTGAATGGTTGTGTATTCCTCATCGACCAAGACGCACCGAGTCAAGTCAATTTGGCATCTGTTTAATTCGGTGCGCGATGCCTTCTTGTATGTGGAAAATTCATATCACAGATCGACATACATTACCATCAGGGCCTTTTCCCCTCAGATTTTTCTTCGCGCACCGAGTTAAACAGATGCCAAATTGACTTGACTCGGTGCGTCTTGGTCGATGAGGAATACACAACCATTCAAACAGCCAGAGAGACAGACTCATTACCCATTTCATTTTAGACAACAATCCAAACTCACAAAACGTGATGTTGGTTCTTGGAAGGGTGTGGGAAAGGTTTAAATTCTATCGAAAAGCTCAAGCATAGCTCTTCAGTTCTGAGCGGATGCAGGCCCCTGCCATAATAGACGAACTCAAACGTAAAAACTCAGTGTCCACACTTTGCAGAATTGTTACATCATGCTCGAATGAACGGGGAAATCTCGTTTCTAAGCGGTATGCTATAGACTTAGTGTGGGTATCTGTTCAAAACAAACACCAAAAAAGAAAAAGGTTCACTGTTATATTTTCTGCACCGAAACTAATTTATCCTTTAGTAAGAAAATAAGTATGATAAATAAAATAATATCAAATCATAAGAACAACATCATATTATTTTATAATGCTCGATAGCAAACAAATAGAAAATATCAAAAAGAAAGCTACTGCATTAAATGGCTCGCCCATGTTGATAGAGAGATCAGAATGATTACATCTGGCAGGGTGTAACGGCATACAATCTTTCCCTTTACCAATCCCGTTTTCTTTTTGTCTTTGGTGGAGCAACAAACTCAAGTGACCTCTGGGGCGAGGCCGAGCATATAGGAACAATTTGCTGTATATATATATATATATGTACATCGCACACTTTGGCATGGAATTATTCAAGTCTGGCAAAGCTTAAAATTCAATGTTTCGTTGCCGTGACGCCAGAGGTACTGTCTACCAAACTGTGCCAACTCCAAGGCACAGTTAACACAAAAGGCTTCAGATTCCCTGTTGCCTGGGCGTGTTACAGACCTAGGCGCAGTCGTGTTCAACTTTTGTTGATTGACAAAATACATGCCGTTAATGGGGTCAACCTCACCACAGGCCGCACCATCCTGTACACCCACTGAGCATAAACAGTGCTACATTTACCTGGCAGTTGCAAACGCTTTTCCGTGGTGACCGCCCGCTTCGAAACGAAGACTAATTTAGTGGCTAAAGTTAGTATTTTAAATCTCTCTCTCTCTCTCTCTCTCTCTCTCTGATTTTTAATGTTTTACTTTGAATTTTTCAAAAGAAACGATCCCTGCTCCATATAAATCTCTCTCTCTCTCTCCTTCTCTCTCTCTCTCTCTTCTTCTCCTCTCTCTCTATCTCTCCTTCTTTCTTTCTCTCTCTCTCTTACTCTCTCTCTCTCTCAGATTTTGAATTTTTACTTCAAATTCTCCAGCCGACGCGATCTCTGCTCTGCAATAACTTCACCAAACCCTGGGTTCACCCGCGCGACGGTGCAAGCCACGCAGAATTCAGTTCCTGAAGCACGCGTGCATCAGAACAGGAGTCAGACATTGTTCCTTTACGTTTGCAAAGGTTTTCATTCATAGACTGTATAAACTACACGTTTGGGTCACAGCATCACTTTTCATTTCAGTCATATTCCATTACAATCAGTCTTACGAGCTCCATCGCAATCCGAATTTTATAGTGTCACTGCCAAAGTATGACCAACTAAAAAGTAAAAGATTTCTTCCAGACCAAAATGTCTACCCGGCTCATGTCTTTCTTTTCTTTTTGTTTGTTTGTTGTTGTTTTTTTTTGTCCCAGGACTTCCACTGGAAATAATACAGTATATTTATCACAATCATATAATAATGGGGCTAAAGGATGAACATGTAAGCAGCTAAAACTTTGTGACTAAGTGCCCAAACAATAGGAAACTTTCCGTCCTGACTCAATTTTTGATGATAAATGATTGAACACCTGCATTCTGGACAAAATTCACCTTTTCATATTCTTCACTTCCAAAGTTTGTAAACCGCGAAAGAGAGGCGCATTTCCATTGGGTAAAATCGAAAAATAATATGTTGGTCCAAAATCAACTTCATCATGTCAGTGTATTTGGCAAAGAATTGAGATGTAATAATAAGTTGTATTAGTCTTTGCAACAAATCAAAGTGCCGTCATTAATGTGACCTAGATCTAGATACAGTTGGGCGGTACAAAGAATTTGCAAGATTCACCGTGCTTGGGCCGGCTAGTATAACTAAAATAAAGAAGTTCTTCTGAAATGCATTTCTGCATGAATGCCAAATGGGTGAACACTCGAGACAATTAATAATTTAACCCCGCAATATCTTTGACCAGCAGCCTGGCTCGGCATTAACGGATCCGGTTCTTAATTTTGTATGTCGACAAAAGTGCAGTGATCATGCACTGAAACGCATTACTGGTCGTGCAAAAAGCATGCAACATAACGTATTGATTACGACCCGGCGTGCAGTGTAACGTGCAGTTGCTAGTTTCACAATACCAGGCAGAGAAACATACTCAGGACAACCGGTTTATTTCTACCAAGCCTCAGTAGGCTTTTATATAGGACCTTTCAGAGTACAAGTTGCTTGCACTGTTCCCAGAGATTCCAAGTGATGGTTGATGAACACAAAATATTAAAAGCAACTTTTTACAATCTGATCTCCGCCTAAACTCTGCCGACTGTATCATGTCATCTGACGTAATTTCAAGCTTTTCAACCAGCAACACTCTTCTTACCAGTTGCATTGTCTGGACATTGGGTGCATTCTGATAAACGATCCGCATGACAGTAATGTTATACCACCCTCCCCCCTCATACAAAAAAAAACCCACCAAACCAAACAAAAACAACACACAACAAAAACTTATATACTAAATCTTTTAATCTTTATTCTTTCGTATTTGGAAGATAATAATAACACTAAAATGAAGCCTTCACAATTTCTAATGTTTGGACGAATAGTATGCATTGGCCTCCTGGAGACGTTCACCAGTAAGATGTGTATCCAATTTCAACCGTTAATTTCAAATATAAAGTTTGCTGTAATGGCGTGGTAGGAAAAGAAGCTTTGCAATGTTGAAAAGTTTCTCCTTCATTAATATCGATATTAAGATTGCAGGTCAGGTCGCTGGCGCACTGACTCGAGTCGATTTTGCGTCTGTTTACATTCAGTGCGTGTGGTCTCTCTTTCCACGAGCTTGACTGAAGACAGTTTTCACGCGCCCGAATTCCTGTGACAAAACTTGTTTCAGTTTCCCCAGAACCAGGTCCTGTTTAACTCCAAATTCCACAAGACAAAACAGTTTTGAGTAAGCGAGCCAGCAGCCTTACTCGCTTTAGTTCGCAGAAATATTTGAACGTCAGAAATATTACCGATTGCCGAAACTGGGAAAACGGCTTGAGAATTATCGCTGAGAACGTGTTCAACTTCAACTCTGCTTGTTCTTCTTGCTGTACCCACTAACTCGGCCGTTTCTGCTCATGGATATGAAAGGTAGAACTTTTCTGAAAATAAAAATCTATGTTATGTGAACTGTGAAAAAAGCCTGTCTGCTCTTCCGAACTTTTCCGACAATTGCCGTCACCTAGACCTTGACTACAGATTGGTTCAAGCAGTCCAGACGGCGACAGGCTTCACTCTCATATTAAAACTTAATGTACCATTAAAAGATGGCTCGAACAATGAAAATCGCAATCGACTGCGACCTCAGACACATACACATCAGTGATCTTTGAACATATCACAAGAGGCGAAGTCAGAGATAATTTTCACTGTCTGGATGACTGGCTGCATTTCTATCGGGGCGTACTGAATCACCTCCCTTCCCCCCACCCCCATGCTGTTTTCCACGAATTATAAAGTCAATTGATCCTTCAGTTAAAAATTTACATGACACCCCCCCCCCCCCCAATACACGCACATTTTAAACACCTTTCTTATGCTAAGTTATCCGTTAATTAGAATTACTAATGAATTAGAAATATTCAGTAGCAAGGCAGTATTGCAGTAAAGCAGACAAGGATGACTTCACCCGATTCCCTTCTATGTAATACATGGCCTACTACGCTGGATATCTCACGTAACTGAGGACAATTATTGTGCAAGGGCTAGTGTAACGCCTTAATATGGACGCTCCTTAAACTGCATTAGGCCACAAGCAAAACAAGGTTCACTGAACGCACATACGATATCAGGACCTCGGGAATCCTGTACTAATTTAAGCATGCACAATACGGAAACATTCGGGATGATACAGCGCAACATGTACTGTCTCAGAAAGCCAAGAACGTCGACGCTTCCAATATGTAAGATTTCAGACTCTGAAAATATCGCCACTGCAACGCAAGCGATCTCAGAACCCCGAATGTCGTTCTTTCTTTAAAAAAAAATAAAAAACCCTGCAGAGTGACATAAGGTGCCAATTACAAACAAGGTGCATCCTTCAGCGATTTACCACTGATCTGACCTTGGTCGTCTCAAGTGGTGAAAGAAAAATCTGGTGACTGTCACAGAGTGCCCAATTGGAAACAAGTTGCATCCTTCAGCAATTTACCACTGATCGGTCCTCAGTCGTCTCAGTGGATGAGAAAATAGATCTGCGGGCTGTCATAACGCGTCCAATGGCATAGAAGTTGCACGGTTCAGCGACTTACCACTGATCGGCCGCCAGACGTCTCAGAGGATGAATCTGCTGACTGTCATAACGCGTCCAATTCCACAGAAGTTGCATCGTTCAGCGATTAACCAGTGTTCTCGGTCGTCGGGGGGGAGGGGGGCGCTGGGGCTACCTGCCAAACGGTTTATGTCTTTAAGTGTGTTTTTACTTGGTGTCACGGAACGTGCAAACAGGCATCACTCTGTTCCGTCACTTATGCCTTGACCATGATTGAAACACTATTAAAACAATTGCACTTGTTCAGTCATAGAGACATACACTTCAGGACTGCACCATATTTACGCGTCGGGACTGCACCATATTTACGCGTCAGGACTGCACCATAATTACGCGCCAGGGCTGCACCATATTTACGCATCAGGACTGCACCAAATTTACGTGTCAGGACTGCACCATATTTACACGTCAGGACTGCACCATATTTACGTGTCAGGACTGCACCATATTTACGCGTCAGAACTACAGTAAACTCACTGAGTCCAAACAGATGCAAAACAGACTTAACTCAGTGTGCCCACGCCTTACTTCAATTTTCACCGGAGTTGCTTGTATCGTCCTCTTGAAAAGCACTACTCTCTTAGGAATACATTTCTATGACAGCACTCAATTATATTAACCAATAGCTTTAAGACTAGACCGCAAAGAAAACAAAGGCGTGCCGAGGTCCATGGCTGAACTAGAGTTACGATTCTTCAAAACACTTCAACACTCACCATCAATATTCTCCATACATCGAGGGAATTCAAAATCGCGCTTTGTATTAACTGCTGGACTAGTGCCGCTTTGAGCTGGAGGCAACGTAAACATTTGATTATATCTCGCTTCCCTGGAGCTGCATAATTGTCACCACTCAGAAATGTCATGCACATCGGTCATTTGAGATAGCAAGTTCACGCTTGGATGATTTTTGTGCGGTTGCCGAGTTATGTGCAGTATCAGGCGCTCGCTAAAGCTCGGTTGCATACACATGATAGCATTTCCACCGCCTGCATAAAGTGCATGCGTGTCATGCGGATATGGTTATGTTAATAAACCCGTGCCAACGCATACATCCTGCATTAACTGTTTATGACCAGGAAAAACAAAATACTATAACTATAAAAGGCATAACCAACGAAGATTTTCTGAATTCGTCACGGATTCAGGACATTATTCGTGTTGCTCGTCCATATGAAAATCATCTCATGCATGGCGCACCCCAAACCTCAGGTAAAACAGGAATAGAGTTTAATCATAATACATTATCCAGAAATAGACTGGAAAAAAAAGTGAACAAAACATTTTAAATCGCCAAATGAATGCAACATCAGCTGCATACATAACAATAAGGTCTATCAGGACAATGAAAAACTTCCTTCGGTAAGGGCAACTTGCCCCTACAGGTTTTCTTGACCCTATGGCATAGGTTTAGGATCAGAGTTAGAGTCGTATTGTCTAGGTTGATGCCTGGAAATAATTGTTGTTTTTTTTGTGGGGGGTGAGGGTGAGGTGGGTGTGCTTCCATGAGGTCAGTGTCCATACCGACCCACCCAAGCATACGGACGTGTCCCGGTTTGCCTTTTTTTTCTGGGAACAACTACAAAACAACACCCTAACACTAACTCTATCCGCAACCCATGGGAACAACTAGCCCTAACCACGCACTTCCAAAAATAAAAATTACTAAAACATGAATTCCAAATACAGTATAGAACATTCTTGATCAAGTGACCTATGCTGCACATATGGACATTTGGGTACAAGAGAGTTGAAGACATTCATCAGCGAGAATGCGGATTAGAACAGCACATGAAATACCTTGCAGGCATGACCAACTGAACAATCCCGTGTAACATTCAAAGTCATGAGCCCTTCAACTTCCCAATGTCGAACACTCAACTCGTGTCGCCATCGTAACCACGACTGATTTGGGCTATGTTTAGTTGTATGCAACAAGTAACGGAACAATAATAATGCCCGTGTCCATTATATTGGTAGCTATCATAGCAGTCTTCCCGTGAAATCCCCCCCCCCCCCCGGGCTCCTAAACTCATTTAGTGACAGTCATCACTATAGATGATATGGGGTGGTCAAGGTTGTGCCGATCAGTCGAAAAAAAAAAAGACGATATCATTGTTACGTTGCTCAGGCTCTGTTAGTCAAACTTTAATAGTTTCTCTATAAAGGGTAATACATCAGCAGAGTGTTGTTCATTTTTCAATAGCACTCGTCAAAAAATGAAACAAACTTATGAAAATGCCTTGGCACAAACGTGGAAATCCCCTTGGCACTGTGTAAGCTAAGTTCTGTCGAGGGGAATAAAATAATATAAAGAGAAAGTGATTGTCTTGAATTACCTGTCAATACAAAAGATAGGAAGGGACACAACAAGCTTGAAATACCAAAGGCTGGCGACATAAAGGGGGGAAAAAACATCTGGAATTCCCGTTGTGTTGTTACATAGAAATGCTCATTGTTGCTACAAATTTCCAATGTCATGTTATGTCTTGTTATTCTTGATTTAATTTAACGATTGATAAAATATCGTCTACACAGACAGAGCTGCACATATTAAAATTATGAAATCACGCTGGCACGACTGGCGTAAAGTGTAAACGCCAAGAGCAGCGAATCTCCCAAAACGAGGACCTCAAACCCTGACCTCTCCGATTAATTTTTTTTCTCTCGGGCTCACACTGAAATGCCATGCCACTGGGCGTGAATCCATTGTGTGCATGACGCAGTGATTTTGCTGTTGAATATAAATAAAAGACCTCTCCGACTAATTTAATTTCATCTTAATGTGTATAAACAAAGATAATTATGCGGGCACCACTCGCACCATAAAATGACGGGTGGTCTCATAGACAACAGTGTAAATAATTGTAGCTCCTGCTTTCGAAAAAATTCTGGATGCACAGAACAAACGAAACCAAACTAAAACAGAAACTACTGAAAAAAATTTGAGTTTGGGGAAAGAAGCACATCGACACAATAAAGTTTACACTGTGCTTGGAAGAAGAAAGAATATAGACAGAACAGAGTGGAATGGTAGAACAGGAGGAATCCGTACCAGAAGCACCCACCAATCACCCGACTAAATAATTCTACCGACAAAACCACAATGAAACGAGAATCTTACAGCAATTGTTTTAAAACCATAATAATATATCAACTCCAGCCACCTTTTGTTCTCTTATCAGATAAAAACAAGGAACGTTAAAATACAAACCAACAAAAGGAAGGAAAATGAAACCAAAAATAGAACACGTGTCATCTGTGGCACACATGGAGTTAACACTGAGTTCACCAATACTAGTTACATTCAAAATAGTTACAACACCCATTGTTGACTGTGTGAAGATCACGATCTGGTTAATTGCTATTTGTTCAGTGAAGGGATCTTCCCAGGGGCTTCAGCCGAAATATCGCCCCAGTTCGACCACTACGCGTAACATTAATAACCACATCTCTTAAAATGATAAATATACCGCGTGGGCCAACAATTACTTTACGATAACATTATTTCTCAACATTGTTTTGTTTCAACTAAGTAAAGCGTACACAACGTATAATCAACTGAATATGATAAGATAAAAGATCAGGATCACTTCATTATCCCATGAGGAAGTTCTCTTCACAGAGGATTTAAGAGCACATACATGGTACACACATCTTAGGCATCATTACAATAATACATACACATATCATAACTCAATAAACTCAATAACAGACATTTTACATGAAGTAGCAAGGTAAGTGTACATCAAATACATGAAATTTAAAAAAAAAAAAAATCTGTAATGTACCTGTTTTAATAAAATAATATTACAGTAAAGTAACCTTCGGCACACCATGTGTATATGTGCAAAAATATAATAACCTCGCGTCAGTCTTCCAGAGAATGTTTATCCAGAGCTTTATGGGATAATTAATGCGTTTTGAGAATAAAGGAATAGATCTAGTACCGACAGCTATTAAAACAATGCGTGAAGGATTATACATGATTATGAGCGAATGAATTACCTGAGCACAGCTGCCGATGAGCAAGTCCAAAATATCACTTGTGAAAACGAGCAAATGACAAAGTGCAACAATATAGCACGAGCTTCACAAACACATCCTGTTTTGTAGACGTCACATGAGCAAAATGTGAATGTCAGCCAGGTCTCCATATCCTACCCCAGCCCGGCAAATCAGCCACGCCACGGGCTGGCGATGTAGATCCTTGCAAAAACAGTGGAGCACATACAACAAGCAGTGGCAAATAAAAAATAAAGGGGGTCTCTGAAAACGACCCGTCATGCCCACACCTACGCTCTACTGCCACTCAAGAGACGTTCCACTGATTTGGGGAGAAATTGATCTCCACAGCGCACATACTAACGCACTGGAGCGCACATTCGCACGCGCTCGCTCTCGCGCACAGACACACACACACACACGCACAGAAGCATTTTCGCTGATGCGAACAGGCCCCTAGTCCCGTCATTATCCTCGGTTGAGAGCGCACACAGGAAATAACGGAGAGTGGGAGATGATGCGTGAAGGAATGAAGGAGCGAAAAGGTTGAGGGATGGATACGGTGAAATCATAATGACAGCGCTGTGGGTGAGGGAGCACAGACTACTCATCTCAGGATGTAAACGCCTGAGAAACGAGAAACCATTAAGAATAGAGAGACTGTTATGAATAGACTTACACTTGCGTATCTTTTGTTCTTCCGTTCTCTCGTTTTTCCACTAAGTCCTTGTAATTTATTCTTCCGTTCTCTCGCTCTTTCCATTCAGTCTTTACATTCTGATCTTCAATTTTCTCGCTCTTTCCATTCAGTCTTTACACTTTGTTCTTCCGTTCTCTCGTTTTTCCACTAAGTCCGTACACTTTATTCTTCCGTTCTCTCGCTCTTTCCATTCAGTCTTTACATTCTGATCTTCAATTTTCTCGCTCTTTCCATTCAGTCTTTACGCTTTGTTCTTTCATTCTTTCGCTCTGTCCATTAAGTCTTTACATTTTATGCTTTCATTCTCGTCTTTATATTTTATGCTTTCATTCTCTCACTCTTCCTTTAAGTCTTCACACTTTGTTCTTTCATTCTTTTGCTCTTTCCATCAAGTCTTTACACTTTTGTCTATCGTTCTCTCGCTCTCTCCATTAAGTCTTTATATTTTTATCTTGTTACTTAGGTTGATACCAATTTATGTTAGTATGCATCCCTTCACTTTGGTATTGACTAGATTTAATCTTTCCTTCCGCTTGTCATAATTACTTTCCATAGATTTTAATTGTGTTACAACAGTTGACTGTAATGGACACTCATGGGTCGATATAAACAAATACAGCTGAGTGCCTGGGACACTTGCCAAACAACCCAC
This sequence comes from Onchidella celtica, assembly GCA_963931925.1. NCBI lineage: Eukaryota > Metazoa > Mollusca > Gastropoda > Systellommatophora > Onchidiidae > Onchidella > Onchidella celtica. Next base: position 31,365,309 of record OZ007578.1, read on the forward strand.
TGTTAGTTTGTAAAGAAATGTCCTAATACCGCGCCCACTGAGGCTATAAAACTTAATGAGGATTTAGCAAGAGAATAAACCTTCAGAAATCAGAAACAGATTTCGCGAGAAGAATACAACAAAAAGGAACCCAAACAGCAGTGGGAGATAGGAAAGTAAAGAAAAATGAAATAAGCATACAGGGAATATGTGGGTCGATATTAATGTAAAAAAAAAAATTGACCACAGACAGGTGTGAAGGACATCCAGGACAGATGATATTGTCTCTCTCTCTGTCTCTCTCTTATACACACAAATAAAATACACTCAGGCGTCCAGCTGGGAAATGAGAGATAATGGCCAATGGTCGGAATGATGAGGTCAACACCAGCTTACAACCGGCACATGACATATTAAACTCGGTGAAAACAAGGAGAGATGAAAAGAGCTCAGCAAGCATTGTTTGTAGTAATGTGTACATGATCTTATGATGGAAGGTTGGAAAGTGAGTGAGTGAGTCACTGAGAAAGACTGATCACTGACTGGATATGTCGGCCAGTGAGTGAGTGAGTGCGTGGGTGAGTAAGTGAGTGAGCGAGTGCGTGAGTGAGTGAGTGAGTGAGTGAGTGAGTGAGTGAGCAGTGAGTGAGTGACTGAGAAAGACTGACCACTGATTGGATATGTTGGCCAGTGAATGAGTGAGTGAGTGAGTGAGTGGGAGTGAGTGAGTGAGTGAGTGAGTGAGTGAGTGAGTGGGTGAGTGAGTGAGTGAGTGAGTGAGTGAGTGAGTGAGTGAGTGAGTGAGTGAGTGAGTGAGTGAATGATTGAGTGAGCAAGGAGTGAGTGAGTGTTTCATTCGGTCACTGGGTCGATAAAACATCTTTTACAAAGAATAAGTGAAACCCAAGGGGAAAAAAACATCAACAAAAAAAACATAAGACTTTAAAGTTAACAGACAATTCAAAACAGGGCAGGAGGAAAAAGAGAAAGAGAGAAAGATGTAATTTGATTGAACATGCCTGCTGAAGCATAGCTGCGGGCACAGCCGTGAAGCGACGGGTCCAGTGCGCACCAGTGACTTCCCCTGGCTAATGAGGCCAGGCCTTCCCAGCGTGCCCTCCAGGGGACACAACTCCCCAGCAGATTGGATTGGAAACTGGGCTCTCATCGACAGAACTTTCAGGGCCGGTTATAGCGGACTTAAGAGAGGCTCGGATTTGCTAAGAAAACGCTCGCTTGATGGCGGGTCACATGGGACCAGGGACAACATCAACACCGCAATCACCAAACGAGCCAGTAACAAACTACCATAGCTCTAACAGACAACATGGGCGACAAGGGTCGGATCAGGACGGACTTCCGGTCTTCTCAACGTGTATTATTCTTCTTTCCCCAATCTTGGTATTCATTTTTTTTTTTTAATTTGTCACTAAATCTGTTGGTCTCTCCCCTTCCCCTCCCCCTTTATTTTCCAAGTCATTGCCTCATTTGCTTCATGCACCCGCCTCCACCCTCCCCACAAAACCATTTCATTCCTCCCTCTTTTGCTTCCCATTAAGCAGTGGCGGACCTACATGTTTGGGAATCTGAAGCTTGATCTGTTAAGGGACCCTTCGCAACAAGCAGCAATAGGGCTGGCAATAGGGGATACACAGATGTGATTTTTAAACTCACAAGACAAAACGCTCTATATAAATCTGCTGTATGACTATTGTTATTAGAATTAGTATTATCACTAGCTTGCCCACTGACTCGGGGGATACACAGATGTGATTTTTAAAGTTGAGTTCGATCCCAATGTGTAACCTGAGGCTCTGAAAGAAATTCCCTGTCATACTTTTTAATTCTACTCGAAAAAAAATTCGTCTTTTTTTTTTGTTGTTATTTTGTCTCCTCAAAATGTCGGAATATTCTTTTTTCTGTTCAACTCGGTTGTGTTCAAAATTAATGAAAGTATTAAAAAATATAGCAAACTTCAAGACCTTTTAAGATAATTATGCCCGGGTACACCTTTACGTCTGTCTTTGCGAAATATGATATTTTGTAGAATTTAGGGCTTTTAAAAAAAAAACATTTCATGATTACACTGGAGGCCTTACTTCCTTTATAATATGATTATTATTACCATTATAATGGATTTTGACCAAGATTGGCTTCTGCTGACTTGTGCCGTAGCACGGCAGCACTGACATGCTAACATCGACCAGATCAGCAGGTTAGGTAACTCTTCCCTGCCCACCCCCCAGGTAACTCTTCCCTGTTCTCAACCGTCCGAAAAGAATCAATATTGCGGCTGAAGATGACGCGGAAAGCTTAGATACTGCTAATTATCTGGCTGTGATTTAGAGTGGCACCAGAGGCAGTAATAGTTCACGCCGCAGCAGATTGAGACGTGCGGTACACAATGCCGAGAGTAAAGTTGTGAGAACAATAATAGGAATGTCAGACCAGCCAACTGAAGCGACCACTTCAATAAAGAGCATCTCAAGGAGCAATTGACGAAATATATATATTTTTTTTTTAAACACAGAAAAACTGTGGGGTCGCAGCAAGGCTTAATAAAGCAGTCAAAAACTGGCAAAGAGAGAAAGTTGCATGTGGCAATGCCCCGCGAAAGAAATAATACCCAAAAAGAAAAAACCAGAACAAAAAAATTGGAAAATTGAACAGACAAAACAATCCAACAATAAAAAAAAAATTAGAATATGAAATGTACAGAATCTAAATAGAATATGTCCACTTAGCTGCCAGTACTTGCTTGTATTTGATGTGAGTGGATTTGGCGAAATCGGGCTTATAAGGTGAAAGACCAAGATTTTTCAACAAATTCCCGAGACCCCCACCCCCCCCCCCCACCCCCCTCCCAAAGGGGTACAAATTGATCTACGGAAAAAATGACATTTGCTCATGATATATGAAATCTTTAGCTGTTTTTCGGGATTGGGTTTTAAATCAATTTGCTTGAAATCGTCTTAGGAATATTTTCTTTTGAGTTTGTTTTTTTTTTAAAGAGGTATACAAAAAAAGTAACTTTTAGCCCGGATTTGCTTATGACATATGAAAGCTTTGCCATTTTTCAGCATTGTTTTAAAATAATTTGCTTGAAATGTTTAGGGATATTTGATTATGAGTCTTTTAAAGAGGTAAAAAAAAAAAAAAGAAAGAAATTCACTTTTAACAGTTTTAGCCCGGTTTTGCCAGATCCACCCACGTACAGGCAAAATGAAATTATCACTCGCTTGTGATTACTATTAGAAAGTAAAACAGATTCAAAACACTGTAATACTTCGCAGATCACACAACGTTCGGACGAACTATTATTATTATTACTGTCACCACTATCTTGCACTTTACTGGGTGGAAAGGCCTACATCCTCACATCTGGCCGGAATTTCTTTTTTTCCCTAAAATAAAATAGTTCTCATGTCCATCTGTTACACTAGATTTGGATCAAAATACAGGACAGCTGGCACGTCTGGGATGAGTAAAGCAGTAGTATTTCTGTGTGATGTAATACTAATAGTAACACTCGCAGACGTTGAGTACCCACAATTATCAAATGTTCTACAATTTTTTTTTATTGGATTTGTTTTCTTTCCTGTAATTTTTTTTTGTTTTTCCTAAGAAGGTCAGTAGACCACAAACTTGGTTTGTCTTTCCTTTTCCTCTGCGTTTGGTTGTATTTTTCCCTATTATTTCTTATGCAAGGCTTTGCAACTTATACGTTTTTCTTTTTGCCACACTTCTATATAATAAAGCTACAACAAAACCCCTTATAGTCCTATGGACTCGGAAACTACACAAACGTACCGACTAGAAATTTGGCACAAAGAATTATGGGATAGCGAACATTGTTCCTATCGCTATACATAAACAAAACACTTTGTTATTTCTGAGTTAATCGGTAAATGCGGTTATAATTAATGACTAAATTCATGAGAGCGTTTGATCCGAAATTTACGATCAATATTGATATATGTTTCTAAAATAGCCCACTTCCGCCTACACATGGCGTTATCACTTCCTGCGATGTGTTCACTAACAAACAAACTAACCCGTGCGCAAATCATTGCCATTTGACGGATGCTGGCGGGATGCGCAGGATGTCAACGTGCAAAGGGAGAGCAGTAAAACTTATCTAAAAACAAACAAACAAACAAAAATAAAATAAAGCTAAAGGAACAGGCAAAATGAAGCAGGTCCATGACAATCATCCAGAACTGAAACTAATAAATCGAATTATCCCGGGCAGGGCCGGGCAACTCAGCTAGTTGACTAAAAGGTAGTAACACAAGTGTAACAATTAACTAGGTTTATATTATTATGTGTGCATTAAAATGATAGTACATGTAACATATATATATAACTGTTGTAGTGGTAATATAGCTACGGTAAGAAAATAAATAAATAGATCAGATTAGTAGCATAGCATGAATGTCAACAGCTGTTTGTCTTTTTATCGAATGTGCGCCTGTTGGGGTCGCAGTAGTCGCAGTTACAATGGCTTGCCGCTGGGGTTTCCTGTCCGGTATTTAAATCACACCCACACCTGACTGTTGACACTTACATGCCACAAGGCAATGACAGACTGCATGAGCTGTAACTGGAGCTCACAAACACGGAATGAAGGCAACATCCACACACACACAGAGAAAGCAACCACTCTACTGGTGCCACTGTGGTAAATTATGCCCTCGCCACCTTCTCGCAGACCAGCACGGCACGTCCGTTCAACGAGAGGTGACCTAATGCCTTGCCACTTCTGTTGTTTTAAAGCAAATCACTTCGAGGAAGAATAATTGTGAAATCAAGGGCCGGGAATTTATAGAAACTAAACTTTCTATTTTCTCTCCCCCACAAAGTTCACACATCAACCTTCCCATACTATTATCCTAAAAAAAATATTCTTTTTACAAATAAATCACTGAACAGCTTCAAAACAAAGCTATACATGAATCACAAAAGAGGGTAACAATAGACCAAAAAATATCCAGTCACTTCCCGATCTCATTAGATTCATCGACTTGCTATTGCTAAAGCCAACAAAGTGAACACTGCAATCTGTTCTGAAGTTAATTCTTTTGGTTTTCCTGTTTCCAATTCTCTTCCCGATTTTGTGCCCCCCCCCCCTTCTCTCTCTCACACACACACACACACATACACATAAAAACACTCTCACACTCTCTCTCTCTCTCTGGCAAAAACTAGCCAATTTGTAATATGATCCAGAACATTTTTTTTTTTTTTTGCCCGTTTCTTTCCTCTTGCGTCTATTGCTCACACTTCACCAAATTAATACATTCAGCGTATCGCTGCCTGTTTAAAAGGTTCCATTTCAGCTCTTCTGTCTATCTCCAGACTCTATCATTCTGTCTTTTATTCCTCCTCCTTCTCATCACCCCAACTTCTCAAATTTCTATGTCCAATCACACACACTGATTTGAACAATATTCTTACACAGCGTTCTCCACAAACTCCTCCATTTGTCGTTGGGAAACGAACTGTTTCGAATTAATGAGTTTGGAGAAAGCACGTTACACAAAAAAAAGTCACGTTATGCTACAAAAAAAATGCAAGACGGTAGCCAGGCCAGTGTGTAGCAGGATAAAGGGACAGAAAGAGACCCCATCAGAAACGCCCACCAACCATCCGGATTAACGAGAGTTCATCTCAACCTAGGTTTGGGCAAACAAAAAGATTTCACTTATAGTTTCCTTCATTTTATCTTCGTATTTTAATTATGTCGGCGAATGTACAATTGCTGTCAACTTTTTAGGCGGCCAAACCGTTAGCCTGTGACATATTTAATTCTTGTTCATCACAAGTAGACACACCATTATAGAAGGGTGCATCAGAGCTGGTGCGAGATCACCAGTTGTTCATAAAGTAGAACGTGTTCCAAATATGGAACCGCTTCTCTTGTACATAACACTTCCCAAAATTTCCTCGCATCCTGTTCCTTTCATTTCATCTGAATTAATACACCAGTAGTTGCCTGTAGGCAATTCAGTGATGCCATACAATGCAACAAAGCCCCGCCCACACAACATACAACATTTCCAAAAGGAGTAACTACTCAACCTGGCAATATATTACTGTTGTTTCCCCATTAACGCCCACGTTGTCTTTTCAAACAATGACTCAATTGTAAACAAACAAAGCACAATTAGCGATAACCCGTTCTGCTGTCAGCTCACTTCAAAATGGCAAGTGAAAACAAAAGTTTTAAAGGAATGTAACACTAACCATTAGTGCCGGTTCAGACAGGGCGGTTTCAACCGCGACGGCTACCGCGCGTTTCCCGCTGGTATCGTTCAGACAAGGCGGTTTGCAACGCGACGTAACCACAGCGGTTGACTCAAGAACTGGAAATTTTAAGCAGTGTCAGGATGGATGTGGAGGAAATAACATGCGTTTGGTTGTTACATCGCCGCTTGAAACGACGCAAACAGAGACAAAGACAATATTGGATCCATCCCATTCTACGTGATAGACTAACGCACGGCATGTTTACCACCCTGTATCCAATGCTTTCTTTTAATTACTCTGTCCTTGTATTGGGGAGATGTCATATCCCATATTGATGGGCGTTTTTCAATTTCGGTGATCAATAAATCATAATCAAACTGGTCCTCCATGCTTTCTTCCTCATGCCAAGCCAGTGTCTGATCAGGGGCAAAGCTTTTGTTTACATCACTTTATAAACAAATCTCTGTCACTCTGATGTCCGACAACAAACAAGATTTATTAATTTACAAACTTTAATAAATCAAAATCAGGTGACTACCAACATCCTGTTCTCTCATTGGCTGGCGTACTGCAAACCGAGCGGGAGACCAGCTGTGTGTGTACCATGCCTATGTGTGTAGGTATCTCGACCCGCTGGCCGACCGCGCGGTTGCGAGGGGAAACTCACAACCGCGGCGGTTGAGGAAACGCCGCGGCTACGTGTGAGCGATTCCATAGGCTATCATTGAAAATGCAACCGCGCGTTTCCAACCGCGCGGTTTAAACCGCCCTGTCTGAACCGGCAGTTACTGGCCAACACGTAGGCACTTAGTCACGATTTTGAGAGGGGGGGGGGGCATTGCAGTTGAACATGTGCGCACGCCACGACTGGCTTCAATCTTTTTAATTCCCGTTACAGATCAATTGGTTTATATATCAGTTCTGTGTACCCTCCCCAAGATTCTACTCTCAGCAATGTTAAAGGACCACATTTTGAAAACCGCTGGCATGGTATACACAAAGATGCTGGTCAAGGGAAACATGAGGAGACACACAATCGGATTGATCAAAGTGGGCATTTGGGGACTTTCTGTGTGGGCTGATCTATTGGTCAGCTGCAGTCAGGCACATTACGGGAATGACCGTATGCGCCTGTCCAGGTCAAAATCCACTTTTTAACATCTTTGTAAATGCCAGTAGATCTCATAAAATCGGGCTTACGGCGAAAGACCACATTCCTAAGAAGTGCACCTCCCCCTCCCCCAACCAAGGCGGAAATGGTCTGTCCTATAACTCAGCTCAGAGATATCCAAATTTATTCCGATAAAAAATGAAATTATTCCTAAGTGATAGTTCTTAAAATGACAACCACTATGTCATTAACGATGCATAATGAGACGTGCAGACAATATATTGCTAAGATTGAATGCTACACTTCCAAGATCAAGTTTCTCAAAAACAAAACGATTCTCGCCATCTTCCATTTTAAAAATTCATAACTTTGTTTGGAACTGAGATAATAAGCTCTAGTGAAAACAGAAATGCTTAAAAAAAATATATGTACTACTTTTCACAATGTGCAAAAAAAAAAAAAAAAATGAAAATACCAAAATGACACCTTTAGCTCGGTTCTTCCAGGTCCATCCACAAAGGAAATGTGTACTGTTTCTCTATCTGGGTTATCACTTTGTGCGACAAATAGTTTCTTTGGTAACCACAAAATGGAAACTGAAGAAGGAACAGATTGAGGCGCAATGCCAAATATTTTTGCTTGTCCGGTAAAATTTCGTTTCGGCTTATGTTAGGGGACCGTTATGTCTTCCACAGTTAGCTATAGACGAGGCCGTGAACACAACACAGTATTAATTTTTCCCCTCTTCGGCTTTGTAATTATACTAGGGTCCTCTAACAACTAGCATTTGGTTTTTTGGGCCTTTGTGGCCTTTTTTTTGCCAACATGGCATTGTTATCAACCAGTTCTGGCCAACATTGATCTGGCTTCGTAGTTTCGTCATGGTCGGTACACAGATACGAAGAAGTCAATAAACGCGGGGACAAACTGTTTGGTGGATGGAAATAATAATTATGCACGAAACAAAAAACGTAATTTTTTTTATTCTACTTCTAGTTTTTACATCGATTGGGCGCGCATGTTTGATATGTTTTGCATGCGTGTTTGTTAGTGTTTACAAGATAGAGCAGGGGGAAAAAAAGGGGGGGGGGTTAGAATAGACAGACGAGCTCCCCCAGTGTTAGGCTACAAACAACAGACTGCCGTGTTATTGAAGAAGGCCGCATGTGCCAAAAAAGCAAAATTAATTTCACAGGCGAGACAAAACACCTGTTTCATTTTCAATGTCCATGTTGGGATGACGAAAAGGGAGTATCAGGCGCACAATATCATAGCCGAGATAGTTTATTGAGTTCACTGAGTTTTAATATAAGTAAATCCGTGTGATAATGCATTTCATGTGTGTACAATGTCCTATGTGCTCTTCAACGCTCAGGAGAAGAAAATTTCCTATATGGGATAATAAAGACATTCTAAACTTATATCTATCTTATCTTGAAAATAGAACACATTTCACAATGTAAAAACACTGTTAAAAAGTGAAATGGAACTAGATCCAGATTGGCGCACACTGTCTGTTTGCGTGACACCGAAGCATAGCAGAATGAGGAGTACTGACAGGATGTGTGTGTGTGTTTCTGCGTGGTGATGGGACGGGGTGGGGTGGGACGAGAAGTCAGTTGTCTGCGACCTGTCCGTCTCTCGGGGAAACCCAACACGTCTGAGACACACGGACAGACAGGTTAACGACCGCGACCAAACAATCAGGGATATTGGGTGAACAGAACCGATGATGTGAACAGAAATGACCTTTGAACTCAAGCAAAGCATCAGGACCACCGGTTTACGGCAGTCAAGTGACAGGTTTGTCACTGGGACATATTTTTGTCTTGTTCTCTGCCAAACTGGCGTGTCTGATTCAAGGCATTTAACAAATAAACGAGAGAAAGAAAGAAAGAGACAGAACAAAAGAAAGAAAGATGGAGAGAAAGTATGAAGGAAAGATGGAAGAACGAAAGAAAGACAGAAAGGAAGAAAGACGAAAGAAAGTATGAAGGAAAGATGGAAGAACGAAAGAAAAAGAGACAGAAAGAAAGATGGAAGAAAGTATGAAGGAAAGATGGAAGAACGAAAGAAAGAGAGACGGATGGAGGACAGAAGAAGAGAAAAATGGAAGAAAGGGAAAAAGATGAAAGTGAGAAAGAAAAATTAAGTGGACGAAAGAAAGAAAGAAAAAGAACGAACGATGGAAGAGAAAACAAAAGTTGGAAAAAAGAGAGAAAGATGGCAGAAACAAACAAAAAACAAAAAAAAGAACGAAAGACGAAAGAAAGAAAGAAAGAAAAAGAACGAAAGGTGGAAGAAAAAACAAAAAGTTGGAAAAAAGAACGAAAGATGACAGACACAAAAAAAAAAGATAGAAAGAAAGAAAGAAATGAAAATCTTGTGACAGCGAGATTACTGGATTTATTCAGAAGAAGAGAACACAAATCAAAATGGCTGTTTGGTTCCATGTCTTGCTTACATTCTCTAAGGGCCGGGCCGCGTGATCTTTTTCCGTACAAGCTTTACCTAATTCAGGAGCGGAGCAGCAACACACACCCAAACACAGGTCATCGGGTAAGGGATTTCTCGTCCTATCGAACACTGCCATGGGTGCTGCAATCTCTGGACTGTGCCTGACATGACTCTGAACGTCACAGAAAATCCCTGGGATGTGTTGGAACTGTCCTGTGTTTGGGGATGTCTTGCTGCCCCGCTCCTGAATTTGCTAAAGCTCCTGCGAAAAAAAATCACGCGGCTGGGCCATGTCCAGGTCACGGGTAATGAATAATTTAAAAGGATGTGTCCATACTTATCATTCATTTTACACTGAACGCCACAGAGTGTGTAAAACTACTGGAAGAAAAACATTTCTCATGGCAGCAGCTCTTTAGATCTTTTGCATCTGACGTAATCAGCTCACAGGAGATAAATAAATGTTGGGCGGGGGGGGGGCGCAATAGGGCATGGGGATGTGTGTGGATGGGGGGGGGGGAGAAAAAGAGAGAGAGAGAGAGAGAGAGAAGGGAGAGCGAGGGGAGAAACCGTGAAAGAGAGAGCGGGAAGGGCAGAGAGAGAGGAGGAGAGGCGAAAGGAAACGGGAGGAGGGAAGGAGAGAGAATAAAGAGACAGACAGACAGACAGACAGACAGACAGACAGACAGACAGACAGACAGACAGACAGACAGACAGACAGACAGACAGAGAGAACACTGCAGGAGGAAGAGGGGAAAAGGGGTGGGGGGGGGCAATAGTAACAGCTTGTAATTTTGCCAATTCCGTCTTCAATCTGTCATAACACTGCACCTATGTAAAGTAATCTTTCAAAGAAAATGATTCAAACAAAACAAGTAATGAGATGTTGTTAAGAAATAGAAGGGATCTAAATACAACTGGCGCTCAGACATCTTCTAATTCCAACCCCCTCTATTAGAAAGACAAATAATGAATTAGACACTTACTCTCTGACGTCACCAGTTCATGGCGAGACAGCTCACGTGGCAGCCTTCCTCATTTACTTCCGGTTGAAGCCTACAGAAGAACAGACAAACAAAACTATTTTGAACTGCCGTATGATTATGGTTTTAAGTTGCTGTATCAGCAAGTGAAAAATAAAAAGTAAGAACAAACATAGGCATTACTGACGTCATTAAGGAGAGTATTCTGGTGAAACGGGAAATTTTGAACAGCCGTAGATGTGAGAGGTGAGAAAATAGCCTTTTTAATTTTAGTGCGTGATCTACAAGTAGGTGCGAATTTGGCACGTGCACCTAAGCAGTATACTGTATGTGATTGTGTATGAGTGAGTGAGTGAGAGTAGGCTTAGTAGAGACAGAGGGAGTGGGGAGCGAGAGAGAGAGAAGGAGGGAGGGGTGGAGAGAGAGGGGGAGAGAAACGGAGGAGGGAGGGAAAGAGAGAAGGAGGGAAAGAGAGGGAGAGAAAGAGAGAGAGGGGGGATGGAGTGAGAGAGAAACGGGGGGAGGGGTGGAGAGAGAGGCATGGAGGAAGAGAGAGAGAGAGAGCATGGAGGGAGAAGGGGGATGGACAGAGAGAGAGGGGGGGGGAGACAGAGCGAAAGTGAGAGAGGGAGGAGTTAAGGACGGAAAAAGAGAGAGGGACCAAGAGAGAGAGAGAGAGAGAGAGAGAGAGAGAGAGAGACAGATAGATAGAGAGAGAGAGAGAGAGAGAGAGAGAGAGAGAGAGAAATAATTTTAAAATAATATTGTAATAGTAGTTTCATTGTACTTTTACACAGACAAGCAGTGTTTTGTGAACTGTTACCTGGCGATCGTCCTTGTAATTATACATGTAGGGTTACGAACCAGAATGTGTTATGTCATGCCTGTAGATATCTAAGACAGAAGTAGTGTGACTTTACTTCATACCCCAATTAAGGTATTCATATTACCATGATGAAGTTATTTCGATTGTGAATTATTTGAATTTTCATTAAAAATAAAATTGAAAATTTCGATCGTTTTTCTCACTTTGACTATTTTGGACATAAAACATTCTGGGTTGCCAACCCTCGATATGTTGGTAATCTGCAACATGCCGTGTACATTCTTTCCCAGTTCAGAATTCTTCTTCCAATTAAGCTTCCTACCCTATTCCTCGTCTGGGTAAAAATTTCTCTTTCTAGATTTGAAATTCGCCCTCTGAGAGCCAAATGCCTCCCGTCTGAGAACTACATACTGCGTGAGCTAATTCTATTATATGCATCATATTGTATGGTGTTTTTTTTTTCGGTATTCTTTTCAGCCTGTATGATTAGTAATCCCCCCCCCCCCCAAAGAAATAACAACAACAAAAAGCACTTTTAAAATGTAATGCTCTTTTAAATGTTTGTTGTTTTTTTTAACCCGCACTTCTGTTAAAATGTAATGTTCTTTCTTCTGCTGCATAATTCCCCATCCCTCTGTTATCCATGGTATCATTCTCTCCCTTATTCTCTCTCTCTCTCTCTCTCTCTCTCTCTCTCTTTTCCCATTTTTTTTAAACGTAGAATGTGCCAAAGGCTTCTCTCTAGCAAACACGTGAGAACTGATAACACATGACACGTAAATAAAAAACGTAAGCGTCTGTACTCCCTCGGGCAGTCTTTGACGTTGCAACCATGCATTAAAACACCAACCTTTTTTCAATTTCTATGATAATTGGTAATGTGATCACTCCCACCGCATAATAAACCCTGAATAAAAACCATTAACCAATTCCATACAAAAACACACTGATTAACGCATAATTATTAAGGTTATTCTGGAGTAAATTTATCAACAATTCACAATGCAACTGGACCCTTTCAAAGGCAAACTGATTTCTTATTGAAAAGTGACAGCTGATGTGTGATTCATAATTGAATTTAAATGGAAATTCACAACAGAATTTTAATACAAGACTAACTTTGTGCACCGTTATAAAAGTAAAACTGACACCAACTTATAAAATTCATTCAATCCCACAACAAATCTCCACACAGTCAGAAATTTTTAATTTAGTAAACTTTCAAAAATGAAATGGAAACTCACTTTAAAAGGCAGAAAATTACAATTTTAAGAAAACAAGAAAAAGGGGGGGGGGGGGAACGAAGAAAGAAAGATGCACGGAGAATGAAAGAATGAAAAGGTGAAAGGCTGAAGAAATGAAAGAAAGAAAGAAAGAAAAGAAAAATAAATGTCTTTTCTCTGTATTAACCCCCCCCCCCCCTCCCCCCTTTCCAAAATGATAGTTCTGTCCATTTAAGTACCTCAGACAATACCATAAGGTAGAATGCCATCGACGGACGTCAAAATGTACAGACCGTACCACAACAACTATGCAGAAAACAACACAAGTAAATCTATGTATAGATCTCAGGTAACAGCTTTCTCACAAAAAGCAAAGCATGTAACACCTTCAGATAAAGGATTCGATCAGTTATACAAAGCCTTATTTTTTCTGCTGAATTTGAAAGACACAAAGCTGACGCTACAGATTTCATGTCGTGCCTGGAATTTCAAGCAGCAAACTGCACTTTAATGTCACCAAGTCCTTCTATTTAGAGAACATGGAATACTGCAGTTCCTAGTGGAAACAGAACTTTTTTTTTTTGTTGCCGTTTTTCTAAAATGTCTGATATCATCTTGAAGAGCACACAAAGTTAAGGCAACAACACCATCCATCTAAGTTTGAATCTGAGTTTGAGTTTAAAGGTGTGTCGGCACGATAATGGCTACTTTGAACCGTTCACGGTTTTTACTTTATCGTACTTTGGGGCCAGTTTTCAGTTATTCAGACTCTCATGAATAAGATGAAATAAAAGTCCACCTAAAACCTAATCAGCAGGTCATTAGGTCCAAACATACGTCAAAAGGATGGCACAACCGGACGACCATAAAGTCAATGGATCTAAAAAGACGTCAGATGAGCTGCACAGCAAGACTGTCACAGAATCAGTGGGTCTCAAAATTTGCCACAAGGGCAACCAATCAGAAGATTTTTATAGAGTTCGTGGGTCTAACACTCTTTCTCAGCTTTCACCTTTTTTTTTTTTTTTTACTCACCGCCGCTTCAAGTTTTAAAAAAAAAAACGTGTATCCCATCATGATCGGACAAAGTTTGTATTGTATACAATATCATTTTTAAAATACATGTATCATATATTCAGTTTGTATAAGTTCCAACGGGGGAGTCAGTACAATACTTATCACGAGGTAAGTAAATACCGCTTGACAAACATGGTAAAATTACCAAAAACAGACTTCAACAACGTTCAATGGACACTAAGTAAGAAAACAATGGCTTAATGACCTCGAGAAAAAAAAAGGGGGTTCATTGTGTCGGATATTGATAGTAAACAAATGGAAGCCGTGGCGCTCTAACGCCACAGTGGGACTATGGAACCACGCTTCGAATAAAGACCGCATATAACAAAGTAGGTTAATTTCACTTGTCAACATCATTTTACAGAATGATATAAATGTGGGTGTATCTTTCCATATTTTTTTATTTTTTTTTTGCTCATCACAAAGTGAAGTGAGTTTGAGTTTGACTGAATGGGTTTGAAGTAAAGCATGTCGATATGACAAGGGTCACACTTTACTAGGAAAAAGCAAGACGATAGACAGAATATATTAGAACGATATTACAGAAGGAGGCCCTTTCAAATGCGCCCACAGAGTGGAAATACAACAGAGAACAGGGCGGAGCCAAATGCGATAAGTGTTCTGCATCTCCTGTCAAATTCTGTTTTCGGCTTTTCTAATACGCTTTTTTGACTAAAACATCAGTATGTTCAGAAAGAATTGGAAAGGAGGTTTTGACACAGTGGACAATCGTCAACCACAACGGCAACGTGACCAGTCAGCCAGTGCACGGTGGGAGTTTCGTTCCTCCTCAACACCTGCACTACAACTACAGTACAAACACCAGGGGCGTTCTCCCACTCACGCCCACAACTAGCAACTTCATCTCTATACAAAGCTGTGATACAGTAGGCATTGTGTGATGCATCCAAAACTAGATATATGTTATCGATTAAGAAAGTGGGCTGGGAAGACTCTTTTTTTTTTTTTTTTTGTTATTCGCAAACATACGAAGGCAAGCGGACATAATAAGTAAGTGTGTGGATTGACACGCAGACAGTCCAAAAGACAGATTTAGAAAGACAGGCATAGATAGATAGATAGATAGATAGATAGATAGATAGATAGATAGATAGATAGATAGATAGATAGATAGATAGATAGATAGATAGATAGATATAGATAGATAGATAGATAGATAGATAGATAGATAGATAGATAGATAGATAGATAGATAGATAGAAGGACAGAGAAAGAGAGGGACAGATATCCCATACCTTTGCATTTTAGAACTCCGTGCACTGTCTTGTTAATCCGTGGAACTGACAGGCGACGAGAAATACAATGCATGCTGTTGCCTAAGCAAAATTACTATTTTGTCTGCGTTCAGTTATTTACTCGCAAATAAATTTGTGTGTGTGTGGGGGGGGGGGTGGGCTGGGGAAGAAAAGGAAGTGATTCGTATTACCATTTTGATAACTACATGTATATAATTCGCCCACAGATTCGCCAGTGACAAGAAAAAGAGAGACAGACAGGCAGACATACAGACGGAGAAAGAAAATGATCACAAAAATTAAATACTACGTACACCTATATACGAGAGTTGCACTTTTAAAACTGCAAACATTTGAACCAACTGAAATGAAATGATCATTAATCTGTGCACCTGCATATTTCAGTTGTCGCACAAGACATAACAAAGGTATGGCCATAAACTAAGGAGGACTCGAGGTGTGATACTGAGAATGACTGCAATCGGCTCATCAGTTCTAACCACAGAGAAGTGATATTGATGGTGGTTTTCACCATTCGCTTAACAGGCTGTGTACGCGTTAAAACTAAACGAACTGACAACATAGAAATGAAAAGTGACACTGGGCAAGAACATGATTGTGCCGAGGGTGGCCATCTGGAAAGCTGTCACAGGTTTGTTACTTTGATTTTACCCCAAAGGCCATGCATGAGAACTGAGAACTCTCTTGAGTAAATAAATATACATCCCTCTGACAGAAATTTTATGTTGTCCCATATGTCCCTCGGAAACACTGCTGTGGGGCAACCTGAAGATCTACAACATGCCGTGTACAAAGTACCAAACTATACATGTATATCGAGAGAGAGAGAGACAGGAGAGAGGGGGTGGAGAGAGAGAGAGAGAGAGAGAGAGAGAGAGAGAGAGAGAGAGAGAGAGAGAGAGAGAGAGAGAGAGAGAGAGAGAGAGAGAGAGAGAGAGAGAGAGAGAGAGAGAGAGAGAGACAGACAGACAGACAGACAGACAGACAGACAGACAGACAGACAGACAGACAGACAGACAGACAGAGTCCAATGCGTTCTTCGAAAACCCTGCTGCAGGCAAGCATAGGCCCTATACAACATAATGCCTGTACAGAGCGAACTACATGGTCAAGTGTATCAAACTGTACAATACAGTGTATCAAACTATTATTACCATTACTATTATTGTTCGATCATGTTTTGTGCCTCCCATTAGCACGACCTCGGCCACCAGTATAACACACCCAGACAACAACCGGCCGTTGTCTCAGCCGTGTCCGCTTCGGGCGCGCCTTAACTGGTCACGTGACGAACTGATCACAACCCCTGTTTCCGTTCTCCTGCCAAGCCCGGTTGTGGGGGCAACGGCACGCTCCCCCAAAATTATCACACACCCTTCTTCACGCCCCCCACCCCCCCCCCCCCCTTTCGTCTTCCGTGGAGTCGTTTCTGAATTCTGTACAAATTTCCTGGTACCGTTCAGATAGAAAATCCATTCGTCCGCTGCTTGCACTGGTTCACAACAGCTGCGATGTCGGGACACAAGCCCATTTTCATTGTTTAAAATTTCACTTTACACCGTATCTACACAACAAGTTCAAGATGCCACATGTAGTAATCTGGATCACAGATATATCCAACTGAGCGCCAATGCAAAATGTGACAAATTACACACGATTCTGTGCTACTATAGCCCATGAAATTAGCTTTCCAGAACCGTTAACTCTGTTGGGGTCTCCAGGTCTACCTAATTTCCAAATACTAAATTCATGAGACTAGCATTAAGCCGGCACAATAAGTCACGTCCTGCCAGTGGTGGCGTTTAACTGTTAAGAACAGCATTGCACGGTTCTTTCTGGTGTCCCATATTCCTCATAGTGTGTCCTGGCTTGTGCTCAAACAGACCAGCTACGCATGAATGAGTCGGCAAACATGGTGTTCCATTTCAAAATTCAGGGGGTAAAATTTTCTACTGAAACAACTTTCTCGACATCCCCCACCCCCGCAAGTCAAACAACAATGTGTCCTTCGCAGACAATCTGGGACATCGCCAATGTTCATGCTTTTTAAAAAAGTACAAAATACTATAACCAGCTTAGAAAAGTAGGTTTTCCTCCATGAAGGCGACGGCGGTGGAAAGGTTAGAATTTAACTGGCCATGCTCAGATCACAGGCATACATTAAGTGACACGGTAAGGAACCTGAGTGAAATGTGGCGCAGATCTAGCTAAAGTGTCCTGTTGGGGCGAAGTGCGGAGGGTAAAAAAACAACAACATATTTTCTGTATCTTTGTCTGTTTGCTTTCATGCAGAGTGTCTTAAAAAATGTGTACACACTTTGAATATTTATTAATATAATGTCAATTAAGATACATCCAATGTTTATAACAAACTTTGAAGAGGACATTTTTATTATAATTATTTGAGTTCTCGCATGTGTTCAAACTAAAGGCCGTCCTGGGCCCGACGCTGGTGACAACGCAGTTCAATTCAATACAGTTGCCAGCAACATTAAGCAGTCGCTTTCTGTAGTGTGTATACTTTTTTTTTTTTTAAACCCAGTTTACAAGTGCATGTTTCCATCTTTCGCACACATACACACACACACACAAATTTAATTCATATTATATCATCAGTGGACTTCAGTTGGCATTTGGGTGTATCTCCTATTAACTCTAGGTCTTGAACTTGTCCATAATTAGGTGCCAATACTCAATATATTTCTATCTTTTCATTATTTCCTGTTCGGAGCTCAAACTTGGAAGCCAAATTTCTATAAAGTGGTGGCATGGGAGACAGAACACTTTGACACTGAGCCGACAACATGTACTGAGAAATCGTTCAGCTATCAAAACGAAGCGACAGGGGGTATCACTGTGCGACTCGGCCTGCTGATTTAATTGCTGTTTGAAGATTAAATAAAGGGAACTCACTGCAGTCAGACAAGTCTTATAACACACAGACCTGGTGATTATCCTGCCAGAGAGTTAACTTCATCCCAGGAGGCCTGGTGTTGCTGCATGTAGCGAAAGAAAACAAGTGTGTGTGATCTTCTCAAAGCCTGTGACTGGAGCCAAGCTCTCCCAAGCGCAGCTAACACAAAAGACAACACTGCCAAGTTATGGCGAAAAACCGCATACGCCAATCTAGGTCAAATGTACTTTTTAACTGACTCACGCCTAGTGTCTTCTTAACCCTATCTTACATTCGGTTGAGGGATGATAATTATGTTGAAAAGAGTGAGAGTCTAAAATCGAATGTAAAATAGGGTTAAGACAACCACAGCTCTCATAACACACATTCTGAAAGACAAAGTTCAGAAATAAGGCTATGAGAAAAACACTGTGGGATAAAGAAAAATGCCAAACTATTACAAATTTATAAAAACAACGAGTTTGTGAATGTGTAATTTTCATGCACCATTTGAACTGTGTGCTTTTTCGTATGAACCGCTGGGAGCGGTCAAGAGGAATGAATCAGTTAACATCATTTTACTAATACTAGGGGATGTCAGGTCAGA
The DNA here is from genome assembly GCA_963931925.1 of Onchidella celtica. NCBI lineage: Eukaryota > Metazoa > Mollusca > Gastropoda > Systellommatophora > Onchidiidae > Onchidella > Onchidella celtica. The sequence continues at coordinate 31,383,991 of OZ007578.1, forward strand.
AACATCTGCTACTGGTAACATGTAATCCAGTACAACCTGTTCCATGAACTGGTACGCTAGCATGGTATCAGTGGGCGTGCACCTGTCGGTGCAAACGGCCAGGGCGGAGGAGGTTTCATCTAACCCAACGGCCACATGCTAGGGCACAATGTGACCCTCAGTATTTGAGTCCTTCATATTGGCCCCCGGTAGCGGTGTGGTCATAGGCTTGTTTGCCTAAATCACAGACGAAGAATTGAGCAAACTTCCCGGACGCAGCTTCGAAGCTGGCGGCAGCAGGCCAGTGGTTGATTGATAGGGCAGATGGCAATATACCGTCACTCTGGCCTGGATATCGTGACACAGAGCATCCACCAGTATTGGTGTTCTTTGGTTTGGGTCTTTCACCCTAGTCAGTTGGGACTGCGAGGCTGTGGAGTAGCCTACAGGCAGCCGGTCAGGCAATATGACTGTCCCTCTGGCATCCTCCTGCACCTGGATACATTTCCAGTCGTCTTGACCCTGTCTTGCCACTTGGATAAGTTGTGTCCAGGCGAGAGAGTGAGTCTGATGTTTGCGCAGCTCTTTCTCACTAAAAACAAACTCTTTGCGCCAGTCTTAACACTCACCTCGTCTTCTTTCATCTTTGCGTTAGTCTTCTTTCCTCTCAAAATTCCAACGGCGATGGGCGAGTGCGGTGGCAGCAGGTTTGGATAGACTGGAAGCTGTTAGCACAGACCTACACGTTGGTGGCTGTGGGCTATGGTCGCTTCATCGTCGATTGAAGTGGAGGCGTGGGGAGGCAGCACCCACAGTAGCTGAGCAGCCTTATTTAAGGATAGCACTGCTCACCTCAACTGAGGAAGGGGCTAGAAAAGGTGCCCTAAAGAAAGCCCACTTCACATCACCCTGACTGGTATACCGCGACCAGTGGGGATCCCTTTTTGCGGTCGAAACAAAAAGAAATTCAGCTTACTCAGGCTAGGAGCCTGGAATATACGCACACTACAGGACAACTCAAACAACCCGGAAAGACGCACTGCACTTATTGCCATTGAGCTCAGCAGGTACAACCTGGACATAGTGGCACTCAGTGAGACCAGACTCCCTGATAGTGGCCAACTCAAAGAGCTCAGTGGTGGATACACCTTCTTCTGGAAAGGCAAGGGTGCAGTCGAACCGAGACAGCATGGTGTTGGGTTTGCAATTAAAAATGACCTTGTCAGAAACTTGCAGTCCATGCCAATTGAAATAAATGACAGGCTAATGACACTCAGGATCTCAGTTGGGAAAAGCCAGTCAGCCACCATCATTAGCGCATATGCGCCCACCATGACAAACCCAGATGAAGCCAAAGACAAGTTCTATTCTGATCTAGAATCTGTCATATGCTCTGTCCCGGCAGCTGATAAGCTGATTCTCTTGGGGGACTTCAATGCTAGGGTTGGCTCAGAAATCTCAGCGTGGCCAAATGTTTTGGGTCCTCATGGAGTTGGTTCACGCAATAACAATGGGTTGCGCTTACTTACTTTGTGCGCTGAATTTGGCCTGTTCATTACCAACACAAATTTTAGTCTCCCCGTGAGAAACAGAACGTCATGGATGCATCCCCGCTCAAAGCATTGGCATCTCATAGACTTTGTCATTGTGAGGAAGACTGACAGAAAGGATGTCCTTGTAACAAAGGCGATGTGTGGTGCCGAGTGTGGAACTGACCACAGACTCATTGTTTGCAAGCTCAGACTAACATTGAGGCGCAATAGACGCCCTCAAGGGAAAGCGCCACCTAAACGCCTAAATGTTTCAGAACTCTGCTCAGCTGAGAAACAGAGCGAGCTCTCCTCAGAACTCTCCTCAAAATTGGATTGCGTGACTTTTGACCCTGAGAACATTGAACAGAGCTGGACTGACCTAAATACGACTGTACACTCTTGCGCCAGCAGCACAGTTGGTTTTCCTGTCCGCAAGCACCAGGACTGGTTCAATGATAATGATAATGAAATCAAAGTGCTCATCAAAGAAAAAAATAGTCTCATCCAAGCTCACTACAGTGACCCCTCTTCCACAGCAAAAGCTGATGCACTGCGTGCATGTAAGGGTGTACTCCAGAAGAAGCTGAGGAAAATGAAAAATGACTGGCTAGAAGAGCGAGTAAGAGAAACTCAGAAATATGCCGACACAAACAACACTTGAAAGTTCTTTGAGAGCCTCCGAGCTGTGTTTGGACCATCCCGCTCTGGCACTACGCCACTTCTTGCGTCAGATGGTTCAACACGCATTGTTGAAGGTTTTCCTGCCCGCAAGCACCAGGACTGGTTCAATGATAATGATAATGAAATCAAAGTGCTCATCAAAGAAAAAAATAGTCTCATCCAAGCTCACTGCAGTGACCCCTCTTCCACAGCAAAAGCTGATGCACTGCGTGCATGTAAGGGTGTACTCCAGAAAAAGCTGAGGAAAATGAAAAATGACTGGCTAGAAGAGCGAGTAAGAGAAACTCAGAAATATGCCGACACAAACAACACTTGAAAGTTCTTTGAGAGCCTCCGAGCTGTGTTTGGACCATCCCGCTCTGGCACTACGCCACTTCTTGCGTCAGATGGTTCAACACGCATTGTTGAATTGAATGCCATAATTCAGCGTTGGGCAGAACATTTCGGAGGTGTGCTAAATCGGCCATCAAATATAAATACTGAGTCCATTGACCGCCTCCCTCAGACTCCTATTAATGCAGCTCTTGCCAAGCCATTCACAGCAAATGAGACCCGGACTGCCACAAATCAGATGTCCTTTAACAAATCACCAGGCGTGGATTCAATTCCTGCTGAGGTGTATGCCTTCGGTGGAGAAAAGCTTATTGAAAGGTTGTCCGAGTTGTTCAATCATATGTTGAAAGCAGGGAAGCTGCCACAGGACTTCAAAGATGCTTCAATCATCCATCTGTACAAAAACAAAGGGGACAGCCAAGTCTGTGACAACCATCGGGGAATCTCTCTACTTTCAATTGCTGGCAAAATATTGGCAAGAATGCTTCTGAATCGCCTTCTTGATCACCTCACGTCAAATGACTTGCTTCCCGAGAGCCAATGTGGCTTTCGTAAAGAGAGGGGAACGGCGGATATGATCTTTGCTGCCAGACAGATTCAGGAAAAATGCATGGAACAAAATAAAGCGCTGTACATCACATTTGTTGACCTCACAAAAGCATTTGATACAGTGTGTCGTGAAGGCCTCTGGAAAATCTTGGCGAAGTTTGGGTGTCCACCCGAATTCATCACAATAGTGCGCCAGTTTCATGATGGCATGCAAGCTGCAGTCAAAAGTAACGGCAGTGTTTCAGAGCCCTTTGCTGTCACAAATGGGGTAAAACAGGGTTGTGTCTTAGCCCCAACTCTGTTCAGCATCATGTTCTCTGCAATGCTACAAGAAGCCTTTAGCTCTCCTCCTCAAGGGGTAAGCATCAAGTACCGAACTGATGGCAGTCTATTCAACCTCAGGAGACTTCAGGCAAAAACCAAAACCAAAAGTACTCAAGTCTGTGACCTACTATTTGCTGATGATTGTGCACTTCTGGCACACGATGAGGATAGCATACAAAACTGTGTTGATAAGTTCTCTAGTGCCTGTGACTACTTTGGCCTCACAATAAGCACAAAGAAGACGGAAGTGCTCCATCAGCCTACTCCAGACGACAAGTATCCCGTGACCCCAAATATCAAAGTACATGACAGTCTTCTGAAGGTGTCGGAGAAATTCACCTATATTGGCAGTACACTGTCTTCCACGGCTCGTGTTGATACTGAAATTCCCTCAAGAATCAGCAAAGCCAGCTCTGCATTTGGCAGGCTTCGAAAGAGAGTGTGGGATGTTGCCGGCATTCGCACAGACACTAAGCTGAAAGTGTACAATGCTGTGGTCCTTCCCACCCTACTCTATGGGGCTGAAACCTGGACAGTGTACCAATCGCATGCCAGAAAACTAAATCACTTTCATCTGGCCTGCCTTAGAAAGATCCTAAGGATCAAATGGCAGGATAAAATTCCAGACACTGAGATCCTCAATCGTGCCAAGGAATTGAGCATCTTCTGCCACCTGAAAAAAATTCAGCTACGTTGGGCAGGACATGTTGTCAGAATGCCCGACTCCAGACTCCCTAAGCAAATCTTCTTTTCTGAGCTCTCCAATGGAACGAGGAATGTTGGGGCCCCAAAGAGACGTTACAAAGACACTCTCAAGCAATCACTGAAGGCCTTTGCCATTGATGTGAGTGAGTGGGAAAAGCTCTCGCTTGATCGAGCAAATTGGAGGGCGGCCCTTACCAGAGGCAGCAAAGCATGGGAAGCTGACAGAGTCCAGCAGGCTATCAAAAAAAGAGAACGGCGCAAGAAAAGGCCCAGTGGTACTGAACCAACGGAGCACTCTTGTCACTTATGCGGAAGGGTCTTCAGGGCAAAAATAGGACTTATCAGTCACATGAGAAGCCATAAGTCATGAAAGAACAGTCTTTCCATTCTGTCCTCTGTGTCCTTTACTTCTCTTTATTGTCCATGTGTTGAAATTCTCAACAATTTCTGTTCTTTATTCCTCTGGTGTTGTTAAGGTCATCATCATACCTGATGGACGAACTATTATTATTATTACTAATACTAGGGCCTACACCTGTACAGACAGATGTGCCTCATCTTGCTGGCTGGGTTATAATTTTACACGACTACTTGTTTCTTTTTGGCCGTCACACTATGGAAACCGAACAGACAATAATGCACGGAACAAAGCCTGTTGTTTTTTCGTCTTTTGTAACCATTTTCGTCTGAGCACAGAGGTACCGTCTTTTCCCATAAAACGACAGAACACATCGGCAGGCAGTGGATACTGAAAAATTTTCTAGTGCCAAAACAATTACTTGGTGTTCTGAAAACAAAAAAATGTAAAAAGAGAGGTGTATTCCCCCTAGACAAAATGCTATCGTATATTTGTGTAATTTAAGTTTTGGGCGTAAAGGCAATCATTTCGATATTGATCAACGAGCATGGGGACGGGGTGATACTGAAATAACAGGACAACGAGCTAGCCCCGCTCTTACTGCTGGTCTGAAACAGCTTACACAGGAACAGTACTGCTTTTCTCTACACACATATCTGCCTAAGCACAAACCCAATTGGGCACAGCTGTGCCTGTTTAGTGCTCCGTTTTAAAGTAAACTGCCTTCTCATTTCGAGTTACAGAAATATCAAGTTTTCTGTGTTTTGTGACCGGTGTATTATTCCTAAATTCTAGTTAATGAAGATTACATTTAATACCGTGGCTTTTGTCACAACCACCATCTTCCCGAACAAAAGCAAAAAGTCAAATTATATACTGAAATAGTTCCAAACATTGCATACAACCCCATCCCCACCCCCTCCCGAACAGCCAACACTAATAAAAATGATTTATTATACATCCCCATGAAGAAACATGGTAAGCCAAAATTTTTAATTAATTCATTGAGAAAAAAAAATATGGACAATAAAATCACCTCAATTCAGAACAGAGCCAAATCGTATGGCAGTACACATACATATCAAATTATCGCCATCCCAGAACACAAGTCTTCTGTCTGCTTTGACTCCAGTTTTGGAAAATGTGGTTTTAAAGTTAAAGGTCTTCTAAACAAAGAATAACGAACATTCGAATACAGAAACATTGAGTATGTTCACCTTTTTAAGGACAGAGCACTGACTTGAAATTAAAAGGCGATATCCCAAATGTCAACTGAATTCGATTGATGACATGAGCTCGCTTTTTTCCAAAACTGGACATGGAACACTTGTAGACCGGGATGACCAACAACATGTACCAGGAAGGTTTAAAAAACATTTTTTCGAGATAAGGACCGGTATTTTTGCGTTCGATATACGGATCTGTGCATGTGACAATGAAAGTTGGCCATATCCGCCTCACACCAAACACACTTAATTTTTTTCATCCTGATTACACCCAAGCCCAAACAATGAATAAACAACCTGTGGTTGGTCTAGCAACGAAAGCTAATTCTCCGTCAGACACCCTGGTATTTGATAACTGTGTGCATGAGCACTATTAAAAAGCATTTTGAAAAAGAAAAAAGAAAAAAAGGAGAAGAACAACCTGTCGCCTTGGAGAGGGCAGGAGGAGGAGGAAAGATGGGCGGCGCATCCAATGTCTGTACCATAAAGACATGTCCATAATGGAGTATCCAAAGAGTATGTACATGGGAATGATTTTCACATATAATAATATCCCAAAAACATTTCGCGACCTTAGTTCTTGTTTGTCGTATCTAACTTTTCTGAAAGACTGGAGATCTTTTAGTATGTAGAACACGTACAACACACTTTGACACTAAGTCTTGTTTACAATGGCTTGTGGCACTTATCAAGCCGTTTCACAGTTCCGATTTATTCTAACTCCTTAAATAATACTAAAGCCGCAAAAGTTTAACGTCGAATGCCTCAGTAGTGCAAAAGGTGGAGTTTGAACAAACAACAACTAAGGTCGCCATGTGTTTTATAAATGGATCAAGGACTTAAGCCAAATCAAAATTACAGTGTTTTTATGACTTAAGTAAATCATCAATGGGAAATAAATTTCACTGATTGGTGGGAATTTCCTTGGAATAAATCACTTGGATTCCTCTACCAAACCAGGAAATGCTTCATGGTTTCTTTCGCCACAGTCGCTGTGATGGTGGCTTTTCGTTGGAAGGGAAAACTGAAAACAACTGAAAGTGTTCGTAACTGACTTCTGTCATGCAACTGGTCAATCTATTCACCAGTGAATGTGGACGGAGCGAGGTCAATTGACGTACCCGGAAAATATAAAATGTCCAATTCCCACTTTCAGAACTGTAGGGGACTACAAACACAATACTGCGATGCAAAGTGAGAAAACTGGAGAGAGCCTGCACTTCTTCACTTTCTAAATGTCGAAGCAGATAAAAAAAATGCCACCTTTACTTGTGGACATCCATTGATATAAAGGTGTCTGGAAACATTGGCCGACCAATAAATAATTAAATGAACAAATAAATAAATATTTACATTACTGTAAATGTGAAAACGCCTGTTCTTGTCACATGTCTATTATTTAAACAGAAACAAATTTTAAAAATCGTAAGCTTAGCGTCTAACTGTAAAATACACGTGTACAAGAAAGCTATTTATCTATTATGTAGAAAATTCGAATAGGAGTTTTCAAAATGACCGTGAACCGTGCAAAACCCATCGGTAGGCTACCAGTTTGGAGCATTGTTAATTCTTTGGGGTTACATTTCGGGCATTATATTCCAGTATTACAACTGTTAAATACCAAAACCATAAAATTTAGCAAAGGAAACCCTAGAAATACCTGTACGTTTGTTCCCGTTCTTGGCCTTTCACAATAACTTAACTGTTATGTCTGCGCTTACAATATCTGTTTTGTCATCGCAACCTTACATTGTTACTCAATTGTTGATGTTAAAGGAGGCGTAACGCTGGCAAGAACATAATATAACTGCAATGCGGCAATGTCAAGGTCGGAGCTGCCGCTTTTCTGTTATTAAGTTAGACAGCAAATCGTGACAGATTTGTTTCCTCCCTTTTTTTTTCCATGAACCGTGCATTTCATCGGTATTTCGTGCACACAACTAACATGAAATCTACTTCTTCAACTCACAGTCTCTCTCTAATTGTGTTCCGTATAGGCCATTACACACGAGGGCAACTGCGGTATCTTTTATCTTTGCCTAAAGTTACTTTAAATGCAAATGATGTGACGCAGAACCGCGCTCAGTCGGGAAACGAACATGTTATTACGGTTTACCAGTTCGTTCGAATCTATTCATCTTTTGAGAAAGACTAATCATGTCATGTGATTTTTTGTTGACATCCGGTCGAGCATCGGCATAAAAGCCGTGCACATCGAGTGTAAAGTTTGCCCTCTTTCGACTTTATCATGGTCAATTTCGGCCTTTGTGTCCCAAAGACACCGCAGCTTCTCAAATTCATTGATGAAAGTTTCGTTTATCGTCAGTTTAATGTTTTGCTTTTGCCGCAAAAGTAGGTGAAATTAGCAGTCGAGCAGTTACAGCAGTCGAAAAGTGACGTTGCACGTTCATAAAATAGCCTGGAATTAGAACATGCTCTAAATCGGTATATTGGCAGAAAAACGATCGAAAACAGCCGTCGCAAAAAAAATGCTTTCCGTTTTATGCTCTAGTGTGTTGTCACAAACGATTTCACGACAGTTTTCTCAAAGTGTATGAAGCAAAAAATTGCCTCGGTGTGTTCGCACCTTAACTAGATCTATATCCTCACTGGATTTTTTTTTTTTTTCTGGACACTTTACTCTTACCATAATAATTATGTGCACTAACTCTGTCATAATAAATTACCATATCATGCCTTTTTTTTTTTTTTCGCCTGCTTTCTTCTTCATAACTCTTTGTCAAAGTCAATGCTTCATCTGTTTTTATTATTAGTTAAAATTTACTTTTAAGATTTACTTTTATTATTAGTTAAAAGACAACAAAGCAAGGGTTTAAATGATCAATAAAACAAACAAACTATTTGCTCTGCTAATTTGCATACTCAATCAACTTAGAAGTTAGGTATAGAATGAAAGACAAAAAGGTGACACCTCACCAAATACACATAAAAATCGGCCAATAAGAGATTGCATGGCACTAAATAACGTAGTAACAGCCGGCCAATGCACTCATAGATTATTATTATGGTTTAATCCATTTTATTTAAATTCAACCAACTACCTTTGGTAAAGGCCAAAAACAACTACAAAAAAAAGTTACCCAAAAAAGAAAGACGATTTACAGTGTGGGACTATGTCAACCTACCCCTCAACCAGCGAGAGTCGAGCTTGATTCAATTCAACAGTGGTCTCGCGTTTCCATGTGACAGTGAAAATGTCACATATTATGACCGTTTTATAGTAATTTATGCACAAATTCACCATCCGTATTTTTTTCTAGTTTCTCGCCCCCCCCCCCCTATTTCTTCCCGGCCCTGTAAAGGAATAAGAATCAATTCAGCTATCAAAACCAGATAACAAAGGACTCGTGTATTGAAAGGTGTTTTTTTTTCAACACATTACCACGATATCTCACCACATTGGTAAGTTTCAAGAGAGAAAAAACAGCGAAGAAGGAGCCTGGAGGTGATGTGGGATAAAAAAAAAAACTGCTTCCTTCCACACGAGCACAGAATTACAATGAAAAATCCCGTCTCTCCCACGCCCCCCCCCCGGTTCAACTAATCATTAAGCAAAATAAGCACGTGCTCAGGACTTGCGGGGGGGGGGGGGCGGCACCACTGCCGGATTTACCATGGACCATAATTATGGTGCAGCTGAACCAGGGTCCACAAAAAGGGGCCCCACTATGCAAAACTAAACATTATTTTCCATCTTGCCGTACGTTTTGTTTCATTTAAAAAAAAAAATTCATGATTTACTTTTGCTTGTATTTTGAACTGTATGACAGTATTATGGGAGCACCAAAATCTATTAGGGCCTCTAAATATCTTCATCCGACCCTGCGCACCCCCCCCCCCTCTCAAAAAAGAACGTACACGAGGTCCCAACTCCTTGCCCAGACTAAATGTCTAGTTTTTAATTATTTTGACAGCGCAGTTTTCATGAGCTTTCAAAACAAACCAAACAAGTAAAACTGATAACATAAAGACTTTTCAGACTCTGTACAGAAATCAATATGTCAACAGCTCTCACACTCTCAACAATATCATCATGGCCTTTGATGGATGGAAACGATTGAGTTTCGTTTTCTGTCAAAAGGTTCATTTGTCTTGAGAAAGTCGGCCATCTTCGTTTCCCAAGATCATCTGACCTATGACCACAAATGAAAATCGTTTTGAAGTGAGATTGTTTTTTTTTTACACCAGATAATTTTACTCTGCTTGGGTTCAAAGTGGTTAAAAAAAAAAGGAGGGGGGGGGGGGTGAAAACTCATCCATCAGGCCTTTGCCCGCTTCTAGAAGGTCCCAGAATGTCCCAGAATGGACGGTCTTGAGGTTGAGCGCGAGAGGGTTGGAGGATGCTGGTTGCCAAATCACATGTGGCGCCCCAAAACGGTCCACAAGACTACGGGATAGAGAGAGAGAGAGAGAGAGAGAGAGAGAGAGAGAGAGAGAGAGAGAATGGTCTAAAAAAAAAAATGGGGTCCGGGATGAAGGGGCGAGATTTATATACAATCCGCCCCCGGTAGGGGGGGTGGGGGTGGGGGGACGAAACTTGCACCCTGGGCTACAAACAACGATTCAACCAAGCACACCCGATTGTATGGCAGTGAGTCTCACAGAGGTCTCTCCGTGACAATACCCAAAAAACAGGGTCTCACATCTATACGACACAGGTCTTCACCCTTGGGAGTAATTATTACCTATTCATCAAACTGAGACTAAACTTCCCAACCGCATTAACCTGGAACACTAAGCTGACATGAACAGATAAAACAGACAAAGGAAATCAACAGTTGGGAAGAAAAAGAAAACAAAGAACTCATAAACCATTTTCTCTCTCAAACAAAATCAATGTCTGAACAAACTAAATAAAAAAAAATATATATCACGCACAGAACAGCTCCCAGTCAAAATTTAAAAAGGTGACATATGCAAAGCTTCAGATAACCCGTTAATTTCGAAGGTAGCACACTTTAAATACCCCGTTTCTAGAAACAAAAAAAAACAAAAAAAACAAAACTTTGGACATAAAGGCTGAATTTCATTCAAGTGTCAACCCTTTCCGTCCGTTCATTTCTCCCCACTGTCTACATCAGTGGTTCTCAACAGGGGGGAGGGGGGGCGCAAAAATGAGGAAGGGGGCGATAAGGGGGTGAAAACATGAATATGGGAAAGGGGTGGGGGGAGGATTTTGGGAACAAACACATAGCAATCACTGACTTATTCAACAGCATGCCTGGGTGGGTTTTATGTTCTAGTGCACTTGATTAAAGAATGTTTCTTGGTTATAAATGAATCATCAACAAGCTTATTGTCATTGGTAAGGCTTTGGAAAAATTAGCATCATAATTTCTGTGTAGTCTATCTTCTTGTGAAATGCAGAAATGTATCCATTGGGTTCGAGTATGGATTTTTCTGGAAAACAAAAAACAAAAACCAAAAAAAAGGGGTGGGTGGGGGTAGAGAAGTGAGCAATGAAAGAAAATCTGGAGCCCATTGGGGTGACTGTCTGAAAAAGGTTGAGAACCACCGGTCTACATCTATCCTGATCATAATCACGGAGGAGCAGGTGATGACGGAAAAGAAATAAACGCTCGGTAAGGGAAAATGAACAATGGCACAGAATTGGGGGCCACGGAGAAGCCATTGTCTCGCATATATTTGGGATTTTAATGAGGGGCTTGTCGCAGTCAGGCTAGGCGGTAAAGCGGACGAAGTCATAAAACTGGGAAAAGCTTTTAACCCAAAATGCAAATTCTCGAAATTTGACACTCCGGCTCATTGGCGTTCGATCAGGACCAGCGGGGCCGACACGCATGCGCAGAGAGTGGTGGTCGGCGGCGATCTAGACAGGCGGATTTGGTCTGAACTTGCCTGTTTGCTCAAAATGTATCAGCTGGTTCTTGGGCCATCAGCTGCAACAAACTGATAAGACTCCAGGGCCAAGAGGAAACTAATGTTAGGAACTGATTTAATCTGTAAAATAAATTGAATATTGTAAACAAATATTTTGGAAGCAATATTTCAAACAAATTTAACCCCTCTAAAATGTGTCTGACACACCAATGCTTGTGATGTTCTTAGGTATCAAAACTCGCCACTCCCCGTTCCACAAATATTACGAGAACTCAAAACCTACACTTTCTAAATTGTATTTAAATCGGCCTCCAAGTCGCTTAACCTGGTCAGTTAGCTCTCCCTTTCATGCGTGCTTTAACAAGTCGAACAGACAGACAGACATGAGCTTAATCATAATGACAAGCACATTCCATTTTATTTGTCTGCTGCTGCTGTTACGACATGGAAAACGGGAATTTCTACAGCAAGAACGAGAAATTCGGTATTTAAAATTAAACCACGCCATCCAGCCCGTTACCAGCCTGTTGCCCTCAAACTGTTAAAAAGTCGTTACGTAGGTTTACTGAATTTCGCTGGATATGCGTGGCAATGCATACTTTGCGACTGGAATAACATTGGGTAAAATGCCTTGCTGACAAGTGACACAAGCATGAAGAGGCCAGAAGCGTCACAAAAGAAAGAGAAAATTATCATGAGACATGAGATATGGAGGAACGGTAGGTGGATGAAGGAGTGCTACACTTGCCATCACTATACCTGAATAGAGCGTTTATCCGCCGATGGTTGGTTTAGTGCTGTTTTTGAAAAAATTCTTCACAATTATACAAATACAAGGTCCGCAACAGTGTAGTTGTTAGCATCTTCGCCTGTCTATCAGGCGACCCTGGTTCGATTCTCAGGTTCGATTCTTTTTTTATTAGGAATCAATCTGTTTAATTTTCTTTAACAATAATTGGTGTTTTGTTTGGGGGGGGGGGGGGTGTTATTTAGCCAACATCAATACTGGCGGATAAATCCGGGCCGATATTGTTTGCGGATAAACCTGGGAAAGTATCCGCCGATATTGTTGGCGGATAATGGTAGCCATACTTAAATGAAGACTTCTAAAGTCCGCAACCTCTGAAGCAGTTTTGTAACCGTGAAAAGGCTGGTCGTTAGTCTTCTCATCGTAAGAGGTTGACACATAGTCGTTACAGCTTGCAACATACCCCTGGCCGTGCCATCAAACCGCACAAATGCCAAGAATGGAATTTTACAAGTGAGGGGGGGGGGGGGGGATAAAAGTTTCAACTGAATGTATTCCAAGCCTTGAATGCATTTTTAGTTACATTTAAAAAAGCGTTCGAAATATTGTACTTCCCTTTTAATCACTAACAAAAAAATTGAATTCCTTCAAACAGTTGGCAAAAAGAACCACCATCCCATTCTGCAGTTGTGCTGGTAGCCTGGTGCAGTTTCATGATGGACGCAGCGATATGAAATACGGGTACTAAAATTACATGTATGGGTCTTTTTCAATATGCTGACAATGAAACAGTTCCATGCACATGGAGTCTACGGTAGCGTTTGCCACCTGCACGGTGCAATAGGGCGTTAAATTGATGAACAATGGGGCCGCAACGTACATTTAATAAAATTTAAATAATAATAATAATTACAACAAACTTCCCTCTCGGTGATGCGCACAACTCGGCCCCAGCTGCCATTCAGCAGTTCCAGGACACCTGCAGACATACCCTCATATTCAGTGGCGTAGCGTGGGGGAGGTAGGGTGTGCCACGGGGACGGTTGCTCGGGCGAAAAATTTCAAAAGAAAAGAAATTAGAAATAAATAAAACAACGAAAAAAGCGCACTCTCCCCCTCACACAGAAAATCTCCCAATGTTCGAACATTCTTCACATGTATTCAACATGGGTCAAATAAACGTTACACCATGCTAACAGCCGAGGGGGTCAGAGGGCGCAATTCTTGTCTTGTCCCGGACACTAGCAATCCCCGCTACGCCACTGCTCATATTGCCAAGGGGACCAAAACAGAGAGAGTTATGTAAGCCCTCGTCGTTACGTCTACTGCGCCTCATAAATAAAACTGCTATTGTTAAAGTTCAACTCTGAAGTCACGTACCGCCCGATGTCACCAGAACTCACCAACCAGAGCCAAAACTCACTCAGATTAAGATACCGTTGTGCGCCAGGTCGTTAAATAGGCATGCAGCGATTGCAACGTTCCTCCATGTTCCCAGCGTGACAACCAGACTGGTGCGGGGTGAAGAATATCGGTCGTGCGATAACAGACCAAATGTTTTAATCGCTCCCATTAGACTGGTGTTCACCGTTCATCAGTATTAATTTTCAATCGGCTACACTAATGCAACACAGGCCAGTACTCACACAACTGTAACGGTTGTTCATGATTTGCTGCAACTGTAACGGGTGTTCATGATTTGCTGCTAATCGAAATTTACACAGACCTTTAGATAGTCTAATGTGTTCATTTACGAACCGTGCCCAATACAATTTGATCTGTGACTCTAACAAAACCCGCCATTATCACTCTGCCTGTGGTCAATTTTTGCAATGCTCCATGTCATTTTGTCATTTCTGACATGGGATGCTTACATCTGTTGTAAGTGCCTTACTTGAGACCAAGCATCTTTTATCAACGTACCATGCTACTGTAGAAGGCATCGACAGGAACAAGTTGTGATACTGATTAAACGTCGCTGGCACTGGCGTTTAGTCAACAAAATGATCAAATATCATTAACATTCTGTGTAAACAAACAATGCACTTGCGATAACAGTTCTGTCCGACCATAAAAAAGCTTGACACATTATAGAACTGTGATTCTGTTTCATACTTTACTGTTTCTAACTTGTGTCAGTAATGTAGTATTACCTTTGATGTCATTTTTTTTTTTTTTAAAGACTTGTGACCAGAAAATGACGCAGTCGTGGGGGTAAACGTTCCACGATTTTCTCATGTGTTTAGTTCATTAATTTTCTTATTTGTTTAACTTTCTACCCTGCTACGGTAAACTATAATTATACTTTTTCTCGAAAAACGTTATTATACCGAAAGCTTGATTTTTTCCTTTGGGTTTTATTGTATCCTTTTCGTGTTATTTCTTACGCGAGATTCTGGGCCACATGGCAATGTTCTAGTCTTAATGTTAAACAAACAGAGAGTATAGATGTATAGATAGATCTCACTTCCGCCAAATCGCGAAACTAGGTCCCTGCGGTAAACAAGAAATTGAAGAATTGAAAGAGGCCGCCTTCACCGAAGATAGTGTGCATATCTGTTTAGTGTGGTTTGTTCGTATTTTTGGGCTGACTGAAACTATCATTTTAGAGCCGTTTGTAAGCTCCTACGCCCCGTGAAAATGCACAAACCGGTATTGTTTACCGCAGCGGCCTACTTTCCCCTCCACGCTAACAATGATTTCGCGGAGCCTCCCGTGTCTCGCAGTGCAAATCGACCAATAGTGAAACCTCTCTGTACATCTATACTCTCTGAAACTAGTCAAGAGCTGACGACTCAGGTCAGTTTGGAGTTATCTCCCCTATGGCAGATTTCTCAGATCGTTTGACTGGAGAGTGAGCTTACCATGTACACAATCTACCCACACTGATAGCCCGGCCTGGTGAATCCGGCATGCAATCTGTCAATTCCCATGAGAACAATTTGAATTCGGTAGCCACAGTGTCGCTCTAGAGTGCTTCCCTCGCAAACTGGTGGAACATGTTAACCCTCTCGTGCCAGCATAATAATAAATACTGCCTTATCCAGTACTACTGAAGCATGCTGAGACGACATAAAATAGACTAGCGAAATAACTGCAAATATTTAATAATCATTACTATGATACACGTCGAATGGACTTAAAATATTATTTACATTAACTGCATCATACTGGAGTACGTTTTCGAAACTACTAATCCACAGAATATGAAATCATCGACTTATGCAAGTCAGAGACCACAGCTTCATCACATACATGTAGGCCCTATATTCAAGTCGGAGACCAACAAAACTATTTCTTAAAAAGCTTTTACCAAAGCTACGACGTGATTAGGTCAAAATAGCTTTGAGTTCTAACTTAAGACTGCCAAGAGAAGCCAAGTCTAAATGGAAGGAATTTCAAGTTGGTAAAATCACAAAATGCTATTCATGTCTTGAAGTGCAGTCTGCAAGTATCAGACAGCTCGTAGTGCCTCGATTGGTCCAGTGCAAACTGGTACCGTCTACCCATTTCTAACGTTGGTTTCCTGTATGACAAAGTTTCCGACTGAACTTGATACTCAACTATAAAATACAAATTCAACAAAACAGGACAGCATAATAATGTGTCAACGGGGAATCAACAAAACTACATGTACTTTATGAATGGCGTGAACGCTGAGAACTGACTGAAACGTGGGTCAGTCACGACTAATGTGGATCTCATTGGCATAGTACACAGTAAGTAATGGCCCAGAATTTACAGAATTTATATCCTGATGCACGGTGCTTTTTGCCCATGACATGTGAGCAATGTGACCCCCCCCCCCCCAAAAAAATCCTACAAACACACACACACCCATAGCGTGGGTTGTTGTTGTTTTTACATTGTTTCTATGGTAATGACTTCACGCTCTCTAGCGTTTGCATTTAGGGGGCAGGATGGGATGGCATTGGACAAATAGGCAACAAAGTTTACAATAACGACATCTACTTCTCAAAAATAATACATGAGCAACTACATTTCAAAAAAAAATTATTTTCACACAATAACCTGCAGTACTTCCCATATACCAAAAGTCAGACATCAGCTCCGACCACAATTTGTGAGTTAAACAATACAAGCTTAATACCCGCGCCGATCGCCCGGGAACACCCCCCCCCCTCCCTCAACCCACAAACCAACCACTGCCCAGCCCGTCACTATGTACATCTGTCTCGGGAAACCGAAATAATTTCCAAAGCAAGAAACAGGGTGTTCCTGTGTTCTAATTTTAGGCGCCATTAAAGTCGAATAGTTTAAATCAGCCGGCAAGAAGTGTTCATGTCACGGGTCATGTGCTCGTGAAAAAATGGAATCGAATGCCAGCAATCAGCGACACAAAGCAAACTCAATAAATGGAAAAACAAAACAATCAAAGATTGGTGCACCCTCCATGGTATTTGAAACATACATGCAAAATTTGGTTACTGTAGGTGGCCTAACAAAAAAAGCCTTTTGCGTTCATGGGTGGAGAAGTGACACATATATAATAATGGATGTCGGGGTTATGGTGAAGTGCCTGCCCGCAGATCATCAGGGTGTTCAGTTTATGGTCCTGCACAACTTTCAGTGAGAATCCATGGCTCTATGGTCATGAAGCCCAGACAATACAGTAGGCTGTCAAGTGAGAACTGCAGGCTGCCATGCATGAAATAAGAGGAGGAAATGACGAGGGTGAGGAAAGGCGATAACTTCGTCCTGATTAGTGAGTTATAACCACTGCGCTTCACTACTCACGTTCCACATCAACAGAGCGAATAGTCACGCCTGATGGGTTGATGGGCCAGCCAGAAATGACATCTCTTCTCCCCGCCTTTTTTTTTTTTTTTCGCATTCTAACTGCCAGATAGGACAACGATAAACGTGAGGCTGAACTCAGTTTTGTTTCACAGGATGAAGACAAAGATTACAGGGGTTCAACAGAGATAAATTTAACGCAGGGATCACCAAACAAGTGTGCATCATAATGGCTTCATCGAAACAGAGGGGAATAGAGGGTCATAGTGCCACGTTGTTGCACTGGATAGACAGACAGACAGACAGACGGACGGACCGACGGACAGATAGATAGATAGATAAAAACACGGAAATGATGGCTGCAGTACCATTTCGTTGCAGAGAGAGAGAGAGACAGGCAGAAAGAGAGATACAGAGAGAGAGAGAGAGAGAGAGGCTGACAGAGAGACAAAGAGGGAGGGAAAGAAGAAGAACAAGAACAAGAGAAAGAGAAAAACTCGACGAGGCAGCAAGGGACAAGACCGATGTCAAAAGTAGAGCTATGACTTACAAAAACAAACGAGGCAACGATGCTTTAATTGCAGACATCTGCTTAAAGAATGTACATTTAAAGTCAGGAATGCACCCGTGTATGCAGAGATATTATCTTAGACTTGCCCCTGGGTGGAAGTGACTCAGGAAACCTGCACCAGTCATATGGCTTAAGTTTAAGATGACTTATTCGTGGGTCTGTGGGTCTCTTCGAGATACACCTCAGCCACCACTAGTGTTCTCTCTTATGTTTAAATGCAAACCTCAATGACCAATCCCTTGGTTTCAATTCCTTCCATTATTTTACTTGCTACCAACTACTATTATCATGTATATTTTTTTGTTTTGTTCACACAAGTCCAAACAGCCCAACGGCGTCTGTTATTGATCCCAGATGTCGCTCACCTTTGTTATTGGAGATTTAGTAATGATTTCGGGGGGGGGGGGGGGGGAGGGGGCTACCAGGCCGCTAAATAATGCCCACTACTGGTACACCTGAATCGAAGCCAAATTATTGTGGAGGGGGAGGGGGGCGGTGGAATATACGCCGTGAGATACGAATATAACGAAAACAAAACATTATTATAATCGTCTTATCCATAAACCATTAAAACTAGGCGACATGTTCCATGTTCAGACTTCGGTCTGGCAAAACCGTTTCTACATCATGAAATTTGCTCTACTCTAAGTTGAACAATGAAAATTTTTACTGCTTTGTGTGTGTGTACGTGCGTGCCACATTTTTTTCCCTTTCCCTGCCAAACCGAAGGTGGACACGAGGGCTGAAAATACTGCCTGACATGGACATTAAATGTGGGAAAAAGCAAAACAAAATAAAAACATTTCTGGAAGGTGCAAAGTGCAGGAAAACAGAAACTGGATCCTGGTATACAAAACATCCGAGGCAAATCCTACATAAACACACACAAAGATGCCCTCACATTCACTCCAGCACTATCAAAATAAAACTGGGCTTATTAAGACGTTTTAACTCAAGAGGAAGAGGAATTTTGCTGTCAGGCCCACGATGCTAATGCTGCATGGCGAGAAAACAGTTCCCCCCCCCCCCATTCCGCTACTAATTCTCTTGTAATCACCCATTAACTCTTTGTGTGCGATGGATTTCTCCACGTTTGCCAATACAAGAAGAAAACAGTGGGGGAGATGAATGAAGACATAACTACAGCAACATTAAATTTTATGAATAGAAAGTTGACTTTCATTCTTTCCGAAACAACAAAAAAAAAAAAAAACACCTAGCATTCTTGTGCGCCGATATATATCGGTGATTGGCACAAACATGACCAGCAGAAGAACCGATATATCGGTGTGTGGCACACAAAGCGTTAAGAAGCTTGTGTGAGGAAAAACCAGAGAACAATAACTAGCTATCTGGCACCGTTTTGAGACGAGCCTATTTAATAAGACTGTTGTTAGAGGACCGTGGTAGGCCTACATAATTTTACACAGTACGCTATAGCTGTACAGTAAACACTACTCGGTATTTTCTCTGTTCGTCTTTGTCATTACCGTACCACTAAGGTCCCCTAACAACAACCATTTAAATATGGAGCGGGGCGCATGATTTTTTTTTTCTGTACGAGCTTTACCAAATTCAGGAGCGGGGCAGCAACACACCCCCAAACACAGGACAGCTCCAACACATCCCAGGGATTTTCGGTGACGCTCAGAGTCATATCAGGCACAGTCCAGAGATTGCAGCACCCATGGCAGTGTTCGATAGGACGAGAAATCCCTTAGCCGATGTCCTCGGTTTGGGGGTGTGTTGCTGCCCCGCTCCTGAATTTGCTAAAGCTCGTACGGAAAAAAAAAAATCATGCGAGCGGGGCACTGTGAGGGGTGAGTAAAATAATTCATTACCAATACATTTAAAACCTTAATTCACCCGGCCGTGCGTGTATGTGCTGTTCTACTTATTTTTGTTGTTGTTGCTGTTGTTCTGGTGTGTACGACTAAAACTAATCAAGTTCTACAACAATAAGTGAGGGAGAAATCTTTCAGATTTCCACTGACACAAAACTAATATATATAATAATTATATACATGTATACGGTGCATAATTTGACATTCCACTGTGATTACAGTATCCAGCAATCTTCTATGTAAACTACATGTATAATTATCTATGAATAAAAATCTCTACCAACATTTAACTGAACCCCAGGAGAAACACACAGGCGTCGCAGTGACCTATTTCCACGAGTAACACCCACCTGATAGCTTCAAATAGGCTCCAAGACTGGGAAAATGAAAAATGATTTTTTTCTTTTCTTATCCTTTGAAAATTTAATTTAAGCCAGCTGTCTCACCTGCGCCCGCTGTGCAATAGCACTAGTTAGTAAGGCCTGAATGCAAGCATCAATACAACACAAAAATACCAAAGTGCACTGCATTACATCTATCTACATCCTCCTGTCCTCTTTCTTCAAATCACTTATCCCTTTCTTTTATAGAGATAATAATTGGGAGTAGTAGGAGTGCTGATGTTCTCCATCACAAGGGGAAAAAATGAAGACATAAATAACAAAAACAGAATGCATAATGCAGAAAGACGAACGGATAATGATAAGATAAAGGGGAAGCAACCTATTTTGCAGTTTAAAAAAATGCTCATTCAGAAAGAACAATTGACAACCAAATCAAGATAGAACATAAGTTGGTGTCTTTCCATTGTTCACACGAAACACTTATTAAATTCAGTCAAAGTTTTTACCGACTCCAATTGGAATTAACCGGACTGCAAAAGTATGGCGACAAGAACTCCACTGACCAGAACTCCACTGACCGACTGGCTTGTCAAAGGTAGGAAAACAAACCTTAAAAAATTGGCCTGGAAACAAACCTATGTTATTAGGCGACACATTTTGGTCAACAGGCAAGGTGCCAGCCTCTTGTGATGAAGGTATCGGGTTCGATTCCCAGTGAATGCAGGCATGCTGGAATTTTGGGGGACAGTTCCTGTCCCTGATCCCATGGCAGATAGGACTGAGCACCTAGTCTTCTTGGAAGGAAGAAAAATTCGGAGGGCCCATTTGCATGTTGCGCACATTAAAGATACCTTGGCAGTTGGAAATCGAGAAGAGCAGGCCCAATCAAGGCAGCTGCCCAGGCAAATTTTTTTTTTAAAAAACCTACCACCAAAACACACCAAAACTTTAAAAATATTTTGTAAAAAAAGAAAAGTGAGAGATAAATGCCAAGAGCAGTGAGCCTCCTAAAGTATATAAAGATCTAAAACCAAACATATGGAGCGGGGCGCTCACAGTTTCATGTATATCTCAGCCGCCACTACCATACACATGCAATCAAGATTTTTTTGTGTGTGTGACTGCTCTATAGTGCTTCCACTGATTCCATAATTTTGTACTGGATAAATACACAGTTCACAAGCCAACTGCATCTATAACAATGCATCTCAAATGCATCAAATATTTCAAGCTAAAGTAATCAATTCACTATCATGTGTCAGTGAAAACCCATTTGCCAATTTCAGTCATGATAGTGACATTCTCTTGATCTGAATATCGTGAAATGAAAGAACACCATGGTCCCAAATTTGATGAGGTAAGTATAAATTCAGTACCACAAACTGGCACTTTCTGTTCAAAACCTAGGACATTCAAGCTACTGTTCTCTCCAAAAACAGCATCATTACCAAACTTTCCAAATTTTCATTTTATATAATGAGCATTATCATCTTGCTTTAAGAATCCCTCATGATATCCAATGTTAAAACAAGTTGCCCTTGTATGGAGAACCAAAGCTGTTGCCACCTCAGTGAGACACGTTTCTGTACTGAGATCCCAAAATGGTGTAAAGAAAATTGATCTTTCCATTGAGATATCTGATCTCTCATGTGTTACCACTTTAAGAAACCTCCTGAACTGAAATATTTGGTGGGATCTCCCTGCTGCCAGGAAAAATCCCACACTGGCAAACACACAACCTTATCCACATTACACTGTGCATAAATGCAACAGCCAGACTAAGAGTGAGACATTATTATATTGTGACATTTTTTGTTTTCAATCACAGCTTCTATGAGCTCATCTCCATACAGAAACTTCATCCAGCTATATTCATTATTATCTAACTAGTCTGGTAAAAGCAGTATACTAAAAAGCCTAGACCACACATGAAACAAAGAAACTTATCATGGATTTTTCTTTTTTTTTTTAGCTTTCCACTTTTACTACAATGAAAAATCTATACCAGCAGATGGTTATTTTTTTTTTTCTGCAAATGAAATCATCTGGACTACAAATAATCCCCTGAGGAAACATTTAAGTTAACTGAGCAAACTTTTAGCACTGATAATGCACAAATATTGAACTCCAGTGAAGCAGAATGTTTTTCTTTTATTTTTTTTATTCTTCCAAAAACATCCAGGCAACCAAACTAGACATATAAATTATAAAATAAAACACCTGCTAAATGCAGACAGTGAACTGTCTACACCGAATCTCTTTGTTTCAATTCCAACCTTCTCTTTGTGCAAAGGAATATCAAATCTCTTTGAATCCTGTTCAATACCCTGAGACATTCTCGCACCATGAATTCATTTGACTTATAATACTTATATGTTATTAGCTGTCAGTATCATTTTAAAATTCACAGAGAGATTTCATACATAATATAACATTCTTTTTCAACTGATCAGAATATACAAACATTTATGAATGAAGAATGTCGGGGTCAAATGTTAATCCCTCCTTAGGGAAAGTATTAACCAGTTTGAAACTCTAAAGGGCGAGGTAAAAGTTTACAAGATCCACTCTGCTTTACTATGATGGATTTATGTAATATGCTTCATGCAGAATGGATGCCAGTGCATTTGAGATATATACAGCATGAGGGTATCATTGACTTAAAACTTTCTTACAAGATAGTAGTTATTCAAAAATTTAGAATATGGGCATGTCAAATTTATAAATTATCACCCAATGCAAAAAGCAACTTTGGTTCCACAAGTCCCTTCAGACATGAAAATAAAATTTACTTACTTTGATTTGTAACATATGAACTGTAAATCAAACCTGTCTTATGAGACCAAAGATTTCAATCAATTTGAAGTGATCTGAAAACCTGAAGAAATGACCACAAAAGTGAGGTAGGCAACTAACTCTTTCACATTACACGGCTCACGCTATTCACTTTTACTGTGAATGCACCTACTTCATCGAATTATTCCCTGTGGACACACAATATTGGGGTGCTTTTGAAACTCCACATAAAATGTCCTAATAAATCTACAATATGGCAGTTGTATTTGGACATAGCTTATTAAGAATGAAGGAGAAAGAATGTTTGTTCACAAATGTCGTAAAGTGTGAACGCAAAACTTTGCAAACCCCGAGTTTGAGCAGAGTGGCATAAAAGTCTGGGCAAACAGTCACTCAACTGTAGCAATAGCATGCAGCGCACCAATTCTATAAAGTGGTTTGCTCAAGCACAGCACAAGGTGATGTGAAAATATTAAGCTGTATATCCCTCAAGAATTTCCTGAATGATGACCATTACCCATAGTGTATGCAACCACTCCATTATGGTTCACACGGTCTGCAAGTCAGTCCCAGGCTACTAGGCTTATTTTCATGACAGCTGTCTTCTTCTTTAGTGACTGATATTGCACTTTAACTCACTGAGCCCTGAGGCTTTTTCTCAGGTTATGCTGGATATTTTCAAAAATTCATTACGCTTTTATTTATCAAAATATCTCTTTGAAGTGTGATGTATGTTTTGTTTGATGAATATATAATTACAAAACAAAAAGAATTTTCTAAAACTCTAGTCTAAAGAATTAAATTTGGCAAAACTTTTTAATTCAACTAATTCAAGTGAATTTTTAGTCCAAAACTTAACTTATAAATGCATGGCCACAAGAAGAAGAGAGCAAGCCAACTTAAAATCCAATACAAAACAAAGCTGAAATTATCAGAAATAAGTAAAACATCAATTAATTTATTTTATATCCCATTATAGTTATTTGGTATCAAACAATCACACTTTCTTTTGTCTTTAGAAGTCTTAACTTCATTTCTTTCAGCCATTTCAGCAAAACAAGCACTAGGCTCATATCGATACCGACCATGTTTGTCGCCCTATAGCTATACAATACATCCAATACTGTAAGTGCTATCAGTATATAATGCCTAGATCGACACATACACATATGGACAAGGAATCACCTGGAGCCCACGCATTTGTGGTTTTATGACGGAGCAGCAAAAATCAATTAATGTTGAAAACCAACAGGAGTGCAGACAAGAGGCTCAGTGTATGTTGAGGACAAATTGCACTTGTGTCGGCAGTTGGGCTCAGTGAGTTAAACCATATGGCTCAATTCAGTGGCATGATAGTCAAACTCATCTCATCTTACTCCTTACAAAACAGACAGATACTATTTTACACCCCTCACCCCCCCAAAAAACTATAGCAGCCTGTAAGTGTTACAGACCATTTAAATTTGATGGATAGCAAAATATCTAATATTTAAAAGTTAGACATAGATTTGGGTTATTGCCAGAAATGATCAAAATTTATTAGGCATTTGCGGAATTTCTTGTGGTCATCTACCCAAAGGGTGATACAAGACCACACCTGTGATTAACAAAGAAATTCAAATTTAGAGAGAAGAATTTTGATTCCAGTTCTAGCCTACATCCCGAGATTGCTTGAAAGACTGGAAGCCTTGTGTTTTGTGCTAACCATTTGTCTTGTTCTTCGCATTCTTTTTGTGGTGAAACTTGCTTTAACACTCACCCTGCGCGTTACCCGTAAAGCCCGCTGCCCCGTCAGTGACCTTACTCACGGAGAATCTTATCTGGGATCACTGACCCGTGCTGCTAGACGATGACCACATACACTGTCCACGTGGTTCGGTTTTTATTGATCGGTATGAAAACATTCACTGCTATGCCTTATCACGTTTGATAATGAATTAACCAGCAAAACCTTAGTCTGTCAGTCTCTAACCAATGATCTGACTTATGATTCCAAACTGACAGCTGTAGTTTTCGTGAGAACGAAGCATGATAACTAGCCACGCCCTCCCAAGCCCTACACAAATGGTTTCATCCTGATTGACACATACTAATAAACCAATGTGGGCATTTGGGGCAAAGATTATTTCAGAGCTTGTTTCTGATTGGTTCTTAGATACAGACAACTCCAGATGGTGGTCAGCTTGTGAGAAAATGAGATAATATTGCAAATTTGTTGAGCAACAGTTCGCATGTCGATGTTACATCTTTTGAAAGTGTGGGGAGAGCCTTTGAAAGCTTAGTCTTTTTGATTCCGACCAGTGGTTCACTGGTTAACATGTCCATGTCACAATGTCTTTGATTTAGAAGAGATACAGTGAACAATAACATGGTGGTTACGTCTCAAAAAGGTCAGTGACCCGACGCCTGAAAATAGGGCTTGCGCATGGCACGGTCAGCTTGACCTGGGCGACTTTTGCTGCCCGTGCGGCGTGAGCGCTTGCAAGTCAATACCGACTATTGCCGCCCCGCGCAGGGTGAGGGTTAACTTTATGCTCCTGTTTCCTACGAATACATAATCTGCAGGAGTGAAAAATGTTATTAGCACACCAAGTTCACTGATACTATGGCTCACCTTTTTGGAATACGAAGTCTTCGGGCTAACCATACCTTTTGTATCATTACTGATAATAATATCATTGTCTTTTCAGTGTTAAAAATATCAATTAAAAAATTTCAAATACACAAACATGATCTGACAAACGTTAATCTGCATCTTGCCTGATGATTATCATACTATATAATGGAGAGAAAGGTGAAAGTTCTCCCCTCAAACTCAAAGGCCCTTTCATCTCCTATAACTCGACTTATTGTGATGTAAGGGGATAATGTAAAAATGTTGCGAACTCTGGTTAATTTGTTCATTTTGCATAACTCACACATAAAATTCACAACAAACACTTTCGACTCCATGCTTTTAGAAAAGGGACACGCCATTATGATCTATTTTAAGGACCGCGACGCAGTTTCCCTCAACGTTCATTCGCTGAAAGAAGAAAATTGTGGATTAATGAAAACATGGGTCACCTGTAAACTTTAGTGAAAAAGGGGTAAACACACTTCAGAGTTGGCGCGGAATCCCAGTCGATACTGATTCTGTCAATGTATTAACTTTGTCTGTGGAAGAAGCTTTACTTTGTGTCCTAGATCCAGATCATTTTAAGTAATAAAGATACTTCTCCCGGGCAGGGCCGGATAACTCAGCTAGTTCTGTAAATTCTGAACCTCAATTTCAGTGACAAATGAAAAATGTACCCTGACATGTGACTGAGATATAAAGCTACATATGAGAATGTACCACGGTTGTGCACTATTAAAAACAAAAAATTTAATTTGATTTTCATGATGACACAAATGTTGATAATGAGACAGCATGTGATTATGTTGATCGTTTATAATATTCAAATGACCCCCATTTTCATAAGAATGATGTGCCTGACACTGACAGACTCCAAATCACCAATTTTATTTTAAGCCACATTCAACAGTATAATATTATCAATAATTTATTATTATCTATTCAGATTTTCCTCCATTTAATATTTTAAACAATGCAAATCCTACCGCTGGATAGGCAATACTAACTCATTGAGGTCAGCAAGAGGTCCGACTCGGCGACTGCCCACCTTACAAAATGACCTCAGAATCATAATAATAATAACTACTACCATTATGAACTAATTTTGTTAGTTCTGATAATGCCACTAGTTTATGAGCATGAAATTAATGTCCTTGACTCAACCAAAATCCTGATCTCTGACTTTCAAAATTTAAGAAAATGACAGTGTTCGATTTCCTTAGAATGATGATCCCATTTCTTACTTTGGTCTAACGTGCATCAGCATCTCAATCTGAATCAAACTTTATCAATCTTCCACACACGGAAACATTTCTAATTCTAGTCAACAAGCAGAATATTCATGAACTATGATCTAAATTCTGATTTCTCTGCTGATCATTTCCAGAAAGGTCTTCCAAAACAAAAAAAACAGTTGTCAATAATATAACAATTTTAATACGGCTTCTTACTGGTTTCAAATTATCCCAGCGATTATACAGCTTCTGAATGTGCAATACTGTGTGACCATAACGGAATAACCAAGCCCACACATATAACGGTCTAATTACTTTCTCACTCAGCTCGCTCATTCAGCTGAGACGGTCACTCATCCGTGGGAAACAAAACAAACGAAAGTGCCCTCTTCCAGGAAACCAGGACATGCATGTTTACCAGTGATAGTGGAAAAACGTATGAATCGAGACAAATAGAGGTAGAGGTTTTTGTGACATAGAAGATAAGTAAAAAGATTACCATGCTAGCCCGTTCAGCTGAATGTCGTTTCCGCCTGTGTCTCAGTTCTTCTCAACACAGGTGATCGCCATCTTGACTGGTGGACTGCGCAACTAAATCTGCGCATTGAATTTTGACGTCACGGGTCTTGCCCCCGATGAACTCGGGAGGGTCAATGGTCGTCTTATTTTCCCCCTCGGACTGGCCTCACTTGCCGCCCTCAGATACGGGTTCGTGGTGTGTCACAGACAGATTCGATCAAAGGAGCACCGGCACCGGGTCATTTTCTGGACTAGCAAGTGTATCGGGAGAAAAACGCATTCCTTAGCTTTCAACATTGACAGTTCTCTATAAGTTGGAATTTAAACATAGTCTGGAAGCCCTAACGCCGCCCAACCATCCTTCTAACTACATCAACTTACATCATAGACTGTCCTCATTTCGATCTTCGTGCTAGCTTGTCGGCTGGTTATCTGTCTATAGATCTGTTACATATAAAATATTTCTCCCTTTGACCTCCACCCAAGCATACTAGACCAGGCACTCTTTTAGGGCACTACGGTAACACCTGTTACGGTGCGTGCAACTTTCGAACAATTTTCCCTTTCTAGGGGCCTAGTGCACCTCCAATAACACTCGCAGCCAAAGACAATAAATTTAGCCTACTGAAATCTAGGCATTGTCACTTGACACAATGTTAAAGTCTGGCTATTTATCTCCGAAGGCCATTTAAACCTCTAGTTCGTCCAAACAATGATATGATTATCTAAGTTAAAGTTGCATTTGTCTCCACATGCACAGTACAACAGAAAACACCGTAATTGTGAAGTGCATGATATGTATTATTGAGACTTTGAGCAAGGAAATAATTATATGAACTAGTGGAAACGGTATCAGATTCTAAGCGTAGGTCAGTGGAAAGGGGGGGGGGGAATGCGTTTGACTATGGGAAATTATACATTCCAAGGCGACATACAGTAATTTAGTTGCTGTTTTTATTGTTGTTGTTCATTGTTGTTGTTGTTTAGATCAGATACAACTGGAATTAACTTGCTACACTTGTATACGGATGTGAAACACCAGCTCACGTTGACATTGATAACAAGGTTCCTTATTATGTTACTTCATGTAATATGCCTATTACTGAGTTTATGGGATTATATGTTTATGTGATGATGTGCACCGTGTATGTGCTCTTAAACACTGTATGGATGAGAATTTCCCTCGTGGGATAATAAAGTGGTTCTTATTTTATCTTATCTCATCTTGAAAACGCTGTTAAATTAAAATCTGTTCTCTTTACAACATTTATTTTTACTTTATTATTTTTTTTAGCCTCTGGGTCTTCCAAAGTTAAAAATGTTACTGTTTTTCGATGGTAGGCTTTATTTCCAAGGCAAAAGAATGAGGAAATAATAGTCATTTGGTGGTGAGAAATGAGATTCCCCTTGAACTGGAGAACGCTGTTCAGCCAAAACGCTAAAATAGCCCCAGACCTATCATTACAAAAGGTGGGCACATTTCTGCAACTTCTCATCGATGTCTCTTGGGCGCAAAAAGACCTTCGTTTCGCCTGTAAACATGTATCATTCGAATAGATACATGTATTACATTTTCGAATCCTTTCAGTGTTGCAATGCACATCAATACGCGGGGAAAGAATGGGAAAAAATGTAATACAAAACAGTGCTGGCACAAGAGCTTGGCTGTTTCGTTTTACAATGTAACTTGACAGAAAACATTAGGTGGGAATATTAGAAATTGGGTTGCTTACCAGAAACTGCGTTTTGAGAGTGGGGGGAAAAAACACGAGACCTTTATTTACGCCTGGATAAAATGCGGATAAGATTAAATGGTGAATATGGATGGACAGAAAACTGCCGATTCTTCTGTGAGATGGAGAGAAAGGACACTCGAACGTGAGCAAACGCACGCTCCGGGGAAACTCAATCTCGCTGGCCGGCCACGCTTAGTCGAGCATGCTCGCTCACCCAGGCAACTCCGCCAGACGAGTATGCTCACACGGAACGCTACAGTCAGAGCTGGCAGTCAAGGGGAAACGATGTGCGTTCACCAGTGTGTATGTGTTTCTGTACGAGTTCTACAGGCCTACTATTGATAATTTGAATTATGTGGGCTGTAAGTTATGTCTCTTCCTGGATAAACACATTCTTGTCATTTTCATTTCTTTGCGCCCCCCCCCCCCCTTCTCCACAAACTCTGAGAAACAGTAAGACTAAGAGTGAAGAAGCTTAGATTTGGACCAAAAGCCGAAAGACAACGGTGAGTGAGTGAATGGGTGCCTGAGTGAGTGAGTGACTGACTGACTGACTGACTGAGTGACTGTCTGAGTGAGTGAATGAGTGAGTGCGTGCGTGAGTGAGTGAGTGAGTGAATAAATGAGTGAGCGAGTGTGGGATGCTGCTGTCTGTGGACCGACAAAAATCAATGACAAGATATACTTATTTTTTCCCCCATTATTTCGGTATAATGATCTCAAGTCAAGCTTTTGCTTGCCAAATCCAAACTCATTATACCTCGTTCTCGGCTCCACCAGCTTTTCACTCGTGCCTCCTCTCCTTCCCCCGTTCCACCCACCTCTTCCTTTAGCGGAAAGAAAAAAAAAAAACGAGGACACGACGAGGGAAGGTTAATATCAAGAAAATACCATGCATTGAACACACGAAAGACACACGCCCACCTCATCACCTTAAAGAACTCTTTCTTCAAAGGTCTTTGTACTTCGCCTTATGTTGTCTTCTTTTTGTTCTCTCCCCTCACCCCTTCCCCCAGTAACCAGTTGTCTCCCACCCATCCTGCCCTTACTGCAGCTGTGGGCCTATATCGATCCGTTAAGCACGTGCACACGCATGAGCGCTTTCTCTTGCTCACGCGCCATCTCCCGCGGTCGGGAAGTCACTCTTGTCCGTTCATTCTCGCGGGCCCTCGGGGATCAGACGCTTTTCTCGGCCTTTCCACGTCTCATTTAATGGTGTTGGTACTTCAGTTATTGTTGTTGTTGTTGTTGATGATGTTGTTACGACTGTCTGGTGACATCACTGTATTCTGCTCTCAGAATAGCCTAGTAGTTGCAGTAATAATAGAAAGTAGTAGTAGTGGTAGTAACAGTAACATAATAGTTGTAGTAGTAGTAGTAGTAGTAGTAGCAGTAGTAATAGAGATAGTAGTAGTTACAGAAGTAGTGTTAGTAGTAGTAGTAGTTGTAGAGGTATCAGTAGTAGTAGTAGTAGTAATAGTAGTAGAGACAGTCGGAGTACTAGAAGTAGTGTTAGTAACAGCAGTAGTAGCGGTAGTAGTAATAGTAGTAACAGAGATAGTAGAAGTACTGGAAGTACTGTTTGTAGTAGTAGTAGTAGTAGTAAGCTTAGTAGTCGTAGTAGTAGAGATAGGCGTAGTACTAGGAGCAGTCACAGAATTGATTGTGATGATGGTTTTGTAAGATATAGTTGGTCGTTACCCTCTTGCTGTTGATGATGATGATGATGAAACAGTGTTAATAATGATAATGGTGATGATTGGTGATAATTTGAAAATGTATAGCTAGAGATATCCGACCTTATACTTTCTCTTTCTCTCGCATGAGTTCAGCAATTTAGCTATGATCGTTTAGAACTGAGCCCCATGATTAGATGAACTAATATTATTAGTGTTAACAAAGGGAGACACCCATGGTCAACACGACAATAAGAACAATCAAAACCGGGGAAGGCAGAGGTGTTACGGCAGTCCATTAGGCTGATGGTGACTCTCTATAGAACTGCAGAAATGCTGCCCAGAATCCTGTTGGCCTAGTAGAAAGAGAGATTGTAGACAGACTTCAAGGTAAAGGGATTGGTTGACAAAAGCTTGTTTCGATCTTTTCATTTAGGCCAGTAGGTTACGTTGTGGAGAGAGAGAGAGAGAGAGAAAGAGAGAGAGAGAGAGAAAGAGAGAGAGAGAGAGAGAAGGGGGGGGGGGAGGGGTCTAATGCCACTGGGACGTCATGAATAATTTATATAATTATGTTTAAACATTTTTTTAATCTGTCGTGTCGCATCTCTTTGTTTTTTTTGTTTTGTTTTTTTTTCTCCCCCAAATGTTGAAACTTTTATTCACAGTTTCAAGCTTACAAAACAGAGCATGTAACAAGAATTCTTTTCATTCTATTTTGTTTGTCGTTTTTCCTTTTTTTTTTCCTGCTGTAATTTTCCTCATGATTTTCTATGAACTGGAAAATTTTATATGTGGGTACAATTTTCGATTGCACCTGACGCTTACCTGAACTTAAATAATTTAAACTCTAGTTTTAACTGCAAGAGGCCGCAAAATCTGCACATGCTGGTGCGACTGAAAGTTTGAAGAATTAATCATTTCCAAAACCGTGATTAGTTGCCAGGTGCCAGGCTGTGGCCAAAACTTCTAAAAAAAATATAAAAATGCGTCTTTTCCTGAAACAACAACAAGAAAAAAAAAGTTGTAAGCATGGAGACATCAGATTATGAAATAATTATTAATTTTATGTAAATGTTCATCTGATTCTGCGCTATGAATGGAAATAATTATAGGCCCCTATTATATTGTAGAAATTGATATCTTTATAAGAATTACAAATTAGGACATAACATGTTGTTGTGGTTGTGACTATCATCATCATCATTATCACTGTGTAGCAAAATTTATAGTGAAGGGGACCGGCAGAATTGATTAGAGGAAGATGAACGATACATTTTAGCTCTCACAACCCTTGTTTCCTCTTCACTAAACTACAGTTTGGTGGAGTGGACTGGGCTTGGACAGGGGAAGATGGCAGTGATCACAATATGTGTTTAATTTGTATTAGTCTGTGGGCTGGTAATCCAGACAGATCGTCGAATATGAAACTTGAAAAACATATTCATAAGATAAAGAAAAAAAAACCGATCTTCATTTCTTAGTACATTCAGATCTTTTGGCAGTTATGATACCGTAATTTGAAGATATTTCTTGTGGTTCTCTTTCTTTTTTTTTTTTTTAACTTTCATTTCATCGTCCTTCTCTTCTTCTTCTTCTTCTTCTTCACCTTTTTAATATTATCTCCTCTCTGAAACAGGCCGGTACACATACATTATACAGATATAAGCAGATGCATCTAAGTGCAGTAAGTTGTAATTGATGAAGCTGTATATTGCAAAGCTGTTTGATAAAAAGTCCAAAACAAGCAATTATTTGCTTAGTTATTAATAATATATTTTCTAATCATTCAATGTTTCTAGCAAGGGCGGAGCTTCAAAAACGTGAAAACGTGTCAAAGGAACATTTGGAGATCATTAATTTACAAGAACAATGTAAAGTGGCGCTCAGTTATAATAATAGTATACGCCGAAATCTCAAAAGTACTATTTCGTGGAACTCTTTAATTACAGAAAGAATATAAGGATTAAACAGGAGAACTCTTTCACTACGAAAGTCTTGTGATCGTCCGCCATTGACGTTTATTTACATCATGGCTGACCTTAGCCAGAACCTGAAAGATTATTTAGCAAAATCGAATAAAGATGCTTCTTCCAGCTCGAAATACACACTGCTTAGTACGAAATGGTTTTCTTCTGGCGAAGACATAGAAAGTAAACCTGGGACTGAAGAGGCCGACAAATGGTTCGCTGATGCTCAGTCAGACCCATTTCTTCCAAGCTTGGTAGGTAAACCAAGACGGAACTTCTACTTCTCGATCTAGATTAGATCTAGATCTATCTAGTTCTAGCTCTAGACCTAGACAGATCTGAATTTTAAAAAAGTTATAAATTTAAGTTTATCCAAATTATTTCTTCACGCGTACTGTAGTAAAGAGGTAATACTAGATCTAGATCTAGATCTAGTCCAAGACAAGCTCAGTGCCAGGTCTTGAGTAATTCCAAAGCAAATAGGCCTACTTGAGAAAATGGATATTGTAGGATTAATACAATAATAGTCGTAAGAAAGAGTGACGGATGGTGTGGGACAGAATTTTGGGGAGGAATTTTGTACATCCAGTCAAGATTATACTGCCCCCCCCCCCCCCACTAGCCTACTATTGCTCTTAGCCCTTTTATCCCAAACCTTTCCTGTTACTGTGTTAGTGTAAACCCTTTCAACCAGAAAACAAGGAGAAAATCAGTGAAGAACTGTAGGAGTTCGAAGTGGTTGGGATGTACTAGGCTATGGAACTCATTCCGAATTTATTTAGATGATGAATAAATGTTACAACCATGGAAATGAGGGCAGAAACAATGTACGTGCATGTGCTTAGATCTAGCTCAAACCAGGTGTTTGGTGAAACAGTGGTTAGTTTTTAGTTGCTGTCCTTAACTAAATAAAACCTTATTTTCAGCATCTAGGCCTATTCTTATTAATATTATACAGAGGCTTAAACTTACCTTAAGGTAGATTTCATGGTATGGCCTCCGGGACTTCCCATTTCACATTTAAATTGACAAAGACTCATGGGTTGTTATTAATGTTATGTCTGCTTAGGTCAGACCTAGCTATTTAAAGCATTATGGCTCCTGACAAGGAAATCCCCAAGGAAAAGGCTTTCAAAAAAGGATTTTACCATTATCTTTTGATGGCAGGTGAAGATTTGGGAAGTCATAAGTGAATTCCGTTAGTAACTTTTACTTTTAAATGTTTTCTTGTCAGAATTTAGATTTTGGTTCACTAATGGAAGACCTTGTCTTTCATTTCAGACAAAGAAGCAGAGAATCATAGGCTTCATTGTATGTTTGCTGACGGGGACATTTTGCTTTAGTTTAGTAAGTATGTAATTTCTGATTTCCGATTCGTATGTCAGGCCAGAGTTTTCTGCTATTGTATGACAGTACACAATACAGCCTGCTATGTCACCCCCACTGTCTTGTGGGTCATCTCGGGAGAGAGGAAGACTAGGGGAAGGTAACCCTGAATACAAATACCACACTGCCTTGTGTGTTGCTATGATAGCAAAGGCTATGGGAGTAAACCCAGACAGAAAATCAGGAGTGGAGACCCGAAGGTGGTTGTCAGGGAGAACTGCATCAAACTGGCTTCCAGCATCTCCTGCAGCCGGACTAGTTCCAAATGTATTGACCTGGTCTCTCCCTTGGGTTTAACTAGAATGGCAGAGAGAGGGGTGGTGCCTCTGGGCAAAGCACCATCTCTTAAAAATAGCCCAGGCAAGGCAGCAAAACGAGGAGGCGTTTCCTCGGGCTTGGCAAGCGTCTGTCTCTCCTCTATAAGCCCACCCATTTCCGATTTGGAGAGGACACTCCAGCCATCCGTTACGGATGGGCACAACACGGGAGGTGGCAGTTACCGGTGATAAGCTCAATCCATTTGGCGTACGGATGAGCGCCAGGTGTCAGGGTTAGAATTTGAATTGCCGTGCTGGGTCACGGTTTTGTTTATTTCATGTCATCATTGATTTTGGCCAGTGCAAACGTCCTTGAACTATTCCCGTGGACGGTTTGTTTTTGAAACGCTTTTTCTTAGAGATGGAAAGAAAGTGGGGCAAGATAGAACGAATGGATAAATTAACAGTGACGATGCAGTTTTCGACCCCGTGGTTTGGGTGTACTTTAACAGGGAAAGACGGGGCGAATAAGGAGTGAATAAATTCGTACATAAAACGTATAGGGTGTAGAGACTTTGCGAAAGCTTTTAACATACTTGAGTAACTTTGTCTGTTACTATTAATAGAATCTATTGGCGCTGCGAGCTGAGCTCGAAGTGGATGCACCAATCAAATTTGAGCAGTTCGCTGGGATTTGCAGAAGATAAGCGGAGACATCTTTATGCTAGTTCACTTCCATGTAGATCCTTCCATCTGCGAGGGCGGTCGGCTAAGGTTCAGCCAGAGAGAACCATAAGACTGTTAAAGGCATGTCTATGTCCTGGATAGACAATGAAATAATCCACAGCTATTTTCTCCAGTTCCCTGAAATCGTTTCAGGGAACCAATCGTAAGTGTCTTCACAATGATTCGAGATGATGTGAATCTGACCCTAATTTTCCAGTAGAAGTGCTACCAAAGGAATGCAAGACCATAATATGTTACTTGCAATTAAGATCTAGAATGAGTGACTGGTATACACATTTGTAAATTGTAATTGATGTGTCTGGATGAGGCTGGGGATTGCCAGCCCATCCTAGAGCAGAGCTAGATCTATCTTAACTGCGTCAGTGTGTCTTGACGGTTTGATCCTTTATAAGTAATTAACTGAGTTAACATTGTCGTCTGAGACATAAGAATATTATTTGTGAGATAGTAGGCAGACTATATTTCTGAAGATAAATAATTACTAAGTAAATTGTGAATGAGTCAGAATGATATGGTTTTTCTAATCTTTAAGAACCTAGAGGAGACTTCTAGTTATGTATTATACTATTTCCATTTGATGCTGCTGATGTTGTCTTTTTGATATGTAAGATAGACGAAATTGTTAGGAATTTTAAGTAATAAATTTGTGGCCCTACAAGGTCCTTGATATAACTTACTCGAAATGGTTATTAGTGTATGTGGCATGGTATGGCAGAGTAATTTCTAAAACCTCTCGATATTTTATTAAATGCAGTCGAACACCTAAATTCCATAATTTAGTATACCCCCAATCTGTAACACTCGAGGGCACACTCGTAACACTGGAGAGGGACCCTTAAAAGAACTTTAGATAACGCCATGCCATAGATAAATTATTTAACACCTATTGTATTTTTTTTTATTCCATCATTTAATATTGTACTCTTGTAATATTATGTTTTCAGGTCCTTTTTATTATCGACTTTAGACAATTTGTATTAATCTAATATTTTGTATTTCAATTTCATATGGTGAACTCAACATCCCATTGACCCGTGGACACCGGCGAGGGAATCCTTTCACCGTACAGATCTACCTCAGACAGAAATACAGTTTTTTGGGCTTGGAGCTATGGATTAAGGATACATACCATCTGAATTCCTCAAAAAGAAAGATAAGTGATCCATCTAACTAACAGTCTTGAGGAGGGCGACGTACTTTCCGCCCTGTGTTTGTTCCAGGCCATTTTACTATTTACTATATGTTTAGTTTAAGTGCGGGAGGTTGGTTGGGATCATAGTTTAGCATATCTTCTTTGCCATTACGAAGGATATTGGAGTGCCTTGGTGGCTATTTATAATAACTCGGGGGGATTTGCTTCTCTGTGAATAGTTCTATTAGGGATCCATTATTCGTATAGATTGTGGCGTTTCTTTTCCTTCCTCACATTTCTTTAGGAAGATGTCTCTCCTGTTTTCTTCTTAAACTTTCTGTAATATAAGTTAGGACTTGTAGGGTCTGTTATCGTTCGTTTTACTTGTCAGTATACGTCCTGTTTATTGTATTTCTTTTTGCTTCCTTATAAACTTTGAACTACTATACTAACATTGATATGTTTACAATATATGCCTGAGGTGTTTCACGTGCTAAAACCACGTTGAATTGTAATCTGGTATTGACATATGAGAGAAAGAGATATAATAAATTTTTGTTCACGTGACAATTTCACGTTGGAGATAGATCTAGAGACAATAATTTTGCAGTGGTAACAGAAGACACTGCGTGTACGCGTTTTGAGAAGAGAGAGATATTTCAAATTTGTCGTGTTGAGAGAGAGATATAGTTTTGATTCATCGCATTGAGAGAGCGATTCGTTTTTGACAGTGATAACAGAGGACACTGGTTCGTCGCGTTGAGAGAGACATAAATTTTGAGAGTGATCACTCAAGACAGTAATTTATCGCAATAAAGGCGATATATAGTATTTTATTGCAGTGGGAGCAACGGATAGACGGCACTGCCTTACTAGAATTTATATTCAGAGAGAGAGAGAGAGATAGTGTTTGCAGTTTAAGTGATACTGCCTGTAATTTTCAGAGAGAGAGATAGAACGTTCTTTTCGCGAAGCAGTGCTAACATAAGACACTGGGTTAATATTAACAGTCAATAACTGTTCATATAAAATAGTTGATACCGCGATATCCCTTAATAGTAGGTAAATACTTACTATTTACAGACTTTAACATATCATGGCTGAGTTTCTTAAATACTTAGAATCTGCCAAAGTTCTGGGCATACCAGAAGAAGAACGCGCCGCGTGGTGCGAACGACAAGTACAACAAGACCGAGAGCGCGAGGATCGAAAAGAAGCAAGAGAAAGAGAAAGAGAAAAAGAAGAAAGAGAAAGAGAAAAAGAAGAAAGAGAAAGAGAAAAAGAAAAAGAGAGAGAAAAGGAAAGAGAAAGAGAACGAGAAAAAGAGGCCGTAGAGAAAGAAAAAAGAGAGCATGAACTTGCAATGAAAAAGTTAGAGCAACAATCGCTTGTAACACCCACTACTGCCACCAATACTTATGCTACTAAACCAAAACTACCACCATTTAATGAAAAACTCGACCGTATCGACGCATATTTACATCGGTTCGAGTTACACGCTAAATGCGTCGGTTGGCAGCAGGCGATGTACAGTTCATGCCTGTCTAATTTATTAACAGGTAAGGCTTTAGAAGTATTTCATAGCCTCAAGGTAGAGGATGCCAACGATTATGACAAACTTAAAACAGCACTGCTGAAGCGATTCCAGCATACCGAGGATGGCTTTCATCAAAGATTTCGCTCATGTAAACCTGAGCCATCTGAGAATTTCTCAACTTATGTCAATCGGCTGAAACATTATTTAGACCGCTGGATTGAGCTCGCGAACGTAACTACCGGAAATTATTCCCAACTTTACGATTTGGTCTTAAAGGACCAAATCTATACGGCATGTCATTCCGATTTAGTCGCCCACCTTAAAGAGAGGGCACCGACATCCTCTGAAGAAATCACATCGTGCGCGGAACGATACGCGTCCGCCCACCCAAATCGTCCTTTGGCAAAGCCTTCAACTACAGCACCGTGTTATGCCAACGTAGGCAAAGGAGCGCCAACCGGACACGATCGTTCAAGGCCGACTCGTCGTCAGGCCCCAAATTCACGCTCTCAATCAGAGCCGCCTTTTTGTAGACAGAGAGATTTTCCGAATCGAGGTAATGTATCCCCGCGTCGAGGATTCCAGAGTTATTCTTTTTACGAGCCTCGCCCATATTATGGTGGCAACTATCCAGGCCAACAATATAACCGGCCTCAGGGACCGCCGCGACGAGTGCATTTTGATGATAATCATAATTATAATAGACCACAGACTCTTCCCTATCGTGGAAACGATCCTAATCGTACTATATGTTTTATGTGTAATAGGGTAGGCCACATACAGAGATTTTGTAACGTGAAAATGGAAGCAGCAAATGCCTGCTCGGTTAAATCTACACCTTATGAGACTGACGGTCATTCTGAATCTTCATGACAATCAAAGACTATTCCAGTCATGTCCGCCCTACATGAACTGGGGGAACTAACATTTTACCAGGGCCGCGTGAACGCGATTCGCGCTTCTGTTCTACGTGACTCCGGATGCACGACTATCGGCGTTCGACAGTCACTAGTCCGTCCAACACAATTTTTGGATAAAGAGGTAACTTGTATTACTTTTGGCGGATCTGTAGAGCGATTCCGTCTTGCAGAAGTTTATATTGATACACCTTTTCTCACAGGTATTGTTACTGCATGTGTACTGCCTAACCCAGTGGCTGATATAATCATAGGTAATGTACCTCAAGTAAATAAGTTTCCTATCGGTAACTTGGAAATTTGGACTGAGGATGAGAGTGTTGCTTGTGCGACAACACGCCTACAATCGAGTCGACGAGCAAACAGTCCATTGAGTAATCCTACTATTGAAGTGAACATAACGTCTAGTGCATTTCATGATGAGCAACATTCAGATCCCACATTGAAACATTTGTTTGCTAAGGTTGATCCTACCGCACCGGATACCTCTAAGTTTCTTATGAAAGATGACTTATTATATCGTAATTTTCGGAGTAAGCGAGAGACCGTTATGCAACTTGTGGTACCAAGATCTTTTCGTCGCGACATTATTCGTCTCGCGCATGACACTTCCTTGGCAGGTCACCAGGGAAAGGCCAGAACTAAGTCTAGAATACTATCGCAATTTTTTTGGCCCAGTATTTACGCAGATGTAAACCGGTTCGTATCAACATGTGACGTATGTCAGAGACGTACTCCTAAAGGAAGAGCATCGCGAGCTCCTCTGCAGGAGATGCCAATGGTCTCCAGACCATTTGAGCGCGTTGCCGTAGATATAGTTGGTCCTCTACACAAGTCAGACAGAGGACATCGTTTTATACTTTCTGTCATTGACTACGCAACCCGTTGGCCAGAGGCCATTCCGCTAAAAGACATTTCAGCTGATCATGTCGCTGAAGCTCTTATTACTATTTTTTCGCGTCTTGGGTGTCCTGTTGAAATTTTATCGGACAGAGGTCCACAGTTTACCTCTGAGCTTTTTAAGAAAGTCTTGGAATTAGTCGGGATTAAACAAAGATTGACGTCTCCATACCACCCACAGTCTAATGGCTGCTGTGAACGGTGGAATGCTACCATGAAAAGTATGCTTGCGCGAGTTTCCGCCGACAAACCGAGTGATTGGGATCGACAACTCCCCGCTATTCTTTTTGCATACCGAGAACTACCGAACGCATCGACGGGTTTTTCTCCCTTCGAATTATTGTATGGTCGTAAGCCGCGTGGTCCAATGGCCATACTTCATGATTTATTCGCCGGATCAGACACCGACGACAACGATACGCGGTCTGCATATCAATATGTTGTGGACTTGCGCCATCGAATTCTTAACGCATGTCAGCTCGCACAAAAGTCTTCAGCTGCGCATGCTAGTCTTTATAAACAATATCGTGATCAAGGTAGCCGATTGCGAACTTGGCCGTCGGAGACCAAACTCTTGTTCTCCTTCCGGAGACCAAAAATAAACTCCTTCTTACATGGAAGGGACCTTTTAAAGTTCTAAAGAGACTTTCTCGAGTAAATTATCTTATCAAGATTCGAGGACAGGACAAAGTCTTCCATATAAATATGTTAAAGCAGTACCTGTCCGACGATGATAATCGACAGAATAATCGCCGAAATGTGGTTGCTCAGGCCAATGCGGCCTTGGTTTCAGTTGACGATGATGATCCTATTAAGATTGAGAATTCAATCCCCGCACTTCGATCTTCTGAAAACACTTCGGATGTGAATATAAATCCAGATTTATCTGAATCGCAAAGACAAGATTTAAGAGATTTGCTTGACGAGTTTACTACAGTCTTTACTGATCTACCAGGTAATACTTCTTTGGTACAGCATGTTATAAGATTAAAGACGGATATACCCGTCTTTGTTAAACCATACCCGCGTCCGTTGCACGCACAAGAGACTATAATAACCGAGGTACGTAACATGTTTCACCTAGGAGTGATAGAGCGATCGACGAGTCCATATAACTCACCCATCGTCTTAGTGAAAAAAAAAGATGATACCGTGCGTTTTTGTATTGACTATCGTAAACTTAATGAGGTTACGATATATGACGCTGAACCGATTCCCAACCAGGAGAATCTTTTTGCTCAGTTAGCCAGGGCAACGATTTTTTCTAAAATTGATCTTTCCAAAGGCTATTGGCAAATTCCGCTTGATGAGAATAGCAAGCAATATACCGCTTTTCAGACTCCGTTGGGTCTTATGCAGTGGCGCTATATGCCTTTCGGGTTAGTTACAGCCCCTGCTACTTTCGCCCGTATGATGACAATATTGCTCCAGGGTATGAATTCCGTATTGTCGTATTTTGACGACATTTGTATTTATGAAACCGATTGGTCGGGCCACCTCGCAGCCCTACGACAAGTTTTTATTGCTCTTCGTCGAGCTGGCCTTACGGCGAAACCCAGTAAGGTGTTTTTAGGATATAATGAAATTAATTTTCTGGGCCATACAATTGCCCACGGCGTTCAGACTCCTGATGACAAGAAGATAACTACCATCTTAAAGCTCCAACCTCCTCGAACTAAGAAAGAAGTTCGTAGTTTATTGGGCTTTCTTAACTATTATAGGAAATTCATTCCAAATTTTTCTTCGCTTACAGCTCCGTTGTCGGACCTCACAAGAAAGAATTTTCCTAATAAAGTGAAATGGACAACCGAATGTGCTGATACACTTCGTACCGTTCAACAACTGTTTTCCACCTCCCCCATTCTCATACTGCCAGACATAAACCAAATATTTATTGTCCGCACTGATGCATCGGACAAGGGATTGGGAGCTGTGTTATTACAGGAACGAGACGATACCTTGCGGCCATGTCTGTACGCCAGCCGCAAGTTGCTAGATAGGGAATGCCGCTATGCAATTATCGAGCGAGAGTGCCTCGCTATCATTTTTGCTGTAAACGCATTTTCAAGATATCTACTCATGTCCGAGTTTATAATTGAAACGGACCATCGTCCGTTGTTATTCTTAAAGACTAACAGGGCTAAAAATGCTCGATTAACGAGGTGGAGTCTTGCACTCCAGGAATACCGGTTTGTAATCCGTGCTATCCCTGGCGGTGACAATTCCCAAGCTGATATTTTGTCACGTCTCATTTAATTTCCTATTAAAGAGTGTTGTGTCTTGTATTGGGGTTGGATAGTGCTTGTCCCCCTCAATTCTAGACGGTGGATGGATTCACATTTATCTTGTTCATTACTTTATGAACCAGTTTTACAATCCTTTTTTGTGAATATCCTTTTTCCACCAGCGTCATTCCTGACTGTGACCTGAACTTCTGGCAAACCTGACGCCCTTGTCAGCGGGTCAATGAGATGGAGACATGGCAAACCAAGCTACCAGAGCTACTGCTGCCATTGGATACCACAGTATTTTAATTAACAATATATTGTGTGTGAATGTCTATATAAGCAGCAATTGTGTGTGTTGACTATATAATTATAAGCCTATTCCTTCAGTAAGGCTTCATTATTTGATAATAGTTATACTTTAACCCAGCAGTATACAGTGATATACTCATTATTATTATAGATGTTTCTGAGAATTTTGATTGTGTGCAGTAAGAATGTTTAAATAGAATAAATTCTATAGAACGTGCCATTAATAATTGTATGCTGTTTGTCCATCCAATATGCACGTTCTTAGTTAGATTTTTCTTCTCAAGCTTAAGGCTCATCTTTCTACAGTACTGCTTAAGCCCCTACCACAATAACTTTGGGATTTCTTGGATCCTATCGTGTAAATTTTTCTTAAAATTTTCACTGGGGTGGGGGATATGTCAGGGTTAGAATTTGAATTGCCGTGCTGGGTCACGGTTTTGTTTATTTCATGTCATCATTGATTTTGGCCAGTGCAAACGTCCTTGAACTATTCCCGTGGACGGTTTGTTTTTGAAACGCTTTTTCTTAGAGATGGAAAGAAAGTGGGGCAAGATAGAACGAATGGATAAATTAACAGTGACGATGCAGTTTTCGACCCCGTGGTTTGGGTGTACTTTAACAGGGAAAGACGGGGCGAATAAGGAGTGAATAAATTCGTACATAAAACGTATAGGGTGTAGAGACTTTGCGAAAGCTTTTAACATACTTGAGTAACTTTGTCTGTTACTATTAATAGAATCTATTGGCGCTGCGAGCTGAGCTCGAAGTGGATGCACCAATCAAATTTGAGCAGTTCGCTGGGATTTGCAGAAGATAAGCGGAGACATCTTTATGCTAGTTCACTTCCATGTAGATCCTTCCATCTGCGAGGGCGGTCGGCTAAGGTTCAGCCAGAGAGAACCATAAGACTGTTAAAGGCATGTCTATGTCCTGGATAGACAATGAAATAATCCACAGCTATTTTCTCCAGTTCCCTGAAATCGTTTCAGGGAACCAATCGTAAGTGTCTTCACAATGATTCGAGATGATGTGAATCTGACCCTAATTTTCCAGTAGAAGTGCTACCAAAGGAATGCAAGACCATAATATTTTACTTGCAATTAAGATCTAGAATGAGTGACTGGTATACACATTTGTAAATTGTAATTGATGTGTCTGGATGAGGCTGGGGATTGCCAGCCCATCCTAGAGCAGAGCTAGATCTATCTTAACTGCGTCAGTGTGTCTTGACGGTTTGATCCTTTATAAGTAATTAACTGAGTTAACATTGTCGTCTGAGACATAAGAATATTATTTGTGAGATAGTAGGCAGACTATATTTCTGAAGATAAATAATTACTAAGTAAATTGTGAATGAGTCAGAATGATATGGTTTTTCTAATCTTTAAGAACCTAGAGGAGACTTCTAGTTATGTATTATACTATTTCCATTTGATGCTGCTGATGTTGTCTTTTTGATATGTAAGATAGACGAAATTGTTAGGAATTTTAAGTAATAAATTTGTGGCCCTACAAGGTCCTTGATATAACTTACTCGAAATGGTTATTAGTGTATGTGGCATGGTATGGCAGAGTAATTTCTAAAACCTCTCGATATTTTATTAAATGCAGTCGAACACCTAAATTCCATAATTTAGTATACCCCCAATCTGTAACACTCGAGGGCACACTCGTAACACCAGGGGTCCCCTCTGTCGGTGGGAGCGCCTTTTCTGCTGCATTGATCAACTACCGCCCGCCGTAACCTGGGCAGCCCCCAGGCAGTTGGGTGTTGTTCCGCCACGTCAGACTGCTTCATAAGGTGGTTGGAGCTAGACCAAAAGTCAAAAAGCTGACCTAAAGTGTGCACCTGGCAAAAACAGAAAAATACTAAAACTTGGTACCTGGAACGTCAGAACAATGCGCCCAGGCTTGCAACAGCAAGATCTCACTGATATTGACTCCATCAGGAAATCCCAAATTATTGATCGAGAACTTCAGCTACTAAACATCGACATCGCTGCCCTTCAAGAAACTCGACTTCCCGACTCCGGGTCAGTCAAAGAAGAAAACTACACCTTCTTCTGGCAGGGCCTTAGCAGCGAACAGCCGAGAATCCACGGCGTGGGCTTCGCCGTAAAAAACTCCCTTATCAATTCGATCGCAACTCCAATTGGAGTGTCAGAACGCATCATGACACTCAGACTGAACACCCGGTCTGGTTTTACCAACATTATCTGTGTCTATGCCCCAACACTTACCTCCTCTGACGAAACCAAAGACATTTTCTACGAGGCATTGCAGAGGACTCTCCACAACATCCCTCTCACCGAAGGCCTGCTAATTCTGGGTGACTTTAACGCTCGAGTGGGAGCAGATCACTCCGCATGGCCAAAGTGCATTGGGCACTTCGGCATTGGCAACATCAACGAAAACGGGCAGCGCCTTCTGGAGCGATGCTCCGTAAACTCATTATGTGTTACAAACACGTACTTTGACCTTAAGAGATGCCAAAGAAC
Organism: Onchidella celtica; assembly: GCA_963931925.1. NCBI lineage: Eukaryota > Metazoa > Mollusca > Gastropoda > Systellommatophora > Onchidiidae > Onchidella > Onchidella celtica. The sequence continues at coordinate 31,428,262 of OZ007578.1, forward strand.
ATCATGGCGCCATCCCAGGTCTGGCCATTGGCATCAATTAGATCTTATTCTCTCAAGGAGGAAGAGTTTGGGCTGTATAAAAATAACTCGTTCCCTCCACAGTGCTGACTGTGACACCGACCATGCACTGGTAGTCAGCAAAATCAAAATTTCGGCCAAGAAAATATACAGATCAAAAGCCCCTTCAATCCCTAAGATCAATGTAACAGCAATCAGAGATGAATCAAATAGAAAGTCATTTGAAAAGTTATTTGCTGAAAGCATGGATAATGTCACCCAATGTGACTCGGTAGATGAAACATGGAACACTCTCAGTTCAAAAATTCATGACTGTGCCATCAAGTCTTTTGGACGGCATAAAGTTTCAAACAACGACTGGGTAGCCCAGAACAGCGAAATTCTCCTACCTCTCATTGAGCAAAAGAAATCTGCTTTCAATGAGTATAACAAAAATTGCAATCAGAGTACAAAAACTTGTTTGAAAAATGCAAAAGCTAAACTTCAGCTGGAGGTAAGACGTTGCGCCAACAAATACTGGACAGACTTGTGTAACAGCATACAAGAGGCAAATGAAAAGGGAGATATGAAAACCGCCTTTAGTCAGATGAAAGTAGCTCTTGGGCCAATCATCACCAAAAGCGCCCCACTTAAGTCTGTAAATGGTGAACCCATCACAGATAAAAATGAACAACTGAATAGGTGGGTAGAGCATTACTCTCTGTTGTATTCAACTGAGAAAAATATTCCACCAGATTTTGAGGAACACCTCCAAAAACTGCCAAAAATGGCCGAACTTGACGCTGAACCTTCCTTAGTCGAGCTTTCCAATGCAATCGACCACCTGTCTGCTGGAAAAGCCACAGGAAGTGACAACATTCCTGCAGAGGTATTAAAAGACCTAAAAGGCCCACTATTACCACACCTGTATAATCTGTTACTGCAGTGTTGGAAAGAAGGCGTGATACCACATGATATGAGAGACGCCAAAATTGTCACACTTTACAAGAACAAAGGAGACAAAGGCGACTGCAACAACTATCGAGGCATATCCCTCCTCAGCATTACTGGAAAGGCTTTTGCTCGCGTCATCCTCTGCCGCCTTCAACAACTGGCGGAAAAAGTCTTACCAGAAACACAATGTGGCTTTCGAAGCAAACGATCAACTATTGACATGATATTTGCACTTCGGCAAATCCAAGAAAAATGTAAAGAACAAAACAGGCCGCTTATAACATGCTTTGTGGACCTAACAAAGGCTTTCGACACCGTAAGCCGATCTGGCCTGTATGCAGTCCTTAAATCCATAGGCTGTCCACCAACATTGCTAAAACTTATTGCATCCTTCCACACTGACATGAGGGCATGTGTCAACTTTGAAGGCTGCACATCCAATTCATTTGCTGTAAACAGCGGTGTGAAGCAGGGATGTGTTCTTGCTCCTACCTTATTTGGTATATATTTTGCAGCCCTACTCAAGAATGCCTTTGGTCAATGTTCAGGTGGAGTACTTATTAACACCAGAGTGGACGGCTCCATTTTTAATGTTGCCAGACTAAAAGCAAAATCTCGTACAGAGCATATTATGTTACAAGAGCTCCTCTTCGCAGATGATGCTGCAATCGTGGCCCACGATGAAACCACGCTCCAGGCTCTCATCAATAGCCTTGCCAAAGCCTGTGACAAATTCATGCTAAGGATCAGTGTCTCAAAAACTGTAGTTTTGACACAAGGCTTGAGAAACCCCAACCCAATCATGCTGAATGGCTCTCCTCTGGAGCAAGTGGGAAAATTCTGCTACCTAGGCTCAACCATCAGTGGTAGCACAGACATAACAACTGAAATAAATGCCAGAATAGGAAAGGCGGCCACAGCTTTTGGCAAACTCTCAAAAAGGGTGTGGAACAATAGCAAGCTGACCATCAAAACAAAGGTACTCGTGTACCAAACTTGCGTCCTAAGCACCCTGCTGTATGGCTCAGAGACATGGACCACCTACTCCAAACATGAAAGATCCCTCAACTCCTTCCACCTGCGCTGCCTACGCAAAATTCTCAAGATCAAGTGGCAAGACAGGATCTCAAATATCGAAGTTCTGAGCCGAGCCAACATTCCATCAACTCAGGCTCTCCTAGGCAAAAAAAGACTGCGGTGGCTTGGACATCTCCACCGTATGGAAAATGATCGCATCCCCAGACAAATTCTCTACGGGGAACTTGCTACTGGCAACCGACCCAGAGGTAGGCCACATCTGCGATTCAAAGACACTTGCAAGGTCACGATGAAAGCATTCAACATCAACCCCAATGAATGGGAGAACCTTGCAAATGATCGAAGCAGATGGAGACAAAAATTGCGCAGTGGCACGCTCGCAATAGACTTCAAGGCAAAAGAAACATACCTGACAAAACGACAGAGGCGGAATGAAAACACTCGCCAAAGTGAACCCAAAAGACTGACCTGCAATCACTGCCATCGCACTCTTGGGTCAAACATTGGTAGAATAAGCCACGAGAGAAGCTGCCAGTCAAAGTGAAAGTGAATATTCTAGCTGCTAAGACCGTCTGTAAAGACGCTAAAGGCCATATAATTTCTGATTTGATAGTTGGTCTATACAGTGGGTCACAAAGGAATTCATTATTCAATAGAGATGAAGATGTACCTTGTCTTGACACAACACTTGCTGTGTATTCTTGTAATACATGTATGTAATCACCGCAGTCATATGATTTCAAGTGTGGCAGGTGAAATTTTACAGGTGAGGGAAAGAACTGAATTCTCAGCTAAAAGAAGATGCCAAATGCCAAGTGATGGAGATACCAATTGGCAAATACTATAATTTATATTCTGACATGAATAATATATTATGGGTTATATGTACTCAGTACCCATTTTCTCAGCCCATATCAATATCATGGATGACTATCACTATCAGTCTGTTACAGCTACTAATAGTACTATCAAGATGCCTGTTTAGATAATTTTAAAATGAGGATGTTTTTGATCCTATAAAATCAGTTTACCCAGTTTAAATTGTCAATCTTTTCTTTCATTTCAGGCCAGTTTGTACATTCCATTTCTAGTACTCAAAAGTCGAAAGTTTGCCATGCTGTATACATTGGGCAGTCTGTTTGTTATATCCAGGTAAATGAATTCATTTTGTAAAATATTTTCAGTCATGTTGTAGAACGTGTCATATATATTATATGTGACTTGAATTGTGTGTGTTTCTTGTCATTTCTAGAGACATGAGATTCTAGAAGATGCTTTAAATAGATTGAAAAAAAAAAAGGTTTTTCTAAATAATGCAGCTTATAAATCAACTGAAATAAAAACAAAGATCTCTGCTTTTTATTTTCCTGTGAAGTAAAATATTTATTTTTCAACTACTTTTATAAATTTTGCCTTTTCATTAAAAAACATTTGATTTTGTTGAATTTTATGTTGTCCTTGAGGAGACTTGAAGCACTTTGAAATGTCTTTTCAGCTTTGCTTTGCTGTGGGGACCCATGCACCACCTGAAACATTTATTCTCCATGGCCAGATTGCCATTCACCTTGACATACTTCAGTACCATGTTTGCAACCTTATACTTCTCCATTTGGGTAGGTAGTCAGGATTGTTTGAGGACTGGTTGGAGACATTACCATTTGTAGGACCTAATGTCTAATATCAGTGTTTAGTTTTACTGTACTCAGTTAAATGACTGCATATAAATTGTACACAATAAATGATATCCTCATAACAGAAATAAGGAGAGAGAAACTGTTTACAAAAAAATATAACCCAGACTTTTGAAAATGTATCCATTACACATTTTGCATGATCAATGAGTGTCACCTGGTCTGACTTGTATTCTATTTGCTCTTTTCTTGCCATGCTTTGGCATAGATCTAGTGTATATTTATCATTGATGAAACTTGTCAGCTTTATAAAAGATTTCAGCTGCAGTGAGATTTTGACTCCTGCACTAATGAAAGTTTCCACCAAGATCATCATCATGTAATTATTGAGTCCAGTGATAAGAATGAAGTAGTGGACTGCACATGAAGATATCCTTGCATTTTGTATTCAAGAAAATGACAATGCAAAATGGCAACATATTTTGCATTTAGGCAGAGGATTTCGTGTGCCACATCTGCTTTTCTCAGAAGTCAATTTTTAAATATTTTTTTTAGGGCTCAGATTCAAATGCGATTTGGAATGCATTCATTTCATCCATGTCTCAGTGATTAAAGATCACTAAATAAGTATATTTTATATAATTAAAGGAAATTGGAAAAGCCCCCGAAAAAAAACAACAAAAAAAAAAAACGCACACAAAACAAAAAAACAACAACACCTAGTTTAAAACCATACCTATATAGGCTAGTTTGCACATAAATTATGGGGTTTGGAGTTCAAAATGGCTAATTACATAAATAAATAGATAAGTATGAAAGTACATATAATGTATATCCAGGTAATGGTCAAGTATATAAATATACAGGTGTCTAAGGGCTATCCTGGGGATCGGACCCAATTGAAGTCTTTTATATCCCAGAATTGTCAGTTGCGGACTTCTGTGTTGTCGGCTGTTCTCGAATCTCAGAAATCATATTTTCCAATTTTCTTGTAGGCATATAACAATTTATTATTTTTCTTCACAGTTGCACAGCACTGTGTTCACGCTTATCTTTGCAATAGCTCAAGTTGTTGCTCTTGTATGGTGAGTATGAACTGCTTGAGGGAAGAGAAATACAGTGCAATCCTAACATCTCGACATCAGTGGGATTGTCTGACTTGCATCGAGTGAAGAGAAAGTCGAAATAGCAGATTAGTGGTGGAAGAGAAAAAAAAAAAGGGAAAAAGGGGGGGGGGGGGGAGGGGGGGTCGGAGATCAAACATCATCATTATGGGGAAAAGTGTCCAATTAATAACTCGATTATGTCTCTTTTTCTTTTAATTATCAGCATACTGTCACCCGTTTCTTCAATATCATTGTCGCATGGCAAAGATTTCCGATATCGGCGAAATGCTCTAGCTTTGCATCAAATGCGCAGTGTTTTACTATTTCTTTTTAACCCCCACCTGTTTCTTCAGAAGAATTGATGATACCGACACACACAGGGTACGGCAATTATTTGAGTTAACCAAGAGATCTAGGTCAAGGCCTAGTATCAATGGAGCACGAATGTTTTGTAAAAAAAAAATTACTCAGTACGTAGTACTCTGTACTTTTACTGCCGTGCGCTTATGCATGGCGCGCCACACTCACGTTATTGAAGCCAAGGGGCATCCTCTGTGTCCACACACCCCCTCTCCTGCCCCTCCCCACCAGCACTGCAAAAAGAAATGAAGTTGTGAGTTGTGTGGGCATTTTCGATAGCACAGTAGTAGATCTTGTGCACTTGTTGTGCTCTGGTTTGGGGAGAAATGTGTCGATATAAGGGGAAAGATGAAATAACACGTTGACTTACGGGGAAATATTTAGTAGCATCAAAGAAGGAACAGGCTGGGACTTAAAAATTGTGTCAAGTTACCTTGAATGTCGACAAAAGCCATGTCAAGATAAGTGGATTGGACTGGTTGGATGAAAAGACAGTAGGTAGAGAAGGATGAGAGATATACCAGTATATCTCTAGTGCAGCATGGGGACAGTGCCAGGCTTGAAGCAGTGGAGAAATTGTTTTAGTAAAACTAAGAGATTGGAAGTAAATTAAGAAAGCAAATAGCATGGTGAAGGAAAATGGGGAAATACAAAGCAGGCTTGGAGAAACAATTTACATTGTTGGAATTTATGTTAGCTTAAGGTGAAAGTAAATTAAGATGAGTAAGATTTTTACTTTTTATCACAACTCACCACTTATTGTTTAATCTGACGGAGCTTGCTTTTCTACGAATTTTGATACCAAATTCGTCATTCTGGCTTAAAGGGTTTGAAAGTTATGGCATTTTCAAAAGTGATAAAACACCTCAAATTTGTTACCTTTTGCAAATTGCACAATAGACGAACTTTGACCGGGCATAAAATGACTGTTTATTGAGTCACAGCATTAAAAATTATGAGTTTCCAAGTCAAGGGGGTATACATTATGCTCAATTTTTTCGAGGCGTACAAAATATAGTACAAGCATCTCATTTCGCTTTTTTTTTGGTCATCAAACTTCATCCGACGACAATTCTGTGTGAACTCTTACAAGGGAGACAAAAATAATGTTTTTTATTTTTTTTTTAATTGAAAAGGAGGTCAACCGTGTCGACACTGACTTAGCACTTAGTGTCAGAAAAGAGTGACGAAATTAAGCATTGGGTGGGTTTATAAAAACAGTTGGCGCTTTGGGTCGAAACATGCCCTAAGTCTAATTTTGGCACACCCTGAAAATACTAAGGCTGAGGTTCATTTGAGTATAATTTTGATCCTGATCTATTAAAGTTTCTGCCAGTTTCTCGATCAACAAACTTTTCAACAAACTATTTTTAAAGGAATTTCAACTGAAAACAGGATGAAAAATACATTGAATTAAACCTCATTTATCTGGCTTCCTGTGTGAGCTGTTTTCAAATACTTGCGTTACATTGGCGTGACGCTCCGTGATCCTTTGTTATGAGGTGGTCAAATCGGTATGTGCGGCTCAGGGCGAAAACGGCAAGAATGTGTCTTGTTCAGGCAATAAAAACACATGGCCACACACATCAAACAATACAAAAGATAATATACTTTGACAGAGGGAGAATTGAACTTTATTTTGATGTAGGATACACGCCGTTTTACATAAACACACAGCAGTAGTATCCTTCTAATGCTGACCTAAAATTATGCCAAAACTTGGACTACCTAATAACAGCATGGTGAAAGAAAACGTAGAAATGAAGAGTTGGCTGGGAAACATTTTATATTGCAGATTCGCAAATTTATAATCATCAGATATTCCACACAGAAAGAATTCTGGACATTTTGTTTCAAGTCTTCACACAACTAATATTGTAACTTTTTAAAAACTCCTATGATCAGTATTCTGCTCATTTTTGAAAGTGAACCACTCAACCTTGATCCTTCATCCCATCTTTTCTCAACATAAGGAAATGTGAGATACTGCTTTTCTGTACAACAGATCAGATGTCAAGATATTTCTCCAAGTAGTTGCATATTTTGAGAATCTGTCTGATTTTTATTCCTAAGATCTTCTCTAAAAGGGTCATAGAATAAATCTCCCAAAAATCATTGTAGCCTTTCCACATTGCATGGCTCATGTGTTTGACTTTCCTCTAAATGCTCTTATTTCATAGAAATTATTTGCTGTTGATGTATAGTATTCGGGTAAGTTTGAAAATCCACCCAAAAATCTACTACTGCTAATACTAAGGGTACAGTATGACAGTGGTATCAGTGTATAGATTATTAAATTAAGAGTAGAAGACAGGAATATTGTATTGTTTGTATGCAAACATACTGTTTAGGTGTTTACAGAGTGTAAACAATGCTGTGTATGAGGGGCATGGTGTGAAAGGCTAGGGCGGAGAGTCAAGTTGTAAAGTGGGGCACTCAGGCATATCATGAGGTGATGTGAAAGGGTTAGATATCTGATACTTGCTGGGGCACCTGGCGCTGCCTGGGATAAATCTGTTTTTAGTTTCAGTTCTTGGTGATTATAATGGATCTGCTTCACCTTGCTCGTTCCTTCAAATTTATTTTGTTTTTGCAGTTATTTGTTTGTTTATTCTTACTGTCTCATCATCTTTGGTCTGACTGCACCCTCTTTGCACGTTAAAGCCCTACGCGTCCCTCGTGAAGACATGGGGTAACATGTGTAACAGTGAACACATGGGAAGGATATTGATGACATTATGGGCTCATGCGGTTGTGTGAGCAGCCAGCGACATAAAGCAAACTCAAAAAAGAACCAAAATACTTCCCCACCATTTGGAGCTTCCAAAAGCAAAGAAGCAGCTGTTGCAGGACGAAAGGGAGGCTTTTTCAAAATTTTATGTAAATCCGAGCTTTGTGAGCCAGTAGTTTTGGCAAACACACAGACAGATGCAAATTCGCTATTATTTATACATGAATTTTACATATAATATAGAAGTGAAGCTGCAAATTGTTTTCTCAATCATCGAATCAGATTTGGCCAGTGTTTCTTGTGTTCCTTTCAGGTACATTGTGAGCTACATCCCTGGTGGTCAGACAGGTCTTAAGTTTTTCACCAGTTTGTTCTATGCTGCTGCATCCAGGACTGTGGGCAAGACTTTACCTGTATAACCAGTGTGATTGACAGTGGGGATGGTGGATCTGAGACATTTGTCAGGGATGGAACCACCTCAGTTTAAACCTGCTGTCAGGATTTTTTTTTAAATTGGTGTTGTTGTAGAACTTATGGAACTGCCCACTGGGAACCTGATCTGGGTCTCCTGAGACAGGTGTCTAGAGGGAACAAGATTTTTTATCAAATAAAGGACTCTGACTGGCAAAACAAGGAAGTGACTCCAAGAGTGTCCATGCAGGGGGGAGAGAATGTCATAGGGGGCCCAGGCAAGTTGGTCCTGGCCTAGATGGATAAATATTATGTTTTTACAGTTCAGGCTGTCTTGGGTTTCCTGGGCAGGTACCTAGGGATAACCCAATTCAGTTCTCCATAGCTTCTAATCTTGAATAGTATTTCACAACTCTGCTAAAAGCCATACCTGAGGAGTTGGTTTAAATTTTCAGCATTTTTTTTGTTTTTCATGGGCTTGTTCCATTTCCGATTTGTGTGTGGTTAGAGTTGAGTGAATACTAATGTATGTTGGTGATTGTGTGTATAATAAGATTGTGTATCAAATACAGCGGCTCTTAAACTTTATATCCTGCTTCCTCCCAACATTCATGTCTCATGGCTTTATTTCTCCCCACAATAACTCGGGTTGGCCTTCACATTCCTAGCAAGACTAATAGAGCAACATTTTGGCAATAAAAATGGAATTGAACAACAGTGAAAATTATTATGCGTAGTGTAGACTAAAATAAATCAAAGCTGCTTTGTGCATCCAAAATACAAATAGTGAGCACTATTTAAAAGCCAAGGTATTTTCCCCCTGAATACCTAAAATTTCTTCTTTTGGGGTATCTCTCTCTCTCCCCATGGATGACCAGTTTTTTAAAAAGTGGATGCCAATGATTTGTTTGTAGCAACTGACTAGTTTGAAAAGTGAGTTCTAATGATTGTGGCAAGTGATTAATATGTTTGAAAAGTGAATTCTAATGATTTGTATACGTAGCAAGTGATTTGTTTGAAAAGTGAATTCTAATGATTTACATGTACCAAGTGATTTTTTTGAAAAGTGGATGCTAATGATTTGTATGAAGCAAGTGATTAATTTGTGTAAAAGTGGATCTTAATGATTTTGTATGTAGCCTGTGATTAGTTTGTTTAAAAAGTGGGTCTTAATGATTTTTGTAGCATATAATATGTAGACATGGTGTGAATGGTGAACCCTTGCATTTGACAGATCAAAGATTGTACTATGGGAATTGTGCATTCAGTGGATGACAGATTATGCCCTGATGGTTTTGGCACATTGAAGTGCATGAGAACAAGATGTGCGATACTTCGACATCATCTGGAACAAGATTACACAGCATTACACAAGAAAATGGATGCTTACCATTCTCAAAATTTTGAAGTGTTGCCTGATTTAAAAGTAGATCTAATTAGTATTATGGATGTTTATATTTGATGAAATACCAATTACAAAAGAGCAGTGCCTGGAGACAGTCTTAGATAGTGAGAGATAGCAATGGCATGGGCCTTGCATTTTGTTTATACTTTGGATTATTCTCAAGGACTGTATAAGACAACAACTGTTTTTTTAATTCCCTCCAATCGTGAACCAATCATTTTTTTTTAGGCTGAAGAAAAAAAAAGAACCCACAAATCGAATAGAGGAAAAGAACCCTCATGAAACAAGGGTTTCTGCCATTGGCTTCCTTAGGGACGTATTGTACCAAAGATACTAGAATTAGAAACGATAAGATGAGGCACTGTCTTCTTCGCACCACTATAAAAACCATGCACACAGTTTGCAAGGTGACGGGGAGCAGGGCACATGGCACATAGTATGAATCGAAAAGAATGCTTGATATAATGGTAAATCTATGATGCAAAATTGTGACAGTGTGACTGCTACTGAAAACAAGAAAACATAGCCAGAGCTTTCCCACAGCGATTGAAGTTAATATTCCACATTAAGTGGCGTCAGTCAAGCTGAACAGAGAACAAAATTCAATATTATTTGGCTTTGTAAAATATGGCACTTTTCATGACATCGGCATGTTTGCCGCTAGGTGGCTGCGAAATCTGTGCACGCTAAAAGCGCTAGCTGTTTCATCTTAACTCTTAACTGTTGTATCTTTGATTGTACTAAGCCTGGAACAGTGCATTCAGCTGCTGACAGACAGGAAGTGCACACTATGAATTCTTATATTTTCTGAGTAAATCTAGGAATACCCTATCATACTAGGCCTGGTCATACACAGCCAGTTTCTGCCATTATTTCTTGGATGAACATTTTGCTGGCAGCAACTGGCTGTGACGTTCCGGCCTTAGTATGATCCAATTCCCCAACCCCAAACCTTGTGTGAGCTAGGCCTAAGCCATGCCATGAATCTGAATGTTCTGTCTTTCGATCATGCATTCTGGATCATAGACACCCAGTTGTGTATAAAGTGTTAATTGGCAGCATTATGATATACTAGGTATCCTATATGCATGACATTTAAAATGGTTATGCGAGGAGGAGTCACTTGTGGTGTTCGTCATTGTGAACTTGAATTAAAAAAAGTGACTCATCTTTCTGTGATTACTGTATGGTATGAGAATATTTGAAATCCAAGGTTAGTTGGAACTGGCATCTGTACTTTTAAGAAAAGATATGTAATTGTTATTGAAGTTTTGCTAAGGTATTTGGGACTACTTATATTACTTTAAAAAAATTAAAAGTTTTACTCTTTCAGTGTCGCAGACCTCCATAGCCGTCGCCGGCGTTTTCCTATGTGCTCCTAGACCGCTATAATGGTCGATCGGGGGTAGGTTGGATCTATGATAAAGTATTACGCAAATAAGAACGAGGGCGTTGTAATTTCTTTCCATGAGTTTCAGGAGTGATTTTTGGGTAATATAATTTGCCACTATGTCCCAGGGCTGTGACACCGAAAGGGTTAATGCTTTGTGTGGGAGGGGAAAAGTATTTGTTTCTTTTATATGTTCAAGTACATGTTCTTTTGTTTTGTGAACTGTGAAAACTCCAAAGATAATGTCTATGAAAAACTGTAAAGGGACTTGAGTCAGTGATGAAAGAACAAGCAGGTACGATATAGGTTGGTCCCAATTTTTTCATTCCTTACAATCAAGGGTAAATACCGCCGAGATCTTACTGTGACTCTGTGGGGACCATGCGTGAGACTACGGGGATAATTCCATGTGATTCTGGCAGGATCATTACTTGCAACCCTGTAAAGATCATACTTGAGATTCAGTGAAGATCATAGATCATACTTATGTGATTCTGAGGGGATCATAACTTGTGATTCTAAAGAGATATTTTGTGACTCTGTGGGGATCATACTTGTTATTGGACATTTAGTCTGGTGACCCTTTGGGATATGTGTAGGAGTGGTAATATACTCCACAGGAAGTCTGGCGTCACCCTTTAATTTGTGGCTCTTTGAAGATTGTAATTGTAACCCTGAGGGGACTGACTATACATGTGACTCAGAGGATCATACAAGTGATCGTCACAGCAAAAAAAAAAAAAAGGAGAAAAGTAGAATGGACCTCCACTGAGAAAGCTCTTGTAGTGGACAGTGCTGATAAACTATGGCTGGGACGTGTGGATAATAATTTTGTTTTATTGTTGAAACCTATTTATTAACTCATAACTTTTATGGTCTGTAAAGATGAAAGTGTCATCATAATGAATGTGGTGCTCAATTTAATCTGTCCTGATTGAATGTCAAGTACTGGTACATACAAACTTATTTTGCTGTGGGAGGTATATTATTATTTGGGTATGTTCATTATTTGAGTTATTATTTGCTTAAATCATTCATACATTATGCTCTTATTGTTGACGTGTAATTATATTTGGACGTCAATAAACGGTTTTATTTCTCATTGCCAATCATCAAAGTTTTTAAGCTGTTTTTTTGTTTTTTTTGTTTTTGGTTCTAATTGACTTACAAATATTCACAACGTAAGAATGGATTTTAATGAAAAAATCATACCCGTCAAAAGCAGGATCATAAAATGATAGGACATTTTATTTACAAAAATTCAGTTCAGTTGGACTTCTGATCATATAGTTGTCCATACTTCATTAAACTAGTTTGTATCTCGATTTATAGAGTAACATTTGGGACAGATCTAAGAGAAGAAATCAGTCTTTGATTCTCCTTACTCACTTAAATTGTCAGAATCTCAACACTATATAAGCGGGTGGTTTGTGGGCATTTATCGTAGAGTCTCCTCCTGTCGTATCGTTCTGTTACATTCTGAATGTTGTTTTGTCTTTTCCTAGCACAGTGTAACATTGTGTTGGCAGGCTTTCTCTAAACTCAAACTCAAAACTGCACCACATAAAATTGCACCAGGGATTTTCTAACCTGAAAATACAAGAGTCCCTAGCCTTTTGTCTAATGTCGTCTAGACACGGCCGGATTTAGATGGAGAGAGGCCCAATCCCCCCCCCCCCCCTTCACGCCTAGAGGAAGATGGAAGTGGTATAAATAATTTGAGTGACGCCAGTGATGATGATAGGTGTCTAAAATTCCGCACTTCGCAAAAGGACATGCGCTACGAAAATTACAAACAATTTGTTCAGAAACTACAGTGCAATGCAACATCATATGCAAGAAAAGGCTACGCATGTCACAAAATATGCAGATTTGGCCTGATGCGGCAAGGCCCCCTTAGATTTTGAGGCCCTGGGCTTCTGCCTACCTAGCCTAGTTGTACATCCCGCGCAGTCTAGACACAAGTATAAATAATGAGAGGTTTACACTGCTGTGATCTCTATGGCGAGAAAACAAAACTGCACTTTTAAAATACATCATATAATATTAAATGGACACAATGTCTATTTTCACTATATAATGCAAATGGTTAGGATTAGTAATGATAATAATAAGAAAAACTATGACAATAACGATAATAGTAATGACAACAATAATGATAATTATAGTTATAGTACTAAAATTATACATGTAATGAGGAACAGACGGTCTGTGTTCACACTTGTGTCAGTTTATTTATAATGCAAGGGAAAGAACCCAGGAAATTCCTGAGTGAGAAGGTAAAGGCGATAGTTTCCCTTTTTAATGCACATAAATCACTTCACGTACATAATCGCCTCTCTTCTACAAAGTCAACAGTGGCACATTCATAATATTACATCGAAGTTGGACTGTTAGCGGATTTTTACGCAGCGAGATGGTTTGAATTGCCAGATCAACCGCAGCAAGAGCCATTTCAAAAATCGAATCGACTGGAGAATAAATGAAACAAAACTGATGATAGTTGTAAGGAAAGTGAATGTTGTCACCAGTAAGTTGTTGGTTTTTTTTGTTTTTTTTTTGCCAGGGGTGTGTATTTTTAAAGCCTTTTGTGATTTCAGAGCTAGAGAGAGCTCCTCCCAAAATCCTCGCGAAATGCTACTCCCTAACAAAGCCTTCATTAATTTATTCTTTCAGGTTTCCTTTTTGTTTTCCTCCTGTTTTTTGGTTGAAAGGGTAGAAGGGGAGGGTGCAGGGTTAGGGATAACTACGTATACATGTACTTACGTGCACCTAGTGCGTACGTACAAGCAGCAACAGCCCCCAACTAATTTAGACAATTTAGTTGTAAAGGAAATTCTGCAGGCAGGATCTGACTGACTGTCCAACCTAAACACACCGTCTTGATTTTCATCTGTTGCTGTAGCTACCGCTGTTGTCTTTGTTGTAGTCGTTGCTGCCGCTGTTATTTTTCCATATCAATTCTTTGGGTTTTCATTAAATTCGTGGAATTCTCAGGGGATTCTGCATTAATTCAGCATTAATAACCTTTTTTTCACATTACCCTCGCTAGATGATGTTTTTTAAAATTTTTTTTTTTTTTTTTTGTATATATATATGGAAAGGCTGTTCGGTGTCTGGTCTGCGAGTGGTAAAACTTTTTTTTTTTCTAGTCAACGTTTTCCAATTTTGAATGGCAAGAAGAGCAACTTTTTTTTTTTGCTTTTATATAAATTATACCCATGGCACTTGAACAGTATTGAAATAATGACACTTTTTTTTGTTTGTTTCGTTCTTTATGATTTACCTTTCTTTGAAACTGTTCTCTCTCTTCAGCTGAATAGGTCGTGTTCTGTTGAACAGAGTGATGTCCGACACACAGAATACCCAGACGAATCAACTCGTCATATTCCGCCCGTCGTCTTGGGAGCGTATCATCGATGTCCACAATTCAGCATTTCGCTCCAGTCCTTCATGATTGAACGAAAAAATAGTAGTACATGTACTCGCCATATTTGTCTCGGTTTTCTGTGTTTCGGGTAAATGTGGCAGTGTCTACAACAATAAGCTCTGTCTATGGAGTATTGCCACAGTCTGTCGAATTTGTAAAACAAATTACATGTACATGCTTGCGATCCCCTGTTCTCTTGCATGTTTGTGACAGGCGCTGCAGTTGCAGTCTAAGACTTTTTTTAGTTAAAAAAGACAGTGTTTGCCAGGACTCTGCACATAAAATTGAACCCTTAATATTGTTACTTTTTTATGCCATGTACGATACTGCGACAGAATATATACATGTATAGCTGTTAGTGAAAAGCAAATTCATCTGTGCTTTCTACGCAAATGTATTATACATTTAATTCATAACAATTATTACCACATGAAATGATTGGCTGGGCTTGAGTGTGGAGGGAGCAAGACGACACGACGGCAGCCACATTGTGCTAGGAAGAAGCAAGATGATAAGACAGAATGTGACAGATCGATAGGACAGAAGGAGACCCGCCACCCGTCCACCCACATGAAAATGTATTTGGAGCCTTTGGAAAATGAGCTAAAATAATTATTACAGTTTTAGGTTTTTATTTTAGGAGGTTTCGCTGCTCTTGGCATTTACACCTCACTTATCTTGTTTTTACTTTTCTGTTTGTCTTTGTGGTAGGGATTATGTTGTTTTTTTTAAAAAAGAATTTTGCACCGGCAGTGGCCTTGTTCACCTGCTCTTCTCGACTTTCAACTGCCAAGGTATCCTTAACAAGCGCAATGTGCACATGGGTCCTCCGAATTTTTCCTCCTTATCCGAGAAAACTAGGTGTTCGATGCTACCTACCGTAGAATCAGGGACAGGAATCCCCCCCCCCCCCCATACACAAAAAAGAAATTAAAAAAATTCCAACATGCCTGCACCGACCGTGGATCGAACCCGGTACCTTCGGCATGAGAGGCGAGCACCTTGCCTATAGACCAACGTGTCCCATAAACTATGACAGTACTGGTGAGTCTGATTTTAAAGGTTAAACTGGCGATGCCAGAGACAAAGAATGTATTTTTCAAAAACTTTCAGGGACTGAGAAGGAGATGTAGTAAAATGAAATTAATTTAGACGTTCTAATAGACAAGAAGACAACAGGGCAAAAACGTCAGTTGTCAAAAAATGAAGGTTTGGAGAAATTCTCATTATAAAGTTTGAAAGTCCAAAGGTTGAAAAGAGGATGGCTTATCTACATTTGCTCCTATTGTTAGACAATGGTTTTTTCTTCACTTAATCTGTATGAGAGGGACAAAGCATTTTATGACAACTGACTTTCTTCCCCTGTGGCTTTCACAAGATAGTAGTGGTAACTGAGCCAGTAACTCCACCAGGACCCGACCAGTAGGATTGACATAAAGACTGCGTATAGGAATGTCATGGTTCCTAAGCAGATCTCCCGATGACGTCATGGAACCGACGTCGGATTGGTACATGTATAGGGAATCCGTCCCTATGGTAATCCTACCAATTCAGGGAAATCTACGTCAGACTGACGTAGGATTGAAAGCTGCGGAGGTCCAGGATTAGGACTGGTAATTGGTCAGCGTTTCTGGTAGGGCCTCCTGCTGTCTTATCATTATTCTGATATATTCTATCTGTTTCTTGCTTGTTCCTACACAATGTGGCCGTTGTGGAATCGATGTGTCTTCTCCAAACTCAAACTCAGACTCCACGATTAGGAAAACGAAGTTGACTAAGGCAAGGATGGCGCCTTGTGGATGAGTAACGCATCTCCTTCTTGCAAAACAAGATAACACAAGTACATTTAACACCAAGGAACGTCTTAATCATCACAGAAACTCTTTTTGACCAAGTGGGGGCATTTCAATTTTATTTCCAGCTATAATGATAAATTAAGACGTTTGATTTTATCAATATTTTCTCGACAACAGAAGATAGAATATGTATCTAGAGAAACAGTCAAATTATGTAAAATGAAGCTTAAAGTTTTAGAACACCAAGGCCTTTCATGACCAGGGCCATCTTAGCATTATGGGCCATTGGGCAGATTCTTCTTTAATGCGGAGGATTTTCTTCCCCATTCCAAAGCCAATGTAAATTTGCATGCATGGGGCCCCGTAAACCATTGCCACTGTGCCCATGCATTAAAACGGCTCTGTTCATGACATGAACAATCACCATTATAATGGCTGTGTGCTTCTACACGTGAGAGGGGGCATGGGGGCTCGAATCCCAGAATATTATGAAAAACATACTTGGGGAGAAATAGAAGTTGCCGAGATACATCGTATTGTATATATATTTTATGGATGGGTCCATATCTAAGCGAACAAAATAATCTTCTGTTCGCTTCGGTCCATATCCAAACATTGTGACTGAAATATGCAAAAATTGATTACAATGTCCAAGTGAGAAGAAAAATATGTCTTTTATCAAGGCAAGTAACATTATTTGTTGAGAGGTACGAAAAAAAAATTATTGTTTCCCAAATATAGAACAATGGGCATCAGAATCACGAGACGCTTTTGAAAAATGGAACACTGTAGGGCGCTGGAGGTAGGAACGTTCTGCACGGGACTCGTCCAGCCACAGATACAACATAGTGAACTGAGCATGCGATGTACAATGTATCAGGCCAGTATAGATCAGATCAAGATATCTACAGATTATAAGGCCGGATTATCACTAGTATATCAGACCCACATCTCTAAGTTATGTACCGTAGAACTTACTATTTTCATCGCCATCAGAGGAGTTAAATAATTATGTAGTTCGGCTTCGATAATTAAAATCTCATACCTTTGATGATCATTGCTGTTGTGGTTGAGACTGTGGTTGTGTCGTTACTTTTATATATATGCGCAATTATTGTGACAATACATTTACTGTCAGCAGTGACAGGAAATAGTTGTTCTGTATCTATTTATTCATTTTTATATTATTTTCTCTCCCCCCCCCCCCCCAAGACCTAAGGTCCCAAACCTCGTCCCCCACCCCAACCATCTATTTCTATTATTTTGGAATTATTCTGGAGCTCTCTAGCTGAGGCACCCGGGCGTTGCCCGTGATGAACCTGCTTTCTACCCCTCTCCTTCTCTTAATCTCCCTGTCCTTCCTAATTTCTTTCTTTCCTTCCTCTATCCTTCCAACCTCTCTCTCTCTCTCTCTCTCTCTCTCTCTCTCTCTGTCTCTCTCTCTTTCAGATACATGTAGATTCTATAAAGCCAGATCTACCCAAATTTTCCTTATACATAAAAATGTTCTTAAGTTTTCCTTTCTTGCAGTCAAATCGCAACCAAATCGAACATATTTATTGTGGCAAATGCAGTCTCCCATATGCATCGGTGACTATATCATGTTTTTTTTTTTTACAAAAAATGAACCATTGGAAAACAAAATTATCGGGAAAAAAATTATTTTTTAAAGAATTCCTAGACAGTTCGTGGGACTGCCAAATGTTCACAGAATCATTTTCAACCTGAGAGTAAACTGAATTGAGAATTTCAAGTGAAACGGCGCAGAGATGAGATCTTCATGTTCAACAGAAGTTGGGAGATTGTCTTTTTCGTTATATTTGATTATATTTATTGTTGTTGCCAACAACACTTCCCAATATATATTTTTTATTGGCCACATTTCAACTCTTAGCATGATACCAAGAAACATGTTTCTTCTCCCAACGGCTGTTTTCTAGCCTCCTGACTCAAGAATATAAAATTGCTTCATTTTCTCTTTTAGCCTCCTTACTCCCTGATCATATCCACCATCTACCCCTCATTCGTTCTATATGACATTTTTTTCTTTCAATCCCCACCATATCCCCCCCCCCCCCCGACCCCACCCATCCCCAGTACGTCGGTTCAGTGCAAGAAGAGAATAGATTATCTCAATTTTCACAATGAAAAAGAATATAATCACTTCAGACTAATCAATCAACCGGACTGGAAACACAAGCTTCGGACTGTGTCGTTTTTTTACGGAAGTTAATGAGATGCGGCCGTATAACCAACGTGGCCGCCGCTCGGGAAATTCCGATTCTAGTTCTATCTGCAGTAGAAATTTCTTTTTATTTGTCAAGATTGGTTGTACATGTGTTAATAATGCATTAACTTGCCTATCCTTTCATTTCATTGTCTACAGCTGCCTTTTTTTTTTTATTGTTATAAATGATGACCGTAAGGACTTTTAGTGATCACTGCATTGTAGCTATGCTGAAGCGTCGGTCGCAACCGTAAACCTAATGTGGCGGACCTTTCGCTGTTTTGTGACGTCACACAATGGGCTCATCCAGTCTGGGTATTTTATTAGTCTGTGGGGGGGGGGGGCTGAAGTAGGGCGTAGGACAAAAAAGGGTTGAGAAACACTGCCCTAAGACAACTAATGCCTGGCTACTTGGGTAGAGACCACGGCCAAGCTCTCTGTATTGTAACACAAGCATTTGTTCTGCACGGCATAAAAGACCCTTTTGTTGAATACCAGCACCGCGCTAATCAGAAAGCCTAGGGAGGCGTTGATGACCGTGAAGATGATCCACAGAGCCTGGTGGTCCACCACAGCGGCCAGTACCCCTAGCAACCAGGTGATGCCGACCAGTAGGATGATCTTGACGACGATGGTGGTGTCCGTCACAGCAGTCATAGCGTTGGATGTCTTGAATTCGGAGATACTGGTTCTCTGACGTCTTAGACCCTGGATAGATAGATAGATAGATAGATAGATAGATAGATAGATAGATAGATAGATAGATAGATAGATAGATAGATAGATAGATAGATAGATAGATAGATAGATAGGTAGGTAGGTAGTTAGGTAGGTAGGTAGGTAGGTAAGTGGGTAGATAGATAGATAGATAGATAGATAGATAGATAGATAGACGGATGGATGGATGGATCGAAGGATGGATGGATGGATGGATGGATGGATGGATGGATGGATGGATGGATAGACAGACAGACAGACAGACAGACAGACAGACAGACAGACAGATAGATAGATAGATAGATAGATAGATAGATAGATAGATAGATAGATAGATAGATAGATAGATACTCACCCTGAGAGTCAGACCAACAAAGACGGCATTCATGCAGCAAATAAAACTGCAAGGTCCGACAAAGTACGTTGCCACTGCCACTGTCCCATTGATCCAACACAAACTCTCGCCGTAAGCCGGAGAGAACTCAGACCAGGGGAATAACTCTTCTAGCACAATGCCAGTTACCACTACAGCCAGGGGTATTCCTACGGCGTAGAAAGCTGACGCAATCAGGCTGGCGTTGCCCCTGGATACAACCTAAAATTGAAATAGATAAGTAAATAAATCTAAAATAGTACATGTAAATTACAAGACAACATCAAACTGCGGTCAGTGCCGTAACGCGGGCGGGGCGCGTGATTTATTTTTTTTTCGTACGAGCTTTTAGCAAATTCAGGAGCGGGGCAGCAACACACCCCCAAACACAGAATAGCTCCAACACATCTCAGGGATTTCCGGTGACGTTCGGAGTCATATCAGGCACAGTCCAGAGATTGCAGCACCCATGGCAGTGTTCGATACGACGAGAAATCCCTCAGCCGAGGACTTGTGTTTGGGGGATGTGTTGCTGCCCCGCTCCTGAATTTGATAAAGCTCGCGGGCGAGGCCACAGGGGCGATTGCCAGGTCGAAAAATCCCTAGGGGCGCAAAATTTTAAAAGAACAAAAAAAAAAAAAGTAAAAATCCCCCCCCCCCCCCACACACACACACAGAGTAAAATCTCCCAGTGTTCGAACATTCTATACAGTTTTTCAGCATGACGGAGTAATCAACGTTGTCACGTAACATTTTGTAGTATTTTTCTGGCTAATTACAGCCGTACTGTCCTCATCTAATCCATATCTGTAAATTACGGCACGGCTATTAATAGTGCGATTTCCGGTTTGAAGATTTCCGTACTGTAATGTTCCATAACTTGTATAAACAAACACAAAATCATAATAAAAACATTCATAATCTCACCAAATGCAACAGGCGCTTAGACAGCCTCGCTCTTTCTTCCATATCCGCTTCGTTTGGGTAATCTAACAATACTGTCAACTGAGAGAGGTTTTCAGTGTCGATTTCAGTACATGTACTGTTATTGGACATTTTGCACAAATTAAACCAGGCGATTTTAAAATAGGTCTGAGTATACTAACATTAAAGGCGTTTCACTTTAATTACGCTGGTATTTTGTTATAGTACGTGTGCTTGGGGGTTTAAGGGGTTCAATACTGGATTGGTGAAAGGGACTAGCAGTCCACGGGTCGGGGGAGGGGTGCAACAGCTGCCGTGAGCCGGACGCTGGCAACCCACGCTAAGCTAGTCACGAGAGGAAGTCTCATTTTTGCGCCGATTCAATTGAAGTTTTCAATACCTCTTACTTCATGAAGTACACATGAAGACGATTCTTTGAAGGTTTCCAGCCCCACGTATTGTCTACAACTCTTTTTTTAGTTCAGCAGTGTTTTGCGATTATTTTGTTTGCCAATGTCCATATTAAGAAAAAGAAACAAAAAATGAAGGCTCCAAAACAAGTGTCTAAAATGATAGTACTTTAGAGATTCCACAAACCACAGTTTGATCAACACGAACGAGAAAATCGTTTCACAAGTCTCACCACGATAGTTTTATTACAGTGACAGAGCTCACGCTATGAGCGTTTCTTGGTCTTACCTGGTCACAGTTGGCACAAACAATACAGTAAAGGCATAGGGCTCATAATTATTATACCTAAGCCATAGTTACGGAAGCGACGACATAAGATAGTTCACAACAAAACAAAGTCTCGGTTTTAGATTAGTGTTCACTGTTCCGTTCAAAAGCATAACAGGAGGGCGCTACGTTACATGCGTTTTCTTGAACAATTTAAATACTCTGGTCGTTAATGCACTGGTCTAGAATTAAGAAAAGATGGAACCGAACTGATAGACAGCCAGATAAATAGGCCGGCTAAGAACAAAAAATGAATCAGAGAAACAATAGATCGACGGAAGGACACACAGACAGACAGACAGACAGACAGTTTAATGTATGGATGGATGAATAGAAGCATAACCTGATTTCTCCAATGCCTGAATATCCTCCAGATCTCAAAGGCGGTCACGTTCATCCAGAACAGAGCAGACAGAAAGGCAAAGTGAGTCAAGATTGCTATGACTTTACAGATCATAGATCCGTCCTCCACCATCCCGCCGACCAAGAACAAGGTGTAGGCAAACAGCAAAGTCAAGCACAGGCTGAACTGGATCTGAATGGGGATTTTACAGTGTGAATTTATCCATGACTCGATTTACTAATTGTATAAATGCCGAGGGTGTTTTCTGTTGTTTGACGAGATTTATTACTATACAATTTCTCAGTCAAACAAACATCCAGAAATAAATATGAGTGGATCTGGCGAAATCGGGTTTTAGGGAAATGTTTGTACCTCTTTTAAAAATCCAAATCAATATTTCAAGCAAGATATTTTAACACAATGCAGAAAAGTGGCTAGTCTCTAATTTCATAAGCAAATCTCAATTTCCATAGTAAATGTTTCCCCCATTGGAGGGGGTTTCTCTGGAATTTTGGTCTTTCACCTTAAGCCCGATTTCTCCAGATCCACTTATAAATGTCCAAGTAGCTAGTTAAAAAAACAGAGGAGATCGTTATGACCTAATTAAAATAAAAGTCACGACCAAGATATAGCTCTGTTATAATTTTGTGTCACTAGAATAATCCATGCAAAATACTGACATGCAAAGTTTCATGTTCATAAGAGAAAGCGCTGGTTTTGACACTTTTCATCGTCTTAGCCGCAATAGTAAAATCTGTTCGGTCTATAAACTGGAATGCAGTACAGCAGTCTCAAATAAAAGTGTAGCTACAGTCACATAGAAAAGATGATGGCCTGCAGTAATATTTTCAAAAAATGTGGTAAAAACTAAGAACAATCAATGTTTTCTCGAATAGTAAGCAGACATACATAGGGCGGTCAGCCGCAGTAAGGGTCGGTACAAAATATAATGTCCGTGCACATCAACACATTTATTTAGCTCTATTGTTGTATAATGACCATGTCCACAGTTCACTAACCTTTCCTGGGTAAGACTTGTAGAAGGGTACAACATTCTGTAGTGCTAGTCGCACCAAGAGACCGATGTCGGAAAGAACACAACATATAATGGTGATGATTCCTTCCAGAGTGATATCGCCAACAATCGCGTCATAATCACGCACGGCACGCCACACATTCTTTAGCTGCGAGCAGATGCCTCTCTGGCGCCCAAACTGGAAAATACAAGAAAATTTTTAATAACAACAACAACTACAGCAAAGCTATTTCATATTACTGGCTTTGTCGTCGGATATATTTTGCTACCAGATTCCATTTTCAAAAAATCAAAATAATTATAATTATACCTATTGCTACTTTTCGACTGAAAAAAATAAAAATTGATGCTGAATATACAGTAGACAGGGTACATTCTTTCCCAGTTTGGGGTTCCTCCTCTGGCTAAAATTTCTCCCTTTAAATTTGAAATCCTCCCCCCGGGAGCCAAGTCGCGACCATACATCTTGTTTGTTCTATCTCCATTTTCTGAAAAAACAACAACAATAAAAAAAACTGGAGGTCTTCTAGTATGAAGAAGAGATATAACAATTGCACACTTTGACACTTGTTTAAAATGCGATGTGGCACTTATCAAGTTGTTTCACAGTTCCGATTTATTGTAAACTCCTTATGATAATTCTAAAGCCGCAAACGTTTAGTGTCGAATTTCTCAGTTGTACAAAAAGTGGAGTTGGAACAAACAAGAACTAATCTCACAAAGTGCCTCCCGTCTGAGACTCACTGATCCATGTCTATGGACCGTCTGATTCCCCGCCTTGTTTTATTTGTTGCAATATTATAAAATAGCAGCGACCATTTCTCGACTGCCACTTACCTCATCTGATGGGAACACAATACACGGTTCGACCACGATGGTAAAGGGCACGGTGACAGCGTCCTTATCACTCAACAGTGTCTGTATGCTATCTGTGACAAAATTAGTGTATTTGCTTTCGGCACTGCCTGGTGTGATGTCATCGGTGGCGTTGGTAGCTGGCGTCACACTCGTGTCGACACTTCGCGATAGGTCCTCACACTTGAGCTCCACCACGGAGACGTACTTGTGGCTGGAGATTTGGGATGAATCCTGGCAGGTTTGACCAGGAAGATAAGAAGACCGGAATTTCACAATGAGGCAAAAAAAGAAAAAAAAATGGAGGAAATACATGAAAATGCCTAATATGGCGACACAGTGGCTTAGCGTGGGTGGGGGCCACAGTGGCATAGAGTGGGTGGGGCCACAAGGGTGGTTGCCCCGGGCACAAAATTTCTAAACTGTCACTGTTTCAACTGCCACTTGTGAAAGAATTTTCTCGAAACTTAAAATTAATCGAAGCGCCCCAGAGCTCTACAATGAGCCAAGAAAGTCTGAGTAACCTGGCAATACTGTCAATATTGAGAGATACGTCAATGCAGATTTCAATACTGTTACTGAACATTTTCTACAACCTAAAACCAAGCTGGACCGGTGGAAAGAACTCCGGGATACAAACGATCCACGGGTCAGGTGGCGCATTATTTGCCTTGCCCTGGCGCTGGTAACCCGCGCCACGCCGCTGTGAAGACCACAATAGATAGTTTGCAGCCTAGCAGAACTTCGGAGATACTGACCGTGTCATAGTAATAAATTTACCATGTAAGTTCCCATCTCGAACTGTTTACGTAAAAGTTATAAGAAATTGCCATTGATGTACCTGTAATAATAATTTATGATCTTCAGTGTTATTATTTGATTTGGCCTTTGAGAACAAAATAACGTAAAAGTATTTGAGCACTGTACAACAAAATCCGAGCGTAGACCGTCTCGTCTATACGTACATAGAGACACTGCAAGCTTCTATGTATTGAAAGTTCAAGACAACAGATAATCTAAGAGCTGGGTATTTTAATAAAAGAAAGGAACAAGTCAATCTATCTATCTATCTATCTATCTATCTATCTATCTATCTATCTATCTATCTATCTCTCTCTCTCTCTCTCTCTCTCTCTCTCTCTCTCTCTCTCTCTCTCTCTCTCTCTCTCTCTCTCTCTATCTATCTATCTATCTATCTATCTATCTATCTATCTATCTATCTATCTGTCTGCCTGCCTGTCGCTCTGTCTGTCTATCTATGTGGGTGTCTGTATGTCTATGTATCTGCCATTTAAAGAATCTTTCTGTCTGACCGTTCGACTGCCAGGGAGCCTGTCCGTCAGTCTGTCTGTCTGTCTGTCTGCTTGTCTGTCATTTTTAGTAAAATAATACAGTTCTCTGCTCATTACGGAATGACATCTTATTATTTTGAGATTATTAACATGCACATTCTATTATTCTTATTTACATAATACTTGTAAAGAAAAACTATCCTGGGGGTGGATATTTACCCAGAGAGAGAGAGAGAGAGAGAGAGAGAGAGAGAGAGAGAGAGAGAGAGAGAGAGAGAGAGAGAGAGAGAGAGAGAGAGAGAGAGAAAGAGAGAGAACAAAAACGTCGTTGCACACACCTCCGAGATTGCAGGCAGACAGTTGATGGCGGAATTGGTTGGCGGAGTTTGCAAGATCTGCAACAGTCGAGTGGTATACCTGTCCACCTGCTCCTGAAAGTCACCTTTTATCAGACCTTTACGCTCAAAATCAAACTCAAGCGTGATGTAAAGTGTGAAGGACGTGTCGTCGGCAGAGTCTGTTACTGAGGAAACAAGAAACAAAGACACGTAAAAAACCTTTGTGTTTGCTACTGTACGTAAATCTGTGTTTTCGTGTGTACGAAAACGGAGAGGTTTAAAAAAACAACAACAACAAACCTTCAAATAGTGAAATAGAAACATCTGTACGGAAAAGTCGTTTCCGTAGACATGGAAACATTCCTTTTACTACTCGATGGATGTTTGCCGTTTCCGGTGTTGTTTCCGTTTCCGTACACATGAAAACACAGCTTGAGGTTGAATCTTTCAGGCTGTCGTCACATGTAAATTGTTCATCATTGCTGAAGAGACTGTGCCTTGCGTCCACTCTTACGACAATATCCATATGGTTAACTCCTATATCCGCAAGTTTTTGAAACCACAGATTAGATGCTTTTGTGGAAGAAATTATCAACTCCAGCTTTCACAAAGAAATAACAGCCGGCGTTACATAGGAAGTCGGTATGCGGTTACGATCATTAGATTAACCCTCTAGCGCTTGGGGTATCATATTTGAAACAGTCCACCTAGAGTCAAAAATGTTCTATGTTCGATACACTTACTCTTCCTATTTTATTAACAAACACTTTTGCCAACAAATATTTAGTAAATTTGCAATAATCTAATTATATAAAATCAGTACACCATATTATTTCATATTATGTGTATTTCAGAAATGTTGGAATTGGCAATTTTTGTTTGGGCACTAGAGGGTTAAGGAAAAGCGAACATGTAGTTATGTACTCTCTGTAACTCAATTATTTGAAGGGATTCGGTATAGTCATACACTGGTATATCGTCACGATCATTTTTTTTTTACTGTATGGGAAAGCGAACGAGTGGTGGTGCATAATATTCACTTCTGTACTCCCTGTAACTCATTTATTTGAAAAGATACTGTATCGCCACATACTAGTATGTTGTCATGATTAGTTCTGACAGTGAGGCAAAGTGAGTGAGTGGTGTATGATATTCAGTTCTGCACTCTCTGTAACGCTGCTAATTGAAGGGATACTGTATAGCCACACATAGGTACATCGTCATGATTAAATCTTACCGTAGGAAAAGCGAGCGAGTTGTGTATGATATTCAGTGCTGGACTCTCTGTAACTCAGTTATTTGAAGAGATACTGTATAGCCATACACTGGTATGTCGTCACGATAATTTTTTATTGTATAGAGAAGCGAGCGAGCATAATATTCAGTTCTGTATCCTCTGTAACTCAGTTATTTGAAGAGATACGGGTATAGCCGCACATGGGTGTGTCGTCCTGATTATTTCTGACTGTGAGGCAAAGCGAGCGAAGTGTGCGCGGTATTCAGTTCTGCACTCTCTGTAACTCAGCTAATTGAAGGGATACTGTATAGCCATACATAGGTTTGTCGCCGGTATGTCATGATTATTTTGTTACCGTAAGGAAATGGGAACGGGTGGTGAATATTCAGTACTGTACTCGACTATTTGAAGAGATACCGTATTGCATTTTCTAGCACACAGACAGTGCGGCGGATCTACTATGAAACTAATGAAGCTTTAAGCTGGGTTCTCATGTATACGGAAACGGAAACGGCAAAAACTATTTAAGTAGTAAAATAGAAAGAATGTTTCCGCACGCCGTTTCCGTACACATGAGAACCCAGCTTAAGCTTTAGGGCCCCTAATCCCGGAGGGGCCTTAATCAAACCTTTTTCAATGAGCAAATTTTGGTGTTGCCATATTGTTGCTAGTTGTGAAGGGGCCCTATAAAATTTTAAACAGGATCCCAAAAAATGTAGGTCGGCCGCTGCACACATAGATAACTGCATGAATTAAAATTCAAACCAATCAACTCAAAAATGCCAATCACGGAGATAATCACTCTGGCACGAACCAACAAATTACGATTGATGACCTACTTTCAGAGCCACTGTCAGGATCAGTGTCCAGCAGCATTGCTAGGTATGGCTCCTCTATTCCTGACGCCATCTCCCAAATGACGGCCCACCCCCGTGGACTGCTAGCATTCTGGGTCAGGGTAAACCACATACCGCTTGTGTTAGTCAGGCGAGGAATGGATGGTTCACACAGCTGAGGGCAAAACACAGAGTTTGAGTCTGAGATTGAAGAAAACACGTCCACAACATAACGGCCACACTGTGCTAGGAAAAGGCAAGACGAAAGACAGAATATAAAGGAACGATAGGGCAGACGGAGACCCTGTCAGAAGAGTCCACAAAGAACACAGCCTTTGAATCTGGAGACAGCATGTCATGACGATAGTGACGACCACATTGTGCTAGTACGAAGCAAAACGGTGGACAGAACAATTACAACAGAATGAGAGGACAGTAGGAGACCCGAACAGAAGCCCTCACGGCAAACACAGACGACAACGAAGGAAATAATAACAGTTAATTAGACATCAGTAATTATTTATTAGGATGTAATGGAAGTTAATTTCTCGTGGTGGGACATTGGCCAGCTAAGTGACTTCACTGTTTAAGCCTAGAAATCGTGCTCTTATGTTAGTATGAATGCATCAGAAAATCTCTTATACCCTTTGCTTCATTAAAATCGCTGACTGACTAAGGCTGGTAGCACATTGAGCCAAGTCTGTTTTGCGACTGTTTTGTCGCAGTACGCCAGATGTCCCTTTCCGCAGACTGAATCAAGACAGATTTGTTGACGCGCCCAAACTAGTAAGACAGACTCTGTTTCGGACCCGGCAGTGCTCAACATCCGGTTTAATTCTATACTCCACCTCTCACAACAAAACCGAGACGGAAACAAACCCGATTGAGTGTGTCACCAGCCAGTATACTGACCTACCTGTGTGGAAGCTGTAGAATTATTGGCTGCCAGCAAGTAACAATACATGTTTTGGTAGATGTGACCAGAATTGGGCGGGTGTTGCACCAGAGACAAAAGGGACCGACATTTGTCGGCATTGGTGGACGCATTGCTGGACATGTCAACTACATTGGTGTAGTCGCTCGTGCTGTTCGAATTCAAACTGTCAAAAAAAAAAAAAAAAACTCGATATAAGGACTTTGACGAAATATTATTTAAAAAAACAACAACAAACAAACACAGAAAGATTGTGGGGGAGTAGCAAGGCTTGAAGCAAAGTCAAAATTTGGCAAAAAGAAAACGTTGTATGTAGTTTGCGTTTCATTGTATTGTTTGGGTATTATTTCTTACGCCAGGCTTTATTACATACAACTTTTCCTTTGCCAATTTTTGCCAATGACCTCGATGTAAGGACGTATGGTGAATGATGTTATTACCATAAAGAATTATGAAAAAGAGATTATTGATAAATTAATAACATTTAATTTTAGGATACTAGAAACATGGTTAGTGAAAGAGCGTGATGCTATTATTGAAGATGAACTGACACCTCGTAATTTCAAAATTAAATCTTTTCCTCGGAAAAATCGTCTTGGAGGCGGGATCGCTGTAATTTTCAGAAAATCACTTGAACAAAAAATTGTTATTAAACCGGAAACTAGCTACCAACCTGAAACATTTGAGATTATGGAGCTATCATTAGATCTTGGCACCAAAGTCTTTCATTTTGTCTGCATTTATCGAGCGTTAGGCAGTAAAACCAATTTTCTGAGTGAACTTGAAGTTCTCCTACCACGCTTAACCTGCGAGAAAGGATACCCTGTTCTTTTGGGTGATCTTAATTTTCATTTTGATTCTGAAACATCATCTGAAGTAAAACGACTTAAAGAACTTATCGACCAATGCAACATGTCTCAGATAATCAAATGTCCAACTCATCGAGCTGGTCACATCTTAGATTTAGTGATCATCAAACAAACCTTGAGCACCTTCACCAACACCGCCGTCCTAGAAAAACTCATTTCGGATCATAAAACCATCGTACTCGATATTGATTTCGCAAAGCCAAATATCATCAAAAAAGTTGTGTCGTCCAGAGACATAAAAGGTATCGACATCAATGCCTTCAAGACGGAAATGGCCAATGCTCTCGAGAACTTTGAAGGCGACATCACATCTTATAATAACATCCAGCAAGATCTACTACAGCGACATGCACCTATCAAGACCAGGTCAATCTCCAACAGACCGTTCGCTCCATGGTACACCCTAGATGTCAAAGCAGCCAAAGCAGAATGTCGCAAAGCAGAAAGGAAATGGTTAAAGACAGGTCTTACAGTCCACAAGGACATTTTCAAACACCAGAAGAACAAATGGAAATGTGTTATTAAACTTGCAAAAAAAGACTTCTATGTCACTAAACTTCAAAATTCTACATCTTGTAAGGAACTTTTTAGTATTTGTGATGAACTCACAGGGAAAAGAAAGGAAACACCTCTACCCACAATTTACGAGAACAATTTGTTGCCCAATGTTTTTGCTGATTATTTTGGTAAAAAAGTTACAACTATCCGAGAAAATCTTGACAGTTTTGATGCCATTGATCATTTTGATGAGTTTCAGGGAAATCCTATAGACACTTTTGGTGTTGTGTCGAATGAATCTGTAAAATCTATCATCATGGCATCGCCATCAAAATGTTGTGACCTCGATCCTATTCCTACATTTTTGGTTAGATCTTGTATTGATGAACTGGTTCCAACTATTACAAAAATAATAATCAACTCTATTTTAAGTGGGTCTGTCCCTGATTATTTTAAAACAGCCTGGGTAACACCACTTTTGAAAAAAACGACTCTTGATCAAAACATGTTGAAAAATTATAGACCCGTCTCAAACCTTCCTTTTCTTTCAAAAATCCTTGAAAAGGTGATATTACAACAACTAATGTGTCATTTGAGAAATAATGACCTGTTGGAACCATTTCAATCTGCTTACAGAAGTAACCACAGTACTGAAACTGCACTATTAAGAATCATGAATGACATATTAGTAAAGGCAGATTCTGGAAATATTACTCTGCTAAATTTGTTGGATCTATCAGCAGCGTTCGACACCATCGATCACGAAATCCTGCTCAGAAGGCTAGAAACATCGTTTGGAATCAGAGGGGTCGCCCTTAAATGGATCGAATCTTACCTGTCAAATCGCCACCAATTTGTTGTAACCAACAAAATAAGATCTTTTTCTTATGCGCTTCAGTATGGCGTACCACAAGGCTCAGTGCTTGGTCCTATTTTGTTTACTATCTATACTATTCCACTTGTACATGAAATAAACAAATTTAATTTACAATATCATTTCTATGCTGATGATACCCAGCTCTACAGTTCTGCCTTGCCATGCGATGTTGACAGCCTTCTGCAGCAGGCTGGAAACTGTATAACAGAAATTAAAAGCTGGATGAACCAAAACAAACTGGCACTAAATGAGGATAAAACTGAGGTTATTTTATTAGGCCGTGAGCGGGTTCTGCAAGAAGTGGACAGAACTGAGATGATAATTGGCACTAATTCAATAGAAATTTCAAAAAAAGTAAAAAACCTAGGGGTTTACATTGATTCAAATCTTTCTATGTCATCTCAGGTTAGTCACCTCATTCGTATTCTATACATGGAAATCTGGAAAATTGGTAAAATCAGACATCTTATTTCAACTGAAACTGCGGCTGTTTTAGTAAATTCTTTTGTACTTTCAAAGCTTGACTATTGCAACTCCCTTTTGGCTGGAATTTCACAAAAAAATATGAGAAAACTCCAAATTGCTCAAAACAATGCAGAGAGACTTGTTTTGAAGAAAAAGAAAAGAGATTCAGCACTGCCACTTCTGCAGAGTTTGCACTGGCTGCCAGTCGAGAAAAGAATAATGTACAAATTGTCATCCATTTGTCACAAATGTGTCAATAATACTGCTCCATCGTACCTAGTTGATTTAACTGATTACTATGTTCCATCTCGTCAACTAAGATCATCATCTGACACTACAAAATCGAAAGTACCTAAAATGAATCTGTCCACTGTAGGAGAAAAGTCCTTTTCATTTCTTGGCCCTACCATCTGGAACACTCTTCCAAAGACAACCAGGGAAATTAATGACATTGGTTCTTTCAAACGCCATCTGAAGACCCATTTCTTTCAGACAAACTAGGCTAGGTGTTTTTCGGCAGCAACAATAGTAAATATTTTTGAATTTCTTTTGTGTATGCGTGTGTGTGTGTGTGTGTAAGAGTTTGTTAAAGCGCCCAGAGCTTGTCATCGACGGGGTTGGGCGCTATATAAATGCAATATATTATTATTATTATTATTAAGAATTAAAGCCATACGGAGAACTAACTGGAATTCATTTGCTCCAAATTTCAAAGAAAAGAAGTACATTTATCATAATCTGAACGTTATCTATAATCAATCAATCAATAAAACATGTTTAATTTTGAGATGAATGAACATGCTGATACTAAAAAAAAAGAAGAAATACCACGGTCGCAGCAACCTTGACAAACATGTAAAAAAACAAAGGAAGAATAGAAAGATAGAGAGAGAATCGCAAAATCAGGTAGGTTAAAAATAAAAACAACCCCCCCCCCCCGCAATCTGATTAGAAAGGAAAACATCGCTTAACCCTTACGCGCCGCGGTGATAAACTGCTGCTCCTCCCCCCCCCCCCCCCCCAGTCACCAACTCGCTGTGCGACGATCACACGCTATGCGCAATTCTGCTTTACCTTTTGCTACGTGGCAGGCCGTACCTGTTATACCTGAAGGGACAAGTGATGTTGCTGAAAGTTTAATATCCCCCTGCTAGTGCTAGAGTTAGCATGGTAGCCAGTTTAGTCTGCTGTTTTGGTTCACACAGGGTGCTTTAAAAAATAGTTTAATATATATCCAAAGTCATGATTTTTGTTAATGACAAAACAAACAAACAAACAAACGACGACAGACGTTGCTCTGTGGGGACAACGTGTCTGCTCCAGTTGTAACTGGGCTGCAATGATATTAAGGCAAATTTCCCAAGTGAGAATAAAAAAGTACACAAAATACAAATTTTTGTAAACTTTACATAATTATATCCCAAATCACATGTATACAGGGAATCCTGCGGCCTCCAGTTCCCAACCCCAAATCACATGTGTGCAGGGAATGCTGCGGCCTCCCGATCCCAATTCCAAACCACATGTATGCAGGGAATGCTGCCTCCTCCCGTTCCCAATCCCAACTCACATGTATGCAGGGAATGCTGCCTCCTCCCGTTCCCAATCCCAACTCACATGTATGCAGGGAATGCTGCCTCCTCCCGTTCCCAATCCTAAGTCACATGCTTACAGTGAATGCTGCGGCCTCCCGTTCCCAATCCCAACTCACATGTATGCAGGGAATGCTGCCTCCTCCCGTTCCCAATCCTAAGTCACATGCTTACAGTGAATGCTGCGGCCTCCCGCTCAACACCCCAAAATCACATTATAGGGAGGGCATGGTGTGACCTCCCGCGACACACCCCAAATGGCATATATATACAGGGAATGCTGTGGCCTCCGTCTCCGCACATACAGAAAACGTGGTGTTTCTGCACGGCTCTATGCGTAAAGGTTAACCTAACATTGAATGCAAAGATTGTTATCATCTACTGTAGCCCAGGGTGGAGAGCCACTGTGTATTTAGCCGTGTTTTCATGTGCCCGGAAACGGGAAACGGAAACGGCAACGGAAGTGTCAAAGCTCCATCAAGTAGTAGAAAGAAAGAATGTGTCCATGTGTACGGAAACGCCACTTCCGTACACACGAAAACATTCTCTCCATTTAACTACTTGAAGGGTTTTTGGCGTTTCCGCTACCATTTCCTTTTCTGTACATATGAAAGTCCAGCTTTAGTCCAAAGTCCTTACCCTCCTACGTTAACACTGGCATTTCCCCTGTCATCAGCTGAATCATTGTTTCCAGAAGGGTTGTTCGTGGTGGGTTTCGGCGCATCGTTTGTATTTTCTTCGCCATCCAGAACGTCATGAGCCAGATGATACTTGTTCACACACGTATTTGGACTGCCTTCCTTTGGCAACCAAGCAATCTGGCAAGTCTGACTTGCCACAGTTTCTCCCATGGTCTCGTACAACAAACTGGCCAGAGTCGTTTCGTTTTGCTGTAAGCCTGTCTGTGCAGTACCGTTGGGATTGTTAGTGGGCAGGCAGTTAGCAAATCCCATCCAGAAACTGAGATTAGTTACGTTGTTACACAAGGCACAGAAGACATTTTTGAAATGCAGCCCATGAGTTGTATCCGACACTGGCGCCATTCTAGACAGGGATGACGAATCACTGTTGTCACAGCTGAAAATATTCAAAACAGCTACTGAGAATTTTACC
This sequence comes from Onchidella celtica, assembly GCA_963931925.1. NCBI lineage: Eukaryota > Metazoa > Mollusca > Gastropoda > Systellommatophora > Onchidiidae > Onchidella > Onchidella celtica. The sequence continues at coordinate 31,461,775 of OZ007578.1, forward strand.
ACTGTAATAAAAATAATACGGAACTACTTAATTATGTTTATGAAATCTAGAAACTCGGAATACCAACCACGAATAGAGTACCAAATAACCGAGAAAGGCGCAAAGTCGCAGTTATCGCGCTGACGCGTTGTAAGACCCAAATTCAAACTCAAACTCGTCACATCTGAAAGTAATTGGGTGTGAGAATACAAAGAGGTTACACCGAACTTTACATGATAATGATACTTCTCTTATGGCTGCCAGTTAAACTTCACGTATAAAGTTGAATCTCAGGCTGGTAGTGAATAATACTTCCAGTCATGAAAAGGCGATATGGGCTAAACGATACAATTTGTTCAGAAATCTGACCATTGCACAAGATAAGATTGTGTCTCCTATACGAGCAACCATAAAAGTAAAGTAATGTATTCCTTAGCTTGTATAATGCTCAAATCTACCACAAAAAAAAAAAGTGTTCGAAAGTACTGAACTAAAATTAGAAAGAGGATTAACATAAGATCAATTCAACACTCACACACATTAACCAAACTTAATCTACTCTCATCCTCAAATCTCTGAGACCAAAAGGGACATCTTTCAGTTTCAAAGAAAACAGTCCTAAACAGTTCAGTTCCGACTCTGTGTTCAAACTTTTCCTGGTGTCGAGCTAATGTTGTTCCACAATTTAGACGCAGCAACCGAAACGGCCTTGGCACTAAGCTCCAGTCTGACTGTGTCTCAAGACGTATTTATATTTTGCACTGTCAAATTGTATGGAAGAATTGTCTCATTTCATAAAACTTTTTGCTTTCTGGGTTAACTATTTTTCAGGAGAATATATCATGTACTTCAAATTCACTCCAGCGTTCATTATTTGTAATTTTATCATGGCAATACAGATTTCTTCTTTCCCTACAGTGTCACGAGCAGAGTTAGGGTCTTGGGGATGTTACGACTGCACGAGAGGCAGCTAACTCACACTCGGACACAACCACACAAGAAAAGTACTAAATAACTAGAGCGTATATATGTCAGGCCGGTCAGGCCATAGTTTACATAAATATTAATAACAAAACAAAAGACAATAGAGGTATATATTCAAACCAAAACTCTAATTAATAACTTAACCAATGATATTCATGTAACTATGGAGGTACTGCAATCAATAGTAAATAGGTATATTATACGAAACTGGATATCAATTTAAAGTGACAGTTGAGTCGCCACTGGCCAGTCGCCAGGCAAACTCTCCATAAATCATATGGGCTTAAATGTTAGGAGAGCCCAGTACGTTCAAAGCCTACAGAAGCACTCTTCGGCTTGTAGGTAATTTAAGCAGTTGCCAAAAGACTATATTTTATGCACAATCACTATTCAATTCATCAACAATGTGCTATATTATTCCAATCATACTATGGCAATAGATCTATCATACAGGACACTCGTGGTCGAGTGCCAGCTGGGGTTTCCTTAGTCTTCCTATGAGGCTGTAGTTCTCTCTCTATCTCCGATCTCTATTATACTTGAATAATTAAGATATATTACCATTGCTCACGCCTACTGAGAGGCGCGAACATCAAAATAGCGCAGCGTGGGCTTTCAAAGGTCAGCCCACTCAGACCTTTCTTTCTAGAGCTCAGTCAGTCCGTTAGCAAGGACTTCTTAGTCTTCAGACCACACAGTTCAGGTACTGGCCAACCGGAGATACTTCACGAAACGATGCTTCTCTCGTCTGTATTCACCAAATCTGAACGTTACACGATGTTATATACTATCTAACTACCCAGCGTGCTAGTCCGCTGGCCCAATTAGTTCAGCTATCTCATAGGTCGAAACCTCCCACCATTTTAACTGTAGTAATACGTCTGCACTATTCTACCAGCCAGTTAACGTGCAAAACTTGTCTAGTCATACTTAACAATGTCAACTATCCCCACCTTGTTTCACCCCTACTCCATTACTTATTAATCACGAACATTAAAACCGACAAGCGTGAATCTAGCAGTTTAACTTTACATTTATTTACTCACCAACTATAATTTGGCGAGGACCGTTCAAGGCCACCAGCCAATTTTTCATGGCCCTGGTAAACAACAACAACTCACTCTCTGCGTGAGTTTTAATAATATCCGAATCATGACACATCCCCCACCCCAGTTAAAATTTGCAATTTTAACGATATAAATTATTATCGTAAAGGGAAGGCATGAGTCGAGAAATTGCTCGAAAGGTTAACTTAACTAAGAATACTAGGTAATAACTAAGACTAGTACTAAAGTTGAAAAAAACCTACAGGACGGGTATCATTGATGGACAAAACTTCATGAAAATCTTAAGGCTCCGTCCAAAAGTATATATCTCTCTGAGGATTAAATCTTACCTCTAAATAGGTAGACATTAACAATCATAACTCTAAAATTTTAGAGTACAACACTGATCCTGTGCGAATGTCATCAGGAATGCATACATACAATGAATAATACTCAAGAAAAGATAACTATAGTAGCATCGATGGCATTAGTGGATCTGGACTCCTGGTCTGCCATGATCTTCTCGTCCTCGACCCTGGGCAACAACGTCTGGTGTGGCCAAAATACGGGTCGACGTCAGTAAAATAGCTGTTGGAACAAAGGAAAGCACAGGGGTAGGTGAAAAGTGTTCACAATGGGTGAACAATATGTGATACCATCCCTCGGTCTCTGAATGAGGTGCTAATCAGTATCCAACGCCAATACATATGACAGACTAAAATACAACAAGATTAAGGTAACCGTGATAATAGGTCGGCATGGACATTATCTCCACCAGGAATGGCCTTTATAATGAAGCGGTATTCCTGAAGGGCCAGACTCCATCTGGTCAAACGAGCGTTCTTGGCTCGGTTCGATTTTAAAAATAACGGTTTATGGTCTGTCTCGATGACGAATTCTGTCATAAGTAGGTAGCGGGAAAACGCGTCTACGGCGTATACAATCGCCAGGCATTCTCGCTCTATAATAGCGTATCTCTGCTCTCTCGGAAGTAATTTCCGGCTAGCGTACATACAAGGGCGCAATAAGCCATCTCTTTCCTGAAGCAAAACAGCTCCAATTCCCTGGTCCGACGCGTCAGTTCGGACGGTGAAGGTGCGCCTAATATTCGGTAGTATAAGCAGCGGCGAACTGGAGAACAGTTGCTGCACTGTCGCGAGCGCGGTGGCGCACTGCGTATTCCAGGTAATTTTGTTGGGTCTGTCTTTTCTTGTAAGATCGGATAACGGGGCCGTAAGGGCCGAAAAATTAGGAACAAATTTCCGATAATAGCTTAAGAAGCCTAACAGGCTACGAACCTGCTTCTTAGTATGAGGAGCCTGGAGTTTTAAAATCTTACTTATCTTACTGTCGTCCGGTGTTTGGACGCCTTTGGCGATAGTATGTCCCAGAAAGTTAATCTGCGTATAACCCAGGAAGACTTTGCTAGGCTTAGCTGTAAGCCCGGCATCTCGAAGTTTACTAAGCACTTGACGAAGTGCTTCTAAGTGGCCTTTCCAATCCGTATGGAAAGCGCAAATGTCGTCAAAGTAGCTTAGGACGCATGGTGTCTGCTGCAATAGGATGTTCATCATCCTCGCAAATGTCGCTGGTGCCGTTACGAGACCGAATGGCATGAATCTCCATTGCATGAGACCCATAGGGGTCTGAAACGCTGTGTACTGTTTACTGGCCTCTTCCATTGGGATTTGCCAGTAGCCTTTAGCCAAATCTATTTTCGAAAACACGGACGACTCGGCCAATCGCGCAAATAGATCTTCCTGATTCGGGATAGGTTCAGCATCGTAAATGGTTAGAGCGTTAAGCTTCCTGTAATCGATACAAAATCTAACGGAACCGTCTGTTTTCTTTACTAGTACAATCGGCGAGCAGTAAGGGCTCGTCGAGCGCTCAATGACTCCTAAGCTGAGCATCTTTTCCACCTCGGACTGTATGGTGTCGTGCGCTTGCAGCGGGCGCGGGTAGGGTTTGACAAACACGGGTACGTCCGAGTGCAACCGGATGACGTGTTGAACTAAGGATGTTTTACCCGGCAAATCAGTGAATACTGGCGAAAACTCCCGAACAAGATTCATGATGTCCTGTGTCTTACTTTGATCCAGCTCTGGATTGATATTAACGGAAGTCGCGTCCTCTGTGGCTTGCAAGGATAGGAGCGATCTTGTCATAGATAATGGCTCCCGGTCGTTGTCATCGATAGTGACCATCGCTGCGTTTGCTTGGGCCACAACATGGCATGAATGATCGTGATGAGTTTGATCATCGGTAAGATACTTTTTCAACATATTAATATGGTACACCTTATCGTTACCACGTATGGTAATGAGATAATTAACTCTCGAGAGTCGCTTTTTAACTAGAAAGGGGCCTTTCCAAGTGAGGAGTAGTTTGTTATTCGTTTCTGGTAACAGCACCAATGCCCGATCTCCGACTGACAGGGTTCTTAACCGACTACCCCGATCGCGATATCCTATAAATGACCTGGTCCGTACGCATGCAAATTGTCGAGCCAGGTCGCATGCATTAACTATTCTATGTCGGAGATCGACTATGTACTGATACGCGGATCGCGTATCAGGAACGTCGGTATCAGAACCGGCGTATAAATCGCGTAAAATGGCCATCGGGCCACGTGGTCTTCGACCGTATAACAGTTCAAACGGGGAAAAACCCGTTGTCGCATTTGGGAGTTCCCTATATGCGAACAAGATGGCCGGAAGTCGACGGTCCCAGTCACCAGGTCTATCGGCGGAAACGCGTGCCAGCATAGTTTTCATGGTGGCATTCCAGCGCTCGCAACAGCCATTGGACTGGATGGTATGGCGACGTAAGTTTCTGCCTAATGCCCGTGAGTTCCAATACTTTCCTGAAAAGGTCAGAGGTGAATTGCGGACCTCTATCAGATAATAATTCGGACGGGAATCCGACACGTGTGAATATGGTCACCAATGCCTCGGCGACGTGATCGGCCGATATTTCCTTTAAAGGGACAGCCTCAGGCCAACGGGTGGCATAATCGATTACTGATAGAATAAACCGATGGCCTCTATCCGACTTCGGTAATGGCCCGACGATGTCGACGGCAACTCGCTGAAATGGAGTGGAAACCGGCGGCATCTCTTGTATAGGCGCCCGCGAAGTTTTTCCTTTGGGGGTTCTTTTCTGGCATGTATCGCAACGCGACACATAGCTATTTATGTCCCCGTAAACCCCGGGCCAAAAAAAACTGAGACAGGACTCTCGATTTTGTTCTCGCTTTGCCTTGGTGGCCCGCCAATGGCGTGTCGTGCGCGAGGCGGGTGATGTCTCGGCGAAATGATCTCGGTATGACCAATTGCAAAATAGTTTCGCGCTTTCCCCGAAAAACGCGATATAGGAGGTCGTCTTTAAGGCAGAACCTGGATGTATCCGGGTTGTCCGGATCAATCTTAGCAAAGAGGGGCTTTAGTGATGGATCTGTGCGCTGTTCGTTACGAAAAATCTCGGGGGTTACATCCAAATCGACGACAGGCGATCGTAATGTGTCGTCACTCTGGCGACGCGATTGTTGTCTTGTCGTGACACACGCAATGTCGTTATCATCCCAAATCCCGAGTTCGCAATCGGAGACGTCCTTTAAGTGGGGAATATTCCCAATGATTAGGTCGGCGACCGGATTTGGTAGCACGCAGGCCGTGACAACACCAGTTATAAACGGTGTGTCAACATATATTTCCGCCAAACGAAAATGTTCAACTGAACCACCAAAAGTAATGCAAGTTGCATCGCGATCCAGGAGTTGTGCAGGACGGACCAGGGATTCACGTACACCGACGGTCGTACAGCCTGAATCTCGCAATACGGATGCTCGTATGGCGTTTACTCGTCCCTCATACAATGTCAGCGCGCCTCGCTCGTGGAGGGCGGACATCACTGGAATAACTTTATCTACGGTTTCGGCATTCCTAGTTCTGTAACCGCGGTTTTCGGTGAATGCTACAGAGCATGCATTTGCCGCATCTAATCTAACTCTGCATTGTCGCGCAATGTGGCCTCCGGCGCCACATCTATAACAGTAGACTGGATTATCATCCCTTCGAGGTGTACCTCGATAAGAAGGAAATGTGGGCGCTTGATAGTAGTTGTTACGCGGTCCTCCGGTAGGGAAAGGACGTGTATATCGGGGTTCCCAGTCCCGAGAAAATTTATGGGGATTCGGTTGCCTCCTGCTAACCGGCGGCTCGGACCGTGGACGAACGTGCGGCGACTGTCGAAAGGGCTGTCTTGATTGTCTCGACGGTACCGGTGTCTTAGTAGCAGCGCCGGCGTAACACGGTTCGTTTACTTTAGCTTTAGCTAACGATCGATTAGGGTGAGCTGCAGCATACCGTTCCGCTATCGATGTTATCTCGACGGTAGTTTTGGGGGCTTGTTCCTTAAAATGCGCCACCAGGTCCGTGTGGCAGGACATATATATTTGGTCTTTAATTATCAAATCATATAGTTTCTTATAGTTTCCCTCTTCCACACCGGCCAACTCAGTCCAACGGCTGAGTAGGTGGCGGAGGCGGTCCACGTAAGTAGAGAAATTCTCAGATGCCTCCGGCTTGCAATCGCGGAAACGCTTATGAAATCCATCTTCCGTATGTTGGAAACGCTTTAATAGCGCGGTCTTTAGAATGTCATAGTCCCTAGCGTCATCAATAGTGAGGCTATGGAAAACTTCCAACGCTCTCCCTGTCAAAAGATTGGCGAGGCATGACGTGTACTCACTACGCTGCCATCCCGCGCAAACGGCATGGAGTTCGAAGCGGTGTAGGTAGGAATCAATACGATCAACCTTATCATTAAAGGTTGGCAATTTAGGCTTCGTTTTATTATTGGAAGTAACTTCCGGAGCCCCGGTAGGTTGGGCTTGCTTCGCTTCTAACTGTTTCAAAGCGAGCTCGTACTCTCTTTGAGCCTGTTTTTCCGCGCGTTCCGCGGCTCTATCTTCTCGTTCCGCGGCTTTTTCTTCTCGTAATCTCTCCGCGGCCTTTTCTTCTCGTAATCTCTCCGCGGCCTTTTCTTCTCGTAATCTCTCCGCGGCCTTTTCTTCTCGTTCTTCTTTCAGTTTCTGGTCTACCCAAGAAGCACGCTGAGCTTCCGGTATGCCAAATGATTGGGCCAGTTCCAAATATTTCTGTAGTTCGGCCATGATATCGGTCGATAATACGATATAATAATGTCCTAATCGAGGACAGCTCCTGAAAAATCTCCAACTTTATTCTCCCTTGAAGCAATTTATCAATTGCACTCTGCGGGTGCTCGTTCCTGCAGTATGAACGAAATTAACGAAATCAACAACAAACTGTACGTCTTAGTCAACCAAGTAGTGGTTGAGCTATCTCAGTGATCACTTAACTCCACTTATTTCTCCTAATCCTCAAGCAGTGAGTCTACTGCTTCCGTGATTGGTCGTTACTAACGATACCAATGTAATATTCCCAGTGTATTTTCCGTACACTCCTAGCAGCGTTCCCTCTGCTATAAATCGGAATAAATCAATATTCACGATATGAACTTCCTTGGCTATACCAGCCTAACAACTCTAATATCCAGATTATCTCTCAACGTGCCCTAGACACGTGATTTATCCCAGGCAATAATATAGCAAGTATGAATACAAAATATAATAATGCAACACTATAATGGAAAAGAATTACATGGAGAGTAAGACGAGACTAACAGAAAGAACAAACGACAACAGACCTGACTAACCTGAAACTATCTACAAAAAGGTAAGAAAAAGAACAGGAGAGACGTCTTCCTAAAATACGAGGAAGATAGAACGCTAACAATCTATACGAATAACAGGTCCCTACAGAACTATTCAAGGCAAAGCGTATCTCCTATCCGTTTTAAACGCCATCTAGATCTGCTAGTCTGGCAAAAAGAGGTATGCTAAGTCTCGATCCCTTCCAACCACCCACCTATCTAATCTAACACAAAAGAAAAAAATAATGCCTGTCAAAAGTAGGGGAGCTGGAACGACGAACCCCTCAAACGAAGACAAATACAGATGGTTCACTTAACTGGGCAAAATGGACTGGCTCTTTCCTTTGGTCCACAGCGCTGGTCTTGTCTTTTCCTGATGCTAGCTGTCAGTCCCTCGTAGTGGTCCCAGGATCAATGACGAGAGGACATGCCAGACATGTGGGGGAGAAACAAACAAAAAAATCAGCAGTATACAAAACTATAAACTACAAAAATTACATAAATAACAGTGGAGTCTTAGAGTGGTAGACCTGCAGCTGTTGACGGGGTCCTCTTCCGATGATAGTAGTGTTCTCTAGATGTCAGAAGGTGACGGGTCCTCTTCAGATGTCAGTGGGGTCCCCTCCAGATGTCAGTGGGGTCCCCTCCAGATGTCACGAGCAGAGTTAGGGTCTTGGGGATGTTACGACTGCACGAGAGGCAGCTAACTCACACTCGGACACAACCACACAAGAAAAGTACTAAATAACTAGAGCGTATATATGTCAGGCCGGTCAGGCCATAGTTTACATAAATATTAATAACAAAACAAAAGACAATAGAGGTATATATTCAAACCAAAACTCTAATTAATAACTTAACCAATGATATTCATGTAACTATGGAGGTACTGCAATCAATAGTAAATAGGTATATTATACGAAACTGGATATCAATTTAAAGTGACAGTTGAGTCGCCACTGGCCAGTCGCCAGGCAAACTCTCCATAAATCATATGGGCTTAAATGTTAGGAGAGCCCAGTACGTTCAAAGCCTACAGAAGCACTCTTCGGCTTGTAGGTAATTTAAGCAGTTGCCAAAAGACTATATTTTATGCACAATCACTATTCAATTCATCAACAATGTGCTATATTATTCCAATCATACTATGGCAATAGATCTATCATACAGGACACTCGTGGTCGAGTGCCAGCTGGGGTTTCCTTAGTCTTCCTATGAGGCTGTAGTTCTCTCTCTATCTCCGATCTCTATTATACTTGAATAATTAAGATATATTACCATTGCTCACGCCTACTGAGAGGCGCGAACATCAAAATAGCGCAGCGTGGGCTTTCAAAGGTCAGCCCACTCAGACCTTTCTTTCTAGAGCTCAGTCAGTCCGTTAGCAAGGACTTCTTAGACTTCAGACCACACAGTTCAGGTACTGGCCAACCGGAGATACTTCACGAAACGATGCTTCTCTCGTCTGTATTCACCAAATCTGAACGTTACACGATGTTATATACTATCTAACTACCCAGCGTGCTAGTCCGCTGGCCCAATTAGTTCAGCTATCTCATAGGTCGAAACCTCCCACCATTTTAACTGTAGTAATACGTCTGCACTATTCTACCAGCCAGTTAACGTGCAAAACTTGTCTAGTCATACTTAACAATGTCAACTATCCCCACCTTGTTTCACCCCTACTCCATTACTTATTAATCACGAACATTAAAACCGACAAGCGTGAATCTAGCAGTTTAACTTTACATTTATTTACTCACCAACTATAATTTGGCGAGGACCGTTCAAGGCCACCAGCCAATTTTTCATGGCCCTGGTAAACAACAACAACTCACTCTCTGCGTGAGTTTTAATAATATCCGAATCATGACATACAGGATTACCTCAGTATGTCCTGGGATTCTTCCTAACATCCCATTTGACTACAGATTATGTTACGTGTTTAATGATTCCCAACCCGCCCTGGTTTCTCAGTTTTAGCTATCTCCACAGCTCAATAACTTCAGTGCTAGGTATGAAAAGCAAAGAAACATATTTTTATGAGATACCCATAGTGTTGCGCACGCTCCTGTTTTCTATCGGTTTATTTCAGTTCAAGTTAGGAAAGTTACGCTCTTCATTTGGTTTTAAATGTCAAAAGACTTGACTCCGATAAGGTTTGCAAATTTACCGCAGAGTATTTCTGATGTCTCCAAGCACCATGACATAATCATTTTCATTATAAACATGGTCAATAATTATATATTGAAATTCTATGTTTTAGGGAACAATTGTCAAGGACCAAAAAAAAAAAAGGTCTCTTTTACATAACGTTACAGAACTTGTGTTTCTCCGAATTTTAAGCTACAGAGCAGTCAGAGAGTATGTACGTATAGAAAGAAATCACTATAGGTAGAATGACTACCACTATAGGTAAGGACCCGCGCATCACCATGGCGATTGTGGCATTGGTTTTGATTCGTTGGCTTATTTGCACTGCGAGCACGTGGGGCGTCGCGAACCAACCTGCAGCAAGCTAAAAGTAATCCGCTGCAGTAAACAATGACACGTGTGTACATGTTCAAAGGGAGTCGTTCGGTCAATTCTTACACCACGTTTCCCTTCTTTACACGGATGGTAAGGAATCTGACCAGCTTGGGTCCATCCTTTCCACCCCTGTCATAACAATCAACTACAATGCAACCAGCAGGCATTTTAACAGGTTAGACATATCTCGAAGTTAGACTAATCAGCTGATCCACCGGCCATTTTTAGTGTAGGAAGATCAAAAGAAAAACGCTCTGTGACGTCATGCGCATTCTACCTATAGGTAGATTTGGTCTGCGAGACACGGGAGGCTCCACGAAACCACCGTTAGCATGGAGCGGAAAGTAGATCGCGGCGGTAAACATTATTTGATTACATCCGTTTGTACGTTTCCATGGGGAGTAAGAGCTTACAAACAGCTAGTAATAGTTTCAATCACCCCAAAATATGAACAAACCACAGTAAACTGGATCTGCACACTCTCTGTGGTGCAGTCAGCCCCTTCCAATTCTTATTACCGCCGATCCCTAGTGTGGCCATTTGGCAAAGTGAGTTCTCTCTTTGAATGCATACTCTCTGGAGCCATGCATGTCGGTCTGCATCACTCTCAACTTTGGTGACGTAAATAACACATAAACATAAATCGGCACTGGGGAGATAAAAGCATTAATGTCACGAACTTGGCACTCACCTCTGTCTAACATCATCGTGGTTCATCCCCCCGACCACAGACCTGGGCCACCAGGTATCTTCATCGGTATTATCACTCGCGCTCCCACCGCCATGAGCAGCCTTCATTTCAATCCAGTATCTGGCGTCAAAGCTAGGGGAACAAGACGATATCAGAAGGTTGTGCTCTCTGCACTGAACGGTGGTCGAGTTTAACATATTATTTAGCACCCCCAAAGCCTCTGGGTCCACGATTGGGCAGTATTCGTCGAAATCTTCACAACAGTTCCCGTAGATTTTACAGGTCCAGTGACAAGAGCAAGCTGCTCGAGGCGAAAATTGGCAACGTCCCCTGCAGCTGTACGTTTCCCCGGCACACTTACCAAAGTCAGAATGGTTAGTGCCTGTTTGTACAGGGCCAGAATTTGAAACATTTCCACGCGGGTTTATGAGATAATTTCTTGTTGTTTCTTTTTGTGTTTTTGTAGGTAGAGGTTTGCGTGTAGGAAACGTAGCAGAATCTATTGATTTCGTAGATGCAGTCGTGCTCCCCATTGTTGTTGCTAGACAAATCATGGACAGTGGACACATCAAGACGGTCACAACCAAGAAAGTTGCTGGTGTAGCGCTTGACCAAGAACCTCTTGTCATGTTGCTAGAACTTGGAACCACTTGAAGGAAAGTCTCAGAAAATGTACATTCTTGTCAGTTTGAAAGATTTATCTGACAGCTCTCTCTTCATTCTGTCTTTACCCGGTTTCAATGACAGATCTTTTCACTGCAAGAGAAGTGTTGTATGCTGACGATAAATGACCATGAGCAATCATCTTGCAGACTGAGTGTAAAAACATTATATTCTGAAATAGCCTCTCGTCTCAAAAATGATCTCTCTCTCTCCTCCCTCTCTCTCTCTCACAAACACACACACGCACACACATACACACGGACACATGCATACATACACACACATACTCACATACACACATACATACATACATACACACATACACACACACATACATACATTCACACACATACACACAGACACATGCAGACATACACATACATACTCACACACACACATACATACACACACATACACACACACACATACACACATACAAACATACACACACACACATACATACATACATACATACATACATACATACATACATATATATATACGAACATACATACATATATACAAACATACATACATACATACATACATACATACATAGGGTCTTTATTTCCACTGAAATACATTACAATTGCATGTACTGATACAATATAAATAAACATTGCATCTGTGTGGAAATTGTGGCTGTGATAGGCTAGGAGTAGATGGAAGGCTGTCTGTGAAAGATGGGAACTCAAGAGTTGCACAGTAGGGCTTGTTCAGTAAGGTGTTAAAAATCAATAGCTTTGAAATGATGTTTACATCGCTGCTTCCATGCCTGGTATGATCCAATGATGGCGCTTAAGCTACAGTAGCTGCTTAGAAAGTTTGCCTCTGTTCTGCTTACATCCAACTTCAGTAGCCCAGTTTTAAATTTCTGATGCACAATGCCCAAAGTTCCCACGATCAACACAATAACCTCACACTGATATCCTGTATTATTGATGTCAAGAGACAATGGGAAATACTTGTTGAATTTTTCTTGGTAACATGTGTTTATGTGTGCATCAAATGGAACTGATATTTCAACAAGTTTTGCTTTTTTCTGTTGGTGGTTTATGATGGTGATATCAGGTCTCGTGTGTGTTTGCTGGAAAACGTCTGTATGTGATTGTTGGTCTGTGAGGAAATGACTACGCTTAATCACAGTGTCCCTCATAACAGTCTTTTCTTTGTTAAACCAGGCAATTTTTGCGTGAATAATGTCCACAATTCTGTTGTGCCTGCTCTGGTATATTTTCTGCTGTTTCGTGCAGCCGCTCAGGACGTGGGAGGCGGTTTCTGTCGGGTGGTTGCAGATCTTGCAGCTCTTGGTGTATGTCCTGGGGTAGTAGATAGATAAGAGGCTTTCACATTCCAAGAGCTGCAATCTGCCTCGACACACGAACGATCGTAACTTGTCATTTATTTTGTGGTTTGTCAAGGCTGCGGCAGAATGTTTATAGTCTGCTTTAGTGGCCTCTCTCACTATTCTGCCCTGTGAGGATTTGCTGACGAGGTCTTCATGGGATGCTCTGACCTTGAGTGTCTTGTAGGCCATGTAAAAGGCCTCAGCGGATCTGAACGATAATGTTGTTTCTTCGTCTGTCTGTATCTGCATAATGAAGTCGTGGCCTTGTTGTAGTAGGCCGATGTTCTCACGATAACACATTTCGTGGAGAATGATCCAGTCTGATTTTGTCCAATTCACTTTGGAGTTTTTATTGACATTGCCTTTGCAATCAATTGCATAACCAGCAAAGTTCGGATGATCGTTGCTAGTTTCTTCCGCCTTGCGTTTCGACATATGGAGTTTTAAGGACCTTCTTGCTGTTTCTTTGACATACGGGTCGTCGTTATTGAGGAGAGACAGGTAGAAGGACATGTGTTTTGCGTAGTAGAGGACATGGGGGTTAAGCAAGCCAATGCCACCCATGGATCTTGGAGTGAAGAAGAATGCTCGTGTTGAAGACGAGTTCAAGCCTAGCCAGGTTCGTGCGGACCAGACTATTTTGTCCTCTAGGTGTTTCAAATTGGCCTCTGTGAAGTGCAGGTTTGGGAAGTAAAAAGTCAATTTTGACATGCACATCACGTTCACTGCCGAAAGTTTGGCTGATGTCGGTAGCACTGATTTGTCACTCTGGTCTATGGTTTTATCAAAGTCACTTATAATGCTATTCACCTGTTGTTGACCACTGGTGTTGGTAATGTTGATGTCATGCCCCAGGTAAGTATATTCCTTCACTTTGTGGTACATTGGAATAGGAGCATTCTGGATACTAAACTGACGGTTGCCAGTTGTGGATTTTTTGTTCCAGTTATTGCCTGTTCTGTGTCCATGAAGGACAGCGCATTTACGATGTTTCACTTCCATTTGTGCCATCTGCATAAAGTTATGTGTCTTATCAATCATGGTGGCCATTTCATTTGCAGAGGTAGCGCAACAGCATACATCATCAACGTAGCCCTGCACTGGTGTTAAGTTGGAAGCTGTAATTCCATCTGACTCATAGTCTGAATTTATCCATCTTAACCATTTGTCAATTCCCTGTTCGAAGGCTATAATTGACCAGGGGCAGCCCTGGATAACTCCTTTCTCCCTGTGGATTATTCTTGTTATCCCCCCTTTTGCTTTGACTTGGAAAGTCGACCCTTCATAGATATCTTTAGTTATGTCGACGACTGCTTGTGGATATTGCGCTTCTTGGAGTTGGTTAAGCATGAATGCATGATTGATGCTGCCAAATGCATCCTTAATGTCAATGAAACTTATGAACATCTGACTGCTGCTGTGTAAAAAGTTGGTGATTGTCGACTTTAAGCAGTACACATGTTCTTGTAACCCATTTCGAGGTATTGATCCTTTTTGGCTCGTTGAAAGTCGCCCAGTTGCGACAATCCACTTCATTAATCGGGATTCAATGATTTTCATGAACAATTTATATGATGTTTGTAAGAGCGAAATGGGCCGCCAGTCGTCGATGTTATCGGGGTTGCCGTTCTTTTTCTGCACCAATGTTATTATTCCGTGTTTCCACTCCGGTTTTACATACATACATACATACATACATACATACATACACACATACATACACATACATACATACATACATACATACATACATACATACATACATACATACATACATACATACATACATACATACATACATACATACATACAAACACACACACACACAGATAGAGAGAGAGATGACAACTTCAATCACTCCCTTTGCGTTTCTGAACCAGTGGAGGGGAAATTTGATTTACTGCATTTTCAATGCCTCCATGATGACTAAAATGAAAGTCTGAGATTTCGTCCAGTACATAGCGTAGTAAAAAGCTGCCTTAAGCGGACTATGATATTCCTCGAAATGGTGAAATACTCAAAACTGTTAAGGAAGTAAAATACTTTCCCTGAAGTATTTACCTTAAGTCAATCTGTATCTGTGGCCAAAGTAAATAATATAGCATGTAAATCAAATACCAAGACAATGTTTTTAAGATCCATTACTATTCTTCGGTCGTCTCTCCTCATCAATGAGCCTTGACTGGGAGAAACTCTGTCAAGTTTATAGCGCAAGCCACTGACAAACAATGGGTGCCATCACTGTTGCTAAACTTAATACCTACTGTCTTGGACTTTTAATCCCAGAACACAGCAGACATTGTTCTTTTTCCTTTTGGAATGAATGTTCCAGTCTAGTAGTGCTGGGCAAGAGTCCAGATTTGGATTTGGATATCCAATTAAACGGATCAATCCAGTTTATTCAGATGCAATATGACGTCGAGACACGGTACATCCTTAGAGACCGAGGATCCAGATTTTTAACTGGTCTAAAATTTGGACCATGATACGGTATCCAGATATTTTGAAATGGGTGATTAAAAAATCCGGATCACTCAAAGACAAGTTTTTGCCCGTACAGTTTGTGCATGAGAACTTACTCCTCCAAAAGGTAACTTAACCGCTCACAGGGTAATAATAATAGTTCGTCCATCAGGTATGATGATGACCTTAACAACACCAGAGGAATAAAGAACAGAAATTGTTGAGAATTTCAACACATGGACAATAAAGAGAACTAAAGGACACAGAGGACAGAATGGAAAGACTGTTCTTTCATGACTTATGGCTTCTCATGTGACTGATAAGTCCTATTTTTGCCCTGCAGACCCTTCCGCATAAATGACAAGAGTGCTCCGTTGGTTCAGTACCACTGGGCCTTTTCTTGCGCCGTTCTCTTTTTTTGATAGCCTGCTGGACTCTGTCAGCTTCCCATGCTTTGCTGCCTCTGGTAAGGGCCGCCCTCCAATTTGCACGATCAAGCGAGAGCTTTTCCCACTCACTCACATCAATGGCAAAGGCCTTCAGTGATTGCTTGAGAGTGTCTTTGTAACGTCTCTTTGGGGCCCCAACATTCCTCGTTTAATTGGAGAGCTCAGAGAAGAAGATTTGCTTAGGGAGTCTGGAGTCGGGCATTCTGACAACATGTCCTGCCCAACGTAGCTGAATTTTTTTCAGGTGGCAGAAGATGCTCAATTCCTTGGCACGATTGAGGACCTCAGTGTCTGGAATTTTATCCTGCCATTTGATCCTTAGGATCTTTCTAAGGCAGGCCAGATGAAAGTGATTTAGCTTTCTGGCATGCGATTGGTACACTGTCCAGGTTTCAGCCCCATAGAGTAGGGTGGGAAGGACCACAGCATTGTACACTTTCAGCTTAGTGTCTGTGCGAATGCCGGCGACATCCCAGACTCTCTTTCGAAGCCTGCCAAATGCAGAGCTGGCTTGGCTGATTCTTGAGAGAATTTCAGTATCAACACGAGCCGCGGAAGACAGTGTACTGCCAAGATAGGTGAAGTTCTCCGACACCTTCAGAAGACTGTCATGGACTTTGATATTTGGGGTCACAGGATACTTGTCGTCTGGAGTAGGCTGATGGAGCACTTCCGTCTTCTTTGTGCTTATTGTGAGGCCAAAGTTGTCACAGGCACTAGAGAACTTATCAACACAGTTTTGCATGCTATCCTCATCGTGTGCCAGAAGTGCACAATCATCAGCAAATAGTAGGTCACAGACTTGAGTACTTTTGGTTTTGGTTTTTGCCTGAAGTCTCCTGCGGTTGAATAGACTGCCATCAGTTCGGTACTTGATGCTTACCCCTTGAGGAGGAGAGCTAAAGGCTTCTTGTAGCATTGCAGAGAACATGATGCTGAACAGAGTTGGGGCTAAGACACAACCCTGTTTTACCCCATTTGTGACAGCAAAGGGCTCTGAAACACTGCCGTTGCTTTTGACTGCAGCTTGCATGCCATCATGAAACTGGCGCACTATTGTGATGAATTCGGGTGGACACCCAAACTTCGCCAAGATTTTCCAGAGGCCTTCACGACACACTGTGTCAAATGCTTTTGTGAGGTCAACAAATGTAATATGCAGCGCTCAATTTGGTTCCATGCATTTTTCCTGAATCTGTCTGGCAGCAAAAATCATATCCGCCGTTCCCCTCTCTTTACGAAAGCCACATTGGCTCTCGGGAAGCAAGTCATTTGACGAGAGGTGATCAAGAAGGCGATTCAGAAGCATTCTTGCCAATATTTTGCCAGCAATTGAAAGTAGAGAGATTCCCCGATGGTTGTCACAGACTTGGCTGTCCCCTTTGTTTTTGTACAGATGGATGATTGAAGCATCTTTGAAGTCCTGTGGCAGCTTCCCTGCTTTCAACATATGATTGAACAACTCGGTCAACCTTTCAATAAGCTTTTCTCCACCGAAGGCATACACCTCAGCAGGAATTGAATCCACGCCTGGTGATTTGTTAAAGGACATCTGATTTGTGGCAGTTCGGGTCTCATTTGCTGTGAATGGCTTGGCAAGAGCTGCATTAATAGGAGTCTGAGGGAGGCGGTCAATGGACTCAGTATTTATATTTGATGGCCGATTTAGCACACCTCCGAAATGTTCTGCCCAACGCTGAATTATGGCATTCAATTCAACAATGCGTGTTGAACCATCTGACGCAAGAAGTGGCGTAGTGCCAGAGCGGGATGGTCCAAACACAGCTCGGAGGCTCTCAAAGAACTTTCTAGTGTTGTTTGTGTCGGCATATTTTTGAGTTTCTCTTACTCGCTCTTCAAGCCAGTCATTTTTCATTTTCCTCAGCTTCTTCTGGAGTACACCCTTACATGCACGCAGTGCATCAGCTTTTGCTGTGGAAGAGGGGTCACTGCAGTGAGCTTGGATGAGACTATTTTTTTCTTTGATGAGCACTTTGATTTCATTATCATTATCATTGAACCAGTCCTGGTGCTTGCGGACAGGAAAACCAACTGTGCTGCTGGCGCAAGAGTGTACAGTCGTATTTAGGTCAGTCCAGCTCTGTTCAATGTTCTCAGGGTCAAAAGTCACGCAATCCAATTTTGAGGAGAGTTCTGATGAGAGCTCGCTCTGTTTCTCAGCTGAGCAGAGTTTTGAAACATTTAGGCGTTTAGGTGGCGCTTTCCCTTGAGGGCGTCTATTGCGCCTCAATGTTAGTCTGAGCTTGCAAACAATGAGTCTGTGGTCAGTTCCACACTCGGCACCACACATCGCCTTTGTTACAAGGACATCCTTTCTGTCAGTCTTCCTCACAATGACATAGTCTAGGAGATGCCAATGCTTTGAGCGGGGATGCATCCATGACGTTCTGTTTCTCACGGGGAGACTAAAATTTGTGTTGGTAATGAACAGGCCAAATTCAGCGCACAAAGTAAGTAAGCGCAACCCATTGTTATTGCATGAACCAACTCCATGAGGGCCCAAAACATTTGGCCACGCTGAGATTTCTGAGCCAACCCTAGCATTGAAGTCCCCCAAGAGAATCAGCTTATCAGCTGCCGGGACAGAGCATATGACAGATTCTAGATCAGAATAGAACTTGTCTTTGGCTTCATCTGGGTTTGTCATGGTGGGCGCATATGCGCTAATGAGGGTGGCTGACTGGCTTTTCCCAACTGGGATCCTGAGTGTCATTAGCCTGTCATTTATTTCAATTGGCATGGACTGCAAGTTTCTGACAAGGTCATTTTTAATTGCAAACCCAACACCATGCTGTCTCGGTTCGACTGCACCCTTGCCTTTCCAGAAGAAGGTGTATCCACCACTGAGCTCTTTGAGTTGGCCACTATCAGGGAGTCTGGTCTCACTGAGTGCCACTATGTCCAGGTTGTACCTGCTGAGCTCAATGGCAATAAGTGCATTGCATCTTTCCGGGTTGTTTGAGTTGTCCTGTAGTGTGCGTATATTCCAGGCTCCTAGCCTGAGTAAGCTGAATTTCTTTTTGTTTCGACCGCAAAAAGGGATCCCCACTGGTCGCGGTATACCAGTCAGGGTGATGTGAAGTGGGCTTTCTTTAGGGCACCTTTTCTAGCCCCTTCCTCAGTTGAGGTGAGCAGTGCTATCCTTAAATAAGGCTGCTCAGCTACTGTGGGTGCTGCCTCCCCACGCCTCCACTTCAATCGACGATAAAGCGACCATAGCCCACAGCCACCAACGTGTAGGTCTGTGCTAACAGCTTCCAGTCTATCCAAACCTGCTGCCACCGCACTCGCCCATCGCCGTTGGAATTTTGAGAGGAAAGAAGACGAGACAAAGATGAAAGAAGACGAGGTGAGTGTTAAGACTGGCGCAAAGAATTTGTTTTTAGTGAGAAAGAGCTGCGCAAACATCAGACTCACTCACTCGCCTGGACACAACTTATCCAAGTGGCAAGACAGGGTCAAGACGACTGGAAATGTATCCAGGTGTAGGAGGATGCCAGAGGGACAGTCATATTGCCTGACCGGCTGCCTGTAGGCTACTCCACAGCCTCGCAGTCCCAACTGACTAGGGTGAAAGACCCAAACCAAAGAACACCAATACTGGTGGATGCTCTGTGTCACGATATCCAGGCCAGAGTGACGGTATATTGCCATCTGCCCTATCAATCAACCACTGGCCTGCTGCCGCCAGCTTCGAAGCTGCGTCCGAGAAGTTTGCTCAATTCTTCGTCTGTGATTTAGGCAAGCAAGCCTATGATCACACCGCTACCGGGGGCCAATATGAAGGACTCAAGTACTGAGGGTCACATAGTGCCCTAGCATGTGGCCGTTGGGTTAGATGAAACCTCCTCCGCCCTGGCCGTTTGCACCGACAGGTGCACGCCCACTGATACCATGCTAGCGTACCAGTTCATGAAACAGGTTGTACTGGATTACATGTTACCAGTAGCAGATTTTTCTGACCTGACAAACAGGGTAGTACATATTAAATCTTCCCCTTTTCCTCCCTTTTAAAATCGCGACAAACTATTTAAAAGACTTTGGCCCTGTTCTGAGAATGTGTGGAAAGGGAAACTTATTAATATCTGGAATGTGAGAGGGGAAAGAATGGAACAGACTGGGAAAGAGAAGTATATTTTATAATACCTGTTTCCTAGAAGGAACATGTTGCCCACTGTTTCGGTGCTAACGTTATCACGACCAAACCTTTATCACAATCTTATTAATCATGGTCAAATATAGCAAGAACATTTCTGTGAATTATGACGAGCGTGCTCAAAGGAATAAAATCAAAGTTTATTATTTTGTCTACCCTGTTTAATGATTGCCTTGAAATGCTAATCAATATAGGTGACTGAATATATTCAACAAAATGCCTACATTCTACTTACTTGTTCAAAGACTTGCAACTGACCATGTTGTTCAAGTTTATGAAATATTCTTTGACATCACATAAAAAAAACATCCAACTGACCTGAGGCGTCCAATTCAGCTGTCGGTTGCTCAGTGATCAGGTTCACTCTATCGCTGTGTTTTATTCCTTACACTGACACGCCCTTAGACACAGACGTCTTTCCCAACTCGGCTCATGACGCATGTATTCTTGCGCGGCGCTAGCTGGTTTCTATGGAAACGAGAAGCATCGGTGTCTCTAGTTTCACGTACAGAGTTTAATTAGTGAGCCAGGTCTGGATGATCTGACTGGGCAAAGGGTGTGGAATTTCAGCGAGAATGCCAATCAAACTATAAATTGTAATGAAGCCAAAAGCTGAGAATAAAGGAGAAGCAATTCGTGCTAGTAATAATCTGGACCGCTCGTGGCAAACTGGAGCTGAGGGTGTTAAAAAGGCAAAGATTAGTTTGATTAGCTTGTTGCTCTGGTCAATGACGCATCCATTTCATCGTACTTACCTCTGTCCGTGCAATGTTATTAATAAAATTGATTGTGAATCATATATCTCGTTCAAGGACTACTATATGAAAGGACGAGCACGGCTGATTTCCTGACTCTGCTAGCGGAGGCGAATCGCTTAATGACAGATATCGTGAAAAAATGCAAACCCACAACTAAACCACCCACCTCTTACATACTCAGTATACAGAAACATGTATTTCAATGATAAAAAAGCATAATAAAGTAATATTAATAATTGGTAAAAATTAAAATACACAGAAAGCTGCAGCATTAGGAGGTACGGTAGTAAAAGACTATCTAGCAAATTCCCTTAAAAATGATAAGGTTTAATTTGTTATCAAGGACTACGCTAGCGAAGGCCATTTGATTATTGACACCTACGCCTACAGCCTTATTATGACACCTAAGACTAACCAATTGTAACCAATGTTGCATCCAAACATAATCTCATTAAATAAAGCAGTTTTACCACAGTTAATGACGATACCATACAGTAGAACCTCTGGCATAAGACCTCAGTATGTAATAACACATGCAATTTGACCTTGAAATCAACCTTTTCTATTGGATTTTTTTTAACCACCTTAATTGTAGCCCATTCCATGAATCAGGACCATTTCTGTAGTCTTATAGCAATGGTTCCTCTGTATGTACAGAAACGAAAAATAACTCACCATGTTGCAGCCCAAATTAGTCAGCGAGCCGTGCCTTCTTGATGGAGGTCTGGTACAGAGCTGAATTGCTTTGATGGTCCTTTTCCAAATTATGAATCCCATGCAGAAGAACATTTATTTTGCCAGGCGTCGCAGCAGATGTTTAGAAAATAATCCAAAACCATAGTAGGTGTTCATGGTGAGAAGAATGTTGACAAGTCTTTGACGGCAGCATGCTTTATGTTTGGATTTCTTCACAAAGCACAAACCAGTCCTTACGAACTCATATGTGCACACATGTGGGACAGTCAAACAACCCCTTGAAACTTCTTGGACGAAGTCTTTTACTTCTCTTGACAATAAACACTTCAGCAAGTAAACTGAATCGTACAACAAATACCAAGCTCGCTGATCATTCAAAGGATGTACAGTCTCAAAGTCAGTTCTTCTTGTGAATAATTTGCAGTATTGCTGATTGATTTTATGATTGTCAGTCATGGACCCTAAAACAATCCCACATGTCTTCTCAACAACAGCAGCAGCTTTCTTGACAACAGTGAATTGGTAGGCAGCTGTTAGGTTGTGAACAGGGGTAACAGACACCATAACACTAGGTCCACCATGCAAACATTTCATCATGACACATAACATAGAGCTTGCCTTGGAGTCTGGGTCATTTTTTGACATGCCATTGAGAACACCCCCTGAAAAGGCGACTCTTTGGCGAATTTTCACTTCATCGACTAACAAAAACCAATGTTTCCGCTGAGCATTCTTTGCTTTCTGAAATGTTTTCTCCAGTACTTGGTCAACATCTGTAGAAGAGATCATAGACTGCAGCTTTCGTCTACTTGGGAGAACAAGAAAGTCACGCAGTTAATGGTAATTACAATGAGGGAAAGATTCAATTGCAAAGCATTAACCTGCCACCGAGAATGCCTTGTCATATACGAGTTGAAGCTGTCTTGTAAGAAATTTGAGTTTCTTGCCTTTGGCAGCTTCAAGCGACTCTTAGGCTTGAACTTGTTGAAGAGTCGTTGCCACTTTTTTAACAACACCATCCACAGGAAGGTCATAGTTAATCGCTGAGTGCACAGCCTCAAAGAATTGTGTGTAGGATGACAGACCAGTGTTTGGACTTAAGATTTTACCAAAAGCACGTTAATCCCATTCTTGAAAGCAGAAAAAGTAAGAGGTGAACACAAAGTAGATTTATTGTGAACAATTATTGACAAGAAACTCTCTCTGTAATCTTTCACCATGAAAATACACACAAATTTGTCTTCTGGACGATATATGAGAAGATTTTCATACTTTTTTAACAACTCTTTGTCAGGAGAAAACTCAGAAAACGAAGTGATTCTGTCTTTCTTGATGAAACAGTTCAGCTGTTGATCCTCAGCTTTAGGCTCGCGTGGTGCTGGTTTTGGTGTTGGCAAACAAGAAGAAGGAACATTAAAAATACTTGGTGGCAACACAGGCCGAGTATGTCCACCTGGTATCTTGACCATAGGTGTATCCGCTGGCCAATGTCTCTCACATATAAAAAATTTTGTTGGGTCGACAACGAAATCCTCACGTGGGGGGAGAACGTTCAACCATTTCTGTTTTTCTTGTTCGTCTTTAGGTAGTTTAAACACACGGCATTTGTTAGATTCGTTGTAGTTGCCTTTGCAGTTCACAACACCACACTTATTTGGCATTTTGAAAGAATATAAATCCCACAACTTGCAAAAAATATCCACCAGTATCACATTGTTTCACATGTCTGTTTCAATGTTTATATTTTCCCACACAACCAAAGCACTTGTTCCGGTAACGTAAACTTCCGGGAGAAAAAGAGTGCAAGCTTTCTGCACTAGATCTAGGCCTAAAAATAAACGTTTTGGCGTGTTGGATATTCACTAAGTAAATTAATACCAACAAATCGTATGGAAAATGTGTTTACTGACTTAATTGACATAAACTTCATCGCATCTTATTAGTCTAGATTACTACGCTAAAGCGCACTATTACGTTCGGTCTAAAAATAGACTATTCATCAGAAACTGGGTCAATGCAATGGCCTCCGCTAGCGATGTCAGAAGATCGGCCGTGCGCGTCCTTTCATACAGTAGTCCTTGATCTCGTTTCATAAAACTAATCTGGAGGGTAGAAGGTCATACGTATATATATGGAAATCTAAAGAAAGAAGTTCTCAAATAGGCCACTGAAATGAGGCCCGCTAAGAAAAAATCATAAAACAGATAAACATTTTTTTTGTTGGTCTTGTTTATTTGATGCCACATTTTGCGAATTTGAGGTTTTTGTCATGAAAATGGTTCTCTCAATCCTAATTTCATTATGTATAAGTGTCATTCCAATCGGTTAAAAACTTTTCGAGGCATTTCTTTGCGACATATTGTTGTGCTCCGATTTTACATACGTCTTCAAAGTTTCGAGCCTCATTTTCTCGAAATGACTAAAATACACAGACGAGCAAGAATATGGAAAGTAACCAACGATATTCTTTTTTACTTCAGAGAAGAGGGAGAGATGGGGGGGGGGGGGGTTAGTTTTAAATACTTGAAATGAAAGACAGTTTTAAATACTTGAAATGAAAGACAGTTTTAAATACTTCAAATGAAAGACAGTTTTGAATACTTCAAATGAAAGACAGTTTTAAATACTTCAAATGAAAGACAGTTTTAAATACTTCAAATGAAAGACAGTTTTAAATACTTCAAATGAAAGACAGTTTTAAATACTTCAGATGAAAGATAGTTTTAAATACTTCAAATGAAAGACAGTTTTAAATACTTCAGATGAAAGACAGTTTTAAATTCTTCAAATGAAAGACAGTTTTAAATACTTCAAATGAAAGACAGTTTTGAATACTTCAAATGAAAGACAGTTTTAAATACTTCAAATCAAAGACAGTTTTAAATACTTCAAATGAAAGACAGTTTTAAATACTTCAAATGAAAGACAGTTTTAAATACTTCAGATGAAAGACAGTTTTAAATTCTTCAAATGAAAGACAGTTTTAAACACTTGAAATGGAACACAGTTTTCAATACTTGAAATGAAAGACAGTTTTAGATACTTCAAATGAAAGACAGTTTTAAAGATATCAAATGAAAGACAGTTTTAAATACTTCAAATGAAAGACAGTTTTAAATACTTCAAATGAAAGACAGTTTTAAATACTTCAAATGAAAGACAGTTTTGAATACTTCAAATGAAAGACAGTTTTAAATACTTCAAATGAAAGACAGTTTTAAATACTTCAAATGAAAGACAGTTTTAAATACTTCAAATGAAAGACAGTTTTAAATACTTCAAATGAAAGACAGTTTTAAATACTTCAGATGAAAGATAGTTTTAAATACTTCAAATGAAAGACAGTTTTAAATACTTCAAATGAAAGACAGTTTTAAATTTTTCCAATGAAAGACAGTTTTAAATACTTCAAATGAAAGACAGTTTTGAATACTTCAAATGAAAGACAGTTTTAAATACTTCAAATGAAAGACAGTTTTAAATACTTCAAATGAAAGACAGTTTTAAATACTTCAGATGAAAGATAGTTTTAAATACTTGAAATGAAAGACAGTTTTAAATACTTGAAATGAAAGACAGTTTTGAATACTTCAAACGAAAGACAGTTTTAAATACTTCAAATGAAAGACAGTTTTAAAGATATCAAATGAAAGACAGTTTTAAATACTTCAAATGAAAGACAGTTTTGAATACTTCAAATGAAAGACAGTTTTGAATACTTCAAATGAAAGACAGTTTTAAATACTTCAAATGAAAGACAGTTTTAAATACTTCAAATGAAAGACAGTTTTAAATACTTCAAATGAAAGACAGTTTTAAATACTTCAAATGAAAGACAGTTTTAAATACTTCAGATGAAAGATAGTTTTAAATACTTCAAATGGAAGACAGTTTTAAATACTTCAAATGAAAGACAGTTTTAAATTTTTCAAATGAAAGACAGTTTTTAATTCTTCAAATGAAAGACAGTTTTGAATACTTCAAATGAAAGACAGTTTTAAATACTTCAAATGAAAGACAGTTTTAAATACTTCAAATGAAAGACAGTTTTAAATACTTCAGATGAAAGATAGTTTTAAATACTTGAAATGAAAGACATTTTTAAATACTTGAAATGAAAGACAGTTTTGAATACTTCAAATGAAAGACAGTTTTAAATACTTCAAATCAAAGACAGTTTTAAATACTTCAAATGAAAGACAGTTTTAAATACTTCAAACGAAAGACAGTTTTGAATACTTCAAATGAAAGACAGTTTTGAATACTTCAAACGAAAGACAGTTTTAAATACTTCAAATGAAAGACAGTTTTGAATACTTCAAATAAAAGACAGTTTTAAATACTTCAGATGAAAGACAGTTTTAAATTCTTCAAATGAAAGACAGTTTTAAATACTTCAAATGAAAGACAGTTTTGAATACTTCAAATGAAAGACAGTTTTAAATACTTCAAATGAAAGACAGTTTTAAATACTTCAAATGAAAGACAGTTTTAAATACTTCAGATGAAAGATAGTTTTAAATACTTCAAATGAAAGACAGTTTTAAATACTTCAAATGAAGGACAGTTTTAAATACTTCAAATGAAAGACAGTTTTAAATACTTCAAATGAAAGACAGTTTTAAATACTTCAAATGAAAGACAGTTTTAAAGATATCAAATGAAAGACAGTTTTAAATACTTCAAATGAAAGACAGTTTTAAATACTTCAAATGAAAGACAGTTTTAAATACTTCAAATGAAAGACAGTTTTGAATACTTCAAATGAAAGACAGTTTTAAATACTTCAAATGAAAGACAGTTTTAAATACTTCAAATGAAAGACAGTTTTAAATACTTCAAATGAAAGACAGTTTTAAATACTTCAAATGAAAGACAGTTTTGAATACTTCAAATGAAAGACAGTTTTAAATACTTCAGATGAAAGACAGTTTTGAATTCTTCAAATGAAAGACAGTTTTAAATACTTCAGATGAAAGACAGTTTTAAATACTTCAAATGAAAGACAGTTTTAAATACTTCAAACGAAAGACAGTTTTAAATACTTCAGATGAAAGACAGTTTTAAATTCTTCAAATGAAAGACAGTTTTAAACACTTGAAATGGAAGACAGTTTTAGATACTTCAAATGAAAGACAGTTTTAAATACTTCAAACGAAAGACAGTTTTAAATACTTCAGATGAAAGACAGTTTTAAATTCTTCAAATGAAAGACAGTTTTAAACACTTGAAATGGAAGACAGTTTTAGATACTTCAAATGAAAGACAGTTTTAAAGATATCAAATGAAAGACAGTTTTAAAGACTTCAAATGGAAGACAATTTTAAATACTTCAAATGAAAGACAGTTTTATACACTTGAAATGAAAGACAGTTTTAAAGACTTCAAATGAAAGACAATTTTAATACTTCAAATGAAGGACAGTTTTAATCAATTGAAATGAAAGACAGTTTTAAATACTTCAAATGAAAGACAGTTTTAAACACTTGAAATGAAAGACAGTTTTAAAGACTTCAAATGAAAGGCAGTTTTAAAGAGATCAAATGAAAGACAGTTTTGAAAACTTCAGATGAAAGACCAGTTTTAAATACTTCAAATGAAAGACATCTTTAAACACTTCAAATGAAAGACAAGTTTAAAGACTTCAAATGAAAGACAATTTTAAACACTTCAAATGAAAGACAGCTTTAAAGACTTCGCATGAAAGACAATTTTAAAGTCTTCAGATGAAAGACAGTTTTAAATACTTCAGGGAAAAATAATTTTAAACACTTGAGATGAGAAACAGTTTTTTTAACTTTCTTAATCATAATCATCATCTCGTTCTAATGAAGCCGAGAGATTACAATTAAAAAAGTATTGATTAATTACTTTAATATTATCACGGTAGTAACTATTTCAGCCACATACCTTAGCATAAGAAAAGTACATTTTGTGTTCGTGTAGTGGGGGGGGGGGGGGAGAGGAGGCTCTGGGGAGCATTAGTACGCTTTTCAATTATAGGATGAATTAAAAAAGTTCTTTTAATTTTTTGTTTGTTTATTTGTTTGCTTTCCGACGCCAGGGACTCATCAAGAACACATACGACTCGTATATGGGGGTGGGGTTGGTGGGGGGGGGGGGAGGTATACGACTTTGAGGGGGGGGGGCGTTTTGGGGAGTGAAGACAAGCGTGAAGGTGTACTTGAGTGGGAATGGGGTGGAGTAAGGTCAAAATCTGCCAAACTCGAGCGTATGTACTTAATCAATGCCCCCCCCCCCCCCACCCAAAGAACAGTAACTTAATCAACAAAATGTTTTCGCGTGTATATGACATAAATAGGATTTACTCCCGGAGGGAATCAATAGTATACATTTACGTCTTCTAGTGGAGAGATTATGGAAAACATGATATAAATAAATTGACTCATCACGATCTTTACTGTAGTTGACCTTACTGTGAACGTCCTGGTTGTCCTAAGGCTGAACTTTAAAGAAATTAAAGTAATTCATGATCTATAAAAAAAAAGATAAATAAAAAATAATCGCTAAGGGAGTTCTTGTTTGTTCCAATTCCACTTTTTGCACAATTGAGGAATTCAACGTTAAACGTTTGCAGCTTTAAGTATTATGATAAGGACTTAGAATAAATCGGAACTGTAAAAGAGTTTGATAAAAGCTAAAAGGTATTTTATACAACTGTCAATGTGTGCACTTCTTATATCTCGTCTACACATTAAAAATACTTCAGTTATTTTTAGAAAATGGAGATAGAACAAACAAAAACTAACGTCACGATTTCTCTTGAGAGCTGAACTTTTAAGAGGAATCAAAAGGATAAAAAAAAAATGTCACTGCAAATTCCAATGTAAACTTTTGTCCATAATCATACGTTATTTCACTTGCGTCACCAAAATTGAGATACAGACACCAGCTATCCTGAGTGGCAATGGTCAAAGAATATTGGAGAAAGGTGAATTCTACGAGATCAAGTGATCCTAACCAATTGCCTGATTTAAGAAAAAAAGAAAAACTTGAATAATATAATATATTTCTCACACATGGGGGTTGGGGAATGGGAAGGGAATGGGGGTAAATTATTTACAAAAATTTTGAAGAAATATTGTTCACAATGATTATTATATTATTATGTAAAGGAAAAAATCTGGTGCCTGGAGACAGTGGGAATATTTCGCAAAGCATAATATTATACACTGTTATTACTCTTTTGACGTAAACACTAATCTACATTTATCTGTACAATTATATAATTCACAAGTTCTCCACCGTTGAATGAAAAAGGAGTAAAACAGAATGAGAAAAAAGAGAAAGAAAAGAAGGAAGCCAGATAGAAGGACCAAAAGAAAGAAAGGAAGGAAGGGAAAAAAGAAAGCAGCGTAATTTAAGGAGTGTAACGCTAGTGACTTCACAACCATCTGGGATAAAACTGTAAGCTATGTCTATGGCTTGGAGATAATATACAACCCGAGACACAGCCATTCCTACTTTCACTACAGTTATGTCCACAAATTTTGTGCGTATAAATTCGGTGAGTACGACTCTTTTTCGTTCAATTATGAAGTGATGTGGTGTGAATTGTTGCATTGCTGACATCGATGATACGCCCGCAAGTCGACGGACGGAATATGACGAATTGATTCGTCTCCGTATCCTGAGTCGTGTATACTTCTCTCCGCTGTATTTTACACTCTCATAGTTAATTGTCATACCCTGATTTGTGTGGGAAATCGTGATCTTCCCAAG
The DNA here is from genome assembly GCA_963931925.1 of Onchidella celtica. Classification (NCBI taxonomy): domain Eukaryota; kingdom Metazoa; phylum Mollusca; class Gastropoda; order Systellommatophora; family Onchidiidae; genus Onchidella; species Onchidella celtica. Next base: position 31,491,037 of record OZ007578.1, read on the forward strand.
ACCTGCTGTAAGCCACAGTGTTATTGTTCTTAAAATGTGATGGTTTTACAACAGCTTGGTAAACCTGGAGCAATGGAATTCAAAACCTGTCACGCCAGAAAAGAAATCACAGAGAAATGAGTCACTTTGAGTGTTATGTTTCACGCTGACACCGTAAAAGGCCATGATTTGATTGCAAAGTTCTCCGATCAGTGACCTGTTGAGAAGTCACGCGTCGGTTGAAGACCTTTTGCTTCTCGAGGGCACGAGCCAATGGCTGAATTTAACTGCTTTATATAAACCACAGAGTGACACCACCCACAGAACATATCACAACAACATGATAAAACTTCGAGGTATTTCGAGATCGGCTCTTTCCATATAATTTGACCCCATTTTCAGCCACCACTCTCTCTCTCTCTCTCTCTCTCTCTCTCTCTCTCTCTCTCTCTCTCTCTCTCTCCCCCTCTCTCTCTCATTCTCTCCCTCACTCTTTCTCACGCTCTCTCATGCCTTCTCTCTCCCCATTCTCTCTCTCTCTCACGCCAGCTCATTTCCCTTGTCGCACCCTCTCTCTCATTCTTTCTCTCACTCTCTCTCACATTTTCTCTCACGCCCTCCTCCCACTCCTCTCTCTCTCTCTCTTCCTCTCACGCTGTTTCTCGCTGTCCTCTACTGTTATTCTCTTACTTTTTCTCCCCCTCCCCCTTCTCAATCTCTCCCCCGTCTCTGATGTCTCCTGCAGACGAATCGCTGACGATTCTCTTCCCATTATATATATAGAGCTCTTCCACCCTACATCTTCCCTCTTCTGCAAGGAACAGAAGAGAGAACGCAGAACAGTTTACCATAACAGCTTGATTAAATTTAGAGGTATTTTGAACTTATCTCTTTTCGGGATGTTCTGAGTTCGTTTTCCATGGTCTTCTGTGCACATTTCAGGTCCCTATACTGCTCTTCTCTTGTCACCTCCTAGAACAGAAACCATGAACACCTTACCACGAAACCATCTATATATGTACTCCAAATTAATGTGATATCGCTTTCCATGGTACACATTCAGTGCCTTCTCAACGCATGGGCACACTGGGCCCAGGGGGCCCCATGCATGCAAATTTACATTGGTTTTTGAAACGGGGAAGAAAATCCCACCGCGGCCTATTACTTTACCAAGGGGCCATAATGGTGAGGACGGCACTGTAGACATTCCATGAGTGGCTCTCTGCCTGAGAATAACTATTGTACCTCCTTCCATAGAATAGAAACATACAAAATTTCACCACAACAATACCATATATTGCAAAGCTTATTTGGAAATCATCTACGGCCGTGTTCCTCAAGTTTTCTCATCTCTCTTTCTCTTTCTCTTTCACTCTCTGTCTCTCTCATTCTCTCTTCCCCCCTTTTCCACCGGTGGGGCTTGGCAACATTTTGATGGGGCATGGGACTTCAGAAAGAAGCGTAGGGATTTTTCATTGAAATCTTGATTTCATAGTGTATGCTAACATAACTGTACAGATAGTTTGTTGTCTGTTTATATCCTGTTGGTGTTTCCCTTTGTTTAGCTCGGACTAAAACATCGAACTTTTTAACATGAAAACTTCTTTTAAAGGTATACAAACTGAATAAATTATTATATATTATTTGAATCTTTCTGTGTAATTTTGTGCATTAACTTTGTCCGATAATAGTGGGGGGACACGTTTTTATTATAAACTGAAATGGAACATGGGGAAAACGGTGATAAACACTGATCGGCAGTATATAATTCTGTATATAATTCACAAATTCTCCACCGATGAATGCAAAAGGCCTTTTTAATTAGGCCACCAACACAACCAACGAGAACTAAGGAGGTATACATGTAGATTTTGCGTGTAGGGTTCAAAATACCCTGAAATGTGCACCGAAGTTTGAATTTTTTCATTGGTTTTGTTTTTCAGGTTTTGTTTTTTTTAAATTTGCTTTGTGTCGCTGATTACTCGCCTGTGATCCTTTTTTTTTTCACAGCACATAACGTGATGTGAACACTTCTTGCCGGCTGATTTAAACTATTCGACGTGCCAGCGTCTAAAATTAGAACACAGGAATACCCTGCTGCTTGGTTTGGGAATTATTTCCGTTTGCCGAGACAGATGTAGAGAGAATAGAATGTGACCGGTGGGACAGCGGTTGGAGGGTCTGTGTGCGGAGTGCGGCTTTTAAGCTTGTTTCAAAATAATGTGACCTCCATTTCCATGGCCTTCTCTGATGTCTTCAGTGCAGACTTCACCAGCCGTTCTCGACCTCTTGAGACCTCCCTCCCCCTTTTCTCTCTCTCCCCCCCCCCCCCCAATAGAAACATGAAATTCCTCCCACAACAAGATCAATAAATTCGGGTGGATTGCGAAATCATCAACAATATATTTCTAGTAATTAGACCTCTTTTTCTGATGTCCCTGCTGATCGTCCTGCCAGCGATAATCTGCCCGAGGGCCCTTGTACATTAATAAACTCAGTAAATAGACAAGTAATTTTATCTGGCCGGCGGCACATCAGATCATTTTGTGAGGTAATACATTACTGTTGCTGTTGTTTGTTGTTTTCCAGACTGCTTGTACCCTCAAAGGCGTCGCAGGAAGAAAGTATTTTCGGTTTCGGTCTGCAGCCAGCTTTGACGCCAATAGTCCAGGTTTTCCTTGGTCTGCCTATGGACTTGTATGCAGAGAATTGCATTTTGTATGCACAATGGACCGGCTGGAAGATCGGCATTCGCAAGAGGTGTCCAAACCATTTTACCCTCTGCTGCTCTACATGTCGGTGGGCTGGTGTTGTTCCTACCATTGTCTGATCTCCCATGCAATACCTTTTGGTTGGTATTTAGACATAGTTGGTGTGTAGGCAAAGAGGTAACAATGTCTGAATGTTTTTAGATTTGAAATTAATGGTGAAGAAGCCGTGGCGCCTCTATCTTTCATTTTTCAGCCGCGCAGAAGGACATACCATAGCTGCACCCGAACACTGATCTCTGGTGTGGACAGGTACCATCAGTTGCCCTGCCTGAAACAGACATTGGCGATCATGGCTCTCCACTCGGATCTATCATCAGCCAACCTGAAGAAGGAGTTGTTGTGACGTTTATTTGTAGTCCATGAATTAAGTCTTTCAGTGAAAGTTTTTCTCTGTCTACCCCTGCTTTTCCTGCCTTCGATCTTCCCCGTAACTGCTATGTGTTCGAGGCTCCTGAGGCAACAGATGTGTCCTAGAAATTTCAGTTGCTTCTGTCTTATTGTTTAATTAATGATCTCTTCAGATTAGAGTCTCTCAGTACTGAGTCATTTGATGTTTTCTCCATCCATGATATTCTCAATTTTCTTCTAATAAACCACATCTCTGCTACTTCTAGTTTCCTCTCTGTTTCTTTGTTCATTGTCCAACATTCACATCCGTATAAAAGCACTGACCACACAAAATATGTGGTTTCAAGACTCTGATATTTGGCTGTCGTTGATATATTTCTGTTAATTAATATTGGTCTCATGTTTTGGAATGAACATTTGGCCATGATTATTCTTTTCCTTATTTCACTTATGCTCCTACCATCTGTTGTTATTAAATAGCCTAGATATTTGAATTTTGTAACTTGTTTTAGTTGCTCTCCACGGATCCCTGTCTCACTCCTCTTTTAATTGTTTTGAATTCACTATGTTCTCCTTCTATTCTTACGGCTGCACTTTGATCCCAGTAAAGATTTCGGATACCCTCAGGTCTTTGCCATCGATATCTAGTGTTTCCAAAATGTTTTACTTTGTCAACAGCTTTAGGGTATTCAATGAAGCAGAGATGCAGGTCTTTTTGCACTTCTATGCATCTTTCCATGATCATTGACAATGTAAAGATGACATTTCTGGTACCATTATCTGGTACAAAACCAAACTACGTTTTGGATAGTTCTGGTCTCAAGCTCTTCCGTACTCAAAGCATCAATATCCTGAGCAATATTTTAGTAAAATGACTCATCAAACTGATTGTTCTGTGTAACTCGCATTCTGTGGCCCCCGGTGCTTTAGGTAATGCTATGAAAACTGATTTACATAGGTCATCTGGGATTTTGCCACTATCATACATTGTATTTAGAAGTCTTGTTGTCATATCTGTTCCTAGATACTTTAGAGCTACGATTATTTCTATTGATATGTTATCTGGTCCTGTTGCTTTCCCGTTTCATTTTATTTACTGCTGTTTCTACTTCTCCGCTTAGGACTGGTGGACCTTCCATGGTTTTCTCGATTTCAGGTTTCTCTCCTCTGCTGTCAACATGTTCTGACCATTTATTTGCAAAATCATCTTTGGCCATAAACATTGTTCCCTCTTTCGATTTGATACAACTTGTACTAGTGCATTTGCCTTTGTTTCCGCTGACTTCTTTAATTTTGGAGTGCATAATATATATTTGCTGTTTTTATCTTGACATTGCTCTGTTTCTTGGCATTGTTCGCTTATCCAATTTTCCTTTGCTTCATTACATTTCTTTTTAATTTGATAGTTTAGATCTGTGTATTCCTTCGTATTTTTTAACTTTCGACTTTGTTCCATTAAGTCTAGAATTTCTTTGTTCATCCATTTCTTGTGTTCTTTTTGGCCTTTTTTGGGATATTTTCCTCTGCAATGAGTCCTTCATTCTATCCCATAGTTCTTCCACTTCAGTGATGTCTTCAAGAGCCCGGTATTTGTTTTCCACATTTACAGAAAATTTACAGGCATGCCCGCTGCATTCCGCTTTGTCACTGTGTGAGCAGGGCTTATTGTATTAGTGTGAAGCAAAATGTATGGACGCCGAGAGGACTGTTTGACATCTTTAAAGTAAAAAATTGACAAAAAGAAAAAGTTGCGTGTAGCAAAGTCTCGTATAAAAAATAATACCCAACAAGAACTCTCAGCTAAGTAGACGCACTTATTTAATGTTCTATTTAGATTCCATATGTTTCATGTTCTATTTTTCTTTTGTTCGATTGTTCTATCTGTTCAATTATCCCATTGTTTTTTTTTCCTGTTTTTTTTTTCTTTAAAAATTTTATTCCAGTCTACTACTGTTGCCGAAATATCGACATTTTCTGTCTTCCCTTTTAGTTTGCGTTTCATTGAATCTTTGGGTATTATTTCTTACTCGAGGCTTTGCTACATACAACTTTTTGTTTTGGCCAATTTTTGACTTTGCTCTAAGCCTTCTGCGACCCCACAGTTTTTCTATAGTTCTTATATTTGGTCAATTGACCTCTTTAAGTAAGTCTTGTTTTAAAATTTTAAAAGTTAATGCAAATTGTAAAAATAATTCTTTTAAAAAGTATAAGTACCAATATATTATTTTCCATCACATGCCCGCCAGCAATCCTATGTCAGTCTGACTTAGGGGATCGACCACAGATTTTGCTCCTAATTCGAAATAACGTCGTTCGCACGTAGAAGATCCGCTTGTTACGATATCGCGCCATCCCGTAGATTTGATACGGAAGCCGACCCCACGATCATCCCAATGTAGCGCCCTCCTCTTGTGACTGAATTGAGCTGTGAACACTAATCTAAAACTGAGACTTTTCTTTTTTTTCTTTGTGAACTGTGTTATGTCGTCACATCCGTATGGCTTAGGTACTATGTAAGCCCTACGCTTTTACTGTATATTGTTTGTGTGGGGGCCAACATCACTAGGCTGAGGCTCCCGAGAAACTAAAAGGACCTCATGTATTATTTGTGCCAACTGTGACCATGTAAGACCAAGAAAAGCTCACATCGTGAGCTCTGTCAATTGTGTGATAAAACTGTCGTGGTGAGACTTGTGAAAAGATTTTCTCGTCTGTGTTGATTAAGCTGTGGTTTGTGGAATTTTTAAACTACCAAACGTACCGAAGTCATATACATGTACATGTACAAATCCAGGTAAGATACACGTAGGAATGCTAGCAAAGGTCCACTCGGCCCCTCGTCAGTCAGCTTATAATTATCATTTCATACATCTAACATAGAGTTTAATAACAAATGAGCGAGCTCGATGTTTGACCTCTATGCAGCTTGGAAATCGTGACTTCAGACACCTTTGCATCTCTGTAGTGATCAACTGTCTTCATTTGACTTGAGGTTGTGAACCCAAACAGTTAACTTTAGGAGCGAATGGTGAACTAGTTATGATTAATCACGCTTCTCCTCGACGAGTTTAGAAACTGTACTCTGAAACTGATCTCTCCATCACGTATTCCGATATCATTTAATTTTGGTGACACGGGCGAATGAAAAAAAAAAAGTAGAGCACAAAATAGAGCTTACAGAGATATATTTCCAGTGACATTTCAGGTACTTGACTGACTGAACAAACATGTGTTAAGCTGTGTTTTCATATGTACAGAAACGGCAACGGGAACGTCAAGAACTCTCCAAGTAATGAAATAGAATGTTTTCATCACGTGTACGGGAAACGTTATATCCGTACACGTGGAATCACTCTTTCTTTTTACTTTTTGACAGATCTTTGACGTTTCCGTCGCCGTTTCTGTGTCCCCTACACATGAAAACATGGCTTTGGCTTTAAGTTGTGTTTTCATGGGTCAGAAATGGAAACGGCAGAAATCCATCAAGTAATAAATAGAGAAAGGGCGTTTCCATGTGTGCAGAAATAGCGTTTCCGCACACGCCATGAAAACAATCCTTCCATTTCACTACTTCAGACGGTTTTGATGTTTCCGTTTCCGTATACATGAAAACATAGCTCGAGATAGATGCTAGACATGACAGTCACGCTTCAAAAGGGCATTGTTTTGAAATCAACGATCCTGAGATATGATATTAATGCTGAGGGAGAACATGAGAGGACGGATCAGTTGATTAGATCTGGTACGTAGAATATTAATTTATGCCAAGACAACGTTTCTTCTACCCGTTTTAGATTAACTGGCAGAGCCCAGAAAGATGAATCATCTAGAGTTTTGTTTTTATACCAAGCCCAACCATATTGTCAAGATCTAGATCACGTTAATAAAGGCATTTGGATTGGATGTAACGATTAATAAAACTCATTGCCAGACCATTATTCCTTGGAGAATACACAGATGTACCAGTTGATTTTCGACACTTTTCAATTCTTCTCGACGAAATCGTGCCTCTTTTGTTTTTGTTTGGTGGCTCAAAAAAACAACAACACAACAACAACTCGTAAACAAATAATATTAAAATCTGAATTTTGTCCACAATGGATGTGCCCCACGAAATTTACTTATTTTATCATTAACATTGGGGACAATACACAAAATTTCATAATATTTGGTCATGCAGTCACGAAGTGTTAGGTGCATACAACCTTACATATTCATCCCGTAGCTCCAGTGAAAATATATTTCTGGAACAAAAAAAAAGAAGAACAGGGCCTGTAGTGTAAACAAAAAGAAGATTGTACATGGATTTATACAGTCTTTGAAATGTAAGGAAATCGGGAGAGCTGAAGGTGATACATAATAGAGAAACAAATAAAGACTGAATATTTAAAAATAATGTTATTAATAATAAAACAACTACAGAAACTCTGTTGCATCATGGCAGGGTTTGCAACAAGATTATAATGAGAAAAACAATAACGTTGTTTGTTGCAACAAAGGAACTATAAAATAAATCATAGAAAACCAAGCAAACTGTCTCACAGATGCATCCCCAATCCACCCTCCAGTAAACAAAAATGTAATTAAAAAAATATTACAATCCATCTGGTAGTTACTTTTAGTTTAGTGGACACGCCTTTGGTTGGTGGGCGCTTGTCTTGGGGTTTCCCACTGTCCTATCATTCTCTTCTATTCTGTCTATCGTCTTGCTTCTTCGTAGCACAATAAGACCGTTGAGCTGTGTTTTCACATGTATGGAAACGGAAACGGCAAGGGAACCGCCAAAAATCTGTCAAATAGTAAAAAGAAAGAAACAGCCTTTCCATACACATGAAAACATTCTTCCAATTTCACTACTCGCAGAGTTTTTGATGCTTCCGTTTCCGTCCACATGAAAACATTCTTCCTATTTCACCACTTGCGGTGTTTTTGACTTTTCCGTTTCCGCACACATCAAAATCAGGCTTTATCGTGTTGACTTGCTATCTCAATCTCAATCTCAGTCTCAAACCTGTGGAGGCAAGACTGTGTGAACAATTATTCAATCCCTTAGAATGACAAGGTTCTGTTTCCACTTTTTGGCTGAACTGACCTACACACCACACACGACTTTAACAGGCCTTTTCCACTGTGTGTCAAAGTATCAAGCAATTTGTTGGTATTACTAAAAAGACAACCAAAAAAAAAAAAAAATATATGCCCTACAAGCTATGACCACATGAAACTTCAATTCTCGGTTTCTCAAATGTTGACGGATGGAAGTTAGAAGCTCATCATTCTAAGGGAACGAATTGTATATAGAATGCAATCGATAATTTTCTAACTAATTATTCCGAGTTTGCCTAAGAGGAGAAATATTATATCCATGTCTTTTCTTGCGAGTTAACGACAGGTTTTTCAGTGTTGCCATAGGTCAGGGTATTCTCGCGTGTACCACTAAGCCGAAAAATTTCTTGAATTTCTGAGCAATTCTTGCGCGTCAACCATGTCGAGGACAGTCTGGTAAAACTATCGTAACTCGACCTTAAAAAAAAAACAACAGTTGAGATATATGTGAGTGGATCTGGTGAAATTGGGCTAAATGTGGAAGACCAGATTCCTGATAAATCCCTCCAAAGTGGGAACACGTTTCCATGGAAATTGAGATTTGCCTATAACATGAAAGATTTGCCATTTTCCTGCATTCAGTTAGACCATTTTGCTTGAACTTGTCTTGAAATGTTTTTTTGTTTTGTTTTAATGGTATGAAAATTTCAAAAAAAGCCCAATTTTGCAAGATCCATTCGCATAATAATGATATAATTGCGGCCATTGACAGCATGCAGGGTCGGTGATTAAATTCTGAAAACTAAACAACGCTTTTGAAATTTCGTAATTGAATACGATAATATTCTGCTTTCACTGAAAAAACAAAATGTAAGAAACCAAGTACGACAGTTTAACATGAATCCCTTAATTTGTACTCCCTGACATTTCTTGGACAGGAAGAGTGCCTGGTGCACAGTGTGTGAAATGTAGGGAACTGATGAATGGTATGTCACCCAAAACTGGGGTGTAAACGCTGGGCCGGCATGCAATAAGAGAAAAATATAAGAAAGAAAGATAGAACAAAAAAGAAAGAAAGAAAGAAAGAAAGAAAGATTTTATTAAGTTTAATCAAACAAACAAACCGGACTGTAACTATCCCCTGCGAGGGATTTCATAATGGCTGTGGAGACTGATTTAAAAGAGAGGCAACCGTTGATATTAATTACTCAGTTAACATGAATTGTTTCCTATTATCTGTTTAAAAAGAAACGGCGGATGGGAATAAATTTTCAGACGCGTATTATTATAGTGTTTTTCATCACTGTCGTGCACTGGCTGGACTGAAATTTGGCAAAATAGTGTGATTTATCAAGGAAATCTGTCTTTTTCTGATTTCATACCTGAATTCAGATTACTTTAATGAGAGGAATCAGGAGCAAGAACACGTTACGAGGCCTAGTCATGTTCTCTAGTGAAATCATTTTGATAGATATAAAAAAGAATATTATTTCATTTGCTACAGATTTTTTAACCTGGTGAAGAATGTATATAAGGAAGGCATGCATCATTGCTTTGTTTGTTTGTTTCTTTCTTTTTCATTCTTTTAGGGTTTGATGTAATTGTAAACCTATAGCTTTCTTGTTGCTTGTTTAGGAGTACTTTGGGTAAAGCAACATTCTGTCCCATGGTGCAAATGTAAGGACAGACATGGCAATATGAATAGAAGGCAAATTTGGAATGGTGATATTTCTCTCCTTTAATGCATATTATCATAACACAAACAATTAGGAGAAGACAACTGCAGTTCATGGGATACCTGAATCGACACCAGGGTCTTGAAGACCTTGCTCTAAATGGAAAAATAGAGCGCACAAAAAGCAGAGGTGGACAAAGAATAAATAGCTGGAGAGTTTGAACAGATGAGCGACAGGGAAAAACGAGGACAAATGGGCTTTTTGCGGGCATCCGAGCAGCGAAATGAGTAGCGAACCATGATCGTCGATATCTGTTCCAGATCCGGCACTTGAAGAAGATGAACACAGAACATAATATTATAGTCATTTAATGTTTGAGCTTGCACATACTGTAAGGGACAGATTAATATAGCCTTTATGCATTCAAATAATATTTAACCGAAGGTGAAGAGTATTTTTTTTCATGGAAAAAAGTAATAATTTTTACACTTAAGGAAAAAAAGGGTGATCTCCCCAGTGCAGTCTCAGTGATGTGCGCTAACAAATGTCAATCCCTGGAGGCAGTGACAATTTGCGATCTTAGTTCTTGTTTGTTCCAACTCCACTTTTGGCACAACTAAGAAATTAGACGTTAAACGTTTGTGGCTTTAGTATTAGATAAGGAGTTAGAATAAATCGGAACTGTGAAACAGCTTGATAAATGCCACAACGCATTTTGAACAAGTCTCAAAGTGTGCATTTGTTACACCTCTACTATACACTAAAAGATCTTCAGTTTCTCAGAAAATAGAACAAACAAGAACTGAAGTTGCGAATTGTATAAAGTTCATGCATATATTGACATTGTCTTCTGGGACTAGTGAGCCCGGCTTGGAAGTCTGGATTAAACTTGACAGAGCTGTGGATAATTGGGTGTAAACTAAATATCGTGTGAAGCTGAAATCGTTCCGTTCATATGCAAAGTGTACATCATCTTCAACAGAAACTTGTTTTGAGTCGAAGTGTATATTGTCATCATCCCGGCAGACACATGAAATTACCATCAGGGTTGGTCAAAGTGCGGCTCGCCAGCCACATGCGGCTCTTTGACCTTCAGTATGCGGCTCGTGGGAATATGTTGGCCGAGCTCTTTCTTTCATCACAGTTGAAATAAAAGGTAAATAAGAAAAACAAGTCAAGCTTTATTATAATTATTATATGCTGGATATGAACTGAGACCCCATTGGTTTCAAACGTAAGTTTAATGTTCATAGTTAGTAAAAATATTTAAGAATTTAAATCCTAATTCAAATGCTAGATCTGAGCGGGCCATTGTTCTTTAGTGCTGAGGGAAGGAACGATTTGAGGTAGATGGATATTTACTAAGACAAATAATTATCATTAAAAGTCTTTTTTTTTTTTTTTAACTATTTAGTTTTATTTTTGTAATTTTGTTGCTGAAATGCAAATTCGCAGGTTTTTCTTAGAGATTCCCGTAGTTCATTATCGATTTAATAAAAGTTCAGTATAGTTAGGATAATCATCAGTCAAGATTTTGAAAACATTAGCTATGCATGTGTACTATGTGATTACTGAAACTAATACAAATGAACAGTTTAAAAAACTGCATACAAAAGCAAATATTGTTGTTTACATATATCTATACAATATATATTTGTGGACTTGAGATTTTTCATCGCAAAAGGCTTCTGAACCACTCAACACTCAGACTTCAAATTTTATATGGTGCATCAGAATGGATGTAAGGGTGCACAGTTTTTAACAGAAGTCTCAAATCTGTGTTGTTTTTTTTATCGGAAATTTATTGTTTCGCCATGATTTAGATCTATTTCGAGCCATGGTTCACCATTTTAAGGTTTCGTTATCACTTCCTGCGATGTGTTCACTATCAAACACAGTAACCCGTGCGCAAATCATGCTGTTGTACGGGATGCGCAGTGTGTCAACTCACAAAGGCAGAGCAGTAAGACTTATTTAAAAACAAACAAAAAAAAAAAAAAAAAACAAATAATAACAGGGCAGATGAAGCAGGTCCATAATAACCACCCAGAACTGAAACCAATATTCAAACCGATTTTTCCCGGGCAGGGCCGGGGACCTCAGTTAGTTTCTTAATATGTATACACATGTATAATTTTTTTTTGCACTGGTAATTAAATGTGTATGTAACAATAAAAACATATATTTTGTTCATACCTTGTGGCTCTCGAACACATGAAATTTATCGTATGTGGCTCTTACACTTTGGCCACCCCTGACATAATTGTAATCTCAATACAACTTCAGTGGCTGTGGATATACATTTATAATGCATTTGTGAGATCACAGAACAATGGTTATTGTAGTCACTGCAACTGGGTCACTGCAGCTGGCAGGTATGACGAACGGGGAATTCAACAATTAACTGGGCTTCTAAATCCACAAGAACTATGAGAATGTACAAGCTGGAAGTAGTCCTTCAGATGACTGCCTTCACATCCACTCCGGGTGTTAATAAGCTGAAAGTCGGACGCTGGCGGCACACATGACCTAGTCAAATCTGTTTTCCTGCGTGTTTTGACGCAGTGAGTGAGGTCTCCCTTTCTGGACCTTGCTGGACTCAGTCCACTTTCGACACACTCGAACTGGTGAGACAGACAACTTTCAGTCTCACCAGTGAGGGAGGTCACATTTAACTCCATAGTTCACATATCACACAAAAACCAACATAAAAGTAAATTGGCTCAGTGTGCCCCCAGCCACTTTTACAAAGACTGCATAAAGCGAACTTCTTCCTTTTCTAATGCAGGTTGTGTCCACATCTAAACTTCCTTTCCTTTCTGGCGAGTTCCAGCAAGTAGTTCGAATAAAGAGACTTCCCAAAATCAAGGCTGTATTGACACATTTGGAGTGACTTTAGTCCATCCTTTTTCGTTATTCTACTCTGAGCTTTGCTCACGAGCGTCATCTTTTCGAGCCTATTAATGAATGGGCAAGAGTTCAAACTAATATTTTAAATAAAAACACTTCCTGAAATCAAGACAGTGCTGATACATTCGGAATGATTTTAGTTCATCCTCGTTTCGTTGTTCTACTCTGGGCTTTGTCTGGGAGCTTCATCTTTTCGACCCTCCAATGAATGGGCAATAACAGACTGGGGGTCTTTACAGGGACGACAACACGGCGTTCTACTGCAGTAGATGAATAGATTGTTATCTCCAGCGTGCGGTTAACTGTAGGTTGCCAGGTTCTCTAACTATTAAACGTGGAACTGATACATGCGATCCCGCTATTACTAGATCCGTTTAAAGGCGGCGTTTTACTCTTTAAATCGTTTCCGTTTGGTAAAGAAAAAGACTGCTTCTTTGAGCCCCCAATCTTTGCCATGATGAAGTTCGGCAGTAAAGATCGTTTTCGCCGCTGCCCGCCTGCGGTCTCTGCGTTTGGTGTTTCTGCTGCTTTTGGTGTAGCGGATAGAATGAAGGCGGTCCCTGTGATGGCTGGTGCATCTGCTCTTGTCCCTGCTGAAGTGGAAGCGTGGTCCACAGCTGGGCTGATTTTTGGTACAGACGCTGACACTGCTGCCATTTCTATTGTTGAAATATTTGGATTGTCACGTTTACACTTCACATCATTAGGTAGCCCTGGTGGGTGATATGTGTCTGTGCTCAGTGCTCGATGGTGCGACGCGTGTTCAACATTCGTCTTTTTAGCCATGACTCTCGTAACACTATTTCTATCAGAAACGTTGTCATAGTTACTCACAACACAATTGTTTTCTGACGTCATCATTTCTGACGCATGAACTCGTGTTGTCTCGGATGGACGACTGGCGTCAGAGGCGTCGTGATTTTCTGCCTGGCGCTTCACCGGTGACCGGTTACTTCTCGATGTGGAATTCGGATGACCGGACGAAGGGACCGGAATTCCGAAAATGCTTTTCAGTGCCGAGCGGAATCTGGACCCACTGATACAGTACAAGAAAAAATTGAGGCAGCGGTTAATGTACAGTAAGTAGAATGTGAGGGTGAAAGTCAAATTTTTCCCACCTTGAGAATCTGGGATGAGCCCAAACTGGCCCATCAAGACCGTGACAATGGCGTAAGGCAGTGTGCAGATCACCAAAGAAAAAGAGTCGATGAGAAGCATGATTGACAGCTGGCGGTTTTTATTGGCGACATGGGAGTCTCTTCTGAGGCTTTTACGACCCTCGCCGGCAGTAAGCTCCCCCAATGTGGACCTTCGAATATTCCTAATGATGACGAAATTTCCAGCCATTACGAAAGCGTACGATACAAGCATGATGGTGACATGTATCCAGACGTATATTGAGTCGTAAAAATGGGCGTAAGTAGCGTCATTTCTGTCTATATCGCACAAACTTCTTGTCGTGTTTGCTACAACTCGTGATTTAAATATCAAGTGTGAGACTTTGATGAATTCAAAGATCACCAATCCCAACACCACGAATTTGGCTCTGCGGACTGTGCAGAGTTTGTAGGCTTTCAGAGGATAGCTGATGGCGATAGCGCGTTCTGTTGTCATAGCAACCGTAAAATACACACCCAGATCGCTAGTGCCCCATCCAAATACTTGGAAGAAAGAGCACATTGGGTGAGCATCCCGTGCAGCGTCGAATACGTGCGGGAAATTCACGAAGATGTAGTGAGCCGGCAGCGCTACCAGCACGCTGGAGAAGTCGGCCACAGCACTGGCCACCATGTAAAGGGAGGTGGACAGGGACCGGAAATACTTACTCCGCATGACCAGGATGACGAAGATGTTGCTGACGATACCAACGACAAAGAGAACTGGAGGCAGGAATAGGTCAATTCTACATGTGATCATTGACTGCGTGTCTGTCACATTATCCAAATACTCGCAAATATTGTTCTGCTCCCAGAAAGAAATCTCTTTACCTGGACTTGATCTTGTCAGGTTCGGGTCCTGAGATCTGCTGAAGTCAGAAAACCCAGGCAAAGCAGTGGACAGATTTGTCCCAGGGAATGTTTTCTCCCGAGGTGTCATTCTCATGGTGTGCAGCAGGTGTCATATGGCATCATGACCCAGGTGTGACCCCGGCCCCATAAAATGTGAAACGATGATGGACCGAAATAATTGTTTGACGGGAGTTTCTTCCTCTGAAAGATCTACTGTAATCTGGACTCTCCGAAGAATTTCAGTGTTCTTTTCGGATGAAATTCTCATCGGAATTGTCAGATGGCCTTCTAATAAAAAGTGTCGGACGTCATTATCGGTTTCAGACGATCTTTTCATGGAATGTCATGGACGTCTTTCTCATGGTCACAGGATATAGCAGATGTCATTCTCATGCAAAGCATCAGATATCACTCTCATGATACGCTTCAGATGGCATTTTGATTGGACGAACAAGATGCTATTCTTGTGAGGTGTAGGCGTTTATCAGATTTCATTCTCCGGAGATGGATGTTTTGCCTGAGATGAAAAAAAAAAGCAAAAAACATTACAACTTTAAGATTTTAAATCATAGCATTTAATTCACAGAAGTCAAATGCATCTGAGAAGGGGATTAGTTTTAAAATCTTTTCATCCCTACCAGGGATCGTAGCCTATGAGGAGATTATTATATTATTATTATATTCTCGTGATGCCTAAAACAGAATGTCGGTCACAGCACTCATGCCGATAATGTTATTGGACACCATGCGTCAACACCCTTATCCCATTTACTGTAATGAAAAGTATCCTATTTAATAACGTACACACAAAATGATGAACACAGACAGACAGACAGACAGACAAATAGACAGACAGACAGACAGATGGTAAGCAACTGCCGACATCTCCTGACTATACCAGTAATGAAAGATCCCCATTAGGAATTGCTGTGGTATTTAAGTTCAGTATCGACCAAGTCTTGTCTCAGTTCATTGCCCACAGCCGTCAAGTCCAAACATCATTCATATAACAATGACCTTTTTCCACGGCTGATAATGCGGAAACTAAATACGGATTTTATCAATATGGAAACGTCGGTGTAATGAGGAAACTGCGCCGTGTTCTCGCCCAGTATTATAACAACAACAAACAGAAGCAGATAACGTTCTGTGGACTTTTTGTTTGTATTTTTTAAACGCTCTATCGCGACAAAAATCGGTAAATACATGTAAACATGTTTGTGAAATTGTGACTGATGGAATAAGGTTGCAGTCTTTATCAGTTGCCAATTGACTACTCTGTCTCAATAATTTCCGCCACCATGGACAGACTGTTAAACCTTTTTGTACCCACATGCCCTTGCAAACTAAAGCCACATGGCAGGATACTATGGCACAATCTCAGTTCTTATTAATTTTGTTCTATCCCCATTTTCTGAAAAACTGGAGATCTGTTATATGTAGAAGAGATATACATAACAAATGCACACTTTAGCAGTTGTTTGAAATGCGCTGTGCTCCTTTTCAAGCTATTTCACAATTCCGATTTATTCTAACTCCTCATCATGATACTAAAGCCGGAAATGTTTAACGTCGAATTTCTCGGTGGATGCAAAAGTGGAGTTCAACAAACAAGAACTAAGGTCGCCTCAAGATTAATGCAAAAGGAAAAGTTTAAAAACAGTTTAGTATTAAATTAAAACCGTACTAAGATTTTGACACTCACCATGCACGGTAGAAGACAGTAGAGAAAGTACTGAAGTTTTAGCTGTGATGGCATTATGTAGTCATTAAGTAACGCCGTGCCTTTGGGCTAATCTAGTTGCCAACAAGACGGTCGGTTTTGCACGGTTTGTTCAACTGTCAGTGGGCAGTCACCCAGAGGGAAAGAGTGAGGCAAGATGTCTGCCAATAATAATAATAATAATAATAATATATACATTTATATAGCGCCAGGACTAAAACATTAAAAGCTCTAGGCGCTGTACACAGTAAAAAATCATAAAAGCACATTCAAATAAACTTACACACACACAGACAAACTAGTTTTATACATCCATAGCAAGCTATAAAATTCAGTTTTTAAAAAGAAATGTTTTTAACCTGTTTTTAAATATGTTTAGAGAGGCAGAATTTCGAACCTCTTGTGGTAAAGAATTCCACACACAGGGACCAAAACAACTAAAAGCTCTATCTCCATAATTTGATGTTTTACACCTGGGAACAACCAGTTTGTTTTCTGTAGTAGATCTTAAAATTCTATCAGACTCATGGTTTTTCAAAAGTTCCGAAAGATAGGAGGGAGCTGAACCTTCAAGACATTTGTAAACCAAAACTGCAGCTTTAAATTTTATTCTGTTTTCAACAGTAAGCCAGTGAAGTTGGTCAATAAGGCTTGAGGCAGATTCTCTTTTTGATTTTCTAAAAATCAGTCTAGCTGCATTATTCTGAATTATCTGAAGGCGTTTTATTTTGTTGCTCGGAATTCCAAAGAGCAGAGAGTTACAATAATCAAGCTTTGAAAACATAAGTGAAGTGATAAGTATTCGAGTTGCCTCTTGGGATATGAATGGACGAATAGAGCTGATGTTTTTTAATTGAAACATTAATGATCGACATAATGAACTTATTTGATTTTCCATGCTGAGATCTGATTCTAAAATTGTGCCTAAGTTTTTAACTTTATTCACGTTTGCTACAGTGCTTTCACCAAGATTTAATTTTACATTTTTAATTGCAGTAATTTGTCTTTTCTTTCCAATAATCATAACTTCTGTTTTGTCTTCATTTAGCTTTAGTTTGTTTTGGTTCATCCATTCTTTTGTGTCCATAATACACTTTTCACTATCTTTTATAACATTGTCAACATGACCTAAAGTCGTACCAGGGTGATATAGTTGGACATCATCAGCATACTGATGGTAATAAAAACCATGATCTTTAAAAATATTAGACAGGGGCCCAATGTACATAATAAAGAGAGTGGGACCTAAAACTGAGCCTTGTGGAACACCATATGGCAGTATGTATTCTTTTGATTTTATGTTATCTGTTACAACAATTTGTTTTCGGTCACATAGATAGGACCTGAACCATTTCAGAGCTATACCAGAGATCCCATAGGTTGCTTCTAATCTGCAAAGAATAATTTCATGATCTATAGTGTCGAAGGCAGCTGATAGATCAAGAATGTTTAAACACGAAACCAAGCCCTTGTCCAGTAATCCAAACAAATCATTAACAATCCTCAATAAAGCAGTTTCAGTGCTACAATTTGCACGATATGCTGACTGGAATGATTCACAGAGAGCGTTATTGTTTAGATGACCAAGTAGTTGTTTTAAAATTACTTTCTCTAAAATCTCCAATGACGTGCACACATCGACATCTGCAAATTGCAGCAATGAAATTCAATAGATTCTCTACAATTCCGTGCATGGGACCCTCCCAGATGACTGGTAGCCACACTTTAATAGAATGTGTGGATTTTTCGCATATCCGAAGAAGGCACCACGCCTGGAGATCCATGAAAGAATTATTTTCTGACCCGGACCCGCAGTGCATCTTGTTGTTTCGTGAGGCCCAAATCTGCAATTTGATTTAACAGGTTTTAAATACATTTCTAACATTCATATTACAGATGGAGAGACTCTATGGCGCAGGCCTTTCTCCGTTGGATTTTTTAATTCATTTAATTTTCATTTGATCTTATTTATGATAGGAATCTGAGAGCTGAACACTAACATAAGTATGATAACGTATGAAAGGTGCAAGGTGGACAATATCGTGTCGACACGCCGTTAAACCCAAACTCAAACTCAAATTTATATGAATTTGGTAATACAGTTTTGAAACAGTCCATTTCTTGTGTGGAAATCTCGTGTGTTTCATATAGTCTTTAATTCATTCTTCCACCCCGCAAGCCCAGCAAATTCCTGACTTACCCCCCTGAGACAAGATGAAAGGCTGTCACAGCAAAGACCATATTTTTACCACAGAATATAGGTAATTAGCACAATTCGCGGCCATAGTTCTTATTTGTTCCAACTCTATTTCTTGCCCAACTGAGAAATTCGACGTTAAAGGTTTGTCGCTTTATAGTTATGATGATAAGGAGTTAGAATAAATCGAAACTGTGAAACAGCTTGATAAGTGCCACAACGCATTTTAAACAAGTGAAAAAGTGTACATTTTGTTATACCTCTTCTACAGACTAAAAGACAAGGAGGTTTTCCGGAAAATAGAGATAGAACAAACAAGAACTAGGACTGCGAATTTACACAATCGCATATCATTTGGGCTCTACGGACAAACTCTCATAATATGCTTCATTTCTTCTGTTGTCAAATCTTTCAGAGATAGTTTACCAGGGAGACCACCACCACCCTTTCGTGCAGAAAAGAAACCAATATAGAGCCGCTTCCAAATACTCTGATTTTTTACGAAAACAAACACACACACACACATGAAGACAATGCTGATATTTAATGATGCCCGTCATTAATATTATTTTCATTTTTATTTGTCCATCAAATTTAGGACAGCAATTCACTTAATTCATGTTTACGGAATATTGATGAAATCTAAATTTAGCATTATCTCCACGAGAACAATGCCCTGTAAATATCCACAGCACGTTCAAGACCATAATTACCCCCTTAATTTTGTGCCCATATCGATTGCTTCGCCCATAAAACTGGAATGAGAAAATCCCTCCTGCAAATTAAAACAGATGGAAAATGAAAGCATCAAAACCCATAGAAATTTTTAATTAACACACATGTCCCGAAGCGACCGGGATTTATAATTATCGGAGGCAATCCTGTCACGAGTGGAGTGAGTGCAATTAAGGGGATTGCTACAGAGCGGGTGTAGAGTAAGAATGGCTCACGGTAGACAAGTAAGATAAGCGTGCTGTCGTGAGTAGTGGGGGGGGGGTCTGAATGAGGCGAAAGCGCTGTATTACTATCACTGCAAGTTAGAAGGTCCTACGGAACGGACCTGTGAATAAGAGCCCATCGGGCAGACATAAGGGGAGCAGTCGAGAAGACTAGTGAGAGAGTCTTTCCAGTGATGACTGGTATGTAGAACGTTGATTGATTATTATGATTGATGTATTATATTATATTCGTCTATTACCATGATGTAAATAAGTATATGTGAGGAATGTGGAAGTCCTTGATATTGGATATAGCAATGTGCGCCATGAGCGATAGATGAAAGTGAGTTCATGGATTTGTAGCGCGAGTGAGTAGTGTGTACTCCGATGGAGGTGTGTTACCGTAAGATGTGTGGTGAGTGAAAGGTGAACTAGTGTGTGTACGCTTCATGGGTTGTAAGGAGAGGTGGAGTGAATAGAAATGGTAGGGTATTATACCAATGTAATGTTATTCTTGTAGGTGTCGAGGACGGGCCGCAGAGCCACCTCGATGAGCACAGGGGATAGGCCAGCATAGGGCCGGAGGCCACACATAGGCCAGAAGTGAGGCTGTCAGTGCAGGACAGTAGAGGCACATAAAGTCGTGGCAGTCAGGCCACGGACAGGGACGTAGATATGAGCGTGAATGTGATAATGCACTATTGCCATGTTGAGGGGAGAATGTACTATTGAAATGATAATGTCTATTGAAATGATAATGTGTTATTGCCCTGCTGAGGTGCTAGGGGAATGCTAAGGTGTATGACAATAGGAAGGTGATATTGAGAGACTGCGGTGCCAGTAAATTATTAATGTGCTATTAAGACCCTGAGGGGAGAGGCTGAGGCCGAAGTGCCTTTAGGAGTAACTACCGGATTGTGGATCCGAGGGAGAGTGTGTGTGAGAATAAGGCCGTTGTACGGCAGTTGATTTCAATAATATAATGTATGTAATTGCGCTATTATCTGTATAATTATGTTTAATAAATGTGTGAGTCTGATGGATTGTTCTGTTAAGTGTTAACTTGTATGTTCGTGATTGTTGTCCTGTCATAACTTATTACATCTCCCAGTCTGGGATTTGTGACACTGGGGGCTCGTCCTGTTTACCTGTGGTCATTTTGACATTGTGTATTCGTTATATCTAGTTGTTTTTCTGTTGTGCTAGGAATTCGTGCTGTTGTCCTTGTTCGTGGGATGAATGGAAATTTCATCATGATATGATTTATGTATGTTAATGAATAATAATATGTATTGATGCATGTATTTTGATGAATATGTATTAATGTGTACTTAAATTTCTGCAGAGTGTGCGTGCCAGCCTGTAGAGGTCAAGCAGCCAGCGCTCCGAGGAAGGGGAGAAATTGAAATCAAGGGTGAAAGTTAAGTAAAAGTCAAAAATTTTGTACCCTGGATTGAGGGCTGTCTTTTCTTCTGTCTTTTTCCCTGTTTTTGCTGTTTTTGTCGTAATCGATTATACGGGCGGTGGCGCGGGTTTGCTGTGGTGAGCGTAGTTTGTCCTCTTCGGGAGGTGGGCTAATCTAGGAACCGCGTTCATCACAGTGAACAGTTCTGTAGGGACCTGTATTTTTGTTTAGATTGTGCCGTTCCATCTTCCTCGTTGTTTTAGGAAGACGTCTCTCTTGTCCCTCTCTTACCTTTCTGTAGATACGTTCTTTTTTTTCAGACTCTGTTCTTGTTCGTAGCTTGTAGTGTAATCGGCGTAGTAGGTTGCATTTTTTTTTTCCATTATAGTTTTTTTTTGTAGAAGCTTTGTCCTAGTCTGGTTCGTTGTCCTTGACGTACTTGTGGTCCTTCTACTGTATTTCTTCATTCTTGTCGTTTCTATTTTCTTTTATAATTAATAGTGCTATGCATTTTATAGATATAGAATTAGTTGTGCTGTAAAGGTAAATTTCTGAATTGTATTTGAGACAACCGGGTATTGTTATATCTGGTGTGATCTCAGGTCTCTGGTCGTGTCGTTAGTTATCATACCGGCAGGTTAGCCGTTTTTTTTAATACATACCATAACCATAAATCTGTGAAATGGGGGAACTCCAACAACTAATGAAGTTGGGTAAGGAACTTGGCCTGGAGGGAGAAGAGCTACGCGGCTGGATTAAAGAACAGCAGGCAGAAATGCGCGATGAGCGTGCTAAGGATAGAGAGCGAGAAAAAGAGGCTCAAGAGCGACAGAGAGAAGAGGAAAGAGAGGCTAAGGCTCAGCAACAAGAAAGAGAGGCTAAGGATAAGGAACAGGAAAGGGAGTTTAAGCAACAGGAAAGGGAGGCTAAGGCTCAGGAGCAGGAGAGGGAGTTAAGGTTAAGGGAGATAGAAGCTAGGGATAACCAATAGGAGAGAGAGACGCGAATGAGAATCGCGGAGTTGGAAAGCCAAAAGAATGCGCCAACAGAAGCAGTTGAGCGGCAGGTACACAATAAAGGTGGCGTTAGGATTAAGCTCCCTACGTTCGACGACCGGAAGGACGACATAGACGCCTTCCTTTACAGGTTCGAACTGAACGCACAATTGCAATGGGGGGAAAATAAGGAATTATGGGCCACGTACCTGGCGTCGCTATTGCAGGGGCGAGCGTTAACCTACTTTAAAGAGCTACAGCGCGAAGACGTGCAAGATTACGATAAGCTGAAGGCTTTGCTGCTTCGCCGATTTGCGCGTACCGAGGAATATTTCCGGGAGCAGTTTAGGCGGGCACGTGCAGATACCAGGGAGGACTTTGCTGCCTTCGTCGCGAGACTAACGGAGTATTTCGCGAACTGGGTAGACTTGGCGCATGTGGGCGCGGATTTTGCTAAACTGAAAGACTTAATGATCCGTGACCAGCTGTACGTGTCGTGCCACAAAGATCTGGTGGCTTTCCTGAAAGAGAACGAACCCGCGACGGTGCAGGAGGCGTCTAAGTTGGCGGAAGCATACCGTACGGCACATCCGTCCAAACCAGTCGCCAGGGCGTACGTCCAAGATGCTGGGTACGTCGCCGTTGTCGAAGGGTCGCCGGCAGGACTTAGGGACAGGTCGCGTCAGCGTGGTGCTTATAGCGGGCAAGCCCAGGGGCAGCGTAGGGGCTATCACCAATCACCGGCATATGGATCCGGTAAGTTTGACCGAGCAGGAGGGCTAGGTCGCGGTAATGGCCGGGGGCGAGTTGTGACCTTTGCCGATGACCGACGGCATAGGGACTATAGTTCCGGTCGCGAGGGGTCACGGGGACCCAGGCCTAGTGCAGCACAGGGAGCGGAGTGTTGGACTTGCGGACGCGTGGGTCACTTTTCACGCGAGTGTAGGGCCGCGAAGTGTTGGAACTGCGGTAGAGCAGATCACATCAGCGTGAATTGCCCTGCAGGTAGGATAGCGGCGAGCGTGGACAGTAGCTCCAGTGAATGTTCCCCAAATAAATTTCATCATGCGGCTGCGTGTGTTACATCGGACAACGGAGGCGGACAGTATTCTAAGTGTCCCAGTTGTGAGAAGTTATTATCTTCCGGTGTTTTACCTTGTGGGAGAAAGATCCCCGTTATAAATTCATGTCATACAGGAGGTGGTCTTAGGGTTTATCCGGGGTTTGTTGGGGACGAACCGGTCTCGGTTTTACGAGATACAGGATCTACCGTTGTGGGAGTGCATAGAGACTGCATTCGGGATTCACAGCTTACAGGTGAGACTGTCCCGTGCATCCAATATTCGGGGGCCATTGAGAAATTACCCATGGCAAGAATAATGATAGATACACCTTTCCTTAGCGGGGAAGTCGAAGCAGTCGTTGGTTGTTTTCCAGGCGCCCAGCTCATCGTTGGGAATGTATCACGGGTAGTTTCCCCTTCCGATGAGAACGTGCAAGCATGGTCGCAATCAAAAGGTATTGACTTTTGCGCCGCGGTCGAAACACGTCGACGGGTAGCTGATAAAGATAAGATTAGACCTTTGGCGACGCCAGCGGTCAACCTAGATATCACGCCAGAGCGCTTGGCGAGATTACAAAGGGAGGATCCATCATTAAACCCATGTTTTGGGGAAGCGCGAACCGAGAAAACGAGGAAATATAAAAACGGGTCATCTTCTTTTTTTGTCCAGAGGGGCATTCTGTTCCGTATGTACGTCACAGTGGCTTCCGTTCAAAAGCAGGTCGTCGTGCCACGGTCGTTAATTGCTACAGTATTGCGTCTGGCCCATGATGTTCCATTAGCGGGTCATATGGGAAGTGCTAGAACCAAGGAGAGAGTTCTGAAAGATTTTTACTGGCCGTCAGTATACAGAGATGTACGGTTATATTGTAAGACGTGCAGTGCGTGCCAAAAGACGACGCATAAGGGTCGTACACCCCAGGCTCCTCTTCAAAAGATCCCCACGGTTTCAGAACCGTTTAAGAAGGTTTCGATAGACCTTGTTGATTTAAGAGAAAGATTATCTTCAGCGCGCACTATAGCAGAAGAAGCGTCTAGTATCGCTTCAACAAGAGCAAAGAACTATAAAGATAGAGGGTCCAAACTGAGAATTTTTAAGCCAGGAGACAAGGTCCTATTGTTGTTACCTACGGACCATAACAAGTTATTGATGACATGGAAAGGTCCTTATGTTATTGAGCGAGTTGTTTCGAAGGTAGATTACGCTATCCACATTGATGGATCAAGTAAGATTTTCCACGTTGATATGCTGCAGAGGTTTCATGAGAGACCAGAGTATCTGTGTTCTCATACTGGTATTAAAGGACATACCTAATGTCGTGTCATTCTTTGACGATATAGCATGTCATACGTCGACATGGTCTGATCATATTCAGACACTAACAGTAATTTTTAAACGATTACGTCATTTTGGGTTAACTGCTAAACCCGCAAAGATGGATTTGGCATGTCCAGAGATAATATTCTTAGGACATATTGTGGGTAGAGGTGTTCAGAGACCTGAAGAAACAAAAATTGACAAGTTAGTAGGGTTGCAAATCCCTAAAACAAAGAAACAAGTCAGAAGCTTAGTGGGAATTTTAAATTATTATAGAAAGTTCATTCCAAATTTTTCCTCCTTGTCATCTTCTCTTACTGACCTTACTAAGAAGGGACAACCCGATAAGGTCCAGTGGACGTCTGAATGTCAGACATTATTTGATAATTTGGTGACAGCATTATCATCGTCACCCATTCTGATATTACCCGATTTTCGATCTAATTTTATCCTCAGAACGGATGCGTCGGACTCTGGTGTCGGCGCTTGTCTTCTAC
The DNA here is from genome assembly GCA_963931925.1 of Onchidella celtica. NCBI lineage: Eukaryota > Metazoa > Mollusca > Gastropoda > Systellommatophora > Onchidiidae > Onchidella > Onchidella celtica. Next base: position 31,515,912 of record OZ007578.1, read on the forward strand.
AGGAGAAGAACGAATGTCTCCATCCTGTATGTTATGTCAGTAGGAAGTTATTGCAGAGAGAAAGAAAGTATTCTGTGATAGAGCGTGAGTGTCTTGCCATTGTGTGGTCCGTCCAGAAATTGGGACGTTATCTCATGGGACGAGAATTTTGTATCCAGACAGACCACAAGCCACTGACATTTTTGTCGAAGAATCGTTCGTCCAGCCCACGCTTGTCTAGATGGGCATTGGCTTTGCAGCCGTATACCTTCGTTATTCAACCAATTCCAGGAACCAGCAATCATATCGCCGACTACCTTAGACGAGCCTAGGGGAAGATTTCAGGAGCTTATACATCGGAGGACAGGAACATTGACAGGATCTGTGTGAATGAGTCGACTTTAAAATATTGACATTATAAATATGATATGAAGAATGGTTGATAGGTTGATTGGTTTTTGATTCTGTATTAAGTATTGTGATTAGTCAGCTATTCATGATGTGACACATATATGCATATTGCAGGCCATATTGATCCCCATATTTTCCCCTGATTTCGGTATTCTATATACTAGGGGAAATGCTAGGTCATTTTTTTTTTAGTGTACGTATTGCACACGCTCACTCGTTGACAGTCATCTTGATGCGATTTGAAATTAATTGCATTAATTTTTTTGGGGTGGGGGATGATGTCACGAGTGGAGTGAGTGCAATTAAGGGGATTGCTACAGAGCGGGTGTAGAGTAAGAATGGCTCACGGTAGACAAGTAAGATAAGCGTGCTGTCGTGAGTAGTGGGGGGGGGGTCTGAATGAGGCGAAAGCGCTGTATTACTATCACTGCAAGTTAGAAGGTCCTACGGAACGGACCTGTGAATAAGAGCCCATCGGGCAGACATAAGGGGAGCAGTCGAGAAGACTAGTGAGAGAGTCTTTCCAGTGATGAATGGTATGTAGAACGTTGATTGATTATTATGATTGATGTATTATATTATATTCGTCTATTACCATGATGTAAATAAGTATATGTGAGGAATGTGGAAGTCCTTGATATTGGATATAGCAATGTGCGCCATGAGCGATAGATGAAAGTGAGTTCATGGATTTGTAGCGCGAGTGAGTAGTGTGTACTCCGATGGAGGTGTGTTACCGTAAGATGTGTGGTGAGTGAAAGGTGAACTAGTGTGTGTACGCTTCATGGGTTGTAAGGAGAGGTGGAGTGAATAGAAATGGTAGGGTATTATACCAATGTAATGTTATTCTTGTAGGTGTCGAGGACGGGCCGCAGAGCCACCTCGATGAGCACAGGGGATAGGCCAGCATAGGGCCGGAGGCCACACATAGGCCAGAAGTGAGGCTGTCAGTGCAGGACAGTAGAGGCACATAAAGTCGTGGCAGTCAGGCCACGGACAGGGACGTAGATATGAGCGTGAATGTGATAATGCACTATTGCCATGTTGAGGGGAGAATGTACTATTGAAATGATAATGTCTATTGAAATGATAATGTGTTATTGCCCTGCTGAGGTGCTAGGGGAATGCTAAGGTGTATGACAATAGGAAGGTGATATTGAGAGACTGCGGTGCCAGTAAATTATTAATGTGCTATTAAGACCCTGAGGGGAGAGGCTGAGGCCGAAGTGCCTTTAGGAGTAACTACCGGATTGTGGATCCGAGGGAGAGTGTGTGTGAGAATAAGGCCGTTGTACGGCAGTTGATTTCAATAATATAATGTATGTAATTGCGCTATTATCTGTATAATTATGTTTAATAAATGTGTGAGTGTGATTGATTGTTCTGTTAAGTGTTAACTTGTTTGTTCGTGATTGTTGTCCTGTCATAACTTATTACATCTCCCAGTCTGGGATTTGTGACAAATCCGTCAGAAATAAAACTTTTCTTTCTACTCTTCTCAACATTTTGGAGCCTGGTACAACTTCTTGGTTAGGGACGTAGCAACTTCTTAGTCCGATGCGAACAACTTCCTAGTCCCGTAGGTACAGCTTCTTGGTCGGATACATACAATTTTTTGGTCGGGGACGTACAACTTCTTGTTCCAGTACGTACAATCTCTTGCTCGGGGACGTAGCAACTTCTTAGTCAGGGACGTGGCAACTTCTTGATTTGGTACACACAACTTCTTGGTCCAGTACGCATAACTTCTTGGTCCAGTACGTAAAACTTCTTGGTCCAGTACGCACAACTTCTTGGTCTAGTATGCACAACTTCTTGGTCCAGTACGCACAACTTCTTGGTCCGCTGCGCATAACGTCTTGCTCTGGTACGTACAACTTCTTGGTCGGGTACGCACCACTTCTTGGTCCGGTACGTACAACTGTTTGGTCTGGTACGTAAAACGTCTTGGTCCGGAGTGACGTACATTATATTATACGAACAAAGATTGAGTAATTCAGTATTGATAACTGAATTATAAATGAATATAGGGAGCCATCCATAAAATTTGTACGCTCGATTTGGCTATGTCTGACCCCGTCTCCCCATTTCCATGTACCTTTTTTTTTTTTTTTGCCTTGAATTGTATCATTTCTGTATTATTTCTTATTCGAGACTTTGCTACATACAACCTTTTCTTTTTCTTTTTGCCATATTTAACCCGTTAAATACTCTTGGCCTCGACAGCACCCCCATCCTTAGTACGCACAGCCATTAGAATGTTGAAAGCCGAGGAAAAGGCCTCGATGTTTGAAGCCTTTTGGCATGGACTATTTGGCTGTTTTATCAGAGATACGATTTTTTCACTTAATTATTCTAAAACTTAACTTGTTGAAAAACAAACAAACAAACAAATTCACGCAAATTTTTTATTTTTTTTTACCATGGTTTCTCATCGCACCCTTATGGGCCATATTCAGTTTTAATAAAATGAGGGAACCATCCTCCCTCTTTGGCGTGCAGGTGCTTTATGGATGACCCCCACGTGAACATGAAACGCATGATTGTTTCATCTGGAGAACCCTTGAAGATCTATGCGCCCTTTCTCTGCACTGACACATGTTTCTAAGGCCGCCTGACTCCTGAGTAATTGGCCGTTCAACACTGATCCTAGGTTGAGACTTTTGTGCACGTACTTGCTACTGTTAATCTTTCTTTGGTGTTCTTGGCGGGGTCCAGTGTTGTAATCAGGTGCGCCACAGGGAAGAAATGCCGAAATTATCGTGTTACGACAGTCATTTCCCCATGGATATAGCGCAATTCTAGTACTGGTAGTACTGCAGGAGATCGGATGTCAAACAGTTACGGAGTAGTGTTACAGCACGTACTAATCATTTGACCGGCTCATCTCGGAGACAAAAGGAGACAGCTCTCACGTAACTGAAACGAGACCGCCGAGTCTACTGTAAGTGAACGAAACGGCTAACGTACTGTATAACGTGTGCTGTGTCCGTTTTTTTGCCATCTCACCTTGCAAAGAAATGGGCGCTCAGGTGAATGCGCGAAGCGTTAACAATTAAGCCTGCCATTTCTTGGCGTGGCTGCTAATTGCTGTGTACGCCAGGTGACCTGTTTGTCACAAAGTCTGGTCATAGAGAAACAGCAATTTACATACATTATCCTTGGCTTAGAGTGTTTATCCGAGGTATATCAGAGGAAAACAATTCGTTAAGTCACTGAGCCATTTCAAATGTTTTGCAATTGCTAGGTCTAGGTCAGTCATTCACTTCAGTCGCCCCTCATTAATTAGAATGAGTGGATACATTAATTGATTCGGTTACAGCCAAGTTTGTATACCGTCGGTATTTTCTATATTGTTGGTTGTGCATTATTGTGTTTTCTAGAAAATGAGGATTGAACGTTTGATCAGTTGTGTAAAAATCAGGGTTTTGGTCAGTGCGCTTCAAAATCGAAGTCTGCATAAAAATGCCCACGAAAAGTTCACCCATATTACACTTATGCATAATAAAATTAGGAGTGAGAGAACCACTTCCATGACAAAACTTCAAAATCCGCCAAATGTCGCATACAACAATACAGCAAATTCGTCTCGTTTTAAGATAGCATCGTGTGCATTCTTATTTTATTATTACTTGAGTTAAGTTACCCATGAGCCGCCCAGAACGGCTTACAGGCTTTAGTCAGTTACAGAAGAAAGAGTAAACAGAGCATGTGATGTTTTTTTGGAATGTGTATAGGGGTTGCTACTCATGAAAGTTAACTTGGTGGCTATTTATTTACTTATTTGCTTACTTATTTATATACTAGCTGAGGTGCCCGGCATTGCCCGAGAGAAACCTATGTTCCCGCCCTTCTCTCTGATCTAGACAATTTCCCGTAGTAATCCACAGTCTTGCTAACGAAATAATGCATGGCAGGATACTACACAATAACTGACTCTTGTCAAATACAGCCTCCCCGTTGCCACGGGCTCACCAAAAGACAGCGCAGAAAGAGATCATGGTATTTTACATTTTTGAAACTTTAAATTTTAAAAAAAATTACCTGAAACTTCAATAAACACAAAAGGCCGACACAAAAGCGATTGGGTCAGATTAATTAACACTTGAGAAAATTAATCTTCTAATTTTTGAAACTGTCACTCAATAAAATAAAAGTTTGGTTTGCCAAGCTTTGTAAAGTTTAGTTTTGCCCAATTTAAATTTCAGATAAAATAACAACAACTACGACAACAACAACAAGAACAACAATAGCAATAACATAATAATTATAGTAATAAAATAGCATTAACCCCATTTATGCCCTTGCAATCCAATTAATTACACGACACCGAATTAATAACAGTTTCTATTGAGTGTCCTTATTGTGTAATCAATAGCTTACCAATGAAGTAAATAACTTTCACAAGTTCCTGATATTAAAGCTTACAAAGCTGAGAACTCCAGTAATGAGAGAAAAATACATCCTGTTTCAAAAACTGAGCAGCTTGACTAAGTCTTCATTCTGCCGTGCCAGGCTCCTGAATAAACTAGGTAAAAGATATAATTATTAATTATCACATACTGATGAGAAAACGTAAGTATCTTCCAGAAAACACTCACAAGTGATGAAATGACGAAAATATCTTCCAGAAAACATCCACAACTGATGAAATGATGAAAACATCCTTCAGAAAACGCCCACAATTGATGAAAAGACGAAAATGTCTTTCAGAAAACACCCACAATTGATGAAAGACTGGAGTATCTTTCAGAAAACAACCACAGCTGATGAAATGACGAAAGTATCCTTAAAAAAATGCCCACGTATTTCCCAGAAACATCTGTTACATAATCATTACATACCTGACACCATGCTAAACATTGTTATCTAATGAGGTCGTAAAACCTAAAACCACAACTAAAATCAATTTTAAATGATTACTCCCACCCCTTGTTCCAGCACACAGTCCGATCCCAAAGAATTGGACGAATACTCAGGGGCGAAGCGTGACCCTCTGCAGAGGGTAATCAGAATTTAAGCTAGTAAGATCCTTATAATAGGACGTATCGCTTCATCATATTTACATAATTATAAAGGCAGGGACTAAAAAATAATGGAACAGGTGCTAGGCACTGCAAAATCTAAAGAGCGGACTATTCTTGTCAACAGCACAGGAATGCAACAATTTACAAGCCAAACTAATCTGAAAATACCATTCATTCATACTAACAGACTCATAGACTCATATTTTTCATCCATTTTTAAAAATATAATTTGAACCTCAAGTTTTCATTGTCATATTCATAGCCAGAGATTTTGTTATTCTACCATCTCATAAAGTTTCTCGAAAAAGACCCATTAACATTAAATGGCAGAAAGTGCTTAACTGGCATCTCTGTGACACAACAATGTGTCGCGATCTCGGAGAAGTGGCTATCTGCCGTTGCGGTATAGGTTCGAGCGGCCTATCAAGTGAAATGATGTTCTTAATACGTTCTACTGATTTTGATCATAGTGAAATCTAGATCTAGACTATACATTATTATGCTTTGATAGCTTTTGCTGTGCGTAGAGTAAATTATTCTTAGATTACCTTAAACAAAAAACAAAAATCCACACAAACTCTTTCACTCTACGCTTCATCTTTCGATTGGGATGAAAACGACCCCATAGTGAAAAACCTGCAGAGGTACGTAAAATCGGGTCAAACTTTGATTATGATCCTATTCCCCCCCCCCCCCCCCCCACTATTTTGCTATCTGCGGCGCCACTTCGGCGAATACAGGCTATGCGCAAGCTAGCTTCTGGGTGTAGTCAAAGTCTTCTTCGTCTTTGTTAATCACTGATTTTGGACCAGTTCATTATGGTGTAGCTCCCTACAAAGATGTTTTTCGGTGAGGGGTGTTAGACTATAACAACAAACCCAAAATAGAGAGGTAGAATAGAATGCTGAACTGACTAAATGGATTTGGAGTTGGGCTCGATCTGAAAAGCGTAGTAATTCTATAATTAATATTCGAACGGTAATCACTGATTATTTGATTATGAGGAAGCCTCGCCCCTGCGAATACTGTGTATAAAAATAGAGATCGCTATAGACGATCTTTTTTGCCATCCGCAATTCGAAGCAGTAGTGTTTCCTAATGTGGTATGCTGTTGTTAGTTCTCCTAATGTGGTATGCTGTTGTTAGTTTTCCTAATGGATTGTTCTGACAGTTTGTGTGTGTGAGTAATGTTCTTATTTGCTGGTAATGTTGTGTGAGCAATGTGCGTGTGTGCTGTATGCGTATTTACTATCATAAAAACCACAGAAAAACTGTGGGGTCGCAGCAGGGCTATAAGCAGAGTCAAAATCAGCCAAAAAGAAAGTTGTACTGTTACTGATGCCGTGACAACAAATGTCCTGGCAACAGGATAATAAAGGTATATCTTATCTTATCTTATCTTATATATCTTAAATCCATTTTACCTTAGATGTGTAGAGATAGGTTTTTATTAATTTAGAGACACCCAGCTGCATTTGGCTGGGTGATCAATAAATTGCCCCTTTAAAGTGACAAGATTCTATCACCCTTGCTTCAACTTCTGAGACATTGATAGCTAACGTTTCATGCGCTTATATCTTTTCGTGGAGATGTACGACTTTTGTTCTTTTTAATAATACTTGCAAATCACTCACCGAATCCCCTCGATACTTTGACACACAATGGAGAAGGCCTGTAGAAGTAGTGTGTAGTGTGTAACTGAGTTCAGCCAAAAGTGGAGACAGAACCCTGTCATTTTAAGGGGACGAAATATTTGTACCAGATGTCTGTTGTTATTAAATGATTAATATTGTCTCTGTGAAAATGTTTGCCTGGCGAAAAAGATGTGTCCATCAACAGATGATTTATCTATCACACTAGGGTTGTCAGAGAGTGGCAATGACAGGTCTGTGGCTGGCAGTGGCGTTATGGACACGAGGGACCATATCCAGAGAGTACGTACCCGGGGAGGGGGTTGCCCTCAGAGTAAGGAAAGCATGCTTTTGGGGGAAAGCGGGGGGGGGGGTATGGGAAGCGCAAGTACGATTTTAAGTTGTGGCAATAAATTGAAATGCTTGGTTTTTATTTATTTATTTTTTCTCTGTATTAGATTCTTGGATTATAAAATAATATTTCAAATGCAGCAATCAAACCCATGCCATGGCCTTATCGTGGATATTGGCCATTCTATTGGTTGTATGGTCATACGGGGGTGGGAGTGGGGGGGTGGGGGTGGGGGGGGGTGTCGACAGCGAGAGAGTATGTGGGGGGAGAGAAGATGAAAATAAGCAAAATCGAGAGAGGGCTTGCCCCCAGCGTATGAAAAGAGTGCGTAAGGTGGTGGGGAGGGGGTGCTGGGAAGCGTTAAGCTGTGTTCTCATGTGTACGGAAACGAATACGGAAACGAAAATGATATGCGGAAACGACGTGCGGAAATAAAATTTTGTGTTCCCATGTGTACGGAAACGGAAACGTCCAAAATAAAGGAAATTATCACTTTTGTTTCTTTAGTCATGAGATTCGTTCTCTGCACTCTGATATTTTTTCTCTCTCTGCCACCATGGCATCTGTTTCGTCCAGAGCCGAATGCAGTTTCTTGCTTTTGGAAGAGGAGTCCGTTTTAATATCACTCCTCTATCACAGATGTATCAAAAGGAAACAAAAACGTCACCGAGAGCGCCGGTGGTGGGTCCACGATTATTTCTCCATTCTTTCTTCCAGCTCTCCGCTCAAATTAACATGTTGCAGGGTAAAATGTGTGAGAAATTGAGAAAGAGTTCTGAAATCAATTTTAAATGATTGCTCCCACCTTTTGTTCCATCAGATAGTTCGGTCCCAAAATAAGCAGACGAATAATGTACTTAAAGACAAACAGAAAGCTTTATAGGCGATCGTTTTTGTCATCCAGCATCCGAAGCGGTAATGTTTCCTAATTCGGTGCATATATTCTGTTGTGCGTTTTCCAAATCCATTGTTCTGACAGTGTGTGGGAGTAATATTCCTCATCAATGTGCGTGTGTGCGGTATGAGTTAGGGACCTGTGTGCCTTTGATGTTATATTCAATGTAGTTCTACCACTGGTGGTGTGACAACAAATCTCCTAACAATAGGGTGATGAAGTTCTTATCTTATCTTGTTTGTCACAAGAATTACAATGGTTAACAATGCAACAGATGTTAACTGTTTCATTCCAGACATCCCCTTTTTTCCATTTTTTAAACGAACCTGTCTTTGCTTGGTAGTGATGTAATTGCAAATAATTCTGATTTCTAATCTGTATTGGAAAAATCACAGCACTTAAGCTTATATCAGCCTTGAGGTTTTTCTTTTCTTTTGTTTTTTAATGCACAATTCTCAAAAACTCTTAAAGCAATCATGTTATGATACAGATATGTACATGATTATTGTATGTGTTCACGTATTTCCATATTCTCAACTCAGGAATGCTGGGATAGAGATCCAAAGAGTAGACTTGCTCTACGAGCCGTAAAGGGGAAAGGGGATGGGAGAGTGTCAGGGAATGAAAATTGTACATAGGGCCGGGTGGGGGAGATGTCGGGAAAGCATGGGGATTGAGCAGTTTTTAATTATTATGATAATGATTTTGTTTGAAAAGGATAAAGAGGAAAAAAGCAAATTAAGTGGTTGGATTTAGTAAAACTCAAATTAAATAATAGATCTGGTTTCTTAAATACAAAAGTCAAGTAGTACATCCCTAGATCTAGATCTAGTCCATACAAAGTGCTATCAAGTTTTAGAACATCAAGGCTTTGTCATGCCTTGTCATGGACAGTCACCATTCTAATGGCAGCTCGTACGGGGGGGGGGGGGGGGTTGAAGTCAAGATTGAAAAGGTGTACAGGGTTACGGATTGAATGTGGGGGAAGTGAGACATGGATAAAATCAATCCTACATAGACCTACATTTAGCCAAATATAAATACATACAGGGTTGGTGTTAAAACAGCCGTTTGTGAGGTGACCCGCTGATGATGATTACTACATACATTAAGATATCAGTTTAGCTGGTAATCATTGTGTTCACGTAGCAGCAGTTTCTTTACAGCTTTACCAAACAAAAAACACTTTAGTACAAACGTGAAGTCAAAGGATAAAGCACAAACTCAACAGTCAAAATTTCTCCCCATTGCCTTTGCTGTGCTTTCCCAAATATATTAATAGTGTAAATGGGAGTCCTTGTGGTCTGGCCTCCTCACGTCAAAAAGTGTCTTGTTTTGTCTAACAAGATCTAAGAGCTTCTTCATATCAATGTTATGTGCCATGGTCTTGGCATCTTTGCAATACGAAGGTTTCCGCCACAATGTTTGACCCACAGAGCCAGGTTTCAAAGAAAAGCGCGGGGAAAAAAGGGGGGGAATGACGTAAGTTCCGGCCTGCGGCAGTGCGGCAACGGCTAAAAATCGCTACTCAGTGCAAAAAAATTTTTTTAGTCGTTTCCGCACGTCGTAGTCGTTTCCGTTTCCGCACACATGAGAACACCCTCTCTGTTTTACTACTTGATGGATTTTTTTAGTCGTTTCCGCACGTCGTAGTCGTTTCCGTTTCCGTACACATGAGAACACTCCTTTAGAACGATTTTCAATTGCGGCAACGAATTGAAATGCTTGGTTTTATTTATTTTAATTAAAAAATGTTCTCTAAATGAGATTTATTGGATTACACAAAGAATCCTATTTCTAATGCAACGTTCAAATTTCAGTGCTAAATGTCATTTGAATGCGTTAAATACCAGGGTCCCAGGGTCTTATTATGGACCTTCGCCATTCACCATTCTATTGGCTGTGTTGTCATACGCGGAGGGGGGGGGGGGGAGAAGGCTTGAGAGTGGGAGTAGGAAAAGCAGACACAGGGTTCGGGGGGGGGGGGGGCGAATGCATGAAAAACGTATACGATTTAGGGGGCGGGGGGCGGAGAAGGTTTGAGAGTGGGCGTATGAAACTTTTCTCAGTACTCTGATAGATTGTCTTTACCATGCATGGGCAAACATTCATTATAGTTCACCTGAAAATTGAATAGACTACTATTACTTTTACCTCATATCAAGGCCCTTCTGCTAAAGACAAAACATTCAGTGTTGTATGCTGATATTTACAGAAAAACGAAGGGGGGGGGGGGTATATTTCTACCCTTTTTCTCAGTTTTTTTTTTCATTTCCAAGCAGCCTAGAGGGCGGGAAGGGGGGGGGGGGTTACAAGAATAAAGCTGGGTTTTCATATGTCCAGAAACGAAAACGGCAACGGAAACGTCAAATACCGTTCGTGGAGTGAAATAGAAAGAATGCTCTCATGCGCACACATGGAAACACCCGTTCTTTTTACCACATGATTGATTTTTGCCGTCCCCCGTTGCGTTACCGTTTCCGTACACATGAAAACGCCGCCTAATGAAACACACATAAGAATTTACCCACTGAAAATATGAAGCCTCGTCTCGGCGCGGTAAAAACGTTCTTTTGTCGTTGTTCCTTGATAATTACATCACGAACTGAGGAGAACTTTAAGGAAAAGTGATAGCTCTGCCCTCGAGGTTTCAACGTGACGAAAGAAGAAACTACTGATCAAACCCTTAGAGTTTTGTCTTTCAAAGGGGTTATTGGGTTTGACAATTTTTGACCTATCAGATTTCCCATAACCCGTATATCATATAGGTCATATCAGTGCAGGGTAAACATTAATTAAGCAAAATAAGCACGTGCTTAGGGAACCAAGGGAAGGGGAGCACCAAAGAAATGTTTCATTGCCGGATTTACCATAAACCATATAGTGCAAAACTGCAAATGGCGCATAGACCACAAGAGGGGCCGCCACAATAAATGAAAAAAAAATAAATTAAAGTATAAGGCTTGCTTTAGTTTTTTTTTCATTCTTAATCGTTTATTTCTGTTTATAGTTTGAATTACACGAGGGGCATCAAAATCGTTCAAGTGCCTAGAGCCTCTAAAGGTCTTAGTTCGGCATTGGGTTATATCAATTTGTTGGGAAAGATGGTATTTGTATCGAAATAAATGCTGTATGTTTCGAATACATATAAAGTTGGGTTCAAAATTAGTTATTGCTAGCTGTAGGGATAGAGCTGTTGTTAGGACACAGCAGTCTTATTATAAAGCCGAATAGTGAAAATACTGAATTTATGTTCGCTGTTCAGCTAGAGCCAACTATGTAACATACCACGGTCCCCTAACAAACAGCTGGATAGCTCAGGGATATAGTTAAGTTTTCGATGACACAAACTCGGAATTTGTCTATGAGAACGAATTTCAGTGCATTTTACTAGGAAAATAACAGGAAATTATAATAATGTGCACTTCTTGTGTGCCCGCGGTTGACTGTGCCGTTCCGCCCTAGTATAATACTCCCCCTAAGGGGTAAGCCAGACCAAGCCTGGCGTAGGCCCCAGATTGGTGGCTCGCCACCCAATTATTATGCATCACACTGAAACACTACTCACTACCCGTACCGCCTTGGTCTGGCTTACCCCTGAGTGTGTAACAAGAGTGATTATGAATGTGTGATATAGCACGTCATTATCGCATTGTTACCCTTTAGATTGCAATGTGCACCCCCAGCAGTGCAAACACTAGCACGGAGTCTCAGTGACCTGGGCACAGAATCAACACACAAAGGAGACGCGAACAAGCAACAGGACAGATGGTAACTGGAGATTTATAAGCCGTTATGGAAATATTGTCTGGCGGGAACGGAGACAAAAGCGAGAGCTTTCAAAGATAACGAGGGGATAAAACAGATTAGGAGGACTTTATAAAAAGAAATGAAGAAACAGGGAAGTAAGACAAGGTAGGTACAAAACTAGATGGAAGAAATGAAAGAGGCACAGAAGAGAAAAATTAAAGAAGGGTAAAGCTAGTTTTTCATGTCTACAGAAACGGGAACGTCAAATACCTTTCAAGTGCCGTAGTGAAATAGAAGGAATGTTTTCATGTATAACGAAACGCCGCTTCCGTGCACATGGGAACATTCATTCTTTTAACTACTTGATGGAGTTTTGACGTTTCCGTTGCTGCTTCTGTGCACATGAAAACAGCTTAAGGGGGGTCTCATACTAAGCCCGGAACGTCACAGCCAGTTACCGCCAGCTAAAAGTACATCCAAGAAATAATGGCAAAAGTTAACTGTGTCTGACTGGGCTTAGTATGACAGGGTATTCCTGAATTTACTAAGAGAATTATGGGAAACTAGACGAGGTACCCGACATCACCGGCAATGAAGCGGTGGTCCTGTCCTCCACTCCCCCTCTCTCTCATCAAGACAAATTTATTTCTCATAATAATCCACCGTCGTGTTCAGAACTCATGCTCGGAAGGGCACTAAGCATCAACTGAAGGCTTGCCAAATACAATGTACCCGAGCGATAGGCTTATAAAAGGGAGCACAATAAAAGATCACTGTAGTTTACATTTTTACAACTTTTTAAAAAAATGCCTGGAGCTTGAATAAACACGATAGGTCAATGCAAAAGCGATTAGGTTAGATTAGCTGACATTAATTTGAGAAAATTAATTTGATAATTTTTGAAACTGTCATTTAGATCGTGGTGTTGAGCAGATGAATGGCCAAAACTGCACCAGAATGAACTACTCCCGAGACTTTTTTTTTTGTTTACCACTAGACTATGGTGTGTGCACTTCTTGCCTGCCAGCAGCTGACTGTGCCGTTCCGGGCTTAGTATGATATCCCAGCAAGAAACAATAAACCGAGAAAGAATTATTCCAACTCTGTTGCGACCCCGTAGATTTTCTGTGTTTTGTGAAAAAAACAAACAATATTATTTCGTCAGTTTATTGAGCCCCGCAGGGCTGCTCTTCAGGCTGTACCTGTCTGGATGGTATTTGTGGGTTTACCTGACAAAACCGGGCTAAATGTGAAATTTTTATACCTCTTTAAAAAATCCAAAATAAAATATTTCTTCGACGATTTCAAGCAAAATGTTTTAACTGAATGAAGAAAAATGTCTAATCTTTCATGTTATAAGCAAATATCAATTTCCATAGAAAAATTTCCCACTTTGGAGGGGTTTTCTCAGGAAAATAGTCTTTCGCCTGAAGTCCGATTTCGTCAGATCCACTCATAACAAAATTAATTAAACCAGCATACATGGGAAAAATATCCCCAGAATATTAAAATCGTCCTTGTTCGGCCCACCGTTGCACGTCACATCTCCACGCACGCACTATTGTCATAGTTCCCACGTAAACATCTTTTATCACTGTTTCCCATCTAATGTTGCATTTTTCATTACCACATAAAAAAGCAGAACAGACAGAAATAACTGGCCGTGATAAAATAATTAATGACACTCATCAATATATTTAAATAACAAAGAGAATAAAAAATGCGCACCCTCGGGTGCCTCTAACGTACACTCAGTCTTGATATTTAAAAAAAAACAACAACTGGAGATCTTTTAGTATGTAGAAGACGTATAATTCATGCACACTTTGACATTTGTTTAAAATGCATTGTGGCACTTATCAAGCTCTTTCACAGTTCCGATTTATTCCAGTTCCTTGTCATAATGCCACAGTGGCAAACGTTTAACGTTGAATTTCTCAGTTGTGCAAAAACTGGAGTTGGAAGAAACAAGAGCTGAGGTCGCGGTATGAACGGCGTACATGGAAGACACGGGGTTTCGCAAGCAAACTCGTATTTTTCAATTATGGTAAATAAACCAAAAAAGGTTGGTTTATTTGTATCTTTTTTTTTTTTATCTCTCCAAATTAAATTATTGGATTATTATAAAAATTATGCTTCTGGTGTAATAGTCAAATAGTCTGCAAAATGTAACGTAACGCTTTAAAACATCAAGGTCTCGTCTTGCAGATCACGAAGATTCACCACTTTAATGGTTGTATCCTTCTGCAAGAGGGAAAATGGGAAGGGGGGGGGGGGGGTTAAAGCCAAACATATGGAAAGTGTAGTTAAAATGTGGCAAAAAAAGAAAAAGATGTATGTAGCAAAGCCTCACGTCAGAAATAACTCGGAAACGATTCCATAATAGGCAAAGGCCAAGGAAACAAGCTTTTCCGTCAACGGACTGTTACATTTTCTTTCACCTGATGACGGTCAGCTGATTGAAAGCTCCAACTGAATGATATCAATTGGAAACGTCTGGCCAACTACATTTTCGGATCTGAATTTGGCCAATATTTGGAGGTTGCTCGCTTTAAAGAGTTCTAACTCATGATCTACTGTTAGAAATAAGATGACTATGTACACTCAAAAATTTGTGATTTATATGATGACACAAAAAGTTGAACCAGACAATTTTGATCATAGTTCCATTTTCTCAAAGCCGCGTTCAATCATCATTTTCTCTTTGCCGCATTTTGACTTTTCTTCAAGCCTTGCTGCAACCCCATAGACTTCCTGTGATTTTTTTTTTTTTTATAATAAGGAAAGTGTGCAGGAACGGATTAGGGGGGTAGAAATTGGCAAAGTCGAACGCACGTACTTCATGTACGGCCCCTTATCACATAAGAAAATAAAAATAGCCGCCGATCTGCTTGATTAAACAAAGTCATTATTCATAACCATAAACAACAAAGAGAAAAAGGTGCATTTCCTGCTAAAATTATTATTTTCATAATAGCAATCAGACCTTATTGACGCTGTTGGGAACACTTTGATGTTCAAGTCAGTTGATTAACGATTCTGACATGATTGGTGATCTCGGATGTGTTCCAACTGCTATGATTGGGCAATTATTATCATCTAGCTATAAAATGTATTGTTGGTTTTTTTTTTGGTGACATTATCAACTTTTTCGTAAACCATACAGACCATACAGACACCCTTCATAATTCCGGTTACTGTAACTAGAACAGAGTACAAAAATCAACAGGAGCAAGAATAAACACGATCATCAAATAAAAACAACAACATAACCACAACATATTTTAAGCCTAAAGAACTGCATTAATGTAATATCTATTTAACTTGGCCTAGGTACAAACATCATTAAAAACAACAACAAATAAGCGGAGTAATCAACCCTTTTGTGCTGTTGTTGTTGTTGTTTTTATAAATCACTTAGTACACGATAATTACATTACAGTTCGTGTCATGGAGGAAACGAAATAGAACAAAACAGAACAGTGTCTTTGGGCATTAACTTTTGTGGTACCAAAGTACCAGTTATTAGGAAGGATTGCATGTGGCCTTGAATCAGTTTCTGTTTGTTACAGTATTTTGTCCATTGTTATCTGTTGAGATGTGTGGGTGTATGTATGCGTGTCTGCGTTTTATCTATATAATGTACTTGCATATATTTGAAACTTTACAGAAAAGTGACGCCATGAACATCGTTGTCAAATACTCACCGTAATCTCTAGAGTAGAACAAACACTGAAGGTACCGTTCAACACAGGTGAAGTTCTACTTTAGTTAAATCTACACCATAAAAATACACAAAAAAAAAAAACAAAAACTAGCCTGATTTTTAACAAGACCTACCACCTCGGGCGCCGCTCATGCATCTCGGATTTGCGTGAAGATTTGAAAATGACTTCCTTTTGACTGGCAGAAGATTCTTTTAAGATTTGGAGACGTTTTTTGTTGTTGTTGTTGTTTTTTTTATGCTCCGTGTCTCTGATTTTGCCTCCCATACCTTCGTTTTTATTCACGAACGCATTCACAAACAATGGCGTCAGTATTTCCTGCCCAAGTGTTCACTATTGAACGAACTGCTCAGTGTGCAGTTCATTGCCATTTCGTGGTTTTCTTCGTCTCGAATACCGAGGAGTGCAACGGGTATTAAAGCGCATTGTGAGTGCAGTATAGTAAGACAGAACAAAAATAAACCTGAAGCATAGTAACGCAGATCAACCCAGAACTGAAACTAATCAACTTAGCCTATATCCCGTATCAATGACGGGGGTCTGTGCAAATGTTTAGTGATATCTACATACATGCAATACAAAATGTTATCTTTTAGCGTGTTTATTTGTACGATTCTACACAATTCTGTGTCCCACCCACAACATAGAGCTTTGACAAAGAACAGTCATTAGTTATTGATTGCGCCAGCAAATAAAAATGAACGAATCTCTTACTTTAATGGACCAAGGACCACCAATGTCTTTATAGAAAAGGCTCTGATACTACCCAGGCAAAATTAATACGGGAAAATTGGTAGATGGAAGTTAGCTTGCAGATTTACTTGAGCATAATATTTATATGAGAAGACACCGAGCCATTACATTTTGATACTTTCACAATTTCGTCAGTCTAAATCGGGGAAGCATATTTACATCGATTTGCCAGTTTAAAGAAGAGCTAAAAGCTTGGATTCCTGTCTGTTTTAATGAATTGTCACATTTATCCGCCATGTTCACGTTAGAGCTAGTAAATAAGTAAATAAATGATAAATAAATAAATAAATAAATACCGCCCAAAATTGCACATAGGCTTTCAACTGAAAGTCATGTCAATCCAAATACGTTGAGCACTGCTGAGCACTCAACATAAACATGAAGAAACATGGGCTGTAAATCTCGTAAACTTTAAATCAGAAAGACAGGGCGTTAGATCCATAGTCTGTAACGGTAAATGACCCATTTAAACGTGTCAGAAAATACTGCAATTCAATATTATATGTACATCCAGTCTCATGTTACATGTAAAAATTTCAGAGTTCCATAAAGCAATAAATTCCTATAAAACGCTTTTTTTTTAATGAAATGAACTAAGCTTAGATCTATATAGTGATTATAAAAATGTATTATTTTTTCGCTGTTGACATTTCGAAGGAATCAAGCTGAGATGGCCACAGGATCGGAAAAGTAAAATCCTTGTTGAACGAAACCACACACAATAAATATAATTATAATAACTAGCCGAACCAAGCAAGATAAGTTACACAAATTTTCCTCGTACCAAGGCCAGATGTATAATTAATCTATATCTAGGCCTCATTAACAATGACACTTGAATTCGAAGCATAGACTAATAGATCTTTTTGTTACACCACAGTTCCTTGCAGAATACACAGATGTGATAAAGTTGTCTTTCGGCCGGTGATACGTGAAGAGTGGCATAGAATGCAATTTCCGGTCACATTTTTGGATTCATGCCGGAACATTTTCTTCTCTTCAACTCAGTTGTGGCTCAAAATCAATGAAAGTATTAAAAAATATAGCAAACGAACGACCTTTTAAAATATGCCCCCACTACACCTTAAGTCTTTCTACGCGTAATATCAAATTTTGTTAGCATTTAAGACTCAGCGGTTAAAAAAACCTTTCGTGATTACATTGGAGGAGTGACTTCCTTTTTAATGTGATAATCACCTACTTACTTTATCACACACTCTATGCCAAAACACGCCGTACACGGCGATAACACAGACCTGAAGTGTCGGTTGTATCCCATGTGTCATAATCCCTAAGTGTGCAGAGTTCGTTTTGCTAGTAATGTTTGTCCTGTTTACGGACAGCCCTGTAGCGTGCTGGCACGACGCACCTGGTTCGCCATTAAATGTACCTGACCTACCGTGCACCTGGAATTTTCATTGTTCCCACACCATCCCCAGCTCCCCACCCCCACCCACTGTACTGTCCTTCACACTGACATAAGGGTTTTTACGGTAATTGTTGACATGGTGTGGTAATTACGCAGAAAATTTCCATTACATTCAATCATAGCGATAAATCGTGTACAAATAAAAGAAAAATAAAACAAATAAAAGGCAGAGAAGCAATGGGATTGCAGTGGAGTTGAAAGGTGGCAAGAGAGAGAGAGAGAGAGAGAGAGGGGGGGGGGGAGACGGAGAGAGAGAGGATGAGAAAGAGAGACACAGAGAGAGAGAGAGAGGGGGAGGAGAGAGAGAAAGAGGGAGAGAGAGAGAATGAGAAAGAGAGAGAGAGAGAGAGAGAGAGAGAGGGGGGGGGGAGAGAAAGATAATATAAGAGATAAAATGAAAAGAACATTCTTATCCCATGAAGGGAATTCTCTCTCATAGAGCGTTTAAGAGCACTTATAATGGTACAACATCTTAAGCATCATTAAATTAATATATATCTTAACTCAGTAAACTCATCAACAGGCATACATGAAGCGCAGTGCTCGAGAGAAGGGGAGGGGGAGAAAGAGGGAGAGAGAAAGAGAGAGATTTCGCAAAATCCTCCGTTAGGAACAAATATGAAGACGCTGTCGCGAGCGAGTGAGCGAGGATCAATAATTACGGGGAGAAGGGGGTATAGTAAGATTAACTCACGGCAGACAATTAATGGAAAGCGTGGAATGTTGTGAGTTGGGGATTGGACGAGGCGAGATCGGTGTACTTACAAGTCACTGCACACAGAGAGTCCTAAGGGAACGGACGCAAGAGAGAGCCCAGAGGGCGAACATAAGGGGAGCAGTCGGAAGACTAGTGAGAGTGTTTTTTCCAGTGATGACTGGTAGATTGAACTATGATTGATAATTGATGTACTATATTCTTCTGATGACCATGATGTAAATAAGTTATATGCCAGGAGTGTGCAAGTCATGTGCTACTGTATTAATAGATGTGAACTTAGAGCGAGATCTGTACGTTAGGAGTGTGGATTCCTAGCCTAGCCTGAGTACTGTGTAATACGGTGGAGGTGTGTTACAGAAGAGAGGCGCAGTTGTCTGGTGAGTGAACTGTGGAATGTGTATGTACGCGTGATGGTTCGTAATGAGTGGTGAAGTGGATAGTAAGTGTATGATGTTATAGAGATGTAATGTTATTCTTATAGGTGCCGGGGTCGGGCAGTGAGGCCACCCGCGGTGGACGGACACAGGCCGAGGACAGGCTGTGGAGCCGTGCAGACAAGGGCGTAAAGCCGACAGGCAGCCCAGCAGCAGTGGCAGCCTGGTTCGGGGAACTGGCCTAGCTATATTTCTAAGTTATGTACATGATATTATTGTACTACGAAGTGTACAGGTGTTAATGTTAAATTATGTACATGAGAGTTCGGTAGTACGACTTATACAGGGGTTGATGTTAGGTCGAGTAAGGGCCTGGAAAATTATGTTGTAAAGCACGGGCTGTACGGTTGTGGAACCGGAGATAGGGTGACTGTATGGAAGAATGACCCTTGAATTGTAGTTGAATTGAATAATGTACCGTATGTAATTGAACGTATATATATTAATGTTATAATAAATGTGTGAGCCTGTTTGGTTGTTTTGTTACGTGTTATACTTGGTCGTTTGTGATTGTTGTCCTGTCATAATAAGTACATATTCCAGTCTGGAATTTGTCACAGACGCCCACATGATGAATTTTAAAAGACAAATAAATTATAACTGAAAATAAAAGACGACACAAGCTTTCAGACACCAAGGACCCTTCCTGGTGCTAAAACAAAAAAACAACAACAAACGAGTTACTTTTATATAAAAATGTTGAGGTCATTATGCATGGTCATGTGTCAAATTCAGAGCACTTATTACAAATCCAACAGCAGTAACTACGAGCATACCCCAAAAATATTTACCTATACTTTATTTCCATTTGCTATCATACCATGTAGTCATGCCTATAAATAATACACTGTGCAGTCATTGTTATAATTGAGTCATTCTTATAAACATATTACATCAAGATGTATTTATGAAATCATTTAGAGGGTCACTGAGAACCTCATCAGTTGGAACTTTACTGTCAGGACAAGAGCAGTGATCGACAAATGCAGCGAAAGTCTTTGAAGAAATCGTTTTAAAAAAAAAGAAGAGAAAGAAGAATACAAATCAGATTGAAAGATGTGGCCGGGGTTAATCACACACAACGAAGAATCAAACCGAAAAAACTTCCGTCTGGGGACATATCGTGCTAAGCCCGGAAAGACACAGCCAGTTGCTGCCAGCAAATTGTACACCCAAGAAATAATGACAGAAGCTGACTGTGTCTGATCGGGCCTAGTATGATAGGGGCTACCCGGATTTTCTATGAAAATACAGAAATTACGTTGTACACTTCTTATCTACCAGCAGCTGATTGTGTGTTTAGTATGATACCTCTCTTTGTGCATGTAGTGCAAGTGAGCTACTGCACAGTAGGCAGACGGATGATCAAGATTAGATAAATTCAGACTGGTACGAAGCTCCCCAGTGATCTCTTGAGAATAACAATGTGTTATGTAAATGTATAGATACACTAAATACTGTTTTGTTGAACCATAGAAGTTACCGAGTGTTGACCCGTCCACAAGTAATTATTTCCCGTCAGTGATTGGTTTTAAACTGTGTTTTCATATGTATGGAAACGGAAACGGCAAACGAAACGACAAAAAACAGTTAAATAGTAAAAAGAAAAATTGTTTCCATGTGTACGGAAACACGTTAAAACATTTTTTCTCTTTCACTACTTGAAGGTTTTTTGACGTTTCTGTTGCCGTTTCCGTTTCCGTACACATGTAAACCCAGCTTTACGTTCAGTGAGAGCTTTTCATTCTCTGTTACATAAAAGTGAGAGCAACCCCAGATCCAAAAGTAGTGCAAATGACATTACATAGTTATAATATAGCAGGAGTGGTAATTAAGGACCTTTGTCGTGTTCATAATCCTCATTGTTGCTACTGTCCGCTCGTCTCCGTCCTCTTTAAATAGCATTGGCAGTAATGATGAAAGTGTTGACATTATGAGGTAAGAAATGTAATACTGTGATACAAGGCCTAGCCTAGGCACATACATAATTACTGCTATTGCCGAGTCTAAAGGAAGAGACGGCTCAATTAATTCAGAGTGTCTTGCAATTAGGCATTGTTCCCTATTAAAGCCACGGAAGGTCCCTGGTGTTGACATTAACAAAAGTTATTTCAGCTCATCCTTTCTGCCTGTTGTGCACTAGATTAGTTGCTGGTACATAGATCCTGTCAACGGAAGTCTCCGGTTCGATTAATCGTTGCGTGTGATTGTTCTGAACTGTCAGCGGAAGTCTCCGGTTCGATTATTCCTTGCGTGTGATTGTTCTGAACTGTGGGCTGAATCTTATTCTTTTATTCTCTTCTCCTTTCTAAAATATTTGTTTTCAAAGAAGATTCATAAAAGAATTATTTTCCGGCTTGGACCTGTCTTGTCCTTTCTGAAAGAGGCTCAGCTCTACAACTTGATATAAAAACTTTTACACGCATAATTATACAGAACTCTTTTCAAATCTGCACAAAACAACTTTTGAGAATTTTACCAATGAAGTAAAATTTGTACGAAGCTATTTAAATCTATTTGTGAAATTTTAATTGATGAAGCTCTGAATACCAAACATAAATAAGTAACCAACATAGATCGTGAAAGGCGCGGAGTGGCCGTTACCGTGCCAACCTACAATGAAAACCTAGGTCCAAACGCAAGCTCAAACTCGAACCAAGCCACTGATTATGTTTTTGCTCATGAGAGTAATTATTCCAGGCATGCCAATCATAAATGTCTGCACCTAGTAAAATCATAACGATCATGTCTTATAATGAGTAGGGAGCTATTTGGGCAATATTCTTAACAGACGTATTTGGTGAAAAGTAATGTGTGGCTAACCTCCAGAAACGTTACTTTGGCTATTTCGCGAACTACATAGTGCCCGTTTTTTTTTTTCAGAGTGAGTGGAATCAACATCAATTTTCTCGAAAACCGTCTGTTGGATTTATTTCAGATTGTGTATGGGCTCGTATTTCACACTAAACCTAACGCAGTTGACCTTTTCTATTTGTTAGACTGCAGCCTGAGCCACTATAAAGTGTTCGAAATAATGGAGTGCACTGTAGTGTATGGGGGCCAACAGCACTATGCTGAGGCCCCCGAGAAACAAAAAGATCTCACATAGTGCACTGTAGTGCGCGGAGTATTGTTCGCTGAGTATATACAGATCGTTTTCCAGTTCACAGCTAACACAGTCGTATTCTAGTGTTGGCTTTGGTACTGTAGAAATAATTCTTTGATAATTCAGTTTACTTACTTCTTTGTAAAAAAAAAACGCAGAGAAGCAAACTCAAAATCAGGCTACAGTTCAG
The DNA here is from genome assembly GCA_963931925.1 of Onchidella celtica. Taxonomy (NCBI): domain Eukaryota; kingdom Metazoa; phylum Mollusca; class Gastropoda; order Systellommatophora; family Onchidiidae; genus Onchidella; species Onchidella celtica. The sequence goes on from OZ007578.1 coordinate 31,538,312, forward strand.
CAAATAAAAAACAGCCCGTTCCATTAGTTTTGGTATGAAATATGAGCCCATGCAAAATTTCAGATCAATCAACTGCCAGTTTTCGAGAAAATCGATGTTAATTTCGCTCATGCTAAAAAAAGACACACTGTAACCAATAGATGGACCTTCCCAAAACTTCTCTAAGCAAAATCAACATCTAATTTTGGCCTCGTGGTTTAGTAATAGTAATTCACTGTGAATAAATAATTACCTGACAGAAGAAGCGGCTTCGTTGTGCGTTACTGTAGTTGCAATCTGTGAGCTAATAAATTATGTTCTGTCTTCGGTGGAATTTTGATGACCCTGGCAACTGCACTTTAGCGGCATGCAATACCGCGCTCGTTTAATGACCGATCCACCCACGGAGGATTAATCGAGGACATTTGAACTGAACTCGCTTTCCGATGACACACCCAGAGAGCTGAAGTTACAGGACCACTAGCATTCCCCCTCCCACTCCACACTTTTCTCTTCAGCAACATTTTACGTCATTCCGAACCACCAAATTAGAATCACAGATAAAAATGCCGTTTTAATTAGAAATGTTATTAGAAAACTGTGCTGTCAGGGTTCATCCATTCACTGGCTCACGGAATCTGAAGACAAAGTTATCAGTTTTCAAGAACAAAAAAAAATTTTAAAAAATGCATTTATCTCAATGTTTTGCTATCTCCCGAGACAGATTAAAACACGTTCACAGATATCTGCTATTATATTACAATCTAAGTCTGCCCAGATAGGGTTATTTTGCAGAGTTTTACATGTCCTGGGATTGCATGTGCAGGGGTTCTCACTATTACATTCCTGATTCAACACAACAACCTGGAAATGACGTATTCAAAATGTTATGCACTGGTCCTGTCACGAGAACTTCAAATGCGTGGATATAACAAAGTGTCCCTGTTGCAGAGAATCACTGATCATTATAGAGTTATAATTTTCAGCCCGAAGTTATTGTTGATGCTAAATTGTCAGCAATGAAGAAAGGTTTGATGTCGGCAGAGTTCTGCTGTTGCACAGAATTATTGATCACTATAAAGGTGTAACTTTCAGCCTGAAATAGCAGTGCAGTCACAGAGATGGTATTGGTGCTCAGATATTGACAGAGTGTCACTCTCACATACAACTACTAACCATTACGAAGTTGCAACTTTCAGCTTGAAGTTATATGTAATTTGATGTTAATTAACTATGAATTAATTAGGCGAATCAACAACAATAGTGCTCAGATTTCAAATGAATAATAATATACTAACATACCCCATAGATACAGGTGCCGGTAATAACACAGGCATCTCTCCTTAAGTCTTTTGCAATGTGTGAAGATACTGGAACATTAGGTGGCGTACTAAAGCAGAACAGGTCCACATGGTAGGTGATTAATAGTTACGACATGGTGACAGCAGTGGCGATAGCTGTGTTAATAGTGTTGGTGCGCCATGCAATATGGCAAGTAGAAGAAGCAGAGTCGTAGTATTAGGACGTGCTTCGGTAGGGACAGATGCCCCGATCAGGGCCGTCTTAAGGTCATTATGGGTCCCTGGGCAGATTCTTTTGTAATACGCGGGATTTTCTTACCTGTTTCAAAAAACCCATGTGAATTTGGTTGCATGGGGCCAACTAAACCATTGAGGCCCCTGGGCAACTGCCCGCTGTCCCCACGTGTTAAGACGGCTCTGGTCCCGATGGGTTTCCTTGCTCCTATGGGTTGAGATTAGGATTAGGGATGGGGTTGGCGCATGGCTTTAGACTTCGGGTTGTACTGCGGTTGGGGTGATGTTGCCCAGAATCATGCCTAGAAATAACTTTTTGAGGGGAAGTTGTGCGTTACGGATAGTTGTCCCCACAGAAGCATGCGTATCGCTGCTTGGCTTTTTCCAGGTATCATCCTAAACAAGACCACCCTCATCCTAAGCTTGACTTTTGCCTTAATCCTAACTCTGGCCCCAACCTATAGAGATATTAGTGTCTTCACTGAAAAGCCAAATGAGTAAACGTTAGCTAGATTTGTGCTATATTCACTAAGGTTCCTTACATGTCATTTCATGTATGCCTGGTATTGAGTTCATGCAGTTAAGATATATGTTTATGTAATGATGTTTTAGATGTGTGTACCATGCATGTGTTCTTAAACGCTTTATGAAAGAAAATTCCCCTCATGGATAATAAAGTTGTTCTTATCTTATCTTATCTTATAAATAATTGTCCCTACTGAAGCATTTTTAATGTATTAACACAATCACTAGTGTAATGGTTGTATGGATAGTTGTTAGAAGAGGTGATGGTAGTGCTTGCAGGGGAAATTTCTTTCAGTCAGCAGGTAGGAATGGCAATGGTAGTCATAGGAATGTTACCCAATACCTGTGGTAGCTCTGTTGGCTTTGTCTGTATAATTCTGCATGAACTCAAGTTTTTCTGACAAGGAACTATGACATACATTTTCAGAGCCTTGTAACAGGATGTTGTTTTTCTTTTTCAATCAAGCAGAAATTGAATCTGGGCGTTAAACAAAAGGCGTGATATCTACATGTCTGAAGTCTTGTGTGTGAGCGCCCTAGAAAAGTTCACACGTAGATTCAAAGTTGGAAAAAAGGCATTCCGCCCTTTTACGGCATGGCGGGAATTGAGTGAAACTAAATGACCAAGTGGGAGGAAGAAGAAAAAATTATTGGTGAGCCTGGAGTCTGGACGGGCTTTATTCATTAAGTCATGCTTGTTTTTTTTTTCAACAGGGAGTGGCCATTCGGGCCATAATCTGGCCAGATACGTTTTTCTTTGAACAAAGTGAGTTTTCCGGAAAGTTTTAGTTTCAGAATTAGATTTGGTTTGTTGACCACTGTTATACCCTCTTCCTTCTCCAGCGTTCTCGGAAACTGGCCAAGAATTGGTAATGAAAACAATAAATAAAATAAAAGTGAGATTTTGGCAACATGGCCCAAATAGGCACAAATTAATCACTATTTATGGCACCTTCTTATAACTATAATTTTAAATTGCAAATTAATCTGATCACTAGAAATAAACTTAAAATTAATATTATTTGGCTTGGTATCCCAAAAATTCTAACACGCTGAAGACGTATGTTAGAATTGAGTAATTATCCTCTCTATACGGCGCTATGTTAGATGACCTGGTGAACGACATAGCGGTTTTATTTTGAGGGGGCTGTTGAAAGCATTGGTTACATGACATGGGAAATCGTCATAAGTCTTGTTGATGCATTTAAATAAACTAATAATAATAATAATATTAAAAAAAAAACTTGCTGTCATTTTCCGGGTAGACGGCCAGAAAACTACCCCGGCGTGGAACGTTAGTTTTAACATCATGTGCCCCACCTGTGTACCATATTTGACAATGGGTCCATGCCATGTTATTTCATGCCATAAGGTTGTTATTGAATTATGAATATAATGTTTATGTAAGGAGGCGTTAGTTGTGCGTGTATGCCATGTATGTACTCTTAAAATTTAATGCTCTGTGAAAGTGAATTCCCCTCATGGGATGATAAAGTGATTCTTATCTTATCTTTTCATATCTTATCTTATATGATGACCGGCCATAATAGAAAAATACAAAAAAAAAAAAAACCGAATGTATCGTTGTTTGGCCGGTTTTTAATAAAACAGTGAGGCTGCTTTGGCTAAACCAGAACAAAATGTTTTATTTCCTACTTTGAATCTTCAGGCGTAAGTTTCGATGACGCTTATGCACATAAATTTTGTACATGTAGACAGCATGCGTTTTATTTAACGCCCAGATTTAATTTCTGGTCGATTAAGGAAAACCAAACCCTGTCACAATGCTCTGAAAAACTGAAACATAATACATAACCCACCCAGCCAACGACGTCCGGGTTTTGGATACTATAAAATCCACAGAAAATCTCTGGTGTCGCAACAAGACTTGAAAATCCACCCAGTAACATTTTTTTGATGAAAGCTTGATTTATCTCTCTTTTTCCTCTGGGTTTAATTGTATCTTTTTCTGTATTATTTCTTAACCGAAGCTTTTTCAACATACAGCCCGTTCTTTTTGCCGCATTTTGCAACGGGTTTGCGGGATGTAAACACCGGCTGTGGCCCTGCACTTTGCAGTAGGGTGGAAAGATTGACATTGGTTTGAAGGCAATGACCCGGACAAATCTGTTGCTGTAGTCTGCATTTCTGAATCTCCTAACCATTTGAACTTCCAACTAGCACTTAAACGCTGCGAGCGAAGAAACTGAAATTTTCATTCTGGCGTTTTTTCTTTCCAGGTTTGACAGGTTTACGCCCTTACTTTCCTTTCCCTCAACCTCTCCAACTTGCTGACCCGAAGGAACGAAAGTTTCCTTGAAAAACAAGAAGTCTGCAGTGGTGATTTCCCTGGAGTGAAGTCATCGTACACAGTCTACATTTAAGCAGCATCTGTGTTAATCAGAGGTGTGGAGGATATTTTTCTGCAGCAATCGATTAGTCTCAATTCCGGCCTGCCGATTGTGAGTTGTATGAGGGAAATATTTTGCTTATTCTCAACAAGAAGCTAACCGGTGGCAAGGACTACGCGTAATGTATTTGAATTTTATTTAGTACTCACTAGTATTAGAATGTTGATATTTTTGTCATTATTTCACAGCACGGGGAGTTCTCGTCCTCTGAAGATCTCTTATAGCCTCTCTTTTCCAATAGTTTCAATTATTTATATTGGATTAATTGTCTGTTTAAGTTTGCATATATTTACCCTCGGGTTTCGCGGCCAATACAGGCCAATAAGTATTGATAACCAATATTCCCCCTCTTCAGTGGCCTCGGCATTTCCACTGACGCCAGAGAGACGTGAGTCAATACAATTGATTTGTAGCTTCCTGTCTAGAGTAGATGCCTTAACTGAAGTATCGACGTTGACCAGTTTTCATTACTTCTACTATTATTTGATTTCTCGAATTTCAGTCAGTCCGTCAATGTCACATTCACAACAGAGTACTCAGAGAAGGTTTTTGGTGGTGTATTGCACTCCAGGTCAGGGTTACCAGATTGGCTTTTTTTAAAGCCAAATTCCAGAAATTTGGCTCTTTGCGGATATGGTTGGCGTCAGAAAAAATAATTAATGTATTTGGCTTTTTGGCTTTTCTCTGGCTTTTTTCCGATACACACTAAAATTGTCTCCACACAAACCACATACCATGGTTTTTCTGAGACATTTCTTATCGAGGAAATATGTTTTGGTCACTTACATACAGTCATATGTACATGTTACAAGTATGTCTGCCGCTCGTTGTCAAGAAATAGGTAATCGGCAAGGTCGATGTCCTGTTGACACTGGATTATGTGGTTTGTATCTTTTAAACTGCTACTGGTTTTTTTTTGTATTTTTGAAAGACTGTCACATACATCCTCCATTAAAACTAAGACTAAAACGTAATGCAGCTGAATCATCTTTATATTATTATGAGAACCGGGGCAGAACCAATGCTTTCAATCAAATGTTGCAAAGGTTTTCAGCTTTAAGTATTATGATAAAGAGTTAGAATAAATCGGATCTGTGAAACAGCTTGATAAGTGCCACAACACTTTTTAAACAAGTGTCAAGGTGTGCATTTGTTATATATCTTCTAATACTAAACGATCTCCAGTTTTTGGGGGAAAGGAGACTGAACAAACAAGAACCGAGGTCGCGCCGTTGAGCGGGCTTTTTTTCGACCTAAAGGGAAACTACTTGAACAATACAGATATTGACAGAAAAACACCAGTTATCCTTCTTTCTCTTAGTTAAAGAACTGAGTCAAGTCGTCGAGAGTTGAGCACTTTGCCAAAGCAATTTTATTGATATAAACAGAAGGTGCTGTGCAGGAAATATCAAAACTGTTCTTGTTATTTAATGTTATCGTTACTGATCAAAAAAAAAAAAAAAAGTCACAACTGTTCTGGGGAAATGACTCGTGTCAAAATGTTCCTGCGGACTCGATATGCACTGAAGGTGAGCATGTCAGTTTTAACCGTTGGTGCAAGACTGACAGGCGTGACAGAAATCGCAGTAACATTGGTAGGACCAAGTGCTGTTTCCGTTGTCGTTGTAGAAGAAACTGTCCACACGAGTGCCCTGGTTGACAAAAAAAAAAGTGCAAATATTTCTCTGATATCAGGAAACCAGTATATGAAATCAAACCTTCATAAGCATGTTGAGGGAGGTGTCATGCTAAGCAGGGAACGTCACAGCCAGTTGCTGTAAAGAAATTTAGTGACAAAAGCTGACTGTGTCTGACACGGCTTGATGGGACAATGTTTCAAATTTACTAAGAAAATATAGGAATTATGGTGTACATGTCTTGTCTGGCAGCAGTTGACTGTGCCGTTCCGGGCTTAATGATATTATGATAGCCCCTATGTCTATAAGGGTATTTAGTAACTCAAATGTTGATTAGCACAAATTCAGTCATCGCAGGTTGTAAAGACATATAGTAAGGCACGGGTGGCTAAGGTATGCCAGGCGAAAAAGTATGTAAAAACTGATGATTTCGTTTTTTTTTTTCTTTTTCATATAATCAAAAATGTGTTTTTAACACACAGATCCTTTTGAAACTCATCCACTGTGACCGAAGATGAAGCCCAGCTTCCAGATACCATCCAGGTGAAGCCGTATTTTCATGTGTACGGAAATAGAAACCAAAATGCCAAAAAAATCCATGAACTACAAAAAAGAGAGAGAGAGTTTTCCATGTGCACGGCAGCGGCGTATCCAAACCTGGGAACATTCTTTCTATTTCACTACTTGATCGGTTTTTGACGTTTCTGTTGCCGTTTCCATTTCCGGACACATGAAAACCCAGCTTAACGCAAATCCAAACTGCATGAACAACGGTAGTTAAAAATCGCTTGAGGTTTTTTTTCATAGTGTAAAATGATGCTCTTACCGCTCTGGCGTCATACGGATTGGCCCAGTTCCAGCGACCGTTAGGGAAAGGTGCGTTGTTCTCCAGGCAGTGATGAAGAGGGAATTGCACCTCCAGCTGGTTCAGTACGGCAGAATTGAAGGCCACCTGTACAGAAAAACAATGGCGATTACTTGTTATTACTATAATTATTAGGAGTGTTTAGTTTCACTTCATGGTGCGAAGGGTTAGGGTTAGTTTAAGAACAGTAATAATGATACTGATGATGATAAGTTAAGAACCAATTTATCATCCCATGGAAAAATTCTCTTTCACAGTGCATTTAAGAGCGCATACATGATACATGCATCTCACATATCATAAACATATATCATAATTCAATGAACTCAGCAATAGGCATTCATGAAGTTGTGTGATAAGGAACCTTAGTGAGATATGGCACAGATCTAGCTAGAGTGTCTTGCTGAGGCGAACTGCAAAGGGCTAAAACGATCTTCTCTATCTTTTGGAAATAAATTTTCCTTCACATCAACACAATAGGTCCTGCCCTCACTGCGACCCAGTTTGATGCAGCGGGCAATGCCCAGTGTTCTAGTGTGAACTAAAATTTCTGGGCGGCAAGCCAGAGGCCTTTTACGGCCTTACTCTTCACCATTTTCAACTGCCAAGGTATCTTTAACGTGTGTAACGTGCACACAGGCCCCTCCGAATTCTTCGTCCTTATCGGAGAAGACTAGGTGCTCGATACCATAGGATCAGGGACAGGAAAACATGAGAAAAATCCCCAAATTCCAACATGGCTCCACCGACTGGGATTCGAACCCGGTACCTTTGGCATGAGAGGCGAGCACCGTGTCCTGACGATCTGTTATTATCCTATTCTATTTATCGTCTTGCTCTTTTTTTTCTTTTACCCACAATGTGACCGTTATTGTGTGGACGTGTTTTCTCCACAGTCAAACCAAAACCAGTTTTTTCTCCATAGATTCGGCTGTGCAATTAGACCTACGGTCCCCTAACATCAACCGTCCAGGAAATAGTTTTTACCCTGGGCAGGCTGCGGCCCCAGTCTCCAGTCTGTACGTAGGCGGGAATTGTATTATCAATGCCATTTCTGTTAGGGATGCGGCCAGCCGCGGCGATAAGGGTGGTGCAGGTAGACGGGGGCACGTTTGTTCCATCCAGGTATCTGAAGAGGAAAAGACGAGTCAATTGTAAATGTAAGAAAAAGGACATCCATAACGTAAGTGAGCAAAATAAAAATAGGGGGGGGGGAGGGGGGGGGGGCTGAAAATCACATCCTAATGAAATACTCTGGCCATTAAAAAAAAAAAAATAATTAGATAGAGAACCCGGCATTACTCGGGATGAACCTGTACTTCAGTTCTTCTGTCCCCTTCTTTCTCTCTGATCTAGAGAGTTTCCCACACTAATCATTATGAACGCCAGGGCACTGCGCACTCATTTCTGGGCCAGTGAATCAGCCGATTTTAGATTCTATTTGAGAGCTAGGAAGAGGGATAGAGGGAGGGAAAGAAAAGAGAGAGAGAGAGAGAGAGAGAGAGAGAGAGAGAGAGAGAGAGAGAAAGACAGAGAGAGAAAGAGAGAGAGACAAAGAGAGAGAAATACAGTCGGAAAGAGAGCGTAACAGACACCCCCCCCCCACACACACACACAGAAAGATAGAGAGGGGGGGGGAGGGTGAATGGGGAGGGCGGAAATAAGCAGGGGGCGTCAGCTTGTACACTTAAAAATCATGCTTCACACATCTTCACTGTTTCTCATCAGCTATTCTTCATTGTCACAGTTATCGACCAACATCTTTTCTTGTTACCATGACATCACCAGCAATAACTTCACCGTCATCATGAAAACAAAGCTGTTATCGCCGAATGAATCACCCCGACCCCATTACCATAGAGTGAGAGCTTACCCTTGGGGTGGCAGTCCGTTGCCTCCTCCAAGAGAGCCATAGGGAGAATAGCCCCCACCGTAGGTCTGGTAGTTTGAGCATGTGCCGTAACGTTTGATACAGAAATCTGTGGATAGCCAAAATACCATAATGCACCGTGATGTTTGATACAGAAATCTGTGGATAGCCAAGATACCATAATGCACCGTGATGTTTGATACAGAAATCTGTGGATAGCCAAGATACCATAATGCACCGTGATGTTTGATACAGTAATCTGTGGATAGCCAAGATACCATAATGCACCGTGAGATTTGATAAAGAAATCTGTGGATAGCCAAGATACCATTAATGCACCGTGACGTTTGATACAGAAATCTGTGGATAGCCAAGATACAACATGGACCGTAACGTTTGATGTAGAAATCTGTGGAAAGGTAAGCTACGACATATACACGTAACGTTTGGTATAGAAATCTGTAGATTGCCAAGATACCACATACACTGTAACGTTTGATACAGAAATCTGAGGATAACCAGGACACCATACAAAGTGAATTTTCCTGTGGATACACCCCTGCGAAAGGGGACATGTACTCACCGTCAAGCCCGGGACTTCCACATGGCTGACAGAACTGCAGGGACAAGCCCAGGGCAGTGTTGTCACAGTTCTGACCAGCGGCCAGTGCTAGCACAGACAATAGGGAGATTGCTGGGAGCCAACTGTGGGAAAATAGGACTGAGTGTAAATGTGTTAGTTCAGGTTCAAGTTTATTATAAACCCTTTAATTTAACTTTGTTTCACATCACCCCCGCGTCATTTGCTATTGCATGTATCCCTGCTCGTAAATTACAAAATAACAGACGAATGCCAATTTTATGAACAAGCAATCTTCGTTTAATATATAACAGTAAATATAATAACTTAAGTGATGGGTCTCCAGTTAGAACTTTCACAAAGGCACATTGTCATTTCACATCTTCTGCTCCAATTAACCCGAAAGTATTTCGTCATCGTCCCGTAAGATTGAAAAAATTCAAAAAATCGAATATGGATTTTTATGTTATGTCCAACAACAGTCAAAGCCCAACTACATTCAAAGATCGAATGATCTTGGTTTTAGACTCCAAAGCCAAATAAAAAAAAATCGAATAGGAAACTTTCAAAAGTCATGGACATTAGACCAGTTGTGCTAAAAAAAAATACAATATTTTTTTTGCTTCTCCTGAAAAGTAGTCAAAACCAATTATTACAAATTTACGGAACGTTGATGTTATGAACACACGATAGCATCTAGTTGGCATCATTTCAAGGGAAACGGTAATACGATACACTTCTTCACAACGCCTGAGTGCTTGGCTTCATAACCAACAGAAACGCTGCGCCCAACGTCACGCCTCGTCGGTTAAATCCAGAGTTTGCCAAGTTTTGCATTACATACCGCACAATTTATGTTCGCGTGCAAAACATTAGTAAACATATTCCCGTCTTCGTCTCTTAAAAAGCTATACACTGCTACTACCGCCATTTTGTAGGTTCATTAGAAGGTTTTTGTGGAGCTTCAAATATCACAGGTCTACAGGAAAAAATTACTATGAAATAAGAGCATTCGGAGACAAGGTGAAACGCATGAGCCATGTGGCAGCGAACTTAATTCTTGTATTTTTTCTGTCTCCGTTTTCTGAAAAACTGGGGAGTTTTAGTATGTTGACGAGACATAACAAATGCACACTTTGACACTAGTTTAAAATGCGTTGTGGCACCTTTCAAGTTTAGTTGTTTCACAGTTCCGATTTACTCTAACTCCCTATCGTAATAACTAAAGCCGCAAAAAGTTAAACGTCGAATTTCTGAGTTGCACAAAAAAATGGAGTTGGAACAAATAAGAACTAAGGTCGCATGATGTGAAAAGGTTAACGGCCGATTCAAAACTTACATAAGAAAGATACACGTAGAAATAATCTGATTGGAAAATAAATTATATATAGTGGCCTTTCCCCAAAATATCACAAAAACCACAGAAAAACTGTGGGGTCGCAGCAGGGCTATAAGAAAAGTCAAAATTGGGCAAAAAGAACAGGTCTTTTTGCCCAGTTTTGACTTGGCCTTTTCCCAAAGGAACAAGCAGCTCATGATTCCTGCAGATCATACGCCTGGGATCCCTTTGCCTCTAGCTCCTGTTCCCTAATCTTGGTTCCCTGCGCTGTAGCGATGGTGTTTATTGGTATTAGTTTAAGGGAGGCATTTTCTCGTGAAACATAATAATTATGCATGTAACTATTTTGTTTTTAAAATGTTACAAAGAAATATGGAGTATCTATTTTCACTATAATCATGCCGATAACAATGACAAAAATAACGACAAAAATAATAATGACGTGATAAAAAAAATAATATTAAACATAAGAATACAATACTATCACCCAGTACCGAGACCCGTAACATACGACATGTCCGTCTTCACTAGGTGATGATGGCCGAATCCAAAAAAAAACAAAACAACAACAAACAAAAACAAACCAACCTATATTGACAAAGCTGGAGCTGTAGACCACCAAACCTGCCTTAATAGGTGAATGCCCTTTTGCATGGTCCGTATATATTTATGCGTTTTATGAACATACTACGTAAGACCATCATTACAAAAGAAACAAACAAACAAACGAACACACTCACATACATACACGCACCATAATAATAATAGTTCGTCCATCAGGTATGATGATGACCTTAACAACACCAGAGGAATAAAGAACAGAAATTGTTGAGAATTTCAACACATGGACAATAAAGAGAACTAAAGGACACAGAGGACAGAATGGAAAGACTGTTCTTTCATGACTTATGGCTTCTCATGTGACTGATAAGTCCTATTTTTGCCCTGCAGACCCTTCCGCATAAATGACAAGAGTGCTCCGTTGGTTCAGTACCACTGGGCCTTTTCTTGCGCCGTTCTCTTTTTTTGATGGACTCTGTCAGCTTCCCATGCTTTGCTGCCTCTGGTAAGGGCCGCCCTCCAATTTGCACGATCAAGCGAGAGCTTTTCCCACTCACTCACATCAATGGCAAAGGCCTTCAGTGATTGCTTGAGAGTGTCTTTGTAACGTCTCTTTGGGGCCCCAACATTCCTCGGTCCATTGGAGAGCTCAGAGAAGAAGATTTGCTTAGGGAGTCTGGAGTCGGGCATTCTGACAACATGTCCTGCCCAACGTAGCTGAATTTTTTTCAGGTGGCAGAAGATGCTCAATTCCTTGGCACGATTGAGGACCTCAGTGTCTGGAATTTTATCCTGCCATTTGATCCTTAGGATCTTTCTAAGGCAGGCCAGATGAAAGTGATTTAGCTTTCTGGCATGCGATTGGTACACTGTCCAGGTTTCAGCCCCATAGAGTAGGGTGGGAAGGACCACAGCATTGTACACTTTCAGCTTAGTGTCTGTGCGAATGCCGGCAACATCCCACACTCTCTTTCGAAGCCTGCCAAATGCAGAGCTGGCTTTGCTGATTCTTGAGAGAATTTCAGTATCAACACGAGCCGCGGAAGACAGTGTACTGCCAAGATAGGTGAAGTTCTCCGACACCTTCAGAAGACTGATATGGACTTAGATATTTGGGGTCACAGGATACTTGTCGTCTGGAGTAGGCTGATGGAGCACTTCCGTCTTCTTTGTGCTTATTGTGAGGCCAAAGTTGTCACAGGCACTAGAGAACTTATCAACACAGTTTTGCATGCTATCATTGTCACGAGTGGAGTGAGTGCAATTAAGGGGATTGCTACAGAGCGGGTGTAGAGTAAGAAGGGCTCACGGCAGACAAGTAGGGAAAGACGTGAAAGGAAGAGAGTAAAATTAACGCACGTAGACAAGGAAGAAAAGCGTGCATGTTATGAGTGGTGGGGGTCTGAATGAGGCGAAAGCGCTGTATTACTATCACTGCAAGTTAGAAGGTCCTACTGAACGGACGCTAGTAAGAGCCCAGCGGGCGAACATAAGGGGAGCAGTCGAGAGACCAGTGAGAGAGTTTTTCCAGTGATGACTGGTAGGTAGAACGTTGATTGATAATTATGATTGATGTATTATATTATATTCGTCTATTACCATGATGTAAATAAGTATATGTGAGGAATGTGGAAGTCCTTGATATTGGATATAGCAATGTGCGCCATGAGCGATAGATGAAAGTGAGTTCATGGATTTGTAGCGCGAGTGAGTAGTGTGTACTCCGATGGAGGTGTGTTACCGTAAGATGTGTGGTGAGTGAAATGTGAACTATTGTGTGTACGCTTCATGGGTTGTAAGGAGAGGTGGAGTGAATAGAAATGGTATGGCATTATACCAATGTAATGTTATTCTTGTAGGTGTCGAGGACGGGCCGCAGAGCCACCTCGATGAGCACAAGGGATAGGCCAGCATAGGGTCGGAGGCCACACATAGGCCAGAAGTGAGGCTGTCAGTGCAGGACAGTAGAGGCACATAAAGTCGTGGCAGTCAGGCCACGGACAGGGACGTAGATACGAGCGTGAATGTGATAATGTACTATTGCCATGTTGATGGGCTAGTGAACTGATACTGTACTAGTGCCATGTTGATGGGCTATTGAAATGATAATGTGTTATTGCCCTGCGGAGATGCGAGTAGAATGCTAAGGTGTATGACAATAGGAAGGTGATATTGAGAGACTGCGGTGCCAGTGAATTATTAATGTGCTATTAAGACCCTGAGGGGAGAGGCTGAGGCCGAAGTGCCTTTAGGAGTAACTACCGGGTTGTGGATCCGAGGGAGAGTGTATGTGAGAATAAGGCCGTTGTACGGCAGTTAATTCCAATAATATAATGTATGTAATTGCGCTATTATCTGTATAATTATGTTTAATAAATGTGTGAGTCTGAGGGATTGTTCGGTTAAGTGTTAAACTTGTTTGTTCGTGATTGTTGTCCTGTCATAAACTATTACATCTCCCAGTCTGGGATTTGTGACAATCCTCATCGTGTGCCAGAAGTGCACAATCATCAGCAAATAGTAGGTCACAGACTTGAGTACTTTTGGTTTTGGTTTTTGCCTGAAGTCTCCTGAGGTTGAATAGACTGCCATCAGTTCGGTACTTGATGCTTACCCCTTGAGGAGGAGAGCTAAAGGCTTCTTGTAGCATTGCAGAGAACATGATGCTGAACAGAGTTGGGGCTAAGACACAACCCTGTTTTACCCCATTTGTGACAGCAAAGGGCTCTGAAGCACTGCCGTTACTTTTGACTGCAGCTTGCATGCCATCATGAAACTGGCGCACTATTGTGATGAATTCGGGTGGACACCCAAACGTCGCCAAGATCTTCCAGAGGCCTTCACGACACACTGTGTCAAATGCTTTTGTGAGGTCAACAAATGTGATATACAGCGCTTTATTTTGTTCCATGCATTTTTCCTGAATCTGTCTGGCAGCAAAAATCATATCCGCCGTTCCCCTCTCTTTACGAAAGCCACACTGGCTCTCGGGAAGCAAGTCATTTGACGAGAGGTGATCAAGAAGGCGATTCAGAAGCATTCTTGCCAATATTTTGCCAGCAATTGAAAGTAGAGAGATTCCCCGATGGTTGTCACAGACTTGGCTGTCCCCTTTGTTTTTGTACAGATGGATGATTGAAGCATCTTTGAAGTCCTGTGGCAGCTTCCCTGCTTTCATCATATGATTGAACAACTCGGTCAACCTTTCAATAAGCTTTTCTCCACCGAAGGCATACACCTCAGCAGGAATTGAATCCACGCCTGGTGATTTGTTAAAGGACATCTGATTTGTGGCAGTTCGGGTCTCATTTGCTGTGAATGGCTTGGCAAGAGCTGCATTAATAGGAGTCTGAACGAGGCGGTCAATGGACTCAATATTTATATTTGATGGCCGATTTAGCACAACTCCGAAATGTTCTGCCCAACGCTGAATTATGGCATTCAATTCAACAATGCGTGTTGAACCATCTGACACAAGAAGTGGCGTAGTGCCAGAGCGGGATGGTCCAAACACAGCTCGGAGGCTCTCAAAGAACTTTCTAGTGTTGTTTGTGTCGGCATATTTCTGAGTTTCTCTTACTTGCTTTTCAAGCCAGTCATTTTTCATTTTCCTCAGCTTCTTCTGGAGTACACCCTTACATGCACGCAATGCATCAGCTTTTGCTGTGGAAGAGGGGTCACTGCAGTGAGCTTGGATGAGACTATTTTTTTCTTTGATGAGCACTTTGATTTCATTATCATTATCATTGAACCAGTCCTGGTGCTTGCGGACAGGAAAACCAACTGTGCTGCTGGCGCAAGAGCGTACAGTCGTATTTAGGTCAGTCCAGCTCTGTTCAATGTTCTCAGGGTCAAAAGTCACGCAATCCAATTTTGAGGAGAGTTCTGATGAGAGCTCGCTCTGTTTCTCAGCTGAGCAGAGTTTTGAAACATTTAGGCGTTTAGGTGGCGCTTTCCCTTGAGGGCGTCTATTGCGCCTCAATGTTAGTCTGAGCTTGCAAACAATGAGTCTGTGGTCAGTTCCACACTCGGCACCACACATCGCCTTTGTTACAAGGACATCCTTTCTGTCAGTCTTCCTCACAATGACATAGTCTATGAGATGCCAATGCTTTGAGCGGGGATGCATCCATGACGTTCTGATTCTCACGGGGAGACTAAAATTTGTGTTGGTAATGAACAGGTCAAATTCAGCGCACAAAGTAAGTAAGCGCAACCCATTGTTATTGCATGAACCAACTCCATGAGTGCCCAAAACATTTGGCCACCCTGAGATTTCGGAGCCAACCCTAGCATTGAAGTCCCCCAAGAGAATCAGCTTATCAGCTGCCGGGACAGAGCGTATGACAGATTCTAGATCAGAATAGAACTTGTCTTTGGCTTCATCTGGGTTTGTCATGGTGGGCGCATATGCGCTAATGAGGGTGGCTGACTGGCTTTTCCCAACTGGGATCCTGAGTGTCATTAGCCTGTCATTTATTTCAATTGGCATGGACTGCAAGTTTCTGACAAGGTCATTTTTAATTGCAAACCCAACACCATGCTGTCTCGGTTCGACTGTACCCTTGCCTTTCCAGAAGAAGGTTTATCCACCACTGAGCTCTTTGAGTTGGCCACTATCAGGGAGTCTGGTCTCACTGAGTGCCACTATGTCCAGGTTGTACCTGCTGAGCTCAATGGCAATAAGTGCAGTGCGTCTTTCCGGGTTGTTTGAGTTGTCCTGTAGTGTGCGTATATTCCAGGCTCCTAGCCTGAGTAAGCTGAATTTCTTTTTGTTTCGACCGCAAAAAGGGATCCCCACTGGTCGCGGTATACCAGTCAGGGTGATGTGAAGTGGGCTTTCTTTAGGGCACCTTTTCTAGCCCCTTCCTCAGTTGAGGTGAGCAGTGCTATCCTTAAATAAGGCTGCTCAGCTACTGTGGGTGCTGCCTCCCCACGCCTCCACTTCATTCGACGATGAAGCGACCATAGCCCACAGCCACCAACGTGTAGGTCTGTGCTAACAGCTTCCAGTCTATCCAAACCTGCTGCCACCGCACTCGCCCATCGCCGTTGGAATTTTGAGAGGAAAGAAGACGAGACAAAGATGAAAGAAGACGAGGTGAGTGTTAAGACTGGCGCAAAGAATTTGTTTTTAGTGAGAAAGAGCTGCGCAAACATCAGACTCACTCTCTCGCCTGGACACAACTTATCCAAGTGGCAAGACAGGGTCAAGACGACTGGAAATGTATCCAGGTGCAGGAGGATGCCAGAGGGACAGTCATATTGCCTGACCGGCTGCCTGTAGGCTACTCCACAGCCTCGCAGTCCCAACTGACTAGGGTGAAAGACCCAAACCAAAGAACACCAATACTGGTGGATGCTCTGTGTCACGATATCCAGGCCAGAGTGACGGTATATTGCCATCTGCCCTATCAATCAACCACTGGCCTGCTGCCCCCAGCTTCGAAGCTGCGTCCGGGAAGTTTGCTCAATTCTTCGTCTGTGATTTAGGCAAACAAGCCTATGACCACACCGCTACCGGGGGCCAATATGAAGGACTCAAGTACTGAGGGTCACATAGTGCCCTAGCATGTGGCCGTTGGGTTAGATGAAACCTCCTCCGCCCTGGCCGTTTGCACCGACAGGTGCACGCCCACTGATACCATGCTAGCGTACCAGTTCATGAAACAGGTTGTACTGGATTACATGTT
The DNA here is from genome assembly GCA_963931925.1 of Onchidella celtica. NCBI lineage: Eukaryota > Metazoa > Mollusca > Gastropoda > Systellommatophora > Onchidiidae > Onchidella > Onchidella celtica. The sequence continues at coordinate 31,555,307 of OZ007578.1, forward strand.
ACCAGTAGCAGATTTTTCTGACCTGACACCTTCTTTATCAGAGTTACATGGTACCTTCATTTTGCTAATGCCAGTGCGTATTTTTTAAAACGCATTGCTGCTTTAACCTAAACACATCATCTCCAGTGTCACTGCGAGTGTTCAATTATTCATGAATGGCCAGACCATCCCTGTTATATTCGACAATCCAACGTACTGTGATACAGCTGTACTGCCAAAGAGTCTACTTTCGTGTTTGGTTATGAGAAGAGAGGACTCACGAGGTGAGATAAGTAAGAGAAGGGAGGACGATGTTTAATGGCACGGGCAAGGTAACTTGAGGAAATGTAGAGTGTTTTTATCGCTGTAAATCAGACATGGGCAACCTACGGCCCGCGGACCGGATCTGACCCACAAAGCAATTTTGGCAGTCCCCTGAGGTTAACTGGAAAATCACTTCACACACCGGTCACTGAGCTATTAGAAAATTATCAGACATCCTCGCATCCATCCTCCTCCCTTCCCCCAGCTCTAAATCAAATAAGCTGTTCTTAAAAAGATTATATAACATGTTCATAACATTTCGTTCATAGAATGACTTTTATTTAAACGTTGCCTTATGTGGCTAAAAACTGTGCGTGGCAAACGTCGTGGTGTTTAATTGGCACCACACTCCTAAAGAACAATAAATTTACCAGGACATCCTCTTTAAAAGTATGGTGTCTGTCAAACTGCAGAACGTACGAGAAGGGGTGTAACAATAAAATCCCCTTCAGGAGTGTGGTGCATCTGAGACTCCAGGAGGAACGACTAAAGATGACAATATAAAATCCTACAATAAATTCCTCCTAAGTATGGTGTCCGTGACACCTCAGGAGGTACAGGTGAGAACAGTAAAAATGCATTGGTGAGGGCGCACGTGATATTTCAAATTTTAAAACTATAGGGAGATGAGCAATGTCGTTATTGAATTTCAAGAAAAAATTCCAGAAATAAGATCATTACAAACATTTGAATTGCTTCTGGGTCTAATAGACCCACGACGATTCCCGCCCTCTGCATCCTCACAATTATAGGGTCTGGCCCTTACTATATGAAAAGTTTTCCATGCCCTGCTGTGAACAGCCAGATGAATAATGGCTGAAACAAAGAAGGCAGAACAAAGCCAAATCTATAGAAACCAAAATAAACTGTTATTAGTTACTCACTTCATGATGAGACCGTTTTAAAAGGCAGCTCTGTCACCTTGTCGGATACGCTTGGCTTTTTTATATGTATCTTTGTACAAATTGATATCGATTGTGTCCGTAATTCAGAAAATGTTGTAGCAAATGTCTGACAATGGACAGAGTTTTTCCGTCTATTGTCTGAGCACGTTCCAACTGTCCACGACTCGTGTTGTACAAAGTGAGTAGTTGCACTTCGAGTGAGCAAACAAAGGTTGGCGAATGAGATGTTTTGATTTTGAGATTATAAAAGGATATCGGATGAGGGAGAGGAGGGAGGGAATAAGGGCGAATAATTAGGGCAAGGTTATAATTATTATTATTATGTGAATCTTTATGAGATGTCCTCAGTTACATCTAGCAAGGACTCTAGTTCGCTTTTTGTTCCGGGGGAGGGGGGGGGGGAACAGTCCTCGGACCTTTCCAGTATAATGATTCTTTATCAGAAACAAGGCTTGTGCAACGTCATGCCTCCGAAGGCCAGCTGTCTTGAAAACTGAAAGGGTTGGTTCAATACCATCATATGGCCTTCAAAATAAACTGTATAACAGCAGATAAAGATCAGTGGGTATACTGTCTTCTGTGCAAGGTACAGTTATTGTTAGAGTGAGGCACTGGGAAAGAGCTGACGATTTCAAATTCAAAGCGTATACAAAGAACAATTTTCGCTCAATATCTCAGTTTTAACTTTTGTGTGTGTGTGTGTGACTGAGGCACTATATAGACCAAGCTCTTCAATTAGATAAAGGATTCCGTGCAGAAAGGAATTAAACGCGGAGAACTTTCACACCTCAGTCAAATGCTCTAAGGACTGGACCACTGCACTGACAATTATCGTTTGAAATTAATGTGTAATGTGAATAACACCGTTCGTTTTCATTTTCACATTTTTCCAGTGTAACCCATTGTCTTTAAATGTGTCAGAAGATTTCACTGTGACAATGATAACAATGTTATTTTAATGACGGTGCCTACGATGTTGACGATTTCCAGAAAAGTCTCGTAGGAGATAATTTATAAAACAAATAGATTTTTGAACTGTCGATGGAATAAAAACGACTTAAACATTATAAGCAAGAAGTCATTCTTTATCATGAGGAAATGCACCGTGGATGATGATGATGATGTCGATAACGATGATGAAGAAGAAAATGGCGATGACAATGATGATGGTGTGGTGGTGGTTACTGTGGAGATTATGTCATCTAATCAGTTTCCATGTGTCCCAATGCAATAGGGATGATGACGATGGTGATGATAATGAAGAAGAAAGTGATGATGACGACGATAATGGTGTAGTTGTGGGGAAAGTGGAGATGATGTCATCTAATCAGTGTTCATGTGCCATACTGAGGTTGAGATGAAGTTGATGATGATGATGATGATGGTGATGGTGATGACGTCGTGGTGGTAGTGGTGATTATGGAGGTGATGTTACCTAATCAGTGTCCATATGCCCTGAAATGTCTTTAAACTTTGTCTTTATAGACCAGCCTATGTTTAGTCCACCAGTACTAAAGAGTACGTATGTGCAAATTGAAATCGCCATTTGTTCGATTTGCACTTAAAGACACGCGAGGCTCTGCGAAACCATTGTGGGCATGGAGCGGGAAGTATGTCACGTCGGTAAACAAAGTCAGTTTGTACATTTCCATGAGGAGTAAGAGCTTATCAGCAGCTCTAAACAGTTTCAATGAACCCCAAAATATGAACAAACCACAGTAGCAAGATCTGCACACTTTTTATGGTGTAGGCTATCGATTCCAATCTTTGTTACCGCCGTGACCTAGTTTCGCGATTTGGAGGAGGAGATTTCTCTCTATAAAGGCATATTCTCTGCTAATACTGCAAATTTTGCTGACATTGATTCACATAACTGCAGAACTTTGTAACATTTGTCACAGTGGAAACACGGCAAAGGAGACTATCAAATTCATTGTAAACTTATGGTTTATATTTGTGTTTCATAATATCTCAGTTTCTTGGATTCCCTCTCTCGAAGCCCTAAAGACAAGTTCTGTTCAGGTTGGGGGACTTTACGGGTGGAAGGATTTACTCCTATAAAATACATTGTATCAAGGAGAGCCTGGTCATTAACTAGGTAGGTCGCGCGCTGTGTCCATGGTATGTATGTAGGCCTACTGTCTGAGGCTCGTCTCAACAACGCATTCCAGCTAGACCTGCGCCACATAAACACAAGAAAGGTTGAGAAACACAGGGTTAGAACTATTAACATAAAGCTGTTTTAACCTGGAATTCAGTTTTTTCCATCTCCTGTGAAATTTCACCTCGTGGTCTTATGGGTTATTACACTTGGCAGCGACGATATTATCTCATGAGGGAAGTTCATTTTCACATAACTTTCAAGAGCACCAAAAAGAAAAAAAAAATACACAATACACAAATTTTACACGGACGTGCCATAACCCAACAACATCAGACATAACACACAAAAGCATTGTGGTGCGCCCCACCATACTCGGATAACGTTGGTATGCAGTATAAGCTATACTAATAAAAGTGAAACTTGACGACAATTGCAGCGCGCCTTTCGCTACTCCTCTCTTAATGCTGATTCGGTGTCCCTCAGATTTTATACAGCGCTTAGAATAGACTGTCGTCGTGTCGCCGGCACAGAAAATAAAGAAATAATTAACAACTCGCGGAACGTTTGTATTAATTTCTAGGTTGCGACACATTGGCGTTCGGTCTATTTTTTCGGCAAATTAATGTAGTTGAGATTGGTTCCGGTATCTGTATCACACTCACAAAACAACTTCCGGTTAGGACTGGTTTGAATGATGAGATTGAGTTAGACTATCAAGTATGAAACTTTGTGTGTTCTCAATGTGCCTAGACTAAGAAAAAAAAGGGTCTGGAATTGGGAGATTGACGCTGCAGGGCCAAAACTACAGATTTGTGTTTTCAGTATGCCTAGGAAAATATTATAATATTTCTTTTCCATTAATACAATATGGCGTTATCACTTCCTGCGATGTGTTCACTAACAAACAAACTAACCCATGCGCAAATCATAGCCATTTGACGGATGCTGGCGGGACGCGCAGGACGTCAACGCGCAAAGGGATGGCAGTAAGTAAATCGTATCTAAAAACAAACAAACAGACAAAAATAAAATAAAGCTAAAGGAACAGGCAAAATGAAGCAGGTCCATAATAATCACCCAGAACTGAAACTAATAAATCGATTTATCCCGGGCAGGGCCGGGAACTCAGCTAGTTATATATAAAAGATTTTTAAAATATTGATAATATACTCAGTATACATACATTCAAAAGAAGTTTTAACTAAACGTGTATCTGCATCTGTTAAGTTCGAAGTTTTAATTCGAGCTAAACAAGAAAACCACGAATATGACACAAACAGACAACACTGTAAGCTATCCATACAGTTAAGTTAAAATGTACTATGAAATTAAGATTTCTATGAAAAATCCCTACTCCCTATTCTGAAGATAATCATTCAATTGCACCAAGTTCAAAACTTGAGGTAGGTTCCGGTGAGCGCTTTCAAATTCCCTGTGGGTCGTCTACAGTACATCAAACTCTGCATGTCAACAGAACTGTTTTATCTTTGCTGATTTACAACAATCGAATCGCATTCAGGCAGGCAGACAAAGACAGAGAGAAACAGACAGATAGACAGACAGACAGAACAGAACAGACAAAGGAAGAAAAGAGAAAGTGAGAAACAGGAAATTTATCATTTTTAGCACAGACAATATTATGATCAAACCCAACGGTAGATTTAGGTTGTGTGGCATATTAAAGATTACTGCATTAGTGAATTATCAATTTTGAGCCAGATTTACCGAACCAATTTAGCGGCTCAGTTTGACACATACAAGAACATTTCCCATATAATGTGCCTGGTGTCTCTTTGTTTCTCGTTCAATTCCTTAAAACCCACCAGTCTGGCTGACTTTCTTTAACGCCCTGTGTCCCATTTTAATGCCGTCTTGCATGGTACCCTCTATTTTTGTGTCCCACTATCCTGCTTTCAGCTTGGGTGGATGGATGGATGGATGGATGGATAGATGGACAGATAAACAGACAGATAAATGGACAGATAGACAGATAAACAGACAGATAGGCACAGAGGCGGCTGCACGGAGGGTCGGGTGGATTCATGGATGGGTATGTGGATGGACAGACAAACAGTTGATAGATAGATAGATAGATAGATAGATAGATAGATAGATAGATAGATAGATAGATAGATAGATAGATAGATTAGATAGATTAGATAGATAGATAGATAGATAGATAGATAGATAGATAGATAGATAGATAGATAGATTAGATAGAATAGATAGATTAGATAGATAGATAGATAGATAGATAGATAGATAGATAGATAGATAGATAGATAGATAGATAGATAGATAGATAGATAGATAGATAGGATAGATAGATCGATAGATAGATCGATAGATAGATCGATAGATAGATCGATAGATCGATAGATCGATAGATCGATAGATAGATTGATCGATAGATAGATAGATAGATCGATCGATCGATCGATAGATAGCTAGATAGATAGATAGATAGATAGACAGATAGATAGATAGACAGATAGATAGATAGACAGATAGATAGATAGACAGATGGACAGACAGAATCAATGGCCTCAAAGAAGGAAAGCAGGAAATGTGAGACAGGAAAGCTGCAGGTATTGCAGAGATACTCTAACATGTCTTTTCTTTTTTTTGTTTTTATTAAAACTCAGCTCCTTGTGGATAGATTTCTTCTATATTTTGGGTGCAATTCTAAATCAATCTTAACTTGAAAGTATTTTTTTTTCTGTCACAATGTATTTCTCTTTCCTTTAGTCTGCTATACAAAACGCGATAACAGGTAATTTGTCTTCAATTTGTTAGTTTTGACAATATACCGTTTGAATTTCTTGATCTGGCTAATCTACTTACGAGGAAATCGTTTAAAAGGCATTGTCTCGTCACTTTTGATAATTGCAAGCGAAAATATTCGATCTTAAATTGTATAACCAGGAACTGAAGTTAAATGCAGCTTTTAACAGAATCTGGGAAACATACTTAAGAGTTTTAAAATATGCATTTTTATTCATCATAATTATAAGTCAAAGATGATGAACAAGAAACAGATTAATCATCTAATGAGACAGCAAAATGAAAATATCCATTCAAATTCTAAGTCTTTTATGAACCTCCTTATACTTTGTATTGTTTGGAACTGTAACTGTAGCCAATGAATTTGGGTGCATTTTTCGGGGTCCTATCCATACCTTTCCGGCCAGTACCTCCGTCAAGTTTGATCTTCAGCGCTTTAACTGTTTCGTAGATTTTGTCTTTGAAACGACCGGCTGAGCTTCTCTAAATCGCGTCCATATCAAAGTTATCTATAACACACTTACTTCCTCGCCGGCTGTTGTGTCAGTTCGACATGTCCATGGTGCCACCGTGTTTCTTGGAATGCCAAGCTCTTTGGTCGCTCTATAAATCACAATCTGGTTGAATGCCTCATATATAAAGGCTGCCTTTTGCAGCTTCTCTGAGGTGACATTTGTGCACTTTCAAAGCCGTATGATACAATACGGGAAAATCCAAACAAGAAGACGCAGTCAGCGAATGGCCTGTCCTTGCTGAGGGGCTCCCGTCAGGATGTATCCGAGTGGATGGACGAGCAGCAGCTAGGTGGCCATTTGAAGTTCAGTAATTTGTTTCAGCTGTTTCATTTTCTAATACAATTAATTGTTTCATTCATGCCAGTTTCCAGTTTTTCTATTAATTTGAAGAACCTTTTTTACTGGCGGAAAGGTAGTTTTTTTCCCCTTCCACTTTTTTTCATTTATTGTATTTTTTTTTTCATTGTTTGTTTCTAACATTGGACATCCCAAGATGCAACAGTTTCTCCACCGGGCCCTATGCACACCTGTACATTATAACCCAGAGATGGGGGTTAACGTGATGTGAGTATGTCTCAAGATCGATGAGACTTGTAGAAATAACTTTGCAAGGTACAGAACAAGGAGAGAGAGCGAGAAACAAGCAGGGAAAGAAAATTAATACAAAGACAACTTTACACAGTGGTCAGGCATAACGCCCGGTGACTCTCTGAGAAAGTCCGACGACCGAGAAGGATGGCAAGTCCTCACGTGCACCCCAAAGGGCCCGCCGAACCCCGGGATCGGCAAGACAAGAAGGAACCACATATTTATGGTGTTGACATATTCACAGCAGTTCACGTTTCGTAAATATGAGTCATCGCCAAATAAGAGGCCTGAAAATCTGTAGCACGGGTTACCCGTCTTTGGTCATTAGGTAAACTGTATAGAAATTGACAATAATCACTGGAATTGACGTTTTCAAACACATTTTTAAATTCATATTTTCCACTCACATGATCGAATGACTGAAACAAACAGAAACTTCGGTGGAAGAAATCACAAATTTTATTGGCAACCCAAAGACGTCAAATGAAACAGACCAAGAATAGAATTTCGCGCTATTAGATACGGCATGGTAAAATGTTTGACATTATCTCTGTGTTCTCTATTCTTGGGTTGGATTATACCGTGCATTCAGAGCACGTACTGGCGTCAGGTCTAGGGTTTAGCCGTTGGTACAAGATTGACAGGCGTTACAGAAGTCGCAGTAACACTGGTAGGACCAGGTGCTGTTTCCGTTATCGTTGTAGAAGAAACTGTCCACGCGGGAGCCCTGGGAAAAGTGAAGATAACAGTTGTTGTCGTTGTAGTTGTTTTTAATCAAACACAGAAACCCAGTGGAGTCGCAGCAAGGCTTGGGACTAAGTTAAAACATAACCCCCCCCCCCCCCCCAAATACTTTGTTCCCTTTCACCTTATGGAGACCCATAGAGACCGGATGCACATGTGTTGTACCAGTGTTTCTTTCTAAAGCAGGACTTAGCAAAATACTTTATCTTACTGTATTTTCTTTTCATTTTTGCCACATTTTACCAGTGTTCTTAAAATACGTGTTAAGAACACGCGAGATTCTTGGAGTAGAGGGTCAAGTTTCTGGGAAAAATAGTTTAAAATTCTGCGTGCTAATAGTGTGCTGCCGTGGGTCTTTGGGTCATTTTGTAATTTCAACAAAGAGTAAATGCGAAGTGATAACCTTATTAATTGTGAAAATGCATTGAAACGGTTGAATTTAATGACTTTCTAGCTTATAATAGGTTAAAACATTGTTAGATGGGTCCAGAAGTTAGGGCTTTGCATAACTGAGGATCTTGAGCAGGTATATCCCTGTGGTAGGCAAACATTCCTTGGGAATATGTGACTTTGGCATCGGGCTAGGCTAGGAGGATTTTGTCTTGAGGTATAGCATACCGCTCTGGCGTCATACGGATTGGCCCAGTTCCAACGACCATTAGGGAAAGGTGCATTGTTTTCCAGACAGTGATGAAGAGGGAACTGCACCTCCAGCTGGTTCAGTACGGCAGAATTGAAGGACACCTGTACAGAAACAGACACAGCTATCATGAAAGGAGATTATTATTATATACATATCATAAACCTTAAGCTTCAAAACTGTATACAAAAATTATTTCAGTTCCAAAGAAATATTTAATATTTGAATAATATGCATTTGTGAATGCTGATTACTGAAACGTTTGAGGCTCGATGTAACTGTCGAGACAAGAGCCATATAGGGTAAGCTAGATTATTATATTATATTATATTATATTATTATATTATATTATATTATATTATGTTATATTATATTATATTATATTATATTATATTATATTATATTATATTATATTATATTATATTATATTATATTATATTATATTATATTATATTATATTATATTATATTATATTATATTATATTATATAATTGTATATTATATTATATTATATTATATTATATTATATTATATTATATTATATTAAGACTGACAGAAAGGATGTCCTTGTAACAAAGGCGATGTGTGGTGCCGAGTGTGGAACTGACCACAGACTCATTGTTTGCAAGCTCAGACTAACATTGAGGCGCAATAGACGCCCTCAAGGGAAAGCGCCACCTAAACGCCTAAATGTTTCAAAACTCTGCTCAGCTGAGAAACAGAGCGAGCTCTCATCAGAACTCTCCTCAAAATTGGATTGCGTGACTTTTGACCCTGAGAACATTGAACAGAGCTGGACTGACCTAAATACGACTGTACACTCTTGCGCCAGCAGCACAGTTGGTTTTCCTGTCCGCAAGCACCAGGACTGGTTCAATGATAATGATAATGAAATCAAAGTGCTCATCAAAGAAAAAAATAGTCTCATCCAAGCTCACTGCAGTGACCCCTCTTCCACAGCAAAAGCTGATGCACTGCGTGCATGTAAGGGTGTACTCCAGAAGAAGCTGAGGAAAATGAAAAATGACTGGCTTGAAGAGCGAGTAAGAGAAACTCAGAAATATGCCGACACAAACAACACTAGAAAGTTCTTTGAGAGCCTCCGAGCTGTGTTTGGACCATCCCGCTCTGGCACTACGCCACTTCTTGCGTCAGATGGTTCAACACGCATTGTTGAATTGAATGCCATAATTCAGCGTTGGGCAGAACATTTCGGAGGTGTGCTAAATCGGCCATCAAATATAAATACTGAGTCCATTGACCGCCTCCCTCAGACTCCTATTAATGCAGCTCTTGCCAAGCCATTCACAGCAAATGAGACCCGAACTGCCACAAATCAGATGTCCTTTAACAAATCACCAGGCGTGGATTCAATTCCTGCTGAGGTGTATGCCTTCGGTGGAGAAAAGCTTATTGAAAGGTTGACCGAGTTGTTCAATCATATGTTGAAAGCAGGGAAGCTGCCACAGGACTTCAAAGATGCTTCAATCATTCATCTGTACAAAAACAAAGGGGACAGCCAAGTCTGTGACAACCATCGGGGAATCTCTCTACTTTCAATTGCTGGCAAAATATTGGCAAGAATGCTTCTGAATCGCCTTCTTGATCACCTCTCGTCAAATGACTTGCTTCCCGAGAGCCAATGTGGCTTTCGTAAAGAGAGGGGAACGGCGGATATGATTTTTGCTGCCAGACAGATTCAGGAAAAATGCATGGAACAAAATAAAGCGCTGTATATCACATTTGTTGACCTCACAAAAGCTTTTGACACAGTGTGTCGTGAAGGCCTCTGGAAAATCTTGGCGAAGTTTGGGTGTCCACCCGAATTCATCACAATAGTGCGCCAGTTTCATGATGGCATGCAAGCTGCAGTCAAAAGCAACGGCAGTGTTTCAGAGCCCTTTGCTGTCACAAATGGGGTAAAACAATGTTGTGTCTTAGCCCCAACTCTGTTCAGCATCATGTTCTCTGCAATGCTACAAGAAGCCTTTAGCTCTCCTCCTCAAGGGGTAAGCATCAAGTACCGAACTGATGGCAGTCTATTCAACCTCAGGAGACTTCAGGCAAAAACCAAAACCAAAAGTACTCAAGTCTGTGACCTACTATTTGCTGATGATTGAGCACTTCTGGCACACGATGAGGATAGCATGCAAAACTGTGTTGATAAGTTCTCTAGTGCCTGTGACAACTTTGGCCTCACAATAAGCACAACGAAGACCGAAGTGCTCCATCAGCCTACTCCAGACGACAAGTACCCTGTGACCCCAAATATCAAAGTCCATGACAGTCTTCGGAAGGTGTCGGAGAACTTCACCTATCTTGGCAGTACACTGTCTTCCACGGCTCGTGTTGATACTGAAATTCCCTCAAGAATCAGCAAAGCCAGCTCTGCATTTGGCAGGCTTCGAAAGAGAGTGTGGGATGTTGCCGGCATTCGCACAGACACTAAGCTGAAAGTGTACAATGCAGTGGTCCTTCCCACCCTACTCTATGGGGCTGAAACCTGGACAGTGTACCAATCGCATGCCAGAAAGCTAAATCACTTTCATCTGGCCTGCCTTAGAAAGATCCTAAGGATCAAATGGCAGGATAAAATTCCAGACACTGAGGTCCTCAATCGTGCCAAGGAATTGAGCATCTTCTGCCACCTGAAAAAAATTCAGCTACGTTGGGCAGGACATGTTGTCAGAATGCCCGACTCCAGACTCCCTAAGCAAATCTTCTTCTCTGAGCTCTCCAATGGAACGAGGAATGTTGGGGCCCCAAAGAGACGTTACAAAGACACTCTCAAGCAATCACTGAAGGCCTTTGCCATTGATGTGAGTGAGTGGGAAAAGCTCTCGCTTGATCGAGCAAATTGGAGGGCGGCCCTTACCAGAGGCAGCAAAGCATGGGAAGCTGACAGAGTCCATCAAAAAAAGAGAACGGCGCAAGAAAAGGCCCAGTGGTACTGAACCAACAGAGCACTCTTGTCATTTATGCGGAAGGGTCTGCAGGGCAAAAATAGGACTTATCAGTCACATGAGAAGCCATAAGTCATGAAAGAACAGTCTTTCCATTCTGTCCTCTGTGTCCTTTAGTTCTCTTTATTGTCCATGTGTTGAAATTCTCAACAATTTCTGTTCTTTATTCCTCTGGTGTTGTTAAGGTCATCATCATACCTGATGGACGAACTATTATTATTATTATTATATTATATTATATTATATTATATTATATAATTTTATATTATATTATATTATATTATATTATATTATATTATATTATATTAAAACGACTGCAATACCCTCTCGTATTCCGAAACTGTTTTGTTTTCCTTTCTGTGGCATCAGTACCAAACCCTATGGGGCTTAACCAAGCCCCAAATCTCACGTTTGTACTGCTTTGCAAGTAACTTCGGATTGTACTGATAAAAGGGAAAGTCATGTCTATTTTGACAAGGTATGAATAACTTACTCTAGGCAAGCTGCGGCCCCAATCTCCAGTTTGTAGGTAAGCTGGGATTGTACCAGTAATACCATTTCTATTAGGGATGCGGGAGGCGGCGTCGATAAGAGTTGTGCAGGTGGGTGGGGGCACGCCTCCAGATAGGTAACTGTAGGGAAAAGTAAGGCAAAAACAATATGTTATCAAACAGCTCCGCACACTGACATCATGTAAACGGACTTTCTGCAAATCACAGAAACTTTTTACTTGTGGCTGAATTGTTCAGGATATTTGGAATCTCTACGCACCGATGTCACCTAAGCACACTCTCGGCAAATCATTTTTAACTTTTCTCCGGTGCTTGAATTGTTCCTGATAATATTTGGAATCTCTTTACACTGACAACATGACTGTAAGGATATTTATTGGGAATCATAAATACTTCTTCACTAGTGGCTGACTGGTCTGGATTTGTGGAATTTCTGCTCACTGACGTCATGTAAACATACTTCTGTAAATCAGAAAACATGTTTCACTGAACTGTTTAAAATCCTTCATTGTAATGATTTTATTGATAACAATCAAATCATCGGCAGTTTCACATATCTTTTCTTCAGAAGATAAGTTGTTGATTTTTTTGTATTTGTTTTGTTTTCTTTTTGGCGAACTCTGGCATCACCGTTCAGCTGGTGGCATATATTCTCGAATAATAAAGAATTGATGCTGTTTTCATTATTTCGTTCATGCAATTTCATGTGTAAGCCCATGCTTCTCGTGGTATGCACACACTGTTAAGACAATTATCTTTCATAAAAAAAGACAAATTAAGATGTAAGCGAATAGTCCATAAAAGCGGAGATTCTTAACCAAACAGCATAACCAATTCATTATCACTTTTGAAATTAATTTTTCATGTAGTATAAGATGGTAATGGAACATTGTCAAGATATGCCTATTTCTTGTTACACTTAGATCTGGGATGAATTTGAATTTGTCTGAATCTGATGAGATACCATTTTGAGCAGTATAGTAAGAGAGAGTAAGCTCCCCTCTCTTCAAGTCCCTGCTCTGCACACACCCACACAATCATACAAATTCCAGATGACAAGTTTTATTGGCAATAGCAAAAAAATGTGCCCAGGATGAAGTCACACATTATACCAGGAGAAGTTTTTCTTTTCCGCCAGTGTTGCGAAAAAAAAAATGTATCACAATAGGCCTAGTATTTGCGCATAAACACCCAAATGGTTGAGATCAATAACATTTTGAGGTTATAAGAGATTTTGTCACAAGTGGGGAAAAGTTCTCATTTTTCAGTGCAGTAAAAGTTGTTAGGGTGGTATCGATGCAATAATTAGCGAAATAATCAACAGATGTTAGTACTCTGAATTTTGTCGTGAACACAATGCGTATGTAACTGTTCTGTTTTTCTCAGTGCTTAAAGTCTCTCTTTCCGCCAGCTGGTTGAAGTGACTGGTGAGAAAGCCTTGTTCCAGCCACCAGTTTGGTGCCTACACCAGCCGTTGTCTGGCTCTCCAGTTAAACGTTTCTCAACGCACTTGGTAATCAATACCACTACACTCCCAGTTCCACCGGCTGAACCCCAACAACTTACCCAACTGGTGGAAGACCGCTACTTCCTCCTAGAGAGCCATAAGTGGAGTAGCCAGAACTGTACTGGTAGTTTCCGCATACCCCGTAACGTTTGATACAGAAATCTGTGGACAGATGAGATACCATTATACACGGTGAGAATTGATACAGAAATCTTTCGAAGATAAGCTACCGTTTATAACTGTAATGTTTGATATAGGAATCTGTGTAAAGACGGTTTACCTCATACACTGTAATATTATCTATCTATCTATCTATCTATCTATCTATCTATCTATCTATCTATCTATCTATCTATCTATCTATCTATCTATCTATCTATCTGTCTGTCTGTCTGTCTGTCTGTCCATCCATCCATCCATCCATCCATCCATCCATCCATCCATCCATCCATCTATCTATCTATCTATCTATCTATCTATCTATCTATCTATCTATCTATCCATCCATCCATCCATCCATCCATCCATCCATCCATCCATCTATCTATCTATCTATCTATCTATCTATCTGTCTATCTATCTATCTATCTATCTATCTATCTATCTATCTATCTATCTATCTATCTATCTATCTATGTGTCTCTCACATGTCAGATACACACTCTTTGTCTACGGGTCATTCTTTTTAAAGGGTTCTGTTTAGCCACCGTGAACTTCTTTCTGAAGCGAATGTTCTATCGCCCCACACACACACATACACACACACACACACACACTTGCATAGAACCCCCCTCCCCCTCTAAGCCCAGTGATACGACAACTCACCGTCCAGGCCAGGGCTACCACATGGCTGACAGAACTGCAGGGACAAGCCCAGGTTGGTATTGGCACAGGTTTGACCAGAGGTCAGAGCCACAACGGCGGATAACGTTACTACTGCAAGCAGGCTGGAGGAAATACATGGAGTAACATTCGTTGTTAGTGATTTAAATGGATTTTAAGTCTAAGTATTCCCTTACCGTTTGCGTGTTTTGACAATGTCACTGACTTGATGAAAACATGATATTTCTGACTGTGCGTGTCTTTTAAACATTGTTTTGTGGCAGTTGAAACTTGTGTGGTTTACTCATGATTAAATCAGCAAATATTCAAGCTAAATTTAAACGTTCTTACATTTTTAAAATTTGTTATTAAATTTGACTAACTCAAACAATTCATGGTTTTACTCGCTCTTTTTATTGCAATAAACAGCAACGTAGAAATAAGTTCCTTTGATGTTCATCATTAGAAAGCGTTTCAATGTCATACAGCCAAATTGTTAGTAACGCAACTCTGAATTTCTGGAGACCCGGCATTATCAAAGATCCATCGCATTAATTATCAATTAATTATATCAGTCGCTGACTCGGGGAATACACATATATGATTTTTAAAGATGAGATTCGATCTCCAGTGTGTAAACTGAGGCCCAGAAGGAAATTTCCTGTCATACTTTTTAATTTTACTCGAAGGAAATGCGTCGGAACACTTTCGCCTGTTCAACTCAGTTGGGCTCAAAATCAACCAGTGTTAAAAACAGCCAACTTCAAGATCTTTTAAAATATGCCTGAGTACACCTTTATGTCTTTTTCTATGTGTAACAAAACATGCTATTTTGTAGAATTTGAGGGTCAGCGGTTAAGAAACTTTTCATGATTACATTTGAGGCCTTACTTCATTTATAATATGATGACAAGGCAAGGAATCAGAATAAAATGGAACAGTGAAACAACTTGATAAGTGCCACAACACATTTCAAACAAGTGTCAGAGTATGCATTTGTTTTACCTATTCTGCATACTAAAAGATCTCCAGTTTTTGTCAGAAACTTGAAACAGACTAAACGAGAACTATGGCCGCGCCATGAAATAATTATCAGTTAATTGCAAGATCTATTTCTTTAAGAACTTTAACGCTTTTCAAGTTTGGATAGCGCTGTAAAAACAAAAAGCTGCAGCAGCACCTACCTCATCGTGATCTGAAGGACCCAAATCCGTTTTGCTGATGTGGCCGACGAGTCATTTATATACCAATGCAGCTGACGTCACTTTTGCGTCTTTTTTCGTGGACACGTAGATAAGTTGCCTATTCGTCTTACTTTCCATTGTACACAAATCGACATCAGCCCACAGATCTCTGGTTGAAGCCTGTCTCTTTTTCTACACTTTCTGTCACGTCTTGCGATTGGGAAATGATCAAGAAAAACAAATAACATCATTCCAAAAAACTGGACACTACGTTCTCCGGGCACTGATAAAAATGTGTAGATGGTTGCAGATGTTGTGACAAGTCATTACTTTAACACGTGTTGAACTGTTTACATCTGTCGTCATAATCATTATCATCGTCATCATCGTTTTTCTGTTGACTGTTGACTTTAGCTAACGGAACCTAAGTAAAATAGATATTATCCTAAAGTGATTCCTTTTCTACGAATATCATCCACCCCCGCCCCCCATCCTCGCTTCAAAATTCCATTTCTACCTGCTGTCACTGTTTTCAAGGGATGCAACTGCAGAATTCTGGTTTGGATTCTCCGCCTATGTTTCTGGCTTATAATGATATACATTAAACCATTTTCTTTCTCGAATCTTGGAAATCGTATAAACCGGGCAAAGTTAAATAAAATTTATCCCTACCACCCCCTTCCAGCTCCCCAGTCCACCCACCCCCCCCCCCACCTCCCACCTTGTCGACCGGCGCTGCGCTGTGGCGACGACGTGTCTGCTCTAGTTGCAACTAGGCTGCAATGACACTGGGGCAAATTTCCCAAATGGGGTTAAAGAAGTATACAAAATACAAAAATAACAAAACTCTAAGTTCGGCTCTCCATTCGCCATCCCCCAGGCTCTGTCCAGCAGAGAAAAAAAATGGACATTATCTGATTTGCAGTCGTAAAAACGATTATTATGAAACGAAACAGTTTTTTATTGCTTGTTAGTGTGTTTTATTTTCATACACTGACACGTCCTAATTTCCCTGACAAACAGAAAAGAAAGAGAACTCCGTACCATTTTGAGCAGTATAGTAAGAGAGAGTAAGCTCCCCTCTCCTCAAGTCCCTGCTCTGCACACACCCACACAATCATACAAATTCCAGATGACAAGTTTTATTGGCAATTGCAAAAATGTGCGCAGGATGATGTCACACATTATACCAGGAGAAATTTTTTCTTCTCCGCGAGTGTTGCGAAAAAAAAATGTATCACAATAGGCCTAGTATTTGCGCATAAACACCCAAATGGTTGAGATCAATAACATTTTGAGGTTAGAAGAGATTTTGTCACAAGTGGGAAAAAGTTCTCATTTTTCAGTACAGTAAAAGTTGTTAGGGTGGTATCGATGCAATAATTAGCGAAATAATCAACAGATGTTAGTACTCTGAATTTTGTCGTGAACACAATGCGTATGTAACTGTTCTGATTTTATAAAGTTACAACGAAATACTAAGTATAAATATAAATTATTATATAATAATGATGATTATAATAATAATGATGACAACAACGACAACAGCAACGACAACTACAATAATTATGATAATAATAGTAAAATGTAATAGTAATTATAAGAATACAATACGACGTATCTATTTTCACTAGGTGATAATCGCCACGTCCAAAACAAAAAAAAAAAATTGACAGAGCTGGATCTGTAGATCACCAAACCTGACTTCATAGAATGATTGCCTCTTTCCATAGTCCGTATTTTTTTTTACTGCTTTTTACTTACACATTGAGTAAGATCATCATTACAAAAGAAAGAAAGAAACAAACACACACACACACACACACACACATATCACCATAAAACAAAAGTAAATGAAACATAAATAGAAACAAAATACTTTCGCTTCCCCCAACCCCAATATCAAACAAGAAGTTTTTCTTAAAAAGACAACATCCAGATTCATAACATAACATGTCATTCATAGAAGGGTTTTTATTCAAACGTTGCCTAATGTGGCTAAAAACTATGCATGGCAAACGTGGTGGTGTTTAATCGATACCACACTCCTAAAGAACAATTTATGAGAATACCCTCTTTAAAAAGTATGGTGTCTGTCAGACTGCGGGACCTACGGGTAGGGATGTAACAATAAAATCCTCTTTAGGAGTGTGGTGCCTCTGACATCTCAGGACGTACTATTAAGTATGACAATAAAATCCTACCATAAATTCTTACTTCTAAGTGTGGTGTCTGTGAGATCCCAGGACGTACAGGTAAGAACAGTAAAAATACATGTGCCGTGGTGAGCTTGGACGTGCATAATTTCACATTTTAAAACTATGGGAAAGTGAGCAGTGACGTCATTGAATTTCAAGAAAAAATTCCAAGAAATAAGATAATTACATTATTGCAAATGTTTTGAATTGTTTCTGGGTCTAATAGACCCACTAGGATTCCCTTCCTTTTCATCCTCACAATTATCTGGTTTCGCCCTTACTAAATGGAAAGCTGATCACGTCCTGTTCTAAACAGCCAAGTAATAATGGTTGCAAAACAGAAGGCTAAACAAATCAAAATACATAGAAAAAAACTAAATTGTTATTAGTTACTCACTTCATGATGAGATCGTTTACAAAGCAGATATGTCCCCTTGTCGGATACGCCTGGCTTTTTTATGTGTCTCTTTGTACAATTCATATCGATTATGTCCGTAATTCAGAAAATGTTGTAGCACATGTGTGATAATGGACAGAGTTTGTCTGTCTATTGTTTGAGCACGATCCAGCTGTCCACGACTCGTGTTGTATAAAGGGAGTAGTTGCAATGCGAGTAAGCAAACAAAGAGATGTTTTGAGATTATAAAAGGATATCGGACTGGGCAGAGGAAGGAGGGAATAAGGGCGAACAATTAGGGCAAGGTTATAATTATTATGTGAATCTTTATGAGATGTCCTCATTGAGGGGGTGGGGGGGGGGAGCAGCCCTATGATCTTTCCAGCATAATGGTCCTTCATCAGGGACAAGGCTTGTGCAAGGTCAGGCCTCCAGCGGCCAGCTGTCTTGAAAACTGAAATGGTTAGTTCTATACCATCACACGGTCTCCATAATAAACTGTATAAAAGCACATAAAGATCAGTGAGTATACTGTCTTCTGTGCAAGGCACAGTAATCCAGGAATGTTATTGTCAGAGTGAGAGACCTGGAAGGAGTTGACAATTTCAGATCCAAAGCGTCCACAAAGAACAATTTTCGCTCAATATCTCAGTTTTAGATTTTCGAGGCATGATTATAGAACTAAGCACTTCAATTAGATAAAGGGTTCTGTTCAGAATGGATTAAAGGCTGAGAGCTTTCACACCTCAGACAGTTGCTCTAAACACTGGACCACAACGCTGACAATTATCGTTTGAAATTAACGTCTTATGTGAGTAATTTGGTTCGTTATTTCATTGTCACATTTTCCAGTGTTACCCATAGTCCTTAAATGTGTGAAACGTTTTCAGGGTGGCCATAATATTCATGATAATAATGATGTTCTCAACGACATTGATGATGTTGAGAAAGATCTCGTAAGAGATGATTTATAAAACAAATAAATTTCTGAACTTTCAATGGAATGTAATGGGGTGAACCATTACAGGGCTGAGAACACAGCCCACTGTAGGGAAAGGGAGATAAACCCGTTATTTTGACCAACTGGACCACTAGATGTGGTCAAGGGGAAGTAACCACACAGGAACCATAGATAATCTCCCCTTATTGTTTGATCGTGTACTTGACATGAGTCATGCAGTGTTGAGTAACATTGCCAACTGATGTATTCACTGCGCCAATTTTAAACCATAGTCTTAGCGTTGTCTGTATTGTCCGGGATTGGTCAATTTAAGTGACCATCCCTGGTGCCAGAAGTAGAAACTTGTTATGTATCACTACATTGTAAGTTTTGTTTAGTATTTATCTTGTTAAGTAATATTTTATTAAGATGGTGTATTTACAACCTACACGAGCGAGAGGGTAGCTTTTAAAAATGTTTTTATTTGTTTTAATGTTTTATTAGAATTTGCACTTATTGAACTGTCAGGGAGTAATTGGGTTGCGTGTTTTTGGGTGACGCTTAGATGATAGCGTGGGTCAGTCAGTTCCACCCAAGTCTCCAAGACAGCAGGACGTGTCATTCCGCCCAGACTAACATAAAAGTAAAAGAAGTTGTAATTAATATTTCAAGAATTGTGAAGTGCCAGCTCTGATGATGTAGACTATCAAGTGTGAATTCATTTGGTTAATTCACGTAAGTTGTACCCATTAATTTAGTTCTGGTATTTAATAATATTTAGATGATGTGAAATAATAATGATTGGATTATACTTGGAAGTTTGACGAACTTTGTTCAGCTTGGTTAGGCAATCAGGCTAGCATCTAACAATCTATGGTAAAGTTTATCTTACCAAGTTCTATCTTAGTATCTATCAGTATCCTGCAGAGAAAGAGTGTAAGGTTCTAGAATGCTATCAACGCTAGCGCGCATGATTAGTTCATGTAATTAAATGGAAACATTTAACTGTAATTTATGACAGACTGATTTTATGTGAAGTGCTAACAAATAGTACTACTGGAAGGTGTGGTCTAAATCCCGCTAATTGGATCAGAGATAGCCAGATCTAGATCGTTATTCTTAATCTGCAGTTGGTGCCATTCAGGCTCAATGTGTCCTTCTTAAAGGAGAGAGAGAGAGAGAGTTAACGGGCAAGAATTTTAACCAAGTTATTTCTTTACTTTAGTTCTTTGGTGGGTTTGTAAGGTTATTGTTGGATGATGATTATTTCTAGGTGCCTTTAAGTCAGCATTGTGACTATGATGTATGTGTAGATTTGTCTTGTGTGCCTTTTCGTTGCATTTTGTTCATTGTGAGCTTTATGATAATGAGCAGACCAGTTAAGATGGAGAGAGAGAGGTGCGGGGGTTTGCAAGTGCGTGAGTAGGTCACAGCAGACGCCAGCAGGCGTGATCACATGACTTCTGGTCAAGCGGGTCAAATCAAGACCGGGATTGGTTAGCTAATAGCTTCCGGAAACGGAAGCTTGACCCAAACAACAATAACAAACCTGGCTGACTGTTTACAGTAGCTACCACACTTAAACAGCATTTGGGATGTCGAATATGGGAATTATACTAAAGGATGATGATTATTTACTTTAATTTCTTAATTTATATGTTTATTATAATGCCCATTTGATTTAGCATATCCTCTAAATAGGTGTTAAGTTGATTTTCTTCAATTTGTACTGGTTAGGTCGGACTTAGAAACTTTTGAGGGTCGGACCTTGAACTTATATTTGTTGATAGGATGAAGAGAAAGGCCTATGCTAGGTGTATGGATGCATTGTCTATGCATCAGGTGTCATATTTTTATGGCATCCTTTGTAGGTGCTCATTGTCTGTTCTTTTGACACACTGACAGATGTAATTGGACTCTGTTGTAATGAAGAGATCAGATGCATTGACTTAACTCCATCATAGGGGTTATGCCATGGGTGTTGCTTGCCCAGTAGACCTATGATATGTATGTCCTTATTATGATATTATCTTGTTGCATTATATAATTATGTTCACTGAATGTGTGGGAATGTTTTAGGTATATCAGTATTGTTGGAGGTAATACAAGTGGGTTGACTTGACTGTTCAGTCTTGTAGTTGTACCATGTAGTTGGGTTTGGCTTTATGCCATGATTATCATATCACTTGTAGTGGGAGACTATAACTTGCTATTGTTGGTTGAGACTTAGGTGTTGACTTATCATGTGGGTTGGTCCACCTAGAGATACTCCTGTGACTTTATGAGTAAGGAGTTTGGTACTATATCCAGAGGATAGGAAAGGGATAAGTTCGGCTCTGAGTTGAGATAAGCCTGTGGCAGTATGGACTAGGGTTTTTGTGTAATATTAATGATCTAGCATGTGCGGAATGGAGCTGGGTTAGCTAATGGGGCCTAAGTTAATTAATTTGGACTTAATGAGTAGATCCAGTTGGCTTTTGCTATCCTCTGCTAATTATGATGGTAATTGTTAATTAAGGGATACTACGTTGTGCGTGGGTGGGCTAAGTAAGTAGACGAGATTGTCTTTTATTGAGCCATCTAGCACCGGCAGTTCTGTGGTATGAGTGTGTAGACTCAGCAGACTGTATTTTTATAGTTAGTTTAACTCCAGCTCATTCCATAACTAGGATAGATTTGATGCGTACAGGGTGCGCGGCGTACAGGGTGCGCGTATACACATGTAAGGCTTAATGTTATCTTGTCTGGAATCAAATTAAGCTTTCTTCCTGATCTAGATAATGGCCGTTGTTATAATATAAGAATTATAACGTGTGGGATAGCCCTATGTCAGTCTGTAGTTAAGCCAAGGGAAGTAAACATGTTACTTGGTAGGCTTGCATCTTATACTCGAGTTATCTCCCCTGGAGTGCTCACAATGTAAGTTATGCGTTACTGTTTGATAGACATACTAGACCTTCCCCATATTATTTAGTTTACCATGTGAATATATAGATATCTAGTTATTATTAACTTTTATGTTTTCTTTTGATGCATTCTCTATTTTTAGCATGATGTAATGATTAACTGATGAGGCGTGCTGTTAATATCCTGTTTTTTTGGTTCTTCTTCAGCGCGCCTATCGGTTGGGTTTATTGTACTGTTTATGTACTGTTTGTTTATTGTACTGTTTATTGTGGTTTATTGTATTGTCTTGTGTTTATTGTATTGTGGTTTATTGTCCTGGTTTATTGTAATGTGTTTATCATTTGATTTGTTTTTTTCCTTTTCTTTTTTAATAAACTTAATGTCCTCTCAAAACCTGATAGTTTTGTTTGTATGTTTGACTGTGTGAGATAGCTATAGAGAGACCGCTCGTGTTCCCCGTCCTGTTACATATTTGGTGTCAGATTAGATAGCTATAGATAGAGAGAGACCCGCTCGGGTCCCGTTCCTGTGTTACAGGAATAAAAGCGACTTTTAATTGTAATCATTGTCATTCTTTATCATGAGGAAATGCAGTAGGGATTGTGATGATGATGAAGAAAAATGACAATTCTGATGATGATGGTGATCATGATGAAGAAAATGGCGATAACGGAGATGATGGTGTGGTGGTGCTGACTGCGGAGTTGATGTCATCTAGTCAGTGTACATGACTTTGTGTCCTATCGCAATGGAGATGATGATGATGATGATGAAGATGATGATGATGATGATGATAAGGAAGAAGAAAATGGTGATGACAATGATGATGGTGTGGTGGTGGTGATTGTGGACATGGTGTCATCTAATCAGTATCCATGTGTCCTACTACAATTGGGATGATGATGATGATGGTGACCTCGTGGTGGTGGTGGTGATTATGGCGATGATGTTACCTTATCAACGTCCATATCTCCTGAAATGACTTTAAATCTTAGTCTTTATAGATCGGCCTCTGTTTAGTCCACTATTACCAGCGAGCATGTATGTACAGTGAAATCCCCATTCACTCCTTTTGCACTGCTGGACACAAGAGGCTCTGCCAAACCACTGTTGGCATGGAGAGGAATGTATGTCACGTCGGTAAACAATGTCGGTTTGTTCATTTCCATGAGGAGTAACCAGCAGCTCTAAACAGTTTCAATCAACCCAAAAATATGAACAAACCACAGTAACAAGATCTGCACACTCTCCAATCCTTGTTACCTCCTTGACCTAGTTTCGCGATTTGGGGGAGGAGGGGGGATTGACGGGTTTTACCTCTAAAGATCAAGCACTTAGAGTCTGGTCATTAACGAGATAGGTTGCTGTGTCCATGGCATGTATGTACTGTCTGCAGTTCGTCTCAACAACTCATTCCAGCTATATCTGTGCCACATGTCATTTAGGAACCAAGCTGCTTTCGTGTGTTATGTCTGGTGTTGAGTTATGGCATGTCCGTGTAAAAGTCGTGTAATTTTTGTGCTCTTAAATGTTCTGTGGAAATGAAATTCAACTATGGGATAATATCGTCGCTGAAAGTGTATAAGCGCGTAAGTACACAAAGTGACATTTCACAAGGGAGGGGAAAAAATGAATTCCAAGTTAAAGCAGTTTTATATTAAAACTTGTAACCTAGTATTTCTCAACCTTTCCTGTCCCACACCCCACTTCAGTTTTTTCACACACACACAAAAAAAAGTGCTCCCCACCACAATCAGATGGCGTTAGTATACAGTATAAAGAAGATTTGTAAAATATTGATATACTCAGTATGCATACATTCCAGAGAATTTTTAAAATAATACTTTATCTGCATCTGTTAATTTCGAAGCTAAACAAGGAAACCAGTGAGGCAACATAAACAAACGACAGTATATCTACACAGTTAAGTATAAAATACGCAATGAAATTAACGATTCTTTGAAAAATTCCTAAGTCCCATTCTGAAGTCCCACACCCCAACAAAAAATAATGTTGCCACGTCCCACCAAAGCCCCACATTGAGAAACACTGATCAGACCAGTCGATATTATTGTATTCTATGCTATCTATCAACTGCCCCAACACTTACCTCCTCTGACGAAACCAAAGACATTTTCTACGAGGCATTGCAGAGGACTCTCCACAACATCCCTCTCACCGAAGGCCTGCTAATTCTGGGTGACTTTAACGCTCGAGTGGGAGCAGATCACTCCGCATGGCCAAAGTGCATTGGGCACTTCGGCATTGGCAACATCAACGAAAACGGGCAGCGCCTTCTGGAGCTATGCTCCGTAAACTCATTATGTGTTACAAACACGTACTTTGACCTTAAGAGATGCCAAAGAACATCATGGCGCCATCCCAGGTCTGGCCATTGGCATCAATTAGATCTTATTCTCTCAAGGAGGAAGAGTTTGGGCTGTAGTCAGCAAAATCAAAATTTCGGCCAAGAAAATATACAGATCAAAAGCCCCTTCAATCCCTAAGATCAATGTAACAGCAATCAGAGATGAATCAAATAGAAAGTCATTTGAAAAGTTATTTGCTGAAAGCATGGATAATGTCACCCAATGTGACTCGGTAGATGAAACATGGAACACTCTCAGTTCAAAAATTCATGACTGTGCCATCAAGTCTTTTGGACAGCATAAAGTTTCAAACAACGACTGGGTAGCCCAGAACAGCGAAATTCTCCTACCTCTCATTGAGCAAAAGAAATCTGCTTTCAATGAGTATAACCAAAATTGCAATCAGAGTACAAAAACTTGTTTGAAAAATGCAAAAGCTAAACTTCAGCTGGAGGTAAGACGTTGCGCCAACAAATACTGGACAGACTTGTGTAACAGCATACAAGAGGCAAATGAAAAGGGAGATATGAAAACCGCCTTTAGTCAGATGAAAGTAGCTCTTGGGCCAATCATCACCAAAAGCGCCCCACTTAAGTCTGTAAATGGTGAACCCATCACAGATAAAAATGAACAACTGAATAGGTGGGTAGAGCATTACTCTCTGTTGTATTCAACTGAGAAAAATATTCCACCAGATTTTGAGGAACACCTCCAAAAACTGCCAATAATGGCCGAACTTGACGCTGAACCTTCCTTAGTCGAGCTTTCCAATGCAATCGACCACCTGTCTGCTGGAAAAGCCACAGGAAGTGACAACATTCCTGCAGAGGTATTAAAAGACCTAAAAGGCCCACTATTACCACACCTGTATAATCTGTTACTGCAGTGTTGGAAAGAAGGCGTGATACCACATGATATGAGAGACGCCAAAATTGTCACACTTTACAAGAACAAAGGAGACAAAGGCGACTGCAACAACTATCGAGGCATATCCCTCCTCAGCATTACTGGAAAGGCTTTTGCTCGCGTCATCCTCTGCCGCCTTCAACAACTGGCGGAAAAAGTCTTACCAGAAACACAATGTGGCTTTCGAATCAACTATTGACATGATATTTGCACTTCGGCAAATCCAAGAAAAATGTAAAGAACAAAACAGGCCGCTTATAACATGCTTTGTGGACCTAACAAAGGCTTTCGACACCGTAAGCCGATCTGGCCTGTATGCAGTCCTTAAATCCATAGGCTGTCCACCAACATTGCTAAAACTTATTGCATCCTTCCACACTGACATGAGGGCATGTGTCAACTTTGAGGGCTGCACATCCAATTCATTTGCTGTAAACAGCGGTGTGAAGCAGGGATGTGTTCTTGCTCCTACCTTATTTGGTATATATTTTGCAGCCCTACTCAAGAATGCCTTTGGTCAATGTTCAGGTGGAGTACTTATTAACACCAGAGTGGACGGCTCCATTTTTAATGTTGCCAGACTAAAAGCAAAATCTCGTACAGAGCATATTATGTTACAAGAGCTCCTCTTCGCAGATGATGCTGCAATCGTGGCCCACGATGAAACCACGCTCCAGGCTCTCATCAATAGCCTTGCCAAAGCCTGTGACAAATTCAT
This sequence comes from Onchidella celtica, assembly GCA_963931925.1. Lineage (NCBI taxonomy): Eukaryota > Metazoa > Mollusca > Gastropoda > Systellommatophora > Onchidiidae > Onchidella > Onchidella celtica. Next base: position 31,581,313 of record OZ007578.1, read on the forward strand.
GCTAAAGATCAGTGTCTCAAAAACTGTAGTTTTGACACAAGGCTTGAGAAACCCCAACCCAATCATGCTGAATGGCTCTCCTCTGGAGCAAGTGGGAAAATTCTGCTACCTAGGCTCAACCATCAGTGGTAGCACAGACATAACAACTGAAATAAATGCCAGAATAGGAAAGGCGGCCACAGCTTTTGGCAAACTCTCAAAAAGGGTGTG